>QPKB01000001.1:8892986-9492986 GCA_003546025.1 Camphora micrantha | reverse complement strand
TTGGTCAATATTGCACGGAAGTGGTTCTCTGTGATCACTTCTGTTTTTTTTTTTTTAATTAAAGTTCTAAACGTGTGACGACGTGGTCGCTTAATATCATATTTAAGTGTGTGACTACATCGTCGCTTAATCGCTTGAAACTTCATCGTTTTCTCATTTTCTCTGGCGGTTTCCTTTTTCCCTTTCTTAGACTAGTGCTAATGCTAAAGCCCACGCGCATGGCATATCCTTTATAGAAAGACTTTGCAGCCTCATCAGAGTCAAACTCCATGCCCACATATGGATTGACAATTGCAGGTTGTTGAAATTCACTTGATGGCCTTCTGACATGATTTCTTACATTTGGATCGGTCTTACCAACGTGAGCATTAGCATACCGTCCGAGGTGTTGTGTTCTACTTCTACTTCCAACCACATGTGAGGTTCTTAAGATGTGTTGTTGTTTGCGGTGCATTCCATCATGCACTAAAGAAAAGACCTGCAAGATTGTGATACGATTAGAAGGTAAAAGAACCAAGTGTCTATTTCTCATTCTCTTTCTCATCACAGAAGCATTAAAAAACAACGTACTAATCATTCCAGAGAAACGGGGAAAGGAAATCGCTAGAGAAAGGGGGAAAATTATAAGAGGAAGAAGGGAAAAATGAGGTTTCTGGCGATTAAGCGACGACATCGTCCATGATTAAATAGGATATTAAGCGACAACGTCATCACACGTTTTAAATCTTTAATGAAAAAAACGAAATTGGTCACAGGGAACCACTTTTATGCAATATTGACTAGTAACCTATTTTTCGGTTAGTAGCAATCTAGGATCTTTTTTTTTATAATTTTTTCTAAATTTAAAAAAAAAAATATCTAAAGAATCGACTTTATTCCTATCTGACAAAGGCAGGTTTAGCATCACATATGATAGAAACCCCGTCGTAGGGGAAGAGAGACTATAGAGTAGCAGCCTCATGAGCGTTGTGAAAATAAATTAACAATGTCTTCGATTAGCACAAAAAACAATTCTAATAAAAGGTAACGTGATTCAAAGCTCGCATCAATTGAGACTTCATTTTTATGACCGTATGGTGCATGTAAAAAAAAACTTGAAAATTTGTTATTATAAAATTATGTGAGATATAACTAGTTAGTTGGTAAGGTTATGAATCCAAATTCATTTCGAAGGTGGGCATTCTACAAATTAATGAAATAAAATAAGATTGAGAATCTACAACCTAATGCAATTTTGACTGCAATGATGATTGATTTTCTTCTTAATAAATTCTAATTTATCATTAGAAACGGTGATTAACTAGTTTCCCAAATTCGCAAATGGGGAGAGTATTATATAAATGTGCACATGTTTGTTTCCCAGTCATTTACCCCCTTTTTCTATTGAAAATTTCAGACCCTGTGGTCATTTCATCCATCTTTCATATAGCTAGGTTCGTAATAATTTAATCCAAAGGCATTCGCCGAGTGGTTAAGACTACGGTTCCTCCTTTTTCTAGAGTTAGAGGTCTTGATATCGACTTCCGGTTCTCCCTTCTTCAGGAATCGAAGGTTGAGTCCACTAGTACTACCACCTAAGGGCCACATGGGTGTTTACCTGACTTCTCTCTGGGCCCGAAGAGATTAGTCCACCCTAAAGGGTTAGGAACCCTCTGACACAAAGGAAAAAAAAAAAAAAAGAAGTTTCCCAATAATATTGCTTTCATCTTTTTAAGCCATGCATTCAAATGGGCACATTCTTTTGCATAAAGTTGGAACGTAAGTTAATTCAATGGGACCGTTCGTTCACATGAAATTGAATTGGTTGGAATTCATTTTTTCAGAGAGCCTATTTGATTGCATGAAGTTGGAGCACATAGAGATTTATTGATGGAACGTCTGATTTATTTGCATACACGAGAGTTTATTGATGGAATGAATATATACATAATGGACAAAGGACATCCACACGCACATATGCATAATGTTACATGTTATTTATACCAGTGGACCAATACCGGGCTGTACTCTATGCTCGGGATTTAGGGTAAAAGTAAGAGAGCTCGCATTTTTGCAGGCTTTGGTAGGCCAGGCAGAGACCTTTGTCAAAGCGCGAAGTTGAAAGGCTTAGAGCCCGCTCGGTGTCATTCTCGTGTTGTTTTCACTTTTTTTTGCTCAAATAACGTTGGGCTGAGATGGTTGTGTGAGAATATACTTTGCATAACTTTTTTGGCAACAGTATATTAAGTTACTCTGTTTCAATTTTTAGTTTTGTAAAATTATGAAAGTTTTGTTCTAAAAAATGGAAGTAAGAAAATCATAGGATTTACAATATGGGACCTATCTTTATTGTTTGTGGCATTCTATTATTGTTATACATAAGGCCCACATGTTGAAATTACAACGACGTGCCCATCTTTAAAAATTAGGACAGGATGCTCATATACATAGGATTTACAATGTGGGCTAGCCTTTATACTAATTATAGCATGGGGTCACCTTTATGTGAATGTAAATATGGTACCTACCTTTAGAAATCACGACGTGGTGCACACCTTTAGAAATTAGAATATATGGCCTACGTTAATAGAATTTACAATGCAGGTCTACCTTTTCTAATGGTGCCCATGTGACCCACACTTAGAAATACAAAGTGGAGTCATATTTTTTGTGATTGTGGACGCAAGACCCCATCTTTAGATATTACAATGTGGTGCCTATCTTTAGGGTGCACATTCGTATGATTTACAATGTAGACCAACCTTTATAAAAATTATAATGTAGGGTCATCCTTCTTGTTGATTGTAAACGGGACCGACATTTAAAAATTAGAACATTGGGTCATATTCATAGGATTTACAATGTGGGTTTACATTCATAGGACTTACAATGTGACCCCACCTTTAAGAATAGTAAACGGGGCCACATTTTTCTGTGATTGTGGACACAAGACCTACCTTAGAAATTACAATGTAATGCTCACCTTTATAAATTGAAACATGGGGCTCGCATCCATAGAGCTTATAATATGGTCTCACCATTATAAAAATTATAATACGGGCCCACCTTTTGTGATTGATCATGTGACCCACCTTTAGAAATTATAAAATGAGGTCGTCTTCTATGAGATTGTGAACATGGACCTTGCATTTAGGATAAGTGAGGATTTACAATTTTTAAATGACATTCTTTAAAAGGCAAGAGATAAGTAGGATACAATTGTGTCAGTAAGTTGTTTCTTAAAAAACACAAAGGGTGTGCCATGTGTCAAGAGATAAGCATGAAATAACTCTGCCTACATCAGAAGATAAGTAAGAAATAACTTCGCCTACGTCAAGAGATACGTAGGATCTTTTAGGAATCGCAAAGTGACTAAGTGAGGCCACTTTCTTTGAAATCGTGAACATAAGTCCTACCTTTAGGACAAGCGAGGATCTAGAGTCTTTAAAATGACATTCTTTAAAAGACAAGAGACGAGTAGAATACAAATGTGCTAGCAAATTGTTTCTTAAAAAAGAAAACAAATGATGAGTCATGCATCAAGAGATAAATAGGAAATAACTTTGCATGCGTCAGAAGATAAGTAGGAACCTTTATGAATCACAAAATGAGGCCACTTTCTTTGAAATTGTTAACATAGGTCATACCTTTAGGAAAAGTGAGGATCTAGAGTTTTTAAATGACTTTCTTTAAAAGGCAAGAAATAAGTAGAATACAAATGTGCAGCAAATTGTTTCTTAAAAAAGAAAACAAATGATGCGTCATGCATCAGGAGATAAGTAGGAGATAACTCTACATGTGTAAGAAGATAAGTAGGAACCTTTAGGGCACGTTTGGTAACAAAATCTGCGGTGAAAAGATTTTTTCTTTCCACTACTGTATGCTATATCTAAGTTTGACAACTGCAAATCATCGTTGATTTTTTGCTCCTAAAATATGCGATTGATATGATTTTGGGATCTGATCTCCCCCCATCAGATATGCAAATCCTGCGTGCAAAATGGGTGGGTATAAAAGCTAAAATCTCACTCCCACTTCCTACTGTCTCGACCTCTCTCGCAAACTCACATATTGCTATGGTAGATTGGATGTCTGGAGAGATAAATGGATCAAAGTAAAAATAAAAATAAAAAGATAAGATGAAAATTCTCAAGATTTATTAAAATTTAATATCAGGATTGCGGTTTGAAATGATTTTAAGCTACGTAAGCGATAAACAATACCTTTTATAATACTTAAAATTTCACGAGTTGAAAAAAATCCAAAAAGGAAAAGACCTATGAGTATAGACGACCTTTGAGTACAGACACCCTGAAAAAAGGCATACTGTCGTTACTATTAAAATAATTTTAAAAAATATTGACTATAAGGTTGAAATGAATAGGTGGGTTGCTTATTATCCACAGATTTTGGTGTTCAACGCCAAACATGGATTGATGAAATCCTCGATGTCTCCACACTTACAACCAGACATGGAATGGAATGAATCATTAGCTATGCAAATATTTGAAAATAATTTTACTTCTCCCTTGGAAGAGAGGAATCATAAATCATGCAGATTCCTCTCCGGTTACCAAACGTGCCCTTAGGAATAACAAAGTGAGGCCACTTTCTTTGAAATCGTGAACATATGTCCTACCTTGAGGACAAGTGAGGATCCGGAGTCTTTAAATGACAATATTTAAAAGGTAGGAAATGAGTAGAATACAAATGTGTCAGCAAATTATTTCTCAAAAAAGAAAACAAATGATGCGTCATGCATCAAGAGATAAGTAGGAAATAACTCTGCATGCGTCAGAAGATAAGTAGAAACCTTTAAGAATCACAAAGTGAGGCTACTTTTTTTGAAATCGTGAACATAGGTCCTACCTTTAGGACAGGTGAGGATCTAGAGTCTTTAAATGACATTCTTTAAAAGGCAAAAGATGAGTAGAATACAAATGTGCCAGCAAATTATTTCTTGAAAAATAAATCAAAGGATGCGTCATGCATCAAGAGATACATAGGAAATAACTATGCCTGCATCAGAAGATAAGTAGGAACCTTTAGGAATCACAAAGTGAGGTCACTTTCTTTGAAATCGTGAACATATGTCCTATCTTCAGGACAAGTGAGGATATGGAGTCTTTAAATGACATTCTTTAAAAGGTAAGAGATGAGTAGAATACAAATGTGCCAGTAAATTATTTCTTAAAAAAGAAAACAAAGGATGCGTCATGCATAAAGAGATGAGTAGGAAATAACTCCGCCTGCATTAGAAGATAAGTAGGAAATAATTTTGCATGTGTCAAGAGATAAGTAGGAAATAACTCTGCCAAGGCAGAGTTATAAATCCTCGCTTACCTAGAGGCAAGCCCCATGTTTACAATCTCAAAGAGGGGACCTGTATTATATCATTCCTATAATGGTATAACCACATTATAACTAATATAAATGTGGGGCCCATGCTCTAATTTATAGGGCTACACAAAAAATCCAGTATCACCGCAAAATAGGACCGAACCGACCGAACAAGGTGGTTCAGATCGGTTTTATGTAGATCGGTTCGGTCAACGGTTTGAAAATCTTAGAAACTACCTTACATTGGTCGGTTATTGGTTTGAACCAACAATTAATTGCCTAAACCGAACCGACCGCATGTATTAACTTGAGTATTGAGTGTTGAGTTTTAACTATTTTAGCCTTAGGGGAAGCGTTTGTATGTTATACTTGCATGTTACATGTTTGATGAAAGTTCTAGAATAAGTGTGTATTATTGGGTTTTAGTAGCGCCGCTAAGAAGTTTGGTATGACCTAAGAGGAAGTGAGCTATGAAGAGGCTCATCTCAATTTAGTTTAAAATTGGGGCTATATTCCACTTGAACCCATCTTGTTTGCTAAAAAAAAAAAAAGAAGCTCCTTTTGTGTTGAATTCATTGGTCTGGACCAAGCAATGTAGTCTAGTCTAGGTTTTATGCAAAGAAATAGGTACGTGCTTGACCATATTGTTGGTGTATTTTATCAAAAGATTTGAACTGCTTAAGCTCATTGGCCTGAAAAGTTAGCCGAACCTGGCCTGGTCCACTAATCACGCGACCGGATGATAGATGAAAAGAGTTCATCCATTGTTTGATGTATGCTTATTTGGTTGAAACGGATTATGAAATATATTTTAGTGTTCATTACATCTTCTCCTCATTCTATTTGATGGACCATGTTTGAACTGAATTCTTTTGTGAAAAAAATAATAAAATAAATTTGGTTTGGTTCAGTTTGAGCACAAGAGCGGTTTGGTTCGGTTTGGGAAAATTAGAAAACCAATGGGTTCGGTTTGGTTGATAGTTTCCCCTTAAACTGATCCAAATCGCCCATGTTCACCCCTACTAATTTATTGAAGGTGGGCATCACATTGCAATTTCAAAATATGAGTCTTATGTCCGCAACCACATAAAAGGTGGCCACACTTTATAATTCATAAAGGTGGGGTCTCATCGTAAGTCCTATGAATTTAGACCAGTATTGTGAATCCTATGAATGTGCCATCAGGTTCTAATCTTGAAAGGTTGGTCCCGTCTACAATCAACAAAAAAGATGACCTTGTATTATAATTTATATAAATGATAGTCCATATTGTAAATCATATGAATGTGCACCCATGTTCTAATTTCTAAAGACGGGCAGCACATTGTAATCTCTAAAGGTGGGGGTCTTGTGTCCACAATAAAAAAAAATGTGGCTCTACTTAGTATTTAATAAATGTGGGTCACATAGTAACAATCATAGAAGGTAGAGCCACATTGTAAATTTTATCAGTTTTGGCCCACATTGTGAGTCTGGCATCATGTTTTAATTTCTAAAGGTGGGTACTACATTGTTATTTTCACATATGGGTCCCGCATTCACAATAAAAAAAAGAAGATAGCTACACAAAATAATTCCCATGAAGGTGGGCGCACATTGTAAATCATATAAATGTAGCCCCGTGTTTTAATTTCTAAATGTGGCCATCACACTGTAACTTTTAAAAGTGGGCCATACGTCCATAATAAAAAAAATGTGACTCCACTTTATAATTACTATAAAAGATAGACATACAATATAATTCCTGAAAAGCCAGGCCCACATTGTAAATCCTATAGTCACATTAAAAAAAAAAAGAAAAGAAAATAAAAAAAAGAACCGGGATAATCAAAGCGGATTAGGAAATTGAATTAATGAACGTGGGTCCCTCTCACCGGCATAAAGCACATCACTTGTGCTGCGGTGGAGTGTTGGCCCCTTTTGACTTTACAGTTCACTTGTGGGCCACACCGTGGGAACGCGGTATAAGTAGAACAAGAATCTCATGCACAGAAAAAAAAAATCATTATCCTGAAAAAAATCATTATCCTGACCGTCATTGAGAAGCTGTGGTCCTCTTAACTGAAACGATGGAGACCGTTGATGCACGGAGCACGATAAATTCTTGAGGCATTTCGGCGGGACCCATCCATGGAAAATCCATGGTCCTCTTGTGGTCAGAACCTGTTCCCATGCAAGCTTGATATAATATGAAACAGGCTAATTTTTCTATGGTGGGCCCAACTTATATTTAACTAATAGGGCATTTATGCTGTAAGGTTTGGATTCTTGACGTGTGAGCCCCACTTTGGAACCTCAAAGAATTCCAATGCCTCTAATGGACAGGGTTGGGGTTGCCTATGGGTGGGCTTGAATGGCTCCTTTGGTTGGTGCAGTTGCAAATCCCCGGATCCGTCAAAACTGGCGCTTCGTCAAACTGCTATTTTCGTCCCCAAATGGGATCTGGTTTCTCACCTTCTCTAGTTAGAAATTGAGAGCTGTGGCTCTGCACAAACGCTCCGTAAATGTGTCTCCCACAGGCCCAATTAGTGGGATGAGTGGAACTCCATTTTGGGATCCACCTATTATTATATTTAAAATTATTTAAAATGAATGTCATTCCCTCGGCTGATGCATCTTTGATTTTCAAATTTTCTTTTAATATAAATTAATTCCACCTTTTAGACTAGGCATGTAACTAATAAGAATAGTTTGTTTTTTTTTTTTTTTTTTTTAATGTGTGTCTAGCACTCTGCATAGAGCATTCATTTGGATTGTCCCCAAAAGCAGGACCCCTAATCTAAATAGAATGCAGAATATGACAGCACAAGAGAAAAGTGACAATGTGAACAATATTAGTTAATTGCTCAATATATTCACATTATTAGCCAAAGGCTCAATCTTACAGTGGACCAACTATGTCGTTATCATGATGTTTGAGTTGTAACAAAATTTTTACATTGGTGGTCAATCTACCCAACATAACCTACCTTCATTCTTTGTTCGGGTTTGAGACTCAACAGTAAAAAAAATGACAACATTTTTAAAATATGACAAACTCAAAAAAATTTTAGGACATGTGACGGAAGCCAATGGCATTCATTTCGAATGATAGGGAAACATATAGGTGGCCTTCATGAGTTCCATACAGCTCACTCATGGAAAAAAAATTTACAAGACTACGGGCATGTTTCTTTACTTGAATTATAATTCTTTCAATAATTCAGTATGTTCGTTTTTTAAAGCATATTTACGAATGCCATATTTGTTAACCGTACTTCTAAGATTCTACCAATATAGAAAATCTCAAATCCTAATGGGGTGTTGATGCAGCGTCGTATATAAGAGGAAACCCCACAACTTTCCAAGTTCAACATGGATATGTTGGATTTTTGGATCCTCCATTGCGCTGATTTTTCAGCTAAAATGTCAAAATCCCAACTTAAATAATCATTGCACCCAAACATCAACTACTGATGCCTTATCTTTGACCGTTTTCATGGAAATGAGTTCTGCACAAATGCATCATAAACTCTAGACAGTGGGATTTCTCAATGCCGAGGGAGGATTCAAGAACAACACATCCACATGTTTGAGAATTGAGAAATTCTTCAGACATAAATTTGGACGTTAGGAGAGAACTTATGTGACCAAGACTCCTGTCGACGATGTAAGCCTATGGAAATGGGACCTCCACCCAGATAGAAGGGGACAAAGCTAACACAAGTCAGTGGGTGATGTACGTCCCTTGTATCTCCCATCTGCTAATTTTGCATAAACCCTTCTCCTATATATATTGACCCCCTTGCACATACCATATTTGTTCACCATAATTCTAAGATTCAAGTAATCTAGAAAATCTCAAACCCTAATGGGGCGTTTGTGCAATGTTGCAGAAGAAGAAACCATGCAACTTTCCAAATCCAACTCGGATGGGTCAGATTTCCGGATCCTCTGTGGTGGTGCTGATTTTAAGCTAAAATGTCGGAATTCTAGCTCAAATCGCCACTGCACCCAAACATCAGCTACCCGACGTCTTATCTCCGATAGTTTTCCTGAATACGACTGCTAAAAAATGCACCTTAATATTCAAAGCTACTGAAATTTCTCAATGTCGAGGGAGGACTCAAGAACACCACACCCACATGCCTGAGAATCGAGAAATTCTCCAAGACAACAACTCGCGTGATCCGTACTCTTGTCGATAATGTACACTTATCGACATGAAAATAGGAAATGGGACTCTTGGAAATGGGACTCCCACCCAAATAGACATGGATGGAGCTAACGCAAGGCGGTGAGTGATGTAGATTCCCAATATCCCCCATTCTCTAATTTTGTGTAAACCCTACCCTTTGTGACGACCCCCACACCCAAATGCCATACTCGTTCACCATAATTCTAAGATTTCTGACAATCTAGAAAATCTCAAAAACTAATGGGGCGTTTGTGCAGCGCTGCAGAAGAGGAAATCCCGGAGCTTTCCAAATTCGACATGAATAGGTCGGATTCCCAAATCCTTTGTGGTGGCGCTGATTTCTCAGCAAAAATGTTGGAATCCCAATTCAAATCACCGTTGCACCGAAACATCAGCTATCCGATGCCTTATCTCCGGCTGCTTCCGTGGATACGGGTGCTGCACAGACGCATCCTAAAATTCAAATCCAATGAAAATTTTCAATACCGAAGGAAGATCAAGAACACCACATCCACAGCACAAAAAATTCACAAATTCTTCGGACAAGAATTGGGACCTTAGGAGGGACCTCAGGTGATCCGGACTCCTAGAGATGATGTACACCTACGGAAAATGGCCCCCAACCCAGATAAACAAGGACGAAGCTAACGTGAGCCGGTTAGTGATGTACTCCCACTATATCCCCATTCGATAATTTTGTGTAAACCCTTGCCCAGTCCGTACCCTGACCTATAAATCTTGACCCTCTTCTTTCCACTCTTACCTTCTATCAGCGAAAACCAGACAGCACCAAGGTTTTTTTTTTGCGTCTGCGAGCTCTCTGCTACTCTTCTCGATCGATCATGGCCGAAAGAACCAATGCCGACTCTCGCCCCCATCTCTCCTTGTCCGCTCCTCCGCAGATCTCCAAAGGTACTCCATCTCTCTCTCTCTCTCTCAATCTCTCTGTCATCACTGCAATCTTCATCTTCCTTTATCATTTCGATTTTTCTTCTTTTCCTTTTCGAATCGCATGAAACCCTAGTTTTGATGGCGAGATTCTCTGCTTTCCCCTTTGTACGCCATGACTGCAAAACCTAGGAAATGGATTTGGCGGCATTGCTCTTTTGCAGGAAGGCAGCAGACGTTTTTAGGGTTTTGTGTTCAGTTCAATCCCTTTTTTTCTCAAGACTGGTTATGCGCTGATGATCTGTAGTCAGTAGATACTCTAGCTTTGTCATTTGTATGCTTAGGACGGACTGGCACTTGATGAATCGGTGGAGTGATAATCGTGACCTAGGATTCTATTGTAGGGTTTATCGCTGGTGTCCGTTGGTGAGGTTTTAGGGAAATGATAGTTGAAAAGTGAATAATGCTGTGTTTGTGATTATGGGCTTGAATGGATTGTAATTTTGAGTTTTAGTGACTTTGTTGTTTTCGGTTGTTTTTGTTCTTTTGGAGAATTGTAGAGATTATGTCTTCATTATTCTGTGTGTCTTTTTTTTTTCCCCGCAGAAATGCAAGGGCCTGATGGTTCTGTCTCTCTTTTGTTTTGTTGCAGAAATGCTAGGGCCCGATGGTTCCATTCCTCTGTCACCGCAGTGGCTTCTGCCAAAACCTGGGGAAAATAAGTCTGGAATGGTAACTGGGATAAGTAGTCATATATCTATGCATTTGAGTTTTGTTAATCCATCAATTGATTATGAATGTTATGCAAACCAACCAGTTTTCCTTTTAAAAACAAATAAAAATAAATTCTGAAATGCATTTAGGACTCTATGCCCTACAAATGGAATGGAGGGGAATCGACAAAACAGTTGGTTCTGTCTAAACTGGTTTGAATGCTGTTTGGATGGGACTCGACAGTGCTATATGTTGATAAGTCGAAATTACTGGTCCAGCTCTATATTGGTTTATTAATGTTCTATGATCAGGTGAACGGGTTGACTTGGACCAGACTTTACAAGGCGCTGGTGCTAGGTCAAGTTCAAGCGGTTCGGCTTTTAGAACAATTGCTAGTTACCTATCTAATTATGAGCTTTGTTTTTAACTCATTGCATCGCTGCTTTGTAGGAACCTCAGATGAGCCCTCATCCAAATCACGCCGGCCGTGCAGATGCTGTAAAAGCATCAGGTAATGGCGGAGACACTCATGATCCAGAAAAGAGGAAAGACATCTTCCGGCCATCCTTTCCTGATGTGGAAGGTGGACGACGCGATCGTTGGCGTGATGAAGAAAGAGATACCGGTTCTGCCATTCGCAGAGATCGGTGGAGAGAGGCAGATAAGGAGATTGGCGATACCCGCAAGATGGAACGGTGGACAGATAGTTCCTCTATGAGACATACCAGTGAAGCACGCCGCGTTCCATCTGAGCGGTGGAATGAGTCTGGCAACAGGGAAGGTGGTTATGATCAACGACGTGAGAGCAAATGGAACACTCGCTGGGGACCAGATGACAAAGAGCCGGAAAGAGAGAGCAGGCGCGAGAAATGGTTGGATTCTGGCAGAGACAGTGAAGGACTTCGTGATAAAGGGGCACCTCTTCTAAGTAATCATGGAAAGGAAATGGATCGGGAGGGGGATCACTATTCTAGGTTGCGAAGATCTAACTCTTCCGTAAGCCGAGGAAGGGCAGAGCCCCCTCATCACCAAACTTTGACTCCAAACAAACAAGTCTCCATGTTTGGGTTTGGTAGGGGGCGTGGAGAAAATGCCACTTCAACCTTTTCTGCTGGTCGTGGAAGAATCAGCTCCATTGGAAATACTACAAATAAAAATCCCTCTCATTCTTCTTTAGATGCCCTTTCGGATAAGGCTGACAACATCCAAGGAGATTCCTCTATTTTAAGATATAATAGGACCAAATTGCTTGATGTATACAGGACAATTGACATGAGAACTTATGTAATTCCGTTAGATGGTTTGACTGAAGTCCCTTCTCTGACACAGATGGAGCCATTGGAGCCCTTGGCTCTTTTTGCACCTACTCCCGAGGAATTTGTAAGGCTCCCTACAATGAATCTGGTGAACTATTTCTTTTGGGCATAGTTGATTTTGCTAATAATTAGCTTGAACAGGTTATTTTGCAAGGAATTGACAAAGGAGACATAGTTAGCAGCGGTGCACCTCAGGCTTCAAAAGATGGTTCCGTTGGACGGAACTCTACGGATGCCACCCAACTGAGACGAACCAAACTTGGGGGTATTTGACTTCTGTTGAGGACACAATCATTTACATTCACAACGTTATCAATTCCATAAGCATCACTTAACTTTGTCAACTCCTACTTTTGTTTGAGCAGGTAGTAAAGAAGATTTATCATCTGGAGTGGATGATTATAAAGATGAAGGCAATATTAAAGGTGACCGTTTTGATTATTCTGAGAGCGTGTCATATGAAAAGCATGTGTATCCATATGGGCCCGATTCAAAGGTTGAAGCAACTCGGGACAAGCATTCATACTTAGATAACAAGTTTAACGTTGAAGGTAGTGTTAGTGCTTGGATACATTGTTGCTGATGTTTTCTCTTTTACTGCCAACATTTTTATGGATATTTAGCTTGCTGCATGCTTTCTTTTATGTCTTCAACGTGGATGTTGCCCTGTCATTTCTTATCAACACTTTGGATAGGGTTGCAAACAGAAGGGTTCTGGGCCCGTTTCTAAATAACTGTTCTGGTTCGGGTCGATTTTTTACTCGGAACCTATTTTGTTGGTTCCTGAGTCCAGACCCGGTTTCGGGACCAGGTCCACCTTGAGGACTGGAATCTAGTTCCAAAACCAGTTTTGATTTCTCTTCATTTTTTATTTTTTATTTTGGTTAAAATAAGCTTATCATTCAACTTATACGTAAAAATGTCCAAAAAAGTTGATTTTGAGGTATAGTTTGCAATACCAAAGACAAATGGAGGGTCCCGGGTCCACGGGTTGGAACCTATATGGACCTAGAACCGGACCTGTTTATTGATCGGAACCTAAATTGGGTTCCTGACCTGGACCCATTTATGAATCGGAACCTAAATAGGTTCTAGGCCTCTTTTTCTGCGGGTCGGAACTTCCGGGTAATCGGAGAATCGGATTTCCGTTTGCAACCCTAACTTTGGATGCTTCTTTCTTATCGTGCAGATTTTAGGACAGAAAATGCACCACTTAAGAAAGTTAATCAGGAAGCAGGCAGTAGAGAAGTGGACATTCAGGAAAGTTCTGCACACCGCAGCACTTCATGGAGATCTGAATCACTGGTGGAGCAATCACAGAGATCTTTACAAAATTGGCAAGATAGTTCCACTGATCTCAGATCAAGACCCTCTGATTTGGGATGGTCACATCCACAGAAGGATCATGCCATTGAATGGGATAATAGAGGACCTGCTTTGTCATCTAGCTACAAAGACGAATCAAACTGGCACTCGGGTCGTGAATTTCACTCTGATATCAACCAGGATTCCACTGTTAAGAGACAATCATCTGAATTCTTGGATGGGGAAAGGGAACCCAGTTTAAGGCTAGGTCGGGCGGATTCTTTCATTTCTAGGGAAAAAGTAAATGATAGAAAATTACTGCCACATCCCTCTCCTGAGGATTTAACCCTGTGCTACAAAGATCCACAAGGTGAAATTCAAGGTCCATTTTCTGGCAGCGATATGATTGGATGGTTCGAGGCTGGATATTTTGGTATTGACTTGGAAGTCCGCCTTGCAACTGCTTCTCCTGACACCCCTTTCTCATCACTTGGGGATGTGATGCCACACTTAAAAATGAAAGCTCGACCACCACCTGGATTTGGTGCACCAAAGCAAAGTGACACTTCAGAAGCATCAAGTCGGGTGAAGTTTAGCAGCCTTGGGAAAGCTCATTCTGACTTAACTGAAGTTGATCTTAGAAGGAGTGAGCAAAGAAATAGACTTGAGTCATCTACTGAAGCTGAGAACAGGTTTTTGGAGTCATTAATGTCTGCAAATATGATTAACTCCCCGCCAGAGGCTTTTCCATTCTTAGAAGGTTGGTTGTCATGAAGGAAAGTTTCTTCTTGTTTGAATTTTTGTGATGGTTTGGCATGCGTTGTTTTGTGCATAGTTAACTGATTCACAATTCCACCAATTCGAATTCACTTTGTAGTTTGTAGTTCAACATTTATTCAAATTTGAAAATTTGCTAGGGTACATTTACTTAATTCATTTGATTAACAATTTGAGTTTAATGTGTTAATTCATACGCCTTCGGTATACCTCTCCTATACTGTATAGCCTTCTTTTATTTAATTCAATTACTTTTTTTTTTTTTTTTAAATGTGGTAATTTGCAAGTCCAATTCAATATATATAAGTAATTTTCTAAAACTTTAGATACTTTAATAAATATGTAAATAATGATATTTCATAAAGAATACGAGACATGTTTAAAGGCCATTTATGCCCACAAAAAATTTAATTTCTACGATGAAGTAATAAAACATTCAAACATTAAACTATCAAAAGTTAAATAAATTAAATCCCAAAACCTAAAAAAAAAAGTGTAAAATATTAAACACCAAAATAGGAAATGAAATTAAAATAAAATAATTCATTAAATCTTACGATGGGCCAAAACTTTTTTAAAGTAAGCCTTTGTTGAATCTTATAGAAGACGAGAACAAACATTTTCAATGATTTGGATTTCTAATTGGTGGGCCATATGACCCTACCCTACGAATTTCTCATATGTCCAAATTCAAAATCTTGAAAGACTTAACAGTATAGAGATAAGAGGAGAGAAACGAAGGGATTTCCTCCCCACCTATTTTTTCTCTTGCAAAAGACAAATGGATACTGAAGAGATAAGAGAGAGAAGGTTGCATTAAATCACATCACTAATTCCTATTTTTCCTCTCTTGCAAAGAGGCTGATGGATATGGTATGGAGATGAGAAAGAGAGACCAACAGATATAGTAAAGAGATGAGAAAGAGAAAGCAAGTTGTACACTTGCATTAAATAATATGCATTGATTTCCCCCTTTTCCTCTCTTTCAAAGAAACCGATGGAGAAGTGATTGTAAAGAATAAAAAATGTCACATTTTCGGATTTTCCCATTGGCAGCTTCTTCTCCTCTCTTTCTTACTTCCTTCTCTCTTCTTCTTTCCACCCTGCCATTTCAGAAAGCACTGTATCAAATGAACTCTAACGAATTGTGCCTTCTCAAAACACCGAATCCCACCAAATCGAATCGCGAATTTTTTGATACGAATTGTATGGGATTCAAAGGCCAAGTGACTGAATCGGGTAACTATGGTTTTTTGTTGCTGGTTTTTGTTTAGTATTATTTATTTGATGGCAATGTTGTTTGAGATTGCATGTGTGTGTGCCTTCAAAATGTTTGGTAGAAGAGAATACCGTACATTCCATCTCTGGATGCGGGATACTGTATTTCTGCCCTGCTACCATTCCATCTCTGGATGTGGTGGCTGGATGTCCTTCCCAGCCAACTTATTTGGGACATCCTAACAGATCTTATTAGTTTCATTTTACATGCATCAAGGGTATTTTATTCAGTTGCTTATGCTTTGATCTATTGCTTTGCCAGGATATGCAGGTAATAATTCTGGTAATATACCCCCCGTGGGATTTGAAAGTGGAGGTGAACTAAATTATCTCTTGGCCCAAAGAATTTCACTGGCGAGGCAGAGATCTCTACCTAATCCCCTTCCTTATTGGCCTGGAAGAGATGCAGCACCTTCAGGGTCACAGGCAGAGATTTCCCCAGGTTCTTCCATTCCTCAATCCAAACTGCTACCATCAGTGGTTGAGAATTCTCATCAAACGCCTCTTTCTTCTCAACATGTAAATTTGAGGTCTATCCTGCAGGCTGCTGCAGATCAATCCTCTCCTACCACCTGGTCTAATTTATCTGATAGATCTCTGAGTAAGACTAACCCGGGTGGTGTGGATATCATTCAGGATAAGATGGACACACATCATAATCAACATTTTTCTCCTCCGGCTGGGTATGGAATTCAACAGCAAAGGTTGCAATCACAGCTTCCACCATCATTGTCCCATATGGTTACAACGCCCTTGGATCACATTTCTGGAATTGTTACACCTGAGAAGCTCCTGTCGTCAGGGATATCTCAAGATCCACAAATGTTAAGCATTTTGCAACAACAATATTTGTTGTCCCAACTGCAGTTGCATCCCCAGTCACCTGTTCCTGCCCAACTATCGGTTTTGGATAAAATCTTATTGCTTAAGCAGCAACAGCAGAAGCAAGAGCAGCAGCAGCATCAACAACTTTTACTTCAGCAACAACACCATCTTCTATCTCAGGTTCTATCTGAAAACCCAATTCAGCAACATTTCATGGAATCATCATATGGACATCTTCAAACTGCTATACCAGCCGGAAATACTTCTCTAGATCAACTTGGGCTTAGGCAACATCTTGAGGCGTTCCAAATGAATTCCCAGATGCCACATGCTATTCCTTTATCACGTGACAGTCATGTCAATGAACCAGCTCCTAGTTTACAAGATGATCAAAGATCTTACCTCGTAAATTCAGCTTCTCAAATTTCCCAAGATGTTAGCCAAACTGTTGGTTCCAGTTCCTCAGCTATAGGCTTGCCTAATCAAGTTATTGAGAATAGTGCTCATCAGGAAAGTTGGGCTGCCATTTTGCCTCGACAATTTGAGAACATTCAAGACAAGCATAACTTACCAATCCCAGCTGTGACAGATTACTCACTTTCATCTGAGGTGGTGGAGAAGTCTTCAGATGAACTTGTTTTAGGGAAATCTGTCCTGGTTCCAGACAAGTATGAAGATAAGGTTCAAGATCATGAAGCACAAAACACTGCAGAAATTGCCGAAACTGTTCCAGTTGGTAGCTTTGAAACTACATTTGAAACTACAAATTTTGTACCTACCCTTCATTCTGCTTCTTCTGCTGGAACCGGCATGAACAACACTTCTTTACCTGTAAAAGATGGTGATTTGAAAGTTTCTTCTGGAGGTGGCATTGAGAAATTAGATGTGCAAAGAGAAGTCCATGGTGGGTTACCTGAAGTTGTAGAAGTGAAAAATGTAGACACTAAGAAATCTTTAGAGAAGAAGTCTAGAAGGCAAAAGAATTCGAAGGTACAATCCTCTTCAGATCAAGGAAAGGGGACATCTAAGACCGTACTTTTGCAGCAGTCTAAGGTTGATTTTGAGGCTGAGTGGAGAAATATTGATGATGCACAAACTGAGATGAATGTGGGAACAGAAATTCCTTATGGGACACACTATGCAGACACAGGTTACATTAAAAGTGGGACATCTGTGGCAGAAGCTACTTGTCCTCAACCTGTTTTGAATTTGATATCAACAAGTATTTCAGAAAATATAAATGAAACACAAGAAGGAACGGACGACTCAAGAGAAGTTGGGTCTAGGTCGCTGCAAAGCACACATGCAGCTTCAGGTCATCGGGCTTGGAAACCCGCCACTGGGCTTAAGGCAAAATCACTCTTAGAGATTCAGCAGGAGGAGCAGAGAAGAGCACAGACAGAAATGGCTGTTCCGGAGGTTCCCGCTGTGGTTAACCCTACAAATTCTTCATCAACAACACCTTGGACCGGAGTTATTGCCAGTTCAGAGTCTAAAACTACGAAAAACATTCATAAGGACACAGGAAATACACAATTTGTTCTAGGTAACTCTGAAGATACTGCTAACCTAAGGAGTAAGAAGAGCCAATTGCATGATTTATTAGCAGAAGAGGTTTTGGCGAAGGCAAATGAGAGAGCTTCAGATGTTCCTGCAGGTACAGACAAGGGGTCTACTATGTCACCATTACCAGTTATGACTACGCAGCCGGATGTCTCAATTATGGATGATGATGATTTTGTTGAGGCTAAAGAAACCAAGAAAAGCCGTAAAAAGGCTGCAAAGGCTAAGGGAGCAGGAGTTAAGGCCTCTCCTCCGGTTGCTTCAGTTGATCTTTTAGCCGCTGCTGTTCCTATTGAGAAAAGCAAAAGTTCTCGACAGATGCAGCATGAGAAAGAAGTGTTGCCCATCCCATCATCGGGTCCGTCTTTAGGGGATTTCGTGCTTTGGAAGGGGGAGCAGCCAAGTGCTGTGCCTGCACCGGCATGGTCAACAGACTCAGGGAAGCTTCTTAAACCCACATCATTAAGGGACATTCAGAAGGAACAGCAGAAAAAAGCAACATCTACCCATCAGCAGACCCCAGTGGTAACTCCTCCCAAAGTCCAGTCAAGCCGTGCCCCTTCCAGCGCCCCTCGTGGAAGTGGTTCTTCTTGGCTTCTTTCTGGGACGTCACCGTCGAAGGTTACTGCATCTCCTCTCCACATGAGCTCTCATGCTTCTACTCAGTCAAAGTCTAAGGTGGAAGATGATTTGTTTTGGGGCCCTCTTGATCAATCAAAACAGGAATCCAAGCAGTATGTTCTGAATACCGAGTTTTATGATTTTTATTATTATTAATATTATTTTTATTGCTGTCCTTTTTTTTCAGTATTAGACTAATATTTAATCTACATGATCACTGTGGCTGGTGAAATTGTCTTAACAATTCTGTTTTCCTTTGCCAATCTTGCTGTTTGTTTGCAAAACATTTTGAGCAATCCATATCTCCATTTTGATTTCCTTGCCACAATGATCATTTCCCCTGGAACAATCCAAGCACTCCACTAGTTCGGTACCTCCCTTCTTGGAATTACGTCTAGGTATTGAGTTTCTGAGGATCTGTCGATCATGTGCTGCTCGATCTGGGCTTCCTTGAGCCGTTACTGTAGTAATGGCCCAAAAAATCTTCTTGAACCATGACTTGGTCTTAATTTATCTAAACAATAATGTAATGTAATGACAAAAAAGTGTCCAACTGTTAACTATTCATTTTGCTCAGCCTTCTTCCAAATGTCATGGTTGTCTGGTGGATGCTATTTGATACGTGGGATCTGTTGTGGAGCCTATGATAAGCTATTTGAGGAATCTATCCACTGCTTTCGATTTTCCCTGTACTGATAAGGTAATGTAATGAGCGAAAAACTCACTTTACTTGCCCTTGGTGCAATGGCAATAGTATCAATTGGAGAAGATGCATTTGATCTAGGAGCAAACGGAATTATGCATAGGGGTCTGGCATTTTTTACATGATTCAGTAAAGATTTGCATTGCTTTGGAAGATCATAGAATTGAATAATAGAATATAAAGTTGTGGAGCAGACTAGATTTTTTTATTTATTTCCCTAATAATTTTTTTGCTTGTGAAGAGACTCAAACTCACACCTTTGCCTCTTATAAGTGGAGGTTGATGTCCACTGCCAGCTGAGCTACAGCTTAGGACATGGAATAGACTAGATTAAAATAGAGAACTGCAGGCATTAATTGATTAGTCTAGAACCATCTAGAATAGCTTTGCAATCCCTTTGGATTGGATTGTTGCCACATGTGCATATCTGGTCAGTTCATTTGTATAGTCTGATATTACAGGTGGAGAAGAGTACCCCACTCCTTTGTAATCGAGCAGTATACATCTAGAAGAGCTTTGCAATCCCTTTGGATTGGATTGTTGCCACTTGCATATCTGGTCTGTTCATTTGTATAGTCTGATGTTACAGTTAGAGTAGTCAGTAGAGTACCTCACTCCTTTGTAATCGGGCAGTATACATTACAAATTTTCAAGTTTTCTATCTACTCGTACGAGTTATATTGTGTCATTAGGTGTGACCGTGTGATCTTGTGAATAGACTGGGAGGAAAGACTGGCTAACTCAGTGACGGCATGAGTTTAGGACCGGAAAGGTTATAATGAAGGTAATTTTATCGGCTTGTGACGTAGGTGTCATAGTAGGGCATAGTAGCGTTAGCGCATTTTTTTGGAAGGCAAGATTGTAGCACTAGGGAGTAAGAAGAGCATCTTGGATACTTTAGTGGTCAGTAAAGGTTCAGTGATTTACGGCCGAGGGTAAGAGGCAAGAAGACCGAGGAGAGGATGAGCTCGCTTGTTAAAGGCCTGAGCCTGGTTAATGCCCTAATGCAATATGTCCAAAGCTTGTTGAATGGCCGTTTTCGGTCAAAGAGCTCTCCTTATGCCGTTTTTAGACACTTAAAAGTATTAATATATACATGTTTTGCAAAAGTATTAATTATGAAGTTTAATAAATACATCCATATGTTTATATAGTTTTATACTATAAAAACTGCAGTGTCTTTATTGATTTTCAACCAAATCATTTGGCTATGGCCTATGGTCATACTTGGTACTTGGAAGGTGCTCGTTCTTGCAACCACAAGGTTGTGGGGTTTGTTGCATCACCTATCCCCCGAATTGGGGGAAAGGAACGGTCACATTGATGTTTGTAGCCATATTAGGGGTGTCAATGGGTATCCAAATTTCCAAATACCTCAAGTCTTCGGTCAGGGGAGAAGTAGGTATGGAACCTCCTTTGGATTCAGGACAAATTAGGATCTGGATCTGGATCCGCATCAATGTCTATATTATCTAGAAGTTTTCATATCCAGATCTGGATCCTTTGTTCCAACTCGAGGATCTGGATCTAGAACTGACTAGAGCTGCATATTATAAATAATACATTTTAGAGTCCACAGTGTTTTGAATAAATTCTAGCATTAAAAAGGATGTATACAAAGCTTGGATCATATTTCCAGTTGAGAGTCTACACTACAGAGCTCGAGTCGCATTGCCGTTAAAGAGCCCCGCTAATTTCCTTTACCAATTCATTGTGGGGCCAACATGCAAGTGGTTTTATGATCCTGATCTGTATCTTCAGTGTATCTTTGGTTTTTAGTTGAGATACCGAGTCCAAAACAAAGAATCTGTATCGAGTTCAGGTTCCCTAGACAGATCCATCCTATTGAAAACAGTTCTGAATCCAAAAAACCATGGTTCTGCCCCAGATCAAACCTGCTTATGCACATAAAAGGCTCCAAAGCCTAGGTTTCAAAGAAGAAAAAAAGTTACTAATCTACCTTTGAATGGTCACTAGAAAATTAATAGCATTAAGGCTCTTGATTTAATAAAGTTACCAGTCAATAACAACAATAATAATAATTTACGGATCTTGATTTATGAATTAAGTTTTTAGTTTTTGAATTCTGTTGGTTCAGTTTAAGGCGTTTAGTGTCTCAATGGTTTGGTTTTATGGATGTATGTCTCCTATTTACTAGTTGATTGCCACAGGTTGGGTTTGTCGGCCTTGACCCTTTCATTTAGATTACATGGATTGAATCTTGTGATTGTGCATCTGTCTCTCATCATTTAATCATTTTTCTCCCTTCTAAGCAGGTCAGATTTCCCATCTCTTGCCAACCCGAACAGCCGAGGATCTAAAGGAACCCCTGCAAAAGGAGTTGTTGGAGGGTCATTTAGTCGACAAAAGTCACTTTCATCATCTCCAGCTTCCTACAAAGGGAGGAGAGATGCCATGACCAAACATACAGGCAAGACCACTGCATGCTTATAGACCTTATTTATTTGAATTTCTATCTGACTTTTGGCATTGCATACTCATTTTGCAGAAGCCATGGACTTCCGTGATTGGTGTGAGAGCGAATCTGTTAGGCTGACTGGGACTAGAGGTAACCTTTTAGCTGCTCAGATAAGACACCAAACAATTGCTAAATCATCTACCTTCTTAGTTCAGTAAATTATAATCGGCCAATGCTGTACTTGTACAGTTGTCTTTATTTCCAATTCTTTTTTTCCCTTACCAAGTAGTGGCATCTAAGTTTCTGCTAGGTTGGTTAAACCAGAAGCTCCAAGTACGGAGGAACCTGAATCTTGGAGACTTGGCAATGCCGTACATGTGCCTTTTTGTCGGGTTGGTTTCATCTTGGAAACAGAAATTGTATGAATTCTGCTTGCTTGAAACACTGTTTTGCCGGACAAATTACAAAATGGTATATATGGTCTCATAGACTCCTTTCTGGAAAAATTCAGGTTTCCTGGTTTACCAATCCAACCAAAGAGTCTAGGTTGAGAAGTTAAATATTGGCATTTGATTTGAGTATCTCCTCAGTATGGTTTTGTTTGATTTTGGTTTTCTTAACCCCGCATCTTCTAGATACGAGTTTCCTGGAATTCTGCTTGAAGCAATCAACTTCGGAGGCCGAAATGCTCCTGACAGAGAACCTTGGCTCTTTTGATCCTGATCATGAGTTCATTGACAAGTTCCTAAACTACAAAGAGCTGTTGTCATCTGACGTGATTGAGATTGCCTTTCAATCTCAGAATGAGCGGAAGATTACTGGATTTGCCATCAATGATGCAAGTACTGACAGTATGGGCGCAAGGGATGTGGACCCTGACGCATCAGTAGGCCTGGATGGATCCACCAAAGGAGGAGCAAAGAAGAAGGGCAAGAAGGGGAAAAAAGTGAGTCCTTCAGTTTTAGGGTTTAGCGTTGTCAGCAATCGCATCATGATGGGTGAAATTCAGAATGCTGAAGATTAGTGTAGGTTTCAGGGCAGGATTTACATGCATTTTCTTACTAATTTGTAAATGTTAGTCTTTGTGACCTTTTGTCCCTCTCAATACAGCAGCTTAACTGAGTCATCATTAAGCTCAAGCGGTTTTGTGGGGAAAAAAATATTTAAACAGTTAAAGCCCTTGTGATTTTGGTTATTTTTATGAGAGGCCAAGGAAAATCCAGGGAAAAGTTGATGATGTCAAGTTCTTATGTTTTACGCCCTTGATGCGAAATCCCTTTTGTTTGTTTCATATTAGTTGTTTGTTGTGTTTGATTAAATGCTTGCAGGAGTTACTGATTGGATCAACGATGCAAAATATGAATGTGCATCAGTGGCATGTGTGCCGCCGTATCATACCTTAGCAAGCGAGCGTTTTGATTATTCCATCCTATTGGGTTCTGTGAATTAGATGGTTTGTGTTATGTTGGCGATTGGAGAAGGTTGCTTTTGTCCTTGCGTATCCCAAGTATGGTCTATTTGGTATACGGGTAAAGGGGGTTTCATCTTATTGGGTTTAAAATAGCGGCAATGATAGCTGTAGCGGTTGAGGCAAAACAGTGGTGTTGTGATAAAGGACCAAATAGTTTTTATTTAGAACATTTTTTCTTAATTATTTTCTTGAAATTCATTTTCTAAAGTTGTCTCTATCCTTATGGGATTCTAATCTAAATTATTAAAAAAATACAAGATTATCTGCTACATATGATTCAAATTTTTTTACCATTTAAAATACTCACGCGGCTACAAATCACAACAACTGCTGTCCATCGCCTGTAACGTAGTGTGCACATCTGCCACAACTGCTATTTCGATATGATTCAAATTTTTTTTACCATTGAAACTATTCACATATCTCCTGTAATGTAGCGTCCACATCTGCCACAATTGCTATTTTGGTCATTTTGATCTGGATAATGCATTGTTCGGTTGTTAGCTATAACCATCCTACGCTGAACAGGGTGCTGGACGACCCAGTTTCAAGGATTCAAATAGAACGTTTGCTTGCCATTCTAGTTCTATTCTTGATCTCGGGTGCAACAATGGACATGTATATGAAAGTCTATATTCCGGGCCCTTCTGATGGACGTAACCGTTTGGGTCAGGAAACATTTTTGCCAAGACGCTTACCTCATTGGCAAGCCTTCTGGTTGCATCATCATATTGTCCCAGCCATGTCTTCTGGTTTATTTTATGCATCCTTTTAATACTCATTTCAACAAGGTGAGTTGCTATATTTAAAAAATAATAATATACACCTAAAAGAATTTATATGAGAGGGTGTAACCATCTATCATCAATCCAACCCCTTTCCACAACCAAATTGAATTTTATAAAAATGTATCTTAATAAACTGCTAATAATGCCCTCACATCAATAATTGTGATGATTTGATTGAGATGATATTCTTGTCCAAAATCTAACTGGGATCTGAGTGACCTTATCGTTACACGACTTTCCCCATAATTGACAGGCATCCAAGTTGCTATAAGATATTCACCTGTTGTATGAACTGTGAGAAAATAAAGGAGACAGTCGACACCCCTCAAGTGAAAATTATCCTAGTTTTTCTTTGGATAACTAATCACAAAACCCTCTTTTTTAACACCTGGGTCCCAGCTACATGCCACATGTACTTTATAAAAACTTCTTCCCATTGTTTGGGAAAGTCAGTTAAATTAGTTTTTAAGTTTCTACATTATGTCTTTATTTTTATTTTTTTGGGTTGCCAATCACCACTTTACATATGGCTATGGGTGTTCATGGCTTGGGTCGGGCCAAGCCCAAATCTTGTCCGAGCCGAGACCTAATATTCTTGCTTAAATTAAGCCCATGGGTCTGAAAAGGGCCCAATCCTAGATCATTTGTAGAGAGTAAACTGCTTTTTGCTAAATATGTCAGGTCTGGATGGACTTCTAATCGAACACAGGATCAACCTTGGCCCATGTAACTATTTAAATAGAAACTTAGGTCTGGTCCAGTCCACGATCTTGAAAACAGCCCAAATCTAGACAGTATGTGCTGGAGTGCCCCTACACATGGCTCAAGGGTGCAGCATCAAGATTTCCATTTTTGTGGGCCCTATTGTAGAATTTTCACTAAAGAATAGTGTTGCCATCATCATCATCATCATCATCATCATCATCATCTTACCATCATCCAATCATGAACTTGATCCGAATTGGACATGAACCCAAATTTTGGACCCCTTAAAAGAAACGGATGCAGCGTTTTGGGCGATTTTTGGACCAAGATGGATCCAATCTTCTGGGTGGTTTATGGTTAAGTGTCATTGAATCAAGAAAGATGAATTCCAGAAGATCTCCCATGTCTATCTTGTAATGGGCAGCAGCTCATATCCCTTGACAACTTAACAGCCAGAAAAAAAAAATACTAATCAATGTGATCATTGATTGAGGACCATCAAAGTAGTAAACATGTCAATGGTTCTAACCAATGCATATGCGTCCCATCAAAATTTCTTCAACATGGAAGCCAAGAGCCCATGATCCTAGTATCTTACAGGTTTGTGGTCGTATGAACCAATCAAAAAACGAAATGTATGTTATAAAATTGCATCATTCGGACATACGGACAATCAAATATTTTAAATCCAGTCGTCTATCTTGTCCGCGAGGCTATTCGCATACTGTTGATCAGGGGCAGACCTATATGTATCCATGTGAGGGCGTACGCACCACTAAACCTCGATCTGCTAATTAAAATTCAATCTCTACTTCAAAATTTTACATAAAAATCTTTTGTCCGCCCCCAAAATCCGCATGAAAATCCTGGGTTTGTTCCGAACTGTTTGGGCCTGTACCCCTCAAATAAAAATCTTGGATCCGCCACTGCTGTTGATCAATTGTAAATAGGTCCAAGTCTCTCAAGATCGTTGATAAAAGAGAGCGCACTTGTAAACTAGAAATGCAGGTGAAATTGGGTGCCTATCAGGAAAGTAACTTGAAAAGTCCATGGAAAGGTTCGAAGGATAGAAGACACTGTTGTCTAGCTGATATGAAGATATACTGTGGATGTGTAGATTAAGAGCGCAGCCGCGTGGTGAGCAACAGAGGGAACAAGTCTTTTGCCTCTTACTAAAGAATATCAGGGCTTGTTTCTTAAGCCCGGAATTCTTCTTTACGGAGGAATTTGAATTTACTACATCCACTAAATCAAATTATTTCCTCAATTATTCTCTTCTTACACTTGAGTATCTAGAAATTCTAGCAAAAAAAAAAAAAAGATTAGGAATTTCAATGGTCATTTAAGGTGATGTTGGACATGATATCTGAAAATGTTATAAGCATTTTGTAAATCATTTAAATTGTCTCAAATGACTTTTGGGACTTTAGGAATTCTAACCTCGGTTTAATTTCGGTAGAATTTTTTGAATGCTTAATTACAAAGGATGATTTAGAAATTCCATTGTGTCTAAGAATTTCAAAATTATTTGGATATGAATTCTATGAATTTCGATAGAGAAACAGGCCCTAAGGATATTTAGGCGGTTAGAACTTTAGAATTATAAAATAAAAAAAAAAACGTAACATTTGCAAATGCCACGGGACAACCCCTTACATCATGTACATGAATATCAAACATACCAAATTTTTGTAAATAATTTTGATAAAGAAACAAGCGCTTAGTTTTGATCCATCCAAATTTAATTGAATAAAATTAGTTCTCTAATGGATCAGATTTGACTCATCAGAACTAAATTTTTTTCTAATGGGTCAAAACCAAACTACCTATATTTCTCTTCGTGGCTCCAAGGATTAAACTCCAAAAAGTTATACTTAATAAAGCTCACTCATGATAAATCTAAACCCTCTTATCCACTTACACTCACAAATTGACACTCCACCCAATTTGATATTGTGATTATCTGTTGTTGGGTTAGGTTAAAACTTGATTACATATATATATATATATATATATATTTGTTTGAGAAGAATTTAATTATATCTATTAGAACATGATTTTTTTTTTTTTTTTGCTATCGGTGAAGGGTTTCCAACCCTTTCAGCTGGATTAATCTCTTCGAGCTCAGAGGGAAGCCCAATAAACTTCCCTGTAGCCCCACTATGGTATTGTAGTTTAGAACCTACAACCTCCAAATATAAACTGTGGTCCTAATTTTAACCACCTAAGCTAGCCCTTGGGGTTGATAACATGACTCTCACCAGCTAACTGGTATGTTTGGAGGTGGGGCCCATTTCAGGACACTGATTCACTCTCATCACTCGTGATTCACACTGAGGACATGATTTTCTTATCAATTTTTTTTTTTTAACCTCCTGCGAAATAAGTTCTTACTTCTTCTAACCCGTCACTACCCCGACCTGTGCTTTTCACCCTGGAAAGCGAAAGTAGCATCAAAGGTTTTTTTTTTTTCTTTTGCGTCTCTGAGACTCTCTGCAACTCTATCATGGCCGAAACAAGCAATGTCGAAACTCGCCACCACCTCTCCTTGACCTCTCCTCACCATATCTACAAAGGTACTCAATCACTACTCTCTCTCTCTCTCTCTCTCTCTCTCTCTCTCTCTCCAAACCTCCTTCTCATTTCTTGGGTTTTGTCTTAACTTCAACTGCCCTTTCCTTTGCATTAGCATGGAATGAACATGCATAGATGTGTGGTATTTTTTGGTTCTTCCTTTGTTTGTTGGGGTAGTTTGGAATTAAAGGGTCTGTTTGTTTTTGATGCAATTGAATACTTAGGATTGTATTTCTATAGGTGGTTGAAAAAGAAGAACTATAAGAGAATATCCAAAAAAAGAAAAAAAAAGAAGAGAAAAGACCATCAAATGAGATCCCCTTTGATGGAAATTGAATAGGAAGATGGAAATGAATATCCATCCATCATCCTAGCAATTCAATCCTAGGAAAGCCAAGGTCCCATCTAAATCTCCACCTTATATCATTCACCCTCACCTCTCTAATAATCCTTCAATGGAGCTCATTTGATCATGAGTTCCTACTTATTTTATGCAAACAAACAGACCCTGAGAATTGGGTTCCCATAATCTATTTGTGTGAGGAGATGGTGACCTAGTGCTGTCATTTGATTGGGTAGATACAGATGAAATTGATTGGGTAGATACAGATGAAATGGGCCTGGTGTTATTGTTTTTCAGTGTAGAACTGCATGCGGTGGCTTCAGTTTGTGGTAAATGTGATCCATGCTGTAAGCATCCACTGTCTGTACCGGATATGCAGCAAAGGGTTGATGATCTAACCATTATATCTTGTGGGTTCCTCCTTTAATTGCTCATAAATCAAAGATAGAAGCATGAGATTTCATCTAAGTGTGTAACTATGGATGTTTCTTATGGGTGAGCCTGGCTTCTGCCAGTTACAATTAGAGCTTACATGGTTAGTTGAAGTTATAATTGTCCTTGTGTTTTTCATTTGATTTGGTAGAGTTGAGCTCACACTTGTTGGAACCAGTTGCTATATTATTGTTCTCATGATAGGTACTTGTTCTATTTAGTCATGATTCATAACTCATGAGGGAGAAAAAAAGGATTGGTGCTGGATTTTCTGGTTCTCAATGAATTTCCAAGTCGAGTAACGTATAACGTATTCTTATTTGACTGGCACAGCTTGTGGAGTAAATCAGTCATGTTATGTGCGCCCAACACTTGTCCCCATCATCTATCCACCCCTTACTTTCCATGGTTGTCAACAGTGACGGATCCCAGAATTTCTCCCGGGGGCAAAGAAGAATTAGAACATTCAATAAATAAAAGATGTATAAAAAGTAACAAGTTATATTAACTTAAACACTTGTGCATCAATTAGCCATAAATTAAAATCTTCTTTATAATTGTCGTCGCGTTTTCGCATTTTGGAACTCTTTCATGAATATGCCTATATGACAAGAGTTTAGAATATCAAGGTCCCATCTAGTAATGAGAATTTGTTTCATCACAGTCCCATTTTCATCACTACCATCAACGTTTGTCATTTAGGAATGATATTTAATGACCTTTTTTTAACCTTTTTATTTTATTTCGTAAAACTATATTTTTTGTACGACATTGTAAAGCCACAACCAATCATGTACTGAATCGGATGTTGGGTCCGACTCCTATTGATATAAAATTTTAGGATATATCATTAGAGGGGATGGTATTCATTTTGAACAGTTCGCATTATAATTATGTGGGCCCTATAATGGATTTTCGGAGACCTGTAAATTAGCATAATAGTATTTTTGGATATTTCTAACCTATAAAAAGACGGTGGGCCACAAAATAATCTAGAGTGCCATCATTCTTTCTAAAATAATCTATCCATTTACATAGACCTATACTTTCAATCCAATTGGCAGGTTTTTAAATAACATGATATATTAAAAAAAAAAAAAAAAAAAAACTCACAACATAAAATATAGAAAAAACAAATGACATCAAGAAGTAACTGTATTTAATAAAAATACACAAGACATGAAAAAAAAATTAACACATGCACTTAAATATACTCATTAAAGAGCCATCCATTGAACTCAAGCAAAAAAGAAAGAAAGATATTAAAGAAACAAAAGGCATATAGGTTTTTCGAATTACCTGTATAGCTGTATTTGAGAACCAATGCAAATGAGTTAAAGTGTTGAAGAATGAAGAAGAAGACAATAGGCAATGGACGTGTAGAATAAAAAAAGAATGAGTATTTGTATTTGGAAACCAAGAGAGAAATAAGGAAAAAAAGAAGAGAGGAGAAAAAAGAGGAGATAAAATTGCCGTATAAAAAGAGCCAATATCTTGTCTAGAATGGCTTGCTTTTGAAGAAATCAAAAGGACAATTTTGCCCCAGCTCCTCTTGTGATTTTATTACTTATTTGTAGCAAAAAGTGAGGAGTGGCAAAAGTAGTAAAAAGATAAAACTGACCCTAGAAAAAATTTAAAAGACTTTATCCCCATATGAGAACTTTGAAAATTGCCCCTCCTCGCCCTTATGTAGATCCGTCCCTGCTCATCAAGCATTTATGTGGCCCCGCATGGAATACGTGTTTTTCTTAAAAATGTATGGTGCTTTGTGCTCTCTATCTCTTTGCATGCGCGCTCGTCCACTTGTGTTGGGTTGCTGTGTGTGTGCACTCACATGCTCATGCACACCATAAATTTCAGAAACAGTATATGGGGAACAACCTAGCTGGGTTGTGGTGCTCTTTTGGAAGGATGACAATCATTATGCGGGGCTTTGTTTTTGGTTTTTTTTCTCTTGGGGTGTGTGCGACTGTGCGTGCGTGTGGGATAGGGGTTTGAAATGTCAATGAACTGCATGTATGTAAAAACAAAAAGAAAAGTGAAAACCATTTGATCAAGGGAGGTACTGTCTTTAGGGTCTCAAAGCTGTCTAAATGATCATAATCACCAAAGCCTTGTTCCAACTATGATGGTCATCTACATTAATCAATCATATCATGTGATGCCATTAAGGTTCAAAATAGTGGTTGTGGTGGGTGTAGCGGTCGGCAGCCAAAATGATATGTAGCCTTTGTGACCTATGATACCCAGATATGACATGGATCCAATAGGGACACGGCAAAGATACAGATTTTACACAAAAGTGAAGTATTGGATATGATTCTACATGATATGTTGCCAATTTTGAAGTATCCATGCATCACAGGCTATGACAATACATGGTGGCATAGCATTGTAATCGACAATAAGGTAAAAAAAATTGAAAAAATATTCAAAAAATTAAGAATATTGAAAATGTTAGAATTTAATTATTTTCATTAATAACTAAGATAGGGGGTGTAGTGGACCCCTCATTGCATCGAGGTCTTGTATCGCTTTTTGATTACAAGATAATAATATTGATCTATTTGTCCGCATGTTTACGTATTGGTTAGCTATACAGATACTAAGTTCGAAACTAATCATCATCATCGTCAAAGTTTTGTCCCAACTATGTTGGGGTCGGCTACACAAATTCTGTTTCCCCATTCCGATCTTTTCTACGCCAAATCCTTAGATAGCTTGCACTTGTTTAGATCTATTGTTACTACTTCCATCCATGTCGTCGCTCTTATGTATATCTAAATTCTAAATTCAAAAGGGAATTTAGCACAGCTGCACATAACATAGGATATGTATAGTAATGTTTAAAGTTCAAAGTTTAAACACAAATGAAAAAACAACTTTCATGAATGGAACAATGTATTTTTGTTGAGATTTGAGAAAAGAATACCTCTATCAGTACCCAAGGGAGTGTTCGCCAGGATATATGGCGTTGCTCCCCACATCCTCATTGTTGTTGTCATTGGTAGTGGTGTAGTGGTACCACCAAATTGCATGTGCTCTCCATATCCATATTGGTGCCACTATATGGATCTTAGGATGCAAAGAGTTCATATTGATATGGATTTGGATGGTCATATTGAAGGTATGAACCTCGTTTTGATCATTGTTGCGTTTTTGCAAACTGAGGCTATGGATAAAAGTACCTTGCATATATGGATCGTCATAGTAACTGGGGCTTCACATTTTGCTTGTTGCCTTCCAACATCTCATGACATATTGTGTTGTTCACTGGAGTTACCAACATTGGACAATGAGGGTTGATGCTGCATGTACACACAATTAGGATCAACATTGGATGCATTTGGGAACTCCTGAACAGTCTCATATTCCATAATTCTCCTTTGTCATGGTGATGTTCACCACCAGCGCCTCTATCTCCTCTAGATGGAAAGTGACTGCTCATAGCGGTCCTCGAACTACTTGTGTCATTTTCTTTTGACGCAAAAGACATTGTTTGAGGCTTCTTTGATTCCTTGCCTTCTGATCTAGATCGTGTCTATTTGTAAACTCTAATGGATGGAGGAGGCCTAAATGGCCCACTTTCTTCTTCTCCTCCCTCTTCTTACTATCAATGCCTAAAGTTCTTGCTGAAGCTCTTCATTTGCATCCACCAATGGTTCTTCTACTTCAGCTATCCATGGAAGTAGGGGATCATCTTCTTCGAAGATATGATCTAGATTTATAGTGCGATATTCAGGATCATCCCTTTGCTTTCCTAGATCTTGCTCTCAACTTCAAATTGTAATGACAATAAACTAACTCGTTGAACTTTTGCACGGTTAGCCAATTTCTTACCTTTGTGTGGATCTGAGAGAATACACTCTAATTTTTTTCATCATTTGATGAAGATGTGATTTGACTAAGGATACGAGTGGCAACTTTTCTCGAATTTGGAGTTTTTTCGTCAAAATTGATCCACCAATCAGTTGAAATTTTGAAATAAAAAATGAAATTAGAAATCTGCATAAGAAAATACAAAGTTAAATCCCACTCGACCATTCGTTCCAAGAAAACATCTATCAATTGATCTTTCTGTCAGAAGGTCTACAAAATTCCTTTGCCTAATTGTGTATATAGAAATCTACAACATGCCAATATGCAATCAAGAAAATAAACAACAATTCCCAAATTGTCTTAAATATAATTAAACGATCAAAAAGGTTAACTTCGTTATGAGCCTGCTGGTTTGTATCTCTTAATATTCTTCACAAAACTTTCTGCAATCCTACTTGCAATTCACTGTCAATTACATATTTATGAACTTTTCTATTATGATAGTAGAATTGAGGGTTCAAGAAATAATGTATATTGAAGAATGAAGAATGTGCATTAGCATGCGATTGTGGATTCTAAATTGAAAGCTGAAGTTTCATCGATACAATTTTAAACAATTATATTACATGCAACATACAATGGATGGTGTAACTGATCATTCCATCGGGCATCAATTATCTTCAAGTACTCTTCATGGTGCCTCCAATTTCTTTGATGCCTTGCTCTGCCCGATCAATAGCCTCATAGATATACCCTGTTGTTGGCTTATTGTATTCATCACTATCTATAAGCTGGAACACTTTGACCATAGTCTTAAGCTTTTTTCCACTTTAGCCCAAAATTCATTATCTCTAATTAGAATGGGAACATCGAAGCCGAGACCACTTGTTGCCTATTCCCATTTTGAGTTCAACCAATCCTCTGATGAGAACATCTGAATGAGATTTGTTTAATGTTTTTCAGAGCAAGGAAGCAAGTGACAAATCTTCTCACTCCCAGACGTTTTAACGACCTCATATTTGTGAATCTCTTCATCAAGTTTATCAATAATGAGTGATCATATATTCGTATATAAATCGCGTGATGCTTCTAGCCTTTATGATTGCATATGCTACATTTTTCTTCTTCCTGACGTCCTTCAACATTAGGATTATGCAATTTGTTGCACACAAGGTCCAAAACAAATGCTTTCTTTTCTTTTTCTTTTTCTTTTTTTGCATCAAAATTTCTCCGACTTCCTTAAAATTGGTGTCATTATCCTTAACAATTTGTGCACCATTCGTCTCATTAACACTCCGCACAACTTTATCCATAAGACCAGAAAGTATATTTTGCAGTCTGTTTATCTTAAGATGCATCAACAAACTTTTGGAAGACTGTCTCAACAGAAAAGTATACCAAAAAGGTTATTTATTGTGTTTGGTCCCGCTCGTCCAGCCCGTCACACATAATAGTCACTCCCCTCTCCTCCCATATATTTTTGTATGTAGCCACCTGTCTTCATCTCTTTGTACTCAATTTCTAAAGATTTGGTGCCTACTTCATATGCGGAGGGCGCTGTTATACACAGACCAGTGGCTTTGATGTGAACCTTCTTTATCCGGGCTTGGGACCAACAGATGATGAGGAACTGACACATGACAAAGTTTCAGTCGATTGTAGCACCATATGTGCCAGTCCAGTGTTAGTACATCCTAAAACTTCATGGTTTGATTTATGCCATGGTATCTTTAAAGTATCACATGCAAACACTCGTCAATATTCATAAATTCAGTTACCAACAGGTTATGTGAAGTTCTAATAAGAATGATGCTTAAAAACGAATTACCTTACCTTTGTAATTCTAGTGATACATGTTTTGTATTTTCAGGTTTTAGCAAGTTGTCATTTTTATCATGTTGGGTTGTTTTTATACTTTTGAATAAGAAATGAGGTGTTATACTCATTCTTTTATTTTCCTTTTGCAGAAGTACAAGGGATTGATGGTTCCATCCCTCTCTCACCTCAATGGCTTCTGCCAAAGCCTGGGGAAAATAAGCCTGGAATGGTAACTGGGATAAGCTACCCTGCATAACTGCTTTTGACTTTTGTTTCTGTATAAAGTGATTCTGAGTATCATACAAACCACATCCCATCCTTTTGTATTCTGAAATGCATTTGACATTTGATGCTTTAGAAACTGAAGCAACAGAAACTGGCATACTAGACGCTTCTGATCAAATTCAATTGTGGCTTGGATTAAGGCCCAACTGTGACCATCAAAATTCCGGTCCATGTCTGTACCAGTTTTAAGTGGTATATGACTGGGTCACTGGGTTGATTTGGACCAAACTTTACAAGGCACTGTGCTGGTCAAACCCAGTCCCACTGGGCAGTCCGATCTGTTATTTAGAACACTGGTTAATTACCTATCTAATTAAGGACTTTGTTCTTCCTCATTGCTTGGCTACTTTGCAGGAACCTCATAGTAACTCTCATCCAAGTTATGCCAGTCACGCAGACACTGTAAAAGCATTGGGTAAAGGTGGAGACTTTCATGATCCAGAAAAGAGGAAGGACATTTTCCGGCCATCTTTTCCTGAAGTAGAAAGTGGACGATGTGATCGTTGGCATGATGAAGAAAGAGACGCCAGTTCTGCCATTCGCAGAGATCGCTGGAGAGAGGTAGATAAAGAGGTTGGTGATACCCACAAGACGGAACGGTGGACAAATAGTTCGTCTACGAGGCATGCCAGTGAAACACGTCGTGTTCCGTCTGAGCGGTGGACTGAGTCTAGCAACAGGGAGGGTAGATATGATCAAAGACGTGAGAGCAAATGGAACAAACGTTGGGGACCGGGTGACAAAGAGCCAGAAAGAGAGAGTTGGCGTGAAAAATGGTTGGATTCTGGCAGAGACAATGAGGGGCTTCGTGATAAAGGTGCACCCCTTCTAACTAATTATGGAAAGGATGCAGATAGGAAGGGGGATCATTATTCTCGTTCACGAAGACCTAACTCTTCTGTAAGTCGAGGAAGAGCAGAGTTTCCTCATCACCAAACCTTGACACCAAACAAACAAGTCTCCATGTATGGCTATGGTAGGGGGCGAGGAGAAAATGCCATTGCAACATTTTCTGTCGGTCGTGGAAGAGTCAGCTCTAGTGGGAATACTATTATTAAGAATCCATCTCATTCTTCTTTAGGCATCCTTTCAGATAAGGCTGAGGGTACTCAAGGGGATTCCTCCTCTACTTTAAGATATAGTAGGACCAACTTGCTTGACATATACAGGATGATTGACGTGAGAACATATGTAAAGCCATTAGATGGCTTGATTGAAGTCCCTTCTCTGACACAGATGGAGCCATTGGAGCCCCTTGCTCTCTTTGCACCTACTCCTGAGGAATTGGTAAGTGTCTCTACATTGATTTTGGTTAACTATTCCTTCTGCGCACAGTTGGTTTTGCTAATATCATTGCTTGAATAGGTTGTTCTGAAAGGAATTGACAAAGGTGATGTAGTTAGTAGTGGTGCACCTCAAGCTTCTAAAGATGGTTCCACTGGACAGAACTTCACAGATGCAACCGAACTGAGAGGAACCAAACCTGGTAGTATTCCTCTTTAGGGATACAAAAATACGTGCATATAAATATCTACATGATAGATAGATAGATAGATAGATAGATAGATACATACATACATACATTACGTACGTACCTACTTAACCTACTTACATATGTGCGTGCACACTTCTATCAGTTCTAGAAGTCTGATTCGATGACTTGGCTTTGTCAATGTCTATGCATTTTTTAGCAGGCAGTAGTGAAGATTTACCATCTGGAGTGGATGATTATAATGATAAAAAAACACACAATATTAAAGGTGATCATTTCAATTATTCTGAGTGCGGGTCATATGAAAAGCACATGTATCCTTATGGGCCTGAATCAAAGTTTGAAGCAACTCGGGATATTCATTCATACTCAAATAACAAGTTTAATGTTTAATGTTGAAGGTGGTGTCATTGCTTGCATATTTTGCTGGTGCTTTATGTTTCAGTTTCAGCATTTTTCCAGATGTTTAACATGTGATATACTCTGTTATTAATCATCAACCTGTTTTTTTTTTTTATATTTATTTTGTACAGATTGCAGGATAGAAAGTACACCCCTTAAGAAAGTTGATCAGGAAGTGGCCAATAGAGAAGTGGATGTTCAGGAAAGGCCATCCGGAAAACGAGGCATACTGTGGAGATCTCAATCACTGATGGAGTGCTCAAATGGTTCTTTACACAATTGGCAAAATAGTTCTAGTGATATCAGATTGAGATCCTATGATTTGGGATGGTCACAATCACAGAAAGATCATGGAGTGGAATCAGATAATAGTGCAACTTCTTCCTTGTCATACTACCAAGACGAACCAAGTCGGCAAGATAGTCAAGAATTTCAACCAGATACGAGCAGTGATTCCATTATTAAGCAGCAATCGTTTAAAATCTTGGATGGGGAAAGGGAAGCCAATGTGAGGCTAGTTAAAGGAGATTCTTTTACTTATAGGGAAAAAACAGATGCGAGAAAATTGTTGCCAGAGCCCTCTCCTGAGGTTCTCTCCCTGTGCTACAAAGATCCACTGGGTGAAATTCAAGGTCCATTTTCTGGCAGTGATATGATTGGATGGTTTGAGGCTGGGTATTTTGGTATTGACTTGCAAGTTCGCCTTGCTAGTGCTTCTCCTGCCACCCCATTCTCATTACTTGGGGATGTGATGCCACACTTAAAAATGAAAGCACGGCCGCCACCTGGATTCAGTGCACCAAAGCAAAGTGACACTGCAGAAGCATCAGGCAGGGTGAAGTTTAATAGCCTTGGAAAAACTCATTCAGGCTTGGCTGAGGTTGACCTTACAAGGAGCGAGCAAGGATACAGACATGAGTTACCTAATGAAGCTGAGAATAGGTTTTTGGAGTCATTAATGTCAGGAAATATTAGCAGTCCCCTTCTGGAGACTTTTCCCTTCATAGAAGGTTGGTTACTTCACGAAACAAAGTTTTTCTTCTGGTTTGAATTTTTTGATGGTTTAGTATGTATTATTTTTCCATTGGTATTTACTTAGTATTAAATATTATTCATATTGTAGCAATATATCTTTGGAGTTTGCATGACCTTCAAAATGTTTGGTGGTGAATCGATGATTATAAATTCTGCTGTGGTTTGAGGTGTAGGTAATGGGCACCAAGGTGATGTGGGATACTGCTTCTACCTTTCCCACTCCAAATCAGTATCTAGAATGTTTCAGGTCTAACTTGTAATGTTCCAGCTCTGGATTTGGATAAGGAAGCCTGCTGCCTGCTCAACTTACTGGGGCATCTGAACAGAGCCCAAATTGTGGTTGGTTTCATTTAGCTGCTACGGGCGTACTTCATTTGGTTGCTTATGTTTGGATATGTTGTTATGCCAGGATATGCAGGTACTAATTCTGATAGATTTCCCCCAGTGGGAGCAGAATGTGGGAGTGACCTAAATTCTCTCTTGGCACAGAGAATGTCACAAGCAAGGCAAAGATCTCTTCCCAATCATCTTCCTTATTGGCCTGCAAGAGATCCAGCACCTTTAGCATCACAGGCAGAGATTTCCTTGGATACTGTCACATCTCAATCCAAATTGCTAACAGTGATGCTCGAGAGTCCTCAAATGTCTCATTCTCCTCAGCATGTGGATTTGTGGTCTATCCCACAGGCTGTTGCAAGTAATTCCTCTCCTGCTGTCAGGAGTGGAGCTGCCACCCGGTCTGATCTCCCTGATGTTATATCTCTGAGCAACACTGTTCAGACTGGCAAAAACATCCTTCAAGATAAGATGGACGAACAACACAATCAGCATTTTGCCCCTCCAGCTGGGTATGGACTTCAACAACAGAGGCTGCAACCACATCATCAACCATCCCTGCCCCATATGATTACCCAACCTGTGGATCACAGTTCTGGCATTGTAACACCTGAGAAGCTTCTACCTTCAGGGATAGCTCAAGACCCACAAATTTTAAGCATTTTGCAACAGCAGTATTTGTTGTCTCAACTTCAGGCACCTATTCCTGCCCAACTATCAGTTTTTGATAAACTCTTATTACTTAAGCAGCAGCAACAGAAACAAGGACAGCAACAGTTTTTGCTTCAGCAGCAGCAACATCTGCTATCTCTGGTTCCATCTGAACATCAGATCCATGAACAATTCATTGAACCATCATATGGGCAGCTTCAAACTGCTATACAGGCTGGAAATACTTCTGCAGATCATCTTAGGCTTAAGCAACCCCATGAGTCATTTCAAGTTAATTCCCAGAGTGGACAGACTATTCTTTTGTCATGTGACATTCACATCGATGGACCGGTTCCTAGTTTAGAAGATGATCAAAGATCTAACCTTGCAAATTTATCTTCACAAATTTCCCAGGATGTCAGTTGCACTGTAAGTTCTGGAGCATCAGCTATACACTTTCCACATCAAATTTTTGAGAATAGTACCCATCAGGAAAGTTGGATTGTCAGTCTGCCTCAACAAAATGAGGATATTAAACACAAAGATAACTTACTGATTCCAGGGCTGACAGATTACTCGCTCCCATCCGAGGGAAGGGAGAAGTCTTTGAATGATCTTATTCTAGGGAAATCTGACTTGGTTCCAGGTAATCTTGAAGATAAGGTTCAAGATCATGCACTACACAAAAATGCAAAAATTAGTGAAACCATTACAGTAGCTTCTGAAACCATTTCAAGTTTTGTACCTACAGAGGAGAGCGCCACAATCCCTGTTTCTACTACGGCTGGAAAAAACAAGAACATATCTTTTCCTATAAAAGATGATGATATGAAAGTTTCTTTTGGAGATACTGTTGAAAAATCAGAAGTGCAAACTGAACACCATGCTGAGTTACCTGCTTTTGTGGAAGTGAAAAATGTAGATGTTAAGAAATTGTCGGTGAAGAAATCCAGAAAGCAAAAGAATTCAAGGGTACAATTCTCTTCAGATCAAGGAAAGGGGGCATCTAAGACTGTTCCTTTACAGCAGTTGAAAGTAGAAGTTGAAACTGAGAGGATAAATGCTGAGGATGCACAACATGAGACAGATGTCGGAGCAGAAGTGCTTTATGGAACACACTGTTTTGAAGCAAGAGATGGTAAGAGCGTGGTGTCTGTGGCAGAAGCCTCTGGTTCTCAACCTATTCTTGATATAGTATCAGGAAGTCTTTCAGAAAATGTACCGGAAACGGTTGAATGCAAGTCTGATTCTGGAGAAGTCAAGTCTGAGTTGTTGCAAAACACACAGGCGACTTCAGGTCATCGGGCTTGGAAACCCGCTCCTGGGCTCAGGGCGAAGTCCCTCCTAGAGATTCAGCAGGAGGAGCAGAGAAGAGCACAGACAGAAATGGCTGTTCCTATGAGTTCTTCAGCACCAACACCTTGGGCCGGAGTTGGTGCCAGTTCCGAGCCTAAAACTGCTAAAAATATTCATAAGGATGCAAGGAATACACAATTTGTCATAGGTAACTCTGAAAATACTACTAACCCAAGGAGTAAGAAGAGCCAATTGCATGATTTATTGGCAGAAGAAGTTTTGTCTAAGACAAATGAGAAAGTCTCAGATTTTCGTGATGATATAGACAAGTGTTTTACTATGCCTCCATTACCAGTTATGACCATCCTGTCGGATGTCTCAGGTGTGGATGATCATGATTTTGTTGAGGTTAAAGAAACCAAGAAGAGCCATAAAAAGGCCGCAAAGGGTAAGGGCACAGGGGTTAAGTTCTACTCTCCAGTTGCTTCAGTTGATCTTTCAGCTGCTTCTGTTCCTACTGAGAAAATCAAAAGTTCTCTACAGATAGAGCAAGAGAGAGAAATGTTGTCCGTTCCATCATCAGGTCCATCTTTAGGGGATTTTGTGCTTTGGAAGGGGGACCAGACAAATGTTGTGCCTGGTCCATCATGGTCAACTGACTCAGGGAAGCTTCTTAAACCCACATCATTGAGGGACATTCAGAAGGAACAAGAGAAAAAAGCAACATCCTCCCGGCAGCAGACCCCAGTCGTACCACCTCCCAAAGCCCAGTCAAACCCTGTCCCTCACAGAAGTGATTCCTCATGGCATCTTTCTGGGACATCACTGTCCAAGGCTGCTTCTCCTGTCCACATCAGCTCTCATGCTTCTGCTCAGTCAAAATCTAAAGCAGAAGATGATTTTTTTTGGGGCCCTCTTGATCAAACAAAGCAGCAGTCTAAGCAGTATGTTCTAATTTCTATATACCAAGTTCAAAGTTTATTTTCTATTGCTGTCCTGTTTGGTTTTTTTAGCATTATCTAATCCACATGTTCACTTCCTTAGACACGTGAAGTTACCTTCCACCATTTAAGAATCCTTTTTTCCTTTGGTTAATCTTGCTCATTGTTTGCAAAACATTTAGGTTCTGTTTGTGCAGAACCGGCATTTCCTCTTCCACGGCAGTTGGTTTTTTGCAATGGAGATCAGAAAATGAAATGCATTCTTCGGCGGAAAATGGGGACTCAACAACGTTGCCTGAAAATCCGGAAGACGGAATCCCCTCTGCACCCAAAGGCATGGGGAAGGTGCTGGAGTCCCCGCCCATTTCTGTGGAAAACTACCGCTGCACAAACGGAACCTTAAGCAATTTGTATATCCGACCATGCATTCCATGTGGCCACAATGCCATCCTGATTTGGTGATCCTAACCACTGGAACAATGTGAGTAGTGCACAATTTCGGTACTTGCCACCTTGGAGTCAGTCCTGGGGTCAAGTTTGTGAGGAGTAACTGCTGCTGATTCCACATTCCAGTCTTCCCTGAGCCAATAATGTAATGTGGTGGACAAGGGCCTGTGGCACAGTTGGTTGGTGAAGGTGATCATTTTTTTTTTTAATTTGAATTATAACTTTTGTTAAAGATAGAAAAACAGTATAAGAGACATACTGAAAAGCTACGAGGCAGATGGCCAAATCCTGAAAGAGAAATACAAATGAAGATACAATCTAGATAAAATTTCATATAGGAGAAGAACCATCGTAAGCTATAACCTAACTGTTGCGCCTTACACACTCCTCTGCCACAAAAGATCTGCTGATGAATTGGCACTCTGTTTAACATGAGTAAATGAGGCACCCAAATGCCTAGCTGAGTGCACAACCTCTTCAACCACATATACAAGACTCCATGTGAAAAGGCGAATAGGCGATCGCTGTTGCAATCACAAGGTCGTGATTAGTGATCCGAGAAAAAAGAGTTATGACTAAAAAGATACTCTAAATGTGAATTAGTTTTGGTCTTTTGCTAAACTGATAATGTAATATAATAACGAAAGGTCCTACCATGAACCACCCATTTTTTTGCACGCCTTTGTTTCGATGCTGATGATCCAATGAGTAGTGAAGTTTGGTGTATTGTGGATCCCAGGATAAACTTCTTGTCGTATATATATGCATCTGTTCCTACTTTCCCTGAATGGATAAATGTAATATGATGAACAAAAAACCATTCATTGTGCATGCCCTTGTTTCAATGGCGATGATCATCCTATTGGTGATGGTGTAGATGCATTCCACTTTGGGCTCCTTGTGTGACCTTCTGCCATGCTTGCCGGTTGGCCTCATGTTATGGGCTTAATCTTTATGACATGCATACAAGGTGATGTGACCATCCCAATGGCTGGCCATGTGCACAGGGAGGAAGATTTCTTGTAAAGGGGCAAACAACCTATGAAAGTTGGGGCAAGTGAAATTCTTCATAACCAGAATGTTCTAGTGATTCAATAGGGATTTGTGTTGTTTCGGGAGATGGTAGAATTGTACACAGAATAGAGCTGGTTGGCAGTCTGGATTCTGGAAAAGACTAGGTTACTGTAGAAAAGTGTATGCATTTTTAGATAGAATCTAGAAGTGTCTGTACCAGAAGAGTGGATTAGTGTACGGCTATCTAGTATAGGTCTATAGTCCCCAACTTTTGGATTGTTGCCATGTCCATATTTTACCAGTCCATTTGTATGGTCTCATATTTTAAGTAAAATAAGGCCTCTCACTCATTTGAAACCAAGAGCAATACATATTTCATTTTCAAGTTTTCTATCTACTTGTGGGAGTGATGTTGGGCCTTTAGGTACAACTTTTGTTATCTTGTGGATCGATCACAAGGAAAAAACAGTGTGCACATGGCATGAGTTTAGTACCACGTTGGTTAGAATGGAAGGAATTCTATCAGAAACCGACATTTGGTAAAAGACACTTTTGGAAGGCAAGAGCATAGCAAGGATGGCGATTCAAGGGAGGGAGGGAGGGAGGGAGGGAGCTTTGGAGGTCAGTGTCGGTACAGTGGCTGAGGGCCTAAGATGGGTGATGTTTGGATATGGGTGTTTTTGTTTTGAAAGATGAGTATTTTTTGAAAGATAAGTATGTGGCAGCATTGAAGCAACAAATTGGGATTCCCCAGCCCCGCCCCCCTGCCCCCCCTCCTTTTTCTTAGCTCTTTTGGAATGTATGACTACGTTGGGGGCTAACTGATGGCCAATAGGGGTTGATAATTGACTTAGTGACCCTAACCATAATGTCTCGAAGGATTCCACCTGAATCCAAACATGATATGGGGTTAGGGTTGGCAAATGGGTCGGGCGTGTGGGGTATGTGGGTTGAGGGCCTGTGAGTGGAGTGTGCAGTCAGTTTAGGGTTGGGTTATACAAACAATGTAGGTTGCGTTAGTTTTCCACCCCTAAGAGGAACCAAGGTTGACACTTGATATGTCGACTATGCATCTATGAAATCTTTATTGTGTTACAAAAAGATTTCACGTGGGAATTCAAGGTCGATGGTAAGAAGCTGCAGCTACAAGGTGGGATGGTGCAAGAGTGGGTGCTCCATAACCCAAGTGCTACAATGGTGCTTGGGATGTTAAGTAGCTGGAGAACTTGCAGCTAATGGAGAATTACTGGAGTCCAAGGTTGACACTTGATATGTCGACTATGCATCTATTGGATGAAGTTTTATATTTTGGAGGCACAAGCATGTAAATATAATGTGTAAAAATAGGAAAATGAATGTCAATATAAAGAGACTAGTCTTCACTTTTATTAGGATGTGATTCAATCCAAACTTGGATGGAACACTATCTTACCTTAATAGTAAATGGGTCATAGCATTTTTAATCTTGGGTTCAATGGATGGGTAGTAATAATATAACCCATGAAGTGTGTTGGTATTGTGGGAGGGAGGGAGGGAGGAGGGGGTGAGGGAGAAACCCCTATAGTATTCATTGCCTTATTGGCTTGATCAGACAAAAATTAAAAAGAAAAAAATACGATTTCTGATGCATGGCCTATTAGGATTAGGACTCCTAATCTTTTATGTAGTCAGCCATCTATTGGGATTTCTTTTAACAAATAAGAGATCGCAATCTTTGGTTGACCAGCACATTTACTCTTATTTTACTTTCCTAACTTGTCTATAAGACTGCCAGCACAACTTGACCAACAATAGTGGTGCCTTAAAAACTAAGACTCCCATTCATATAAAAAGTGCCCTTGACACTCCCAATTAACAGGACAAGCAACTTTGTGCTAGACATACATTGAAATGCCTTTTTTTGAATGGTAGCATAGATTAAAATATTGGCCAATACGTTGTGTATCAGCCTATATGATCTGGTTATCAAGCCCCATCAATATGATATAATGTTTGTATAGCAGTGTCAAGGTGTATCACAGATTCCAGCCGATGTTGTCCATCGTTTCGACCGATATGACAATGCTAGTGTTGTAGGGTTTTTGGAGGAAAAATAAATAAAAAAAAAAAAATGAGTTTTATTTATTTATTTATTTATTTATTTATTTTTATTTTTTTGTTGTTGTTGTTGTGTGTGTGTGTGTGTGGGGGGGGGGGGGGGGGGGGGGGGGTGGGTGTGGTGCGGGAGTCCAAGATCCTCTGAAGTTCTATCTCATAGGAAATATGTGAGGCCCACCTATTAAAAATCTAAGATGCTCGACATAAATGTCGTCTTTTATGGGCCTTGGCCAAATTCCACTCCAATAGGATATATGATGATCAGGTATAAAACACGAGAACAATATATTGCTAAGCATTCATGTATTTCATACATGATGAATCTGATGTAGGGCCCAACTTGATGATCTTATATTATGGTTGTACTTCATGCTTTATTTATTTATTTTTATTGGTAACATGACTTGAACCCACAACCTCAAGGTTGCAATAGTGAGCACCTTCCACGGTTAGCCTTGCAATAGTTCTGTTTTAAAATAAAGCATTATTATGCACGATTCCATTGTTGAGAGGAATAATATCAGTAGTCTCTGTTGGCACTATGGCCTATAGAGGGTAATAGGCCAAGTAAGTTCGCAAGGGTGGAGTGACCAAGCCATTTGGAATAAGACAACATAGGGGGTCATATAGGACGATAGGCAAAAAGGCTATTCAGCAGCCTATGGTACTGGATGATTGTAATTTCAAATTTGTTAGTTTGAGCACCAGATTGATGTGTGATGAGGATCCTTACACTAATGGAGGAGAATCATGTGCCCAATACCCTTAACACATACGAGGTGACATGGCCACCCTGATGGGTGGCCACGTGCACAAAGATAAGTTTTCCTGTTCTAAGGGACAAACTAAGGAGCTGAATGTTGGGAGTTTGGATAGGTTCAATTCTCCTGAATGATCGGGAGTGTTTCAAAGGATTTGATATCCAAGAAGATGGTAGAATTTTTCAGTATCTAGAGGTGTGTAAGGTGGTCTAGAAATGGCTAGATCAGTGTTGAGAAGTGTAGAAGGCTTTAGCTAGTCTTTTGAAATGTCTTGGGTGGAGGAGAGTGGGCTAGTGTAGTACCATGGACCATCAAAAATAGGCCAGTGGTTTTTAGCTGTTAGATTGATGCCGCATGTATACATTTGAGTCATTGATTTAATTGTGTATCATATACAGTGCTGGATCCCTTGTTGATTAGTAACCTGGTCATTTGGAGCAATATTAGTTTCATTCATATGGTGTACCTATGGTCACAATTAGAACGTGGAAGATAGTCATTCTTGCAATGTTGGTTGTGTTCTTTTTTTTGGAATGATATTCTTGCAATGTTGATGTTGTGGGTTCGAGACTTCAAGCCTTGTTACCTATCAAAAATGAAAAATGAAGGCTATTGTATCTTTGATGTTTGTTGTGCTTCAAAGAACACACAAAAAAAAAAAAAAAATAATAATAATAATAAAAAATAGTTACTCCTAAATGGCCATTTAGGAATTAATAACATTAAAGCTTGTGATTTATGATTTAATTTTCAGATTCTGATGGTTCAGTCTAAGGTTTTCAATTTTTCAATTGTTCATGATTTCATGGGTGCGTCTCCTAGTCTTTTTTCACTGGACGACTCCGGAGGTAGCACTTGTATGCTTAGACCATTTTAAGCATTTTGAGTACATTGGTTGAGTCTCATGATTGTATATACGAGTACGACTATCATCAATTTTTTCATGTTCCCTTGTAAGCAGGTCAGATTTCCCATCTCTTGCTAACCCCTACAGTCGAGGATCTCGAGGCACCCCTGCAAAAGGAGTTGTGGGAGGGTCCATGAGTCGACAGAAGTCACTTTCCTCCTCCCCTTCTGCTGCTCAGTCATCCTTTAAAGGGAGGAGAGATGCCATCACCAAACATACTGGTAAAAAATACCACATGCTTGAAGAACTTATCTTTTTGAATTTCTCTTTATCTGTTCGCATCACATGCTTATTTTGCAGAAGCCATGGACTTCCGAGATTGGTGTGAGAGTGAGTCTTTTCGGCTGACTGGGACAAAGGGTATCCTTTTAGCTGCTCAGATAAGACACATCTAAGCCTTTTCATATAAATAATTTTAATTGACTCCCTGCCTATCTGTATTGTACTATTAGTTGCTTTTATATCCAATTCTTTCTTTCTTTCTTTCTTTTTCCCTCCTTTTTCCTGTACAAAGTAGTCTCGCAATTGACTGTCTGTTGGGTTGATTAAACCGGAAGTTCTAAATTTGGAGGAAAGCTGAGTTTCTGAGAGTTGCAGCCCCACACGTGAACTTTCTAGTTGATTTCATCTTGAAACAGTATCTTCAGGAGTTCTGCTTGGTTGAAAACACTACTTCGCAGGAGAATTCACAAAAATGGCATTTCAGGTTCCATAGAATCCCTTTCCTGACATGTCAGGATATCCTGGTTAACTGATCCAAACAGGAGCCTAAATCGCCAAGTTAGATCATGGCATTTGATTCAAGTATCCCATAATTTTATTTTGCCTAGTTTTGTTTTCCTTAACCCTGCGTTTTTCTAGATACTTGTTTTCTTGAATTCTGCTTGAAGCAATCAACTTCTGAGGCAGAAATACTTCTGACAGAGAACCTTGGCTCATTTGATCCTGGCCGTGAGTTCATTGACAAGTTCCTCAACTATAAAGAGCTGTTGTCATCTGACGTGATTGAGATTGCCTTTCAATCTCGGAATGACCAGAGGATGACCGGGTTTATCGTCAATAATGTAAATACTGACAGTGTGGGTGCCAAGGACGTGGACCTTGATGCAGCAGTGGGCCTAGATGGATCCACCCATGGAGGTGCAAAGAAGGGCAAGAAAGGGAAAAAGGTCAGTCCATTGATTTTGGGGTTTAATGTTGTTAGTAACCGCATCATGATGGGCGAGATACAGACTGTTGAAGATTAGTAGGCTTTTGACCTTCGAGGCAAAGTGTGTATACATTGGCTGCGACATTTGTAAATTGTAGTTGTTCTCGCCTTTTGCCCCTCTCAGTACAGCAGCCTACTGCTCAATTGAGTTGTCACTATAGCTCAAGCGAAATATATATATATATATATATATATATATATATTTAAGCAGTATACCGTATACCCTTGTGATTTTTGGTTATTTATAGAAAGCCCGAGAAAATTCCAGGGTAAAATTGATGTCTCTACTTGTGTTTTTTGGTCCTTAAAATGCTTTTGTTTATTCTATGTTCCTACTTGTGTTTTGCCTGACTGACTGGATTAGAAATATGAATGCGAAACATAGGCATGATGTCTATCAAAGTTCAGGAGATTGCAATCCTCAAATAGTTTTCATTGGGAGGAGATGGCATATCTCTTCACTAGCATTTAGATTACCAGATCCTTGAGTTGGACCATTATTTAATGTTCTTGGTGCATGTGGGGTCCAATAATGGCTTGTGGCTGGATAAAATTGTTTTGATCTTTTTATATGTAGGAAGATTTTCTCTTATAAGAATGCAGCATGGGATTTTTGCTGCGAGCTTCTTTAATTTAGGGGTCCGGTTGTCGCTTCTAAGCACAGCAGGGATTGAAAATTTTTCCTTACATTACCAGCCTCATTAGGTGCAAAAGCTGGACTGTATATGCAGAGCCTGTAAACACCCTATTGCTTCCAGTAAAGAACAAGATGCTTGTGGTATGGATGTACATTGTTTCACAAAAGAGTTCCATGTGCCATTTTGCACCCCTATATCTCGCCATGAGTGAGAAATGAGAATTACCTAATGGATCTTCTGACCGATTAGAACTTGTTTTGGCCAGTTGCTGACAATGATACTGGCCACCGAGCCAAACCAGCTTGAAAATTAATCATGCTTTTCTAATCATAAATTAACAATACATCGTCTTAAGAAATATCTATACTATGTGAGTCCGGATCACCTATTGTATTTGGTATACCTTCACCTTGAGTGGACCAATAATACTCTGCTACGTCATCCAAAAATTTAGGAGATTTTCTTTCATTTGATTTAAACTTTTTAAACTTCAAAATCACGTGGCGGAGTATTATTGGTCCAGTCACGGTGAATGTATAACAAATGCTATAGGTGATCCGGACTCATACTCTATGTGGAAAAAGGTTCTCCTACGCACCGTTTGCATGACGACAGTGAAAAGAGTGTTTCATAGATACAGGAAGATACTGTGTTTCACCCAATCCAAATTCGCTCATGCCAACTAATACACCCTTTCAATGGCTTCTTTGGATTGGGTGAAGCGGTATCTTCATAATAGTAAAGAGGATCTGGACTCATTAAATATTCATCTACTGGCTCCTATCTGTGGTTTTCATGCAAACCATGCAGAGGAGAATATTTTCTCACTGTAATGAGAATATAGAGTTAGTAGTATGAGCCTCCCTTAATTGTGTTTCCTTTTCTTTTCTTTTCTTTTGGTGGGAATTGTGTTTCCTTTTCAAAACTGGCCATTAGTAGTAGGTTGCCATCAAGGCCGAGGCCCTGTAATTTGAAAATGAGTGAGAATATTTTCCCACTTTCCGACTTGGGATGGCAAGATTTTCGGATCCCTCTCAGTGTAGAAAAGATGTCTAAAAATCTTTTTTTTTCTCCCTTGAATTGGCGTTGCGCCAAATGACAACGAAGAAGGTGCCGGATTTTCTAGCACCTTGTTGCGCCAAATGACAACGAAGAAGGTGCCGGATTTTCTAGCACCTTGTCTCCCACCATTTCCACGGAAGAGGGCATTGAACAATCATTTTTATTAAATAGCGAGCAAAATTTAATGAGTAATTTTTTATTCTTTATTTTCTAAATTTGAAAACACCGTATTAGTATGTGGCATGAGACTGATTATTAGACCTGGGGCCCTAAACTGCCATTCCTAATGTTTTGCCAAAGCATTATTTTGTTGGTTTAATTTTTCTTGTCATATGATGTCTGTCAAATGAATCTTGTTCAGTTACCAATCACAAATGTACAAGTGGCTTAATGGGGGCGAAATCAGACCGTCCATTTTTTAGGTTTTATTGTCCTTAGAGAAAAAGTTGTTGGATTGGAGGACTTACAAGACCGAGGGACTTTTGGCGAATTATCCCTATATTAATTGGTTTTGCCCTTTTAGCATGGATGGGTAAGTTATATTCATCACTGGGCCTGATCTAGCCTGGATCTGGATCTGACGGGTCCTTCATTATAAATGTAAATCGGATCTAGACCTTCAAAGCGCCTTGACAGATGGGAGAATAGCTGTGTTTTATCATGGATCCTTCGGAATGGGCCATACAGAAGTTGGACAGTCAGGATATCACAATCATACAGCCACCTTTAGAAAGAAATGCCAAGAATGTTGAATTTTAGATGATCTCCACTATCATGTGATGGGCCTGGATGATGAGCTGCTGCTCTTCAAATATCATCTCATTTGACAAATTCACAGCAGGAGAGAAAACAATTCAATGTGATCCACTGATTGTGGCCCATCCATAGTAATGACCAAGTGAATTCTACTGATCACTTCATATGGGTGGGTCCCATCTAATTTTCTTCTATTTGGGGATCCAAATGCCTGAGGTCCCATCTAATCAGTTATTGGGAAGCAACCATTTCACACTTCTTTTCTATTGATTCAAGTTTCTCACTTTATAGGATGGGTTCTCAAAACAAGAAGAGGTTACTAACACGCAAAAGATTCAGCACAATATATGCTTCAATTGGAAACATTGACGATCTAACACTCAATCTAGACAGTCCATTTGGACCATTTCACAACTCAAACGACATGGATTAAGAGGGCAAAATGGCCAAGGTTCCTGACAAGTAGAAAGCAAAGGGGAAGAATGTAAGCCTGGACGTGATACTCTAGAGAATGTAGTTCCACATCGAAAGGAAAGCAGAAACTTATATCCAGCTGATATGATATAGTGTTCCTTGTGCTACCTTGACAAAGCACGCAGCCGTGTGGTGAGCACATAGCGAACTATTCTTTCGCCTTTTACTAAAGAATACCGTGTGCTCGCCACTCACAGCGGCATACGCCTGTTTTTGGAGGGCTCCTTCTACTATTGAATGGGGCCCAACAAATCTAAATTGTCATAAATGTTTATATAATGTAGGCTTGGCTCAAACCCACATATAAAATCTTGAGTTCAACCCCTGTTTGTAGTAGCATTCTTCTAGGTGTTTGTAGGTCAATTGGTATTTAGCATCTTTTGTGCCTTTTATTTCTGGTATTTCTTTCTACAAGTAAAAGCCCATGTATATTCAGACAGTGATCAATCAATTTTTAATTTGTGCTTTGGATTCTTTCCTTTTTAAATGGGCACCTGAATATAAACAAGTGGTATTGGTTTCTCTTCCAGTAAATGGATTACAGATGACAAGAAAATGTGAAACTGCAACAGTTGCTATATCTCATTTTTGTACTGCACCAACTTAGGAGGGTCTATGCTCTCAAAATGCTCAAACCTTTAATAGATAAAATTGAAATATATGTAGATTAAACATGCCACATGGCCCACATTCTTATTATTGAGCAACAGAAGATCCAGACTCTGAGTTCCAACATGTTATATCTAGGTGAAACCCTAAAAAATCTTGACTTTCCAAAACTGTTTTACCATTTTAATCATCTATCGTAGAATAGAAAACAGGCAATGGTCCACATTGAACATAAATTGAATGGCTGTGATCTTCTAATGCATGGAGCGCATTAGACCAATCTCCTGATGGCCAACATGTACTCTCCACAATCCACATCCACTAACTCAATGTTTTAGCGTCACATGCAAAATTCTGGTTCATTTGAAGGGGGAGCCTTTGGTGGAGAAATTTGCTCACCAGTATTGTATTTGACCATTCTTCAAGATCAAGATATTCAAAAAAGATGTAATAGTGATATCTAATTGAAAAAGGCCATTAGCCTAAATCTATTATTACCATGATGGATATGGACATGGTGATGCAAGTTCTTTCGATCAATATTATGAAATACACCTTATAATACAATGTTTTTGTGGAGGAGATTGCAAGGATATGTTGCGTGATATATCGATTATAACCAGAAAATTTCATTTAAATATGTTTATAAAACTAGAGATCAGATATTGACAATCAAGAAATGATAACAGGCAAGCAACAGGAACAATGGTTAATCAGAAAATACAGAGGTAAACCTGCATCTGCATCTGAATTATATGCATAATACTGTGATGGCCAGATAGCCCAATTTATATCCACTACTCCCGACTATCGAATTGTAATTCTTCTATTGGCAGTTTTTTCTTACTACCTAATTATTGAAGCACATTCACTTAATGGTATAATTTGGGAATTGGTTCTTGTTAACCCCCATGGATATTAGCTACAGTAGTTTGTAACTACTCCAAGAGAATGAAATTAACTCATAGTGATGAAAAGTATGCAATACATTGATCACATTGTACTATCATCTAAGATTACAAAATAAACAATTCTTGACCTGAATATAGGCAGCCTTTTCAATCACCCCACGTTCCAAACGAGTAAGGTCAGGGCTCCAAAGACTAACCAGAGGAAGAGAGCCTCAACCAAAGCACTGGTCACCAGGCACTGGGCCAGGAATGTAGCCCCTATCCAAGAACTGCAGACCAAACACAACCAAGATGGCAAGCAATGCCAAGTATGACAGGCCTTCAACTGCGCCCAACAGCCCGTAAGGCCCATTGGGAAGGCCCGAGCCTGTTTTCGCCTTGGTGTACAAGGACCATGAGATGATACCAACAACAATGAGATAGCTCACACCTTCAAGTGCGCCAATAGAGCCACCGGGCCCTGGGGGCAGGCCGCAGCCCGTTGTCTTGAGAGTGTAGAGAGACCACCCGATCACAGGGTTGGACACTAGGCCCCCCGCCATCGCAGCGGTTTCTAGTGCAGTGCCACTGCTGGTGCTTGTGTTGTTGTCACTTTCCTTTGCCATGCCCACTACCTTCAATGTGGTCATGTGCCATTCTCTTCCTCTTGTTGTAGGTCTATTGGAGTAGTGAATGTTTCTGAGCTGTTTTGGGAGCAGAGTTGCAGCTCCAGGCGACAATAGAAGGGCGGTAGACATTGCCATTGCTGGTGTTTTTATGAAACTGGCTTGCTCTTTTCTTTCCTTGTTCTGTGACTACCGAATGATTGCCTCTCTTATCTTATCCAGTTTGTGTGTATGAAATTGACTCGTGTGGTCTATATACACCATAGCACGGTTGCCGTCAGTGTGGGACATACGGTTCTATTGCGTGCACAGGTTGCAATTCCGTGCCTAATCTGAATCAGAAAAGCCCTGTTATGCTTTAAATAGCCTTTTTGGTAGATCTACCCCATTTATCATATTTAGGCAATGTTTGGAAAGATCTTTTAACCATCCAGTGACTTGAATAGCTATTTTGACTTGGCTTGTTCGGGCTTGGACTCATGCCTGAGGTACTTGAATTATTAATATACTATACAAATAAATAAATATATATATATATATTTAAATGGTTGTTAATATTGTTTTTAAGCGTTATATGGAATATTTTAGATAGAATTAGAATTTTAAATGAACTTACTTATACCATTTAAAAGAAAGGGGCTCGGTATCTGAATAATTTTCAAGCATAGCTAATGGATTTCTTTATACATGTATGGGCACTTCTTAACTGAAATATGGGCACGGCGCTCGCCTGTGCAGGTGGCTCCCATGGGTCCCACCCAGTGCCCTCGTCTGGGAAAATAATTAATTTTAATTGGATGGCATAAACGATGGGCACCTCCACTCCACTCCACTCCACTCCAGTCAGATCCTAGTTCCTAATATCTGATGTAGCTTAGCTTCTGTAATTAATCGTTTAGCCAGTTCGTACCATGTCGGAGGATGAGCATAGGACCGTCTCGTAACGTTTTTCCAAAGCCCGCCTTTATACTCTGTTTTGTAATTTATTTGACAGTTGTTAACAAATGGTGATCTGTGTCGGCTGTTACCGTACGGGGACGAATTCATTAAAAAAAAAAATTAACGTTGCCAGATAGGACGAATCACCACACTACACGTGGCATACATCCGATCACGCAAGTACATCGAATGAGCCATTGGACAGACAGTACAGACAACCCAACTAGTAGGGCTCAAGTTCAATTCCAAAGTCAAATAAATATGTGGTTGTGCTAGTTACACATCATCATATGGAACATGGTGTCTCGAGCTAATATAGCCACCACCGTTTATGGGTGCTTTAGCAGCCCATATTTTATGAGCTCATATGGCCATCATTTAGGGGTGCTTTACACATCATCATATGAACATGGTGTTTAGAGCTAATATACCACTCATTTTTTATTTATTTTTTTGGTAAAATTTTAGCTTGGTTCTTGTTGAAAACTTTCCAGAAGCATAGCATCCCACGGCTTGTAAATACCCCTCCTTGGATCAAAATAGGATCCTGCTGTCACACACATCACTTTAAAGCCCAAAAGACAATGTCAGCCACACATGTCATTCACCAAACAGTCAAAAAGAAAATTCCCTATCAAAATTTTTTCTCTCTTTTTTGGAGCAAGACATTTCTCATACAACGTTGAGCAAAAAGAGGAAATTGATGCAATTGCCAAAAACACTTGTTGGATTGCGAGTGCATCCGATAATTGAACAGCTGGGACAGGTGCAAGGCAGTGACACCCCATAAAAGGGATAAAAAAAAAAATCAAGCACGTGTGTGCGTGCGCGCGCGTGCATGTGCGGGGTATGGCTCAACGACTTACCTTACATCCGATGTCGGGAGATTTCGGGTTTAATAATAACCCTGGGAGGGAGCTCAGACGTACCTCTCACGTAGTCGCACTTCAAGATAAGACTTTGACCTTCTCAATGTAGCAAACTACACTACATCCACCCTTCAAAATCTGAATCTGCAACTCCATCAAAGGATACCTGACAATCTCTCATAGATGAATGAATAAGAAGGGGGGACCAATCCATTGATCCCAGGATTCAGGACACATTAGACATTGTCTTCAAAAGATAATGGTAAATATGTAAAAGAGGAGGAAGAAGAGAGGGAAAGCCCCAAATGCATTCGTTTTTTTAAAACGTTTTCTTTATGTTGGGGACTGGGGGGAACTCAAACCAACATAACTGCCATTTGAAAACAAAAGGAAAAGTAGCATCTAACGGTTTAGAGGAGAAGCATGTGAGGACAAGAGAATAACGACTTTTTAAAATGGAGAGGAATAGCCAGCTCCTCTCCCACTTCTTCTTCCAAATTAAGGTTTTGCCATTTCTATCTTTCTAAACTATCCAAAATCCAAAGTAATTTCACAAATCATACTAAAAAAGATCAATATCCTCCCCCTCCCATCTTTCTACTCACAATACATATACACATGGAGCATCATCATCATCATCAGTGGTGTTTGGGGTGTTTTGGTGGTGGCCTTGAGTCCTCAATGCTGCCATCAGGTCTCCTCCTCTTGGGCTGTGGAGGCACATTCAGCTTGTCCTCTTCATCTTCAACTTCATCCTCCTCCCCCTCATCTTCGTTGCCAGGATCCAAATCACTGCCTCCTGCATCTTCTTCAGCCTGCCTGACAGGCCGCACCAGATACTCTGATCCAAAATCCTCTTCCTGTCATGAATAACAACTCAAATAAAAAATTCAAGAACCACCATGAACAGTGACCAAAGAACAACATGGCAAAAAAATTTAATAAATGCTTAAAATGTTAAAAGATGAATAGGCAATACATCATCATTTGAGCCTTGTCCCAAATAAGTTGGGGCCAGCTACATTAATAGAGAAAATACATAAACTAATTCTACAATTAATCTTCCAGTAAATACAAAAAATTCCACAACAAACAATCCAACATACCATTTAAGAATAAAATTGCAGAAATTTCAATAAACAGTTTAAAAATAAATCAACACACGACATTAATAGCTTGGAGGTTACATTTCAAATTATATGGGGAAAACGAGAGGTAATGAATTTTACAATGGGCCTATTGGGCCAACTTCAATGCTATTAGTGGTTTTTTTCAGCGGCAAACTAAGGATATGTTACCAATAAATTTGCCAAAAACTACAAAGCTATGAACTGGCAAATGTTCTTTCTCCTCTGCGCTTATCTTCCAGTTGTTGTGTATATGGATATTTATATTTGATTTTTAACACAGATTGGCCCAAAATAATGTGGAATAGAGAAAGAGAATTCATATGGCTGAATTCCAACAAAGTAGGGACAGGGCTTTGAGGGACAAGGCTTTGATGATGATTATGACGTAACAAAGATTAAAAAGTCTGTCTATTACTGTTTTCGTACATATTGGTGAGAACACAGATTCTGAAAGCACAACAATAAATCCACGCAAACTAGTACAAGAATAAGCAATAAACGAGAAAGAACATTCCTATATTATATATATTAAAAGGCAGAATAAGCAATGACAGAAACACATACGCCATAAAAGTTACTATAAAGATGAATCTAAAGTAGGTATCTAACAGCAGCAGTAGTTTCCTCACTTTGGTGGGCAGACAACCTTTTCTTCTTCACTTCATTCATCAGATTTGCCAGTGAGGTTTGTTAAAACTTACATAATTATGTAAGTTGAAATGAAAGCCAAAGGAATTCATTGCTTTCAAGAAGAAAAAGAAAAAGAGTTCCATTGCTAGCAAACATTACGGGATTCAGTTTGCTTCTTCACAACATAAAAATGACCTAAAGCCAATGATTGGATGCGGTAATCAACAAAGGACTAGGATGCTTTGTTCAAGCATATCCATAGAAAAAAGGCGCCCACCATCAGAAACACCATTCGTCATTGGAGCACTCTTTTTTTTTTTTTTTTTTTCAAACAAACCTGGATCTCAAATGATCCATGGAGAATGCAATACTGGACTTAGGATTTCATCTAAAACACTAGAAACAGAATGCAATACTGGACTTAGGACTTCATCTAAAACACTAGAAACAGAATGCATAGTTACAATTCAAGGAAAAATTCACTGCAGGAACCATAAGTTAAAAGAACGCATACCTAGTTACATCTAACATGAAAATTATGAGAACCTCATATGGGACATAATGAATTCAGGTAAAAATAAGTGTTCGCGATGTTTGGTACAACAGGGTAGCTACACTTCATAGACAACTTTTCCTGACACCAATATTTAAATAACTATACCTTCTTTAAGGGCTCAATAGTTCTTCTGTGGAATGAGCATAAAATACATTATATCAAAGACTAGCTAAACTGGAGTAACAAATGAATACAATATGAAAAAGCTGGAATTGCAATAAGAACACTGCAAATTATAATGCATGTAAAGTGATGTTTCCAATTATCATTATTACAAAAACTATGCTGAGGATAAAGGATGAAACAGAGGAAATAGGAGAGTGAGAAAGACTATAAAATTGAAAACATTCATGATCATAATAATATGCTCAACAGTTACGATTTTCCAATGTGTGAGAATGGAGAGGTCGTTATCAGATTCACAGCAAAACCCATTTTGCATATAGAATAACTGTCAACAAAAAAGTGAACATCTTAAATCCATTCAAGTAGTTTTGAACGTAAAACGATTTAAAATGAATTCCTTCACAACAAGAAAAAGGGGGGCACTATTAATGTTTTAGTTTGCCATTTCCAATTGACTACTATATGGATATATCCTAGATAAAATGATAAGCCAAAATGCTCAGCATGCAACAGTTATTAAAACACTGCCAGAAAAAAATTCAAGGCTGCATCGCCAAAAAAAAACATGGACATTCCCCCCCTACCTTTTGAATGATTTGGATATTCTCCAATTAAAACCAATCATTAAATCTTTCAACATGGAAATCTCCAAGAAGAATAGGCATGGAACATTAATAAGTTGACACAAACATCACGATCATGGCAACTTCTAAAACAATTATATAAAAACGCAATCAAGAAGAAGATGCAATAGATAAACTAGCAAAAACAAAAACAAGTAAAGGGAAGCAAATTAAGAAACTGTTAGTTTTTCTTACCTCATCTTCACCCTCACCATCATCTTCTTCATACTCTCCATTTTCTTCGACTCCCTGCTCGTCCTCTTCCCCAATCTCGCCATTCTCCTCATCATCATCCTCGTACTCACCATCCTCTTCGACTGCCTGATCGTCCTCTTCCCCAATCTCCCCATTCTCATCTTCCTCTCCCTGCTCATGCCCATCAATCTCCCCTTCTGCACTGGTCAGCTGTGCTGTACTCCCAGGCTCCATATCCTCCTCATCATCCACATCCTCTTCATCTTCCTCATCATCCTCATCATCCTCCTCAACTCCATCTTCATCCTCGTCGCTGTCATCAATCTCATGAACTTCAACCACATCATCATCTTCTCCTTCCTCTTCATCTATCTCTTCCCCCAAATCATCTTCGTCCTCATCTTCCATATCCTCTTCCACATCATCACCATCTGCAGAAGGTGCAGCAGCAGCAGCCACACGAAATCCATTCGTCAGATGCACACCCAACCGACTGGATCCATTCGCTACCCTTGTCGTCTCTGTCTCCTCTTCGTCTGCATCACTTTCTTCATCCTCATCCACATCGACAACTCCCTCGCTCACGCCGCCATTTGCTGGTTTTCCCGACCGATCCTCGCCGTCCACCTCACCACTGCCAGGATCGTCCTCTTCCTCCTCCTCGTCCTCTTCTTCGTCTTCCTCATCAGACTCAGGCCGCTCGTTCTCGTCGGCGTCCATCTTGTCCAGGTACTTGAGAGATCTGATCATGCTGAAAACCCTAGAGCGATAGTCCTTAACCCGCGTGACCGGGCACTCGTAGAGATCGAGAGAGACGAGCCTGAGCTGAGCGAGAGGGGAAAGGTCCTCCACGAATTGGATGCGGTTGTTGGAGAGATCAAGATCCCGGAGCGAGGCGAGGCCAGCTTCGACGAGAAATTCAAGGCCGCCGGCGATGCGATTGTCGGAGAGGGTTAGCTTCTGGAGGTTGGGAAGGTGAGGGAACTTCTCCAGCGACGAGACGCCGACGTTGGCGATCGAGAGGTGCTCAAGCGACCGGAACCGCTCGAGAAGGCCGGACGGAGGAAGGCGGCCGTGGATGCACTTGACGGCGCCGTCCAGCGTCAGGGATCGAGCGGAGGAGCTGTCGGTTTGGCCGTCAAGAGCCGTTTCGACGGCTCTCTCCCAAACCTCATCCATTCACAAATGAAAAAATACAAAACCCTAGATTTCCAAGCCCTAGATCTGAGAAAACGACCGATGAGAAGATAAGAGATATGTTGCAATCAAGGAAATACCTGAAGAGCGATCTATTCCGTCTTCATCTTTGTGACTCAAGGATTGATTCCGTCCATGGAAGAAACGAGATGGAGAAACCCTAACCCTAGATCTGGGATAGGGAGACGAAGGAGAAATAGGGAAAAACCCTAACCCTAGAAAGTACGGAAACCCTAGTTTTTGAGAATACGAGATCTTCCCCTTTCCCGCTGCTCTGCAAAAGACGAAGTCCTCTCTCTCATGCTCGCTCGCTCGCTCGCTTCTCTCTCTCTCCAAATTCTAGCTTCGGCGGTGTAAAATAGCCACGATGCTCGGGTCGAGCCCGAGAGAAACTTCAGGTTGTTCGACCTATGAATATAGTACATGTGGCCCCGTTCGCAGCAATCACAATCGTTTCTCGTCTGGCCCAGTACAGATGGACAATCCAATCAGAAATTCCCATTCAGAGAACATCTTTAAAATCTGGCCGTTCTTTTACTGGTCAATACCGTAAGGTGGCCCCTTTTGCAGCAATCACAATCGTTCCACGTGTGGCCCGGTACAGATGGACAATCCAATCAGAAATTTCCCCGGAGAGGACATCTTTTGAATCTGGCCGTTCTTTTACTGATCAACGGACCACATTTAATTGAAAACACATCACACATTGTACTCTTATTGATAGATACAATCCTTCTATTTTAGATCTGCCGATCCATGATCGACCCGCCAATTGGACGATCAGGATCTTTGACACGTCGGCCTCCCGCGCACGATGGGTATGGGTCGAACAAGTTGTCGGTTTGCTCGTGCTTGGCGTTGTGGTGAACCGGGGCTGGTTCGTGTGGGTTTGGGTCACGGTTAGGGCTGGAGTGGATCCTGATGCGATGAGTGAAATGGGTAGGTAGCGAGTTTTGTCTTATTATCTGTGACGTGGAGAGCGTTCTCATCGTTGGATTAAAGCCACGGATCGATGACGTGGAGCGTTCGAATGGTCTGGATTTGTAGTTAGTGTGTTTGTTTGAGGAGGCGTGGAAGCGGAGGAGAATCCTCGTCGTATCCGAGACGACGGTATCGGTTGTTATCGGTGCTGTTTTCCCCATAAATGCCCCTCTCTTTTGAGAGAATAACGGAACGCTTCTGCTGATAGCAAACTACCCTCCTTTACAGTTCTAAATTACAAGAATGCCATCCTGCGCAATCAAAGGATTCCTTTTATAACGAGAGATTTGGACGCTGTCGATGATCAAGTCCAACAGCTGGTCTATCACAATGTGGGTCCTACTTTAACTACTAGTGTTCTAATTAGATTCGAAGAGAACTAGAGAAGGGACCAACATAGCGTGAGACGATCACAGCCATTGAAAGGGGGGCCCATCCATAATAAATGATTGGATAAGAAGGGCTTTGTGAGCATAAGATAAGATCACGTGTGGAAAAGGATAAAGATGTGAATGACTGTGCAAAAAATTGATGATCATCATAATCACAAAAGATATTGCTTTGAAAGTTTTCAATTTTTATGAACAGTAGTATTTGGAAATTCACAGTTGGCTAAGGCTAATCCTTTTATGGTCAATTTAATGAGTGTGTGCAATGGACTTGCAAATCTTAGATGGTTGTCAAATGTGGACTTAAACAAGACCGGCCCGTAATGAGGCTGCAAAACGAGGACTTCTATTTTTCTTTAAAAGTCTAACGGTCGGACTTGGACAAAATTATTAAAGGCTTGCCCAATTTGAGAGTTGGGTTTGGACAATATAAGGCCCATTCCGGCCCGACCTTCTTGTTTTTGTTATTTATATAAATTTAATTCAAAATAGTTTTAGGATTTGAGAATTTCTTATATGCTTTCATTTATGAATATGACATACCCACTTAAGAGTATTGTTGCAAGGTTCATACTTACTCTTAGGATATGAGAATATTCTAGCCCAAAAGGCTGAGAACCTACGTTCTCAAGAAAGAAAAAAAAAATACTTAGTCTTGGATGCCAGCTCTATACCTAATTGGGGCCACACAAAATGGCCCATAATTGGACTTTTCAGTCCAAACTTTGGGCAAGTAAGTGATTTGGGCTCATTTACAACATTCATTGTAAGATATGATCAGATAAGTTTGGATTGATGATTGAAATTTAAACTTAAAATTAAGGCTACCAAAACCATTATAAGTCAAAATTATATTTTTTTTTGGACATATGGCTCAATAGATAATGTGATTAATGCATAATAGTATTCTAAAAACACATTATCAATTATATGTTCAATCTTACTGTGGGATTAAATCCTATTAAAATGAGGATGTGCATTTCAGGAGGGTTTGAGATTCAATTTTAATGGTCAGGATCATTAGTAATAGACCGAAGTTTGGACTAATCAATTATGGGACTTGTAAAGTTTGAATGATCGTCGAGTGTGGGCTAACCATTCCAAAGGTGGGGTGTACGTGAGGAAGAGATTGTTGTTGGCCATTTTCTGAAAAATTCTCTTTAATTTATACATTAGGCTTTTGATTAGGTGGTTTTTTCTTTCTTTCTTTCTTTTACCCTTCTCTTTTGTGACCTATCATCCTTTTATCGAAAAATACTTTATCGTATAACCATATTTTACCATCAATTATAATTAAGACGTCATTTTGTTTGCATTAAAATACATAAGAATTGAATATATAGGGTGGTTAAAAATGAAGTTCAAAGGTGAATTTTAAAAAATCAGGATCAATTAGCATCTTCTCTTGATTCTAAAGAAAATATTATTTGATGTTCATTTTTTTTTTTATCTATTCCTAATTTTATATGTATTCTAATGCAAATAAACATGCCCAACAGTGTATGTGATAGACTATTTGATACTTATTTTTGCTTGATGCAATCTACTGTATTGCACACCTCCATATGTCTATGTGAAAAAAAAAAAAAAAAAAATCAAGTGTAATATGAAACTTAATGGGCGTATAGGCCAAGTTTTATGTTGATGTTTGCAGGGAACTCTAAGGGAATGAGGTTTTTTTTTTTTTTTTTTTTTTTTTTTTTTTTTTTTTAAGTTAAGAGTTTATATTTCCAAAAAGAGAATATAAAGAACAAAAGAATGAGAGATAGCTCCAAGATCGCTTACCTACTCTCGACAAAGAAAAGGAAGAGAGAGGAGCTAACCACCAAAATCCAAACCGGCTATGAGACCACCTACAAGCCCACCTACTAAAAACAAAAAAATATCAATCGGATGCGCAGCCATACAAGGGGTTAAAGGGAGAGGGCAAAAATATAAGAAAGACCAAAGAAACACAGCAATAATTTATTAATTAAAACCATTCACATTATGCATTGTTAGCTAGATTAACATAAGAAAAATAAGATTAAATATCGATCTAAATCTCCTCTTCCACTTTTCTTTAAAAAGACAACGACGTCAATATGGTTACTTCATTTCTTGTTGGGCTATATTTTGCTAAGAGGTATCCCTCACATAATTGTGTGAGAAATAATATTTTTACTAATACATAGGACATGCAGTTCAAACCAAACCCACACCCCACCACAACGAAAAAAAAAAAAAAAAAAAACACATACACTCACCCTAATTTGGCACTAATATGAATAATAATCAACGTCGGATTAAATTTCAATGCCTTTTAAGTTATATTTTTCATGAAACATAATCTAATGGTGATTATTGTTCAAATTAGTGTCAAATTAGCATGAATGCTCGAGGGAAGTGAGTGTTAGGTTGATTGGATTTGTCATGGGATGTCCCACGTGGTGGTAAAATAATTTCCTCTCATACATTGTTGTGAGGGGTACCTATTTGTTTTTTAATCTTATTAAAGCTTAAGAAAAGTTAGACCTTTTTTACCCTCAAAACTTGCCTCTCTTATCCAAAAAGATTTAGATTGATATTCCTTTTAATTTATCTCTCACTATTTTTCTGTTTCGTTTTATATTATTCTTTATACTCTTTATATCATTCATTTCATTTATAACTTTTAGCTTACTTTTATATCCTTATTTTTCCCCTTGACTATCTATTAGTTTCATTTAATTATGTTCATTCTCTTTTCATAGTTTTTTATATATTTATCTTTCCAACCTTAATCTCACTTTTTATTCATTTCTTAATATTTGAAAAAGATAAAAAAAAATAGAAAATAAAGATATATATATATATATATATAAACATCAAAGCTGGCAATCTATATATTCATTCTATTATTAATTTATAATATTTTTAAATCTTTTACTTTATTTTTACAGACTTTGCCATTAGTTCAGCAAGATCAGAATCGGTCTACTTCAAAGTTCAAAGTACTTCAGTAAGCCATTTTAATTGGAGTCAATGCAAAAAATGCCCACTTTCAATCAAATAAAGGGCCGATGAGGCAAATCGGCATGTTAAGACGGGAAAAGAAGCTGTGCCAATATCAGCAGCAACAGTGACAGGTTTATCATTTATGTACCTTAGGGGACGTTTGGTAAACTTCCACGCCGTAGTTTTCTGTCGGTTTTCTGGAAAATTCATGTTTGGATCCGCGTAGAAAAGCCTTTAAAGGATGCAAGGAATCCCCGTTTGCAAATATTCTGGACGTCAAACACCCCCCCACCCCCCCCCCCGATCCGCTGAATCCATGTGCTTGAGGATTTGCGAGCTACAGTGATTTTGGGCATGATTTTATATCAGACCGATTTTTTGCATTTTTTTGGTTTCTATGGGCCCCACAATCAAGATCTGAACCGATAAAAGTGTTAAGAAGGTTCAAAATGGCTACATCACAAAATTTCAGCCGTTGATTCATCTTAAATCATGAGATATTTGCAAAACCGTCCAAACTATTAAATGCCAATTTCTGAGATGCAGTGGGCCAAAAACGGGATTAAATCCAGTCCGTTTGTTTCAATTTTCTCGTTCCTGTAGGCCCCAATATCATGATCTGAACCATTAGTTATTTCTACAACGGCAAACACGGCTAGTTGACCAAATTTCAACCGTTGATCGTTACTATATCTTGAGATATTTGTAAAAACATCCATGTACTAAAACATTAATTTCTTATTCCTGTGGGCCCCCTTTGCATGATCTGAACCGTTCAGATTTTCAAGATGACCACAAACAACTATGAAGTGAAAGTTGAGGTCTTGATTTTTCATGGATTTTAGAAATTGTTATAAAAACATATTTATAACCATTGAATCATACATTCTACAATTTGTAGGAATCCTCCCTCCATCCAAATATGGAACACTCTTTAGGAATCTTACTTGAGGATTGTGGCTTTCTTTGGAGATGGAGAAAATCATCCAAACAGAGGATTCTTCTTCTAACATGGACATTTGCCAAACGTGCCCTTAGCAGTGGGTACAATGAAACTTGGGGATTAATTACCCTCTTTTTCGGTAGAGTAAGAAAGAGGGGTCGGAAATCTGGAGCAGTAGAAATTCCACTTTTCACTTCTCTCTGGGTTTGGCATTTAGTGGAGAAAAGCAAGGGTGGGGAAAGTACTTGATTTGAAGTAGGAAAAATACTGGTTTTCTGATCTCTAGGTGGTGTTTCAGTTTTCCCCACCAAGTGAAGAAAGCTCTTCCAAGTGGTCACACATTTTTTATTTTTTTTACCACACAAAATGCATACCAACAGGAGCAAAGGGAAGTCTTGAAGACAACTGCTTCTCCCATATCCAAACAGCTCTCTACAATGGATGGTGGGCCAATCTTTCAACTTCATACCACAAAGAATATTTTGGAATAACATTACATGAGCATCATTTACAAAGTACATGCTGGGCTGGGCTTTCTCATACATGCGCCATCATCCACAATCCCATCTATCACCGAACAATCTGGCAAGATACAACGGTTAATCAACAACATATATAAGTAAGAGACTTTCGGATTGGCCATAAATCCAACACTGCTGGAGCCAATCAGATCTGATCACTTGTTTGGATTACCAACCAAACAGTGGGCTAGCTCTACAAAAACCTAACCGTTCCTAATATTGGAAGGGAATTTTGCATGGTAAATTCACCCTCCAACAAGTTTAGGGGTAGGCTGAAAAGAATATGGATGAAAGTAGTAAGGTTAGATCTAAAAAGGTGCAACTTATCTAAAGATTTGACCCATGATAAACTAGAATAGCGAAAAAGAAATCATGTAGCTGCTCAACATAGTTGGGATAAGGCTTTAATGAAGATGAAGATGAAGAAGAAGAAACACCCATTGGTTCTTCAAATTCAGAATCATTAAACTACTATCTTTCCCTTCTTTTTTTTAGAAATAGTGGATATTTGTAGATCAATGGAATAAACAAGCTAAGACAACAGTTAGAATGAACATGAGCAGTGTTTCACCGACAATGACTCAGATGAAATCCAAAAAATAGCTGATCTGTAGAAGAATGGCAAATGAATAATATGATAACCTGGATATGCTGGAGTCCTTGATAAGCAACACTTTGGAATAATCTGAGTCAATCTCAGCTGCAAATCTGGAGAAGAAAAAGATCTGTGGACACCAATTAGCCAGCCTCCTTTAGAAGGTAAAGGCAATTGAAGCCATCAAAGAACTGAGAAATCATACTAAATGAAGGACGGCAACAACTCAAGTCAAGTTCTCATTTCGATTTGCCTATCACACATTTTGATCTCAACTCCACTCCGTTGAGTTTTCCAGTGTCATTTAACACTTTAAGTTTCAGTTATAACTTACCTTTAAAGTACTTGATTAAAGTTCTGAGTTTCTTGGTAGAAACATATCAGGTGAAGAATATAACTTATACAACATTAGTGTACTGTGAAAGAACGAAAAAAAAAAAAAAAAAAAAGAGTGTAGAAAGGGAAGGGGAATTGGGGGGTGGGGCGGGGTGGGGATTGTTTGTTCAAAAATGGAAAGAAAAATGGCTCATGGACTCAAAAGATGATCAAATCTAAATGCAAAGGCAGCCATCTCTGAGTTGAGAGGAATATGAATTTTATGAGTAATGCAACTTTGCAACTTTTGTTTCAGATTTCAGGCATTTATGCAACTATCAGTTGATGAAATGAATAGAGATCATTCAAGGAGTAAGCCATTATGACTAGAAGGGTTCCAAGGTACATAACATTACTTTCCAATAGCATATAGGAACTAAATTAAGCACTTGGTAACTCTCTGAGGCAACATAACCAGAGTACTTAATCAAGAATCAAGCTAAGGGGTCTAAGCAAAAGAGAGTGAAATCTGAACCGAATGATTCTCAGATAGGCTGGTATATATATATATATATATATATATATATAGAGAGAGAGAGAGAGAGAGAGAGAGAGACATGGCTAATAATGGTTCATGTAAACATAAGATATGGATAAATGCCCACACATAAATGCAAAAGATATACATAAATCCATCCTGCAGACTACTAGAATGAAATCACTATTTACATTCTTACGATTTTTGTCCAATAAAAAGTCACAGTTGCAAGCAGCATCATTTCACAAAAATCCCACCTCAGAAAATAACTTTTAGTCTATAACAACATATACAAAAACAGCCTTGTTAATTATAGAACACATGTTCCATTCATAAGTGAAATAAGAGGTAAAAAAAAAGACTGATGGAATATTTATGTTGCACAGGAAGTAACCTATTGGGGTGCATCTTCAGAAAATCTTGAATCAAAAGGGGCAGTTGAATGGGAGTGGGAGCTGTTGGCTGTACCAGACCCTTGCTGGAGTTCTAACACAAGCCACCGAACAGCTTTGCTCATCTGCTCCAACCGAACTGCACTGATAGGTGGAAGACTGGCTGTAGACTGTCCTGGCTTCACTGCAACTGAGCCAGTCGCCTCATCAACTAGGCATTCTGAACCTATGCGTTGCTTCACTGACTCCACAAATTCCTCCGCTTGATCACAAGCCACTCGAAACAACTCCCACTGCTGCTTGAATTTCTCCAAAGCAGCATCTGTTGCAGCTGTTTTTTGGCCCCCAGTGAGTTCCTTAGCCTCAAGTACACCAGCTGCTGCAGCCACAAACTCCTGATATGCATTATTCAGTGCATCTACGGTGCTCTCCATCACAATGCCAACAAACTGGTAACTGCAACAGCATATCCTTTATTTTTTAAGTATGTCATATGTACAGGGATAGAGGGGCTCATAAATAACTGTGAATGCCTTCAGGTATATGATTCAAATACCACATCCTATGCATCTAAAAAAATCTTCAAAAATCCTCATTGAATGTGAGAATTGGTCACAGTTCCCTCAGCATCCAATCAGAAGTACATTTAGAAATAAGAAATGCTTTTCTGAGAAAATTAGAAACATGGTTGCAAGAGAAACTTCCACACGAGCAAAAAAGAAGTGTTCTACCAATGGCTCAACTAGATGGTACTGTACGTTGTGATGTTGAACTTGCCAGCTTGGTCCCTGTTTACCCACCAAAAATTACGGCGGTGGTGGGGAGAGGACAGAGAAGGTCAGGGGCTCCTGTTTTATGAATACATACCAGAGAGAAGTAAATTTCCAGCCCATTTATTTGCTATGTTAGTTATTCATGATGGAAGAGAGAGTATTTTGTGTGTAACAAACATAAATGAATATAGTGAGTGCACAAACACACATGCATTGCCATATCTTTTTTTAATATCATTCCTTCCATTTAGTGATATTGTGATAATACATGGTAATAATTGGTAGGACAGGATTTTTTTTTTTTTTTTTTTTGAACAGAATTGGTAGGACAGGATATGCTATCTTTGGCATCAATTGGGAAGAAAAAGAAAAGAAAAGAGGACTGCTTTTTTTTCTTAGACTACTTATTTCAATAACATCAACCTTTTCTACTATTCCCGTATGATTTTCTATCATTTATGATGAAATTCACGGTCATTCATTTCAGTCAAATCAAAGTTTCAAAATAGAACTAAATGCGAACCATTATCCAGACAGTTTGGCCAGGCCGTTTCTACCATTGGTTTGATTGGCTCTTACAGAAACATCAAAATCAATAATTAACAACAACAGTTAAGAGAAAAAAGGAATGCTTTAAACATGTTAAAAGCACCAATCCAACCCAGTCCAACAACTAAGTTGTCGCATTATGAGTGATTATGCTTTTTTATTGATTTAGATGGTTTGACTTGTACCATACTCTCCAAGTAATTGTTCGCGCCGTTCGAATTCACAATCCACACGTGCCTACCCATGCGATATGTGCTTACCCACACGACCTGGGAACAACGGCTCCCTGGGGTTCGAACTTACAACCTAGCATGGTTCTGATAGCATGTCAAGTCCAACTAGCCAATACCTCCCAAAAGCTTAAGTTCTTAGGAAGCGGAAGGCAAACCAACTTAACAAGCACGTCAAAATGTTAGAAAGGAATGTAAATAACTACAATTTAATTAAATTGAAAGTAATCTAAAGAAAAAAAAAAAAAAAAACATTAAAACAACCATATCCGTATCAGTGTCCTAGATTTTCAAAAGTGGAAAGATGTTTCCTTGATCCTCATACCTTTGTACGTACCCATATCTGTATTCGGGCATCATATTCATAGGCCATCAGTTTGATTTGGAGACAACACTAATGGAAAGAAATGTGAACTTGCCAATAAATAATTAAGGGAATGCTTGCTGCATTTTCCCTCCTCCAAATCACAAAATCCTGGCCTCATGTGATTGATGCTAGATCAATGAATGCGCAACAATAGTTTTTCCCCCTATGATTTTGAGCACAACTTGAAATAACATTTCCTAGGTAATAAATGGTTTTCAATTTCAGGTCTTATTCTCATGAGTTGGGTTAGAATCATCCTACTCTCACAACTGGTTTCAGTTACTATATGTCCAAACATTATTTACAGGGCTTTCCAAAATTAAACACTTCAATTTTGATCTTTTACATTTAAAGGGCCAGATAGTACTACTATATGTAGCATACCAACACTATTTCTGATTTCAGTTAAGAATTATCTAGATACACGTATTAAATTAGCCAAAACCGGATAGATGCATTAAGGCTTTGATGATGATGTATTAAATTTTTGTTTCCAGTGGGGGATTCAAAATTCCCATTCCTTCCAATAGAGTACTACTGCTATGACTCTGCCCGAACTGAATTTAGTTTTTAAAAGAAATCTGATATTTCTGAATCAAGAATGAGCGCATTCAAGAGCACTTAGGGGTTGCATCAATAGGTCATGAGAGACTTGTTCGAGATGGTTCTGTCCGATGGTCCTAAAGGAGAAGGGGTAGGCAGAAGCCGACATGGATGAAATTAGCAAACATATATCCAAAGAAGCGCAACCCACCATTGGATAAACTGGAATGGCGAAACAAAACTCATGTAACTTACATTGAGACAAGCAGTGGCGGACCCAAGATTTTCATTTGGGTGCAGCTAAACTTTTCTAAACTTTATTTGACTTTTTTCGCATTAACAATGAGTCAATGACAAAAAAAGAAAATTTTGGATGATGTCATTCAAAATGAGTACACCATATGGCAAGGAAATGGTCCTATTAATGAGTCCCACAATAAGCAAACTGAAAATAAGTACTATACTTATATGAAAGGAAAGAGGACTGCAACCAAATTTCATACTAGACCATTTCATACAGAGACTTTAACCATAAAAAAAAATGACGTATTTCGCTGTCATTTGCAAGATGATTGTATTGGATGATGAATGCATAGATATTTTATTTAGTGGAATGAGATCAAGAACCGAGGTTAGTTCCTAAAAGGGTGTTGCTGCCCTTCTCTATAAAGCTTCAGAAATGAAACCATGTTTCTTTCAGGCATTTCATCGAATGTCTGATGGGCATCCAACAGTTGCCAAAGATTACATGCTTTGGTGGTAGGAAACAAATGGTATGTGAGCTGTAAACCGGGAAGTATTCTTAAATTAAGTGTAGAACATTTGGTATTCTTATGATTCTTCTTAGGCATAGAATTCAAAATTACATTTCAAAGAGAGAGAGAGAGAACCTGCAGATAGATAGATAGACACGGCTATGGCTTCTTCTTCGTTGTCGCTGTTGTCTCTCCCGTTTGCAAATCGGAGGCAGAAAAAGCCCTAACGGCCTGTCTAAAACGATATCAGGAGTCGAGATTTTCTCAAGACTCTTTATCAATGTAGTGACTCGTGGGCTGCAAATAGGGGCCCACATGTTACCTTTTGAATGGAGACCGCTTAAAACAAAAATAAACTTTTTTTTTTTTACACAGTTTAGCCAAGTTTCACTCAAATATTTTTTGGGTCCATCGTAAAATATCAGAACAAAGTTCATGTTTATTAATTAGAGAGGATTTTAGGAAAAAAAAATTCACTTTTTGTCGCCAGTGCACCAAATAGAAAACTTTAGCCAAATTCACATCAAAAGAAAATCCGTCCAAAAAAACCTACTTTTTTTTTTTTTTAATGTCCGTTGTCGACTTTCATTCTCTTTATTGAAGGTCAACAGTAACCCTGAACAAGTATAAACTCTTTAACATCTTCTTTCTTTTTCTCCTATTCCATAAACTCAGACGAATGATGGAGAAGTCCATGCCTGCTCATTGCATGTTTAGTTCATTTTCTCATGGGTCATCAAATATGCATCAAGATGATTTTGATTTACACGATAGAGATCATGTTTTGCAAGTTTTGAGGAAAAATCTACAAGGAGCTTGAGCACATACAAAACAAGCAAACCAAATTGCACTAAACAGGATTACGTGTTAATGATTGGTTTTCTTATCCCTATAGCCCTACAGACAACTATCAATCAATGTTCGTTCTTCTATGAAACTCTCCTTGTTCTATGGGACCATATAAAGTGCTTGCATGCATAGGACTTGATAGTTGAAAGACCGAGTCCTCTTGTTAGATCTAAAATCCACACCCAGTGTTCCATATACATTGCACGAAGAAGAAACTGGGAGATAATGTCACTGCTCAAAGCCAACTACCAAACACCACAGTTCACGGAGAAGTTAAAATTCAAAATCTGTCATCTTTAAACACTGACTTGCCAAACAGCATAATGGATCTGAGACTAAGGTACTAGTATAATGGGCTAATACTACTCGACAAACATTCCAATTCTTACAAGAGAAGTTTTTTAGAATTTGTTGTCGACTATCCTTGTGAACAAGATTAATAATGAAAACTTCCATACTGCCATGCTTAAACTTAGCAGATATGGTTTTGTATAATCTTAAAATATGTTATCTTGGAAGAATGGAAATCAAAGAAGCACTTTTTAATATTAAGGCATGGACTTCTCCATCATTGGATTGGATTTGGGGAAGAGAAAAAGAAGGAAAAAGGTGATAAGTTTATGCATGCTCAGGGTCGACGACGACCCTCACTTGTTATAGCTAGGGTCGTCGTCGACCCTCAACACAGAAAATGAAGGTCGATGGTGACCACAAAAAAAAAAGGTTAAAAATAAAGTTGGCTAAAGCTCTCCATTTGGTGCACTAGCCATATAAAGGTTTTTTTTTTTTTTTTTTTTTTGTAAAATCATCTTAGTTATATTATGTATGATATATGACAGCTTAAATCTTGGATAGATGCTGAATAAGACAAGAGCATCATTTTTCGGGAGACTTTTTTTGGATAAGTAGGTCATATAATGTCATATGCAGTCCAATTTGTGGGATCCACTTAGATGCATGTCCAGTGGAGTAGATGGAATAGATAAGGGTCGCCCAAAAAACGTAGCCCCACCAGATTATCCAAGTTCTTAATTTAACAACCTTGTAATTTAAAGGTGGTTTTATCATAGATTTTTTTGAAATTCAATCCAACGAGTAAAGGTTCGATGAGTATAAAATGGAGCCTAATGACAGATCATGGAATGAGAACTACGTTAAAAGGACTACATTGATCAAAGGTGGCCCCATAGAGCTGCATAGATATCGGCCGTTGGTTGGAGAAGATTTTCCTTTTTATTTAAGCTTTTAGATTTTTAGCAGGCCTCACTTTGGAGCTAGATTTTCCCATTTTTGTGTTCACTCTTTTTTACATATTGTGGCCAACTCATGGAGTGACTTTTGTGAAGGCTAAAAGCATTTACATTGAGCAGTTAATATTTTTCCAAGAGGCTTCCTATGGATTTTCTAAGTCCGTCCTTATAAATTGATTAGTGGAGAACTCATATAGTAAATTTATATTGTTCAAAATCACTATCACCCCTACTCGAGCTTTACTAATTTGGTCGTAGTTGGGCCCACAATAAAATTGATGCCAAATTTTTTTGTCTGTGTCTGATCTTTCTAGCTTCAACCCTTATCTGGACCAACCCTTGGATAGGCCAACAACACCTGCACAACTCATTATGGGGGCCATGTTGCAGAATAATCCTAAATCACAAATTTGATGATATAAACTTCTAATTTTGTCAGTTGACTTGGTTTAAAATGTGGAATCTATGACCTTCTTTGAACATTGCTTTGATGGCTAAAGTGTCGATTGGGTAGTTAGGGACGGCAATTTTTACTAATGGGGCTCCTAAACGGCTGCCTGCCGTGTAGGAATGTTGGTGGGAGCCTTTGATTCAGGAGTCCTATTTTCGTCCTTGGTATATTGAAATTGAATGTCCACTGACATCCTTTGTTACACAAATGATAATGAGTTATAACAATAAGAGTAGCATAAAATGAAGAACCAAGCAAACTTTCATTACTACAAAGAGAGTTTTTTTTTTTTTTTTTTAAATAGAAAGGAAAAGTACATGGTGATGAGACATTCCCAAACTCAAAATGAAAATCTTGCACCTGCACTTCCACACTTTAAAACCCACGGCTATGTACAATTCTAAATTCAAGATCTTGTGCAATGCAGGCCTAGTAAATAGAAAGAAGCCTCAAAGGAGGAGTTGGAAGTGATGATTTCTAACCCATGCATGGCTCAATCCCAATTGTTCATGACTCATGATCCTTTTTGAGGTCTGAAGGAGGTAAGAAACAATCCATGGACAAGCCCCATATGTTAAAATCGACCTCATCGATCTCCCATGTCTCCTCCATCCTCCTCTTGTGGTTTGCAGATCCCTCTCCATACCTAAAGAGAGTAACCACAGTGTGGCCGAGATGCGCAATATTGATCCCATCAATGTATCTGTAGTCGCTGATCACTGATTCCATACTTGTCTCCCAGAACACACTTTTGTTGCCCTTCCCCTTCATCATCAGCAGATGGGTGTCTTCAAACTGTACCAAGAGGCCGGATCTCTGGCTAAAGTAGCCCCATATAGTGTGGTGGATGATCTCAAAATTATTGCTGGCACGGGCTTCAAGGGTCGCCGAGTTTGCCTCCAATTTCAGTATGAAGCACTCCTCATTGTTGACAATCTTCTCACCAATGCAGACAGCATCTGAGAACAAGCTGGCTGTCGATTTTGGGTCTAAACCCTGTAACACATTTTAAGTAACAAATATGGTTTGGTTAAGACTGCAAGAGCGCTAACAATAGATAACTTAAACATCATCATCATCAAAGCCGTTTCTCATCTTTTTGAGGTTTGCTTTGTGAGTTATACTTTGCCACTTGGCGCCATTTGAAGACATATTTTTATAGAACTAGAACTCATATTATAGCCTGAACTCTTGAAATTTCTTCATTTGTAATTGAAACATGAACTACTACTGTGAACAGACAAGATATTGAAAATTCACATGAAGATGAAACGTGTGGATTTTGCACCGAGTTTAATTCAAGGTGCATTAATCTTCTAACTAACTTATCATTGGGTTTTAAAGAAAATCATATACAAACCTGCAGGGATCGACGTAGAGGCCTAGCAGGACCTCTTGATGCGTGTGATTGTTGTGCAGCCATTTGCCTCCATGCCACCTTCCCATTGCTTCCTGCACTTACCTTGCAACCCGATACAACAAGCTCTAGGGACCAGAGACCCGGGTTCTTCTGCCAAAGCACAAATCCTCCAATGTCTCCACTGCCCTTCAAATGTACACTCTCATCGCCCCCCTGGAATTCAGATGCACTCATTCTCACCTTCCCAATTGCATAGTAGCTGTTCACCGAGTTTAGTGCGGCCTGCCCACCAGTTGCTGCAATGTACTGGTGAACAATGTACTTGGCTGTTGAGGCTTCCTATTACAATTACAAAACAGTAGTGTCAAGGGCGAACTAAAATTATCAAAGTCCTTTAACTATACAATCCAAATAAAGAAACTCTACATATACAAATAAATCTATCGAAATAGTTGTTCTCAACTTGTACACACCATATCACTGTGGCAATTCGATTCTAGTGCTATTGAAATAGTAGGCTTTCCTGACTCCTGAGCCTACTTGCCACTAATGCCCAAACCCAAGTTCTAGTTGACATTTCAAAGCCAATTGATAAATGGGTTGATTTCCTGTTGAGCCATTCGTATTGGCCCTTGTTTGTTTGCATTAGAATACATAGAAATTGAATACATGGGATTCATGCCATAAGTGCTTAAAAATGAAAATCAAAGGTGAATTTGAAAGATGAGCATCAAATAACCTTCCTTTTAAGAAAATCCTATCAAAATAAAATGGGAAATGAATACTCAATCATCACCCTAGTAATTTAATATGTAAGAAAGTAAAGGTTTCATTTCTATCTCCACCTTATATCCTCCACCCTTCACCTTAAATCTTCCGTCGCTTGCCTCTTTAATAATCATTTAATATAGTTCAATCCACAATGAAGTCGGTATCAATTCATATTCATATGTATTTCAATTCAAACAAACAGTCCCCATTGATCAACCCGGCGTGACCCAGGACCGCCTTTCCAATAGAGTGCATAATATAAGACTCTCAATATCTGAGTTATCATAATTGTATGTCTATGTATGTATATATGTATGTATATTTGTATTTCTTGTGGCTTGCTTACAATGGAGGAGTCCTTGATGGGTCGATTAAATGCATGGTCCATGTGGAGGGGTAGAGGTATTAGAGGAGATCCGACGACATTGAGGAGGAGATGGAGCTCAGCGTTGCGAGCAGCTATGACGGCCGGGGAGGACTTGTCGTCGTTGGGCTGAGACTTGACCCACGTGCACATGTTTTGCCTGCGGCCGCGGCGGCCCGGGCTCATGTTGGAGAACATCTCCTCAGGGATGGGAACCTCAAGAACGGTCTCAAGGCCATCTTCTTTGTCGTAGTTGGGGCAGAGTTTCCTCATGGAGGGGGTTGGGAAGAGGAGAAGGAGCCTTGGAGGGCTGCCTTCCTCTTTCCTCTAACCTCTTTACGCTGGAAATGGAGAGGCAAGAGGCCCCAATGCATGGAAATGTTAATTAGGAGGGGAGTCGCCTCATTTGAGGCTCTGCTTTATTGTAGGGGCTGTATAGGTACCAGATTGGTGGGCCCTATGTGGTTACTACTATCTTGGGCCATGATGGTATTGGGCCACCTATATTCTTTGGGAGAAATGTGGATAGTTTCTTACCTCCCTAGGGTATAAAATTCACTTCATTTCTTTGTTTGGTGAGAAAGTATGAGTCCAGGTCTGGTGAGGAAAAACTCCACGGTAACCCTGAGTGGACCAACCACAGTTCGCCACGTCACCGTGCGTAGAATCCCTATTTGAAAAAGTATGGATGTAAAATGGACGGGCCAGGTTCCATTGGTGTATCCGGATCCTTTAAGCTTTTACTTATGGCTGGATTCTTCTCTAGATCCGACTTGGGTCCTATATTTCGGATTAAGATTTCGGACTCAGTGCAACATAGAGGAAAGAAAAGAACTAGATTCGACTGAGAACCGAAAAAGAGGCCTCGTTGCTAACTTCGTGGTAGCTCAGGAACCTAGGATCCAGACATGTATGAGATTGTTTGTTTCATATAATTGTATTCTTCGGAGTTCAAGGGTGAATATCTAAAAGTGATAGTCAAATATCCTCTCCTTCAATGGACATTGAATTAATGGAAGACGAAAATGAATACTCAGCCACTGTTCAAAGGTGAATATCCGAAAATGATAGTCAAATAACCTCCCCTTCGATGGACATTGAATTAATGGAAGACGGAAATGAATACCCAGCCATTATATAATTCAAATCCAATCAAGGTCCCATTTGCATCCCTACCTTTCATCCTTCACCCCGCCTCACCTCTTTAAAAAAAATTTGGTAGTGCTCATTCGACCATTAATTTCTATGTATTCAATGCAAACAAACAGCCCCATTTGAATTTGAATCTGAAAATATTTGTAACCAGAATCTCATGCTTGCATCCTGATTTGAGTTCCTCACACAGAAATATTTTAACATTTTACAATAATGAGTTTGTACAAGTGCACATTTCACTATTAAGAAAACTTCAATTATTATTGAAATTTATAAAACTAAAATATCCATTTTCTAGCAATTATTATCTCTATACCATTCATGGAGGACCCCACTTCAATGATCCAAACTCTTGGATGTGATAGAAAGGCACCCATAGTGATGTATCTAATTCCTAGTTTAAGAACCCAGCCATCCCCTAAAAGCTTATCTGTCACAGATGACTTCTGTGAAAATGCCTACCCTTTGCATAAGCCCTGCACTTGCCAAAAGACTACTCAGTGAGAATTGAAGGCAAGATGCTCATGCTTCTTCCGATCAAGCCACTTCAACGCACTCTTCCTTGATTGACTGCAAGGCAGACTTGGATATGCTGGCCTCCGTTCATCTGGCTTTGCTTGCCTTGCACTCACTTTGCCTTTGCAATTTAAAGAAACCATTGCTGTAATTGCATCTTAACAGTTGACTATTATTTCATTCATTGTGTAAGACAACCCAACTATGAGATGAAAGAAAATGGAATTACAGATACATTGTGGGCAGAAGTTCTGATTTTACCAGCCCAGACAGATGGGATAAGGCTCAACTATGAGAATGATTTGACACCATTAGCTTAGCTAATCAAGACAAAGCAGTAACTGATTCATTTGATAGGGGAAAAAAGGGGTCAGCATAATAATAAAAAAACTAAAAAAATAATTATATGAACTAATACATAGAATAATGATTTTTTTTATCAACTGCTATCTATCGCAATAATAAATGTACATCAATTCCATGATTATGAAATTGGCAAATTCATGAAAAACCTGTGGATGCATAACCCCCCAACTGCTGTTAAAAATCAATGCCTGAAAATTATATATAAAAGGTGGAAAAAACCAAAACCAAACCACCACCCCCACCACCCAAAAAAAAAATCTGTCCAATTGGAAATGAAGTTACAAAGAAAATAAATAAGTTCAAATTGACAGCCTAAGAAGCCAACCACATCCGTCTTCAACAAAAACCATTCATTACCAATTATCTGAAAACCTGAACATAGCTCGGATGAAGCGCTATTTTGGCTCGTGGCGCATCACTCGAGATCCCTGTAATTCCCATGGTGTCCGCTACCCATAGAACCTAAAAAACTGCACTAGCATATGCAGATCCTTTTCAAGATCGTGATTGTAATGCACAAAACTTGACTGTACAAAACATGGGTTTAAGCAGGCTCAGTGGACATCCTCAATCTGTGATAGTTTATGATCAGATTCTTCAGTTTTAGAGGAAGACAAGGGCTGGATTTTCTCAAAAACCTTGACATGGCAGAGCAGACCACCAACTTCATCAGCAAATTTAACTTTCTTCTGCCTATTGCGGATGGTAGAATTGGTTGATTGGTTGCCTGACAAATTCTGCAATAAATGGGAGCATAGTGTGATCAAAGCAAAAGCCATCAATCAAAACTCAAACGGGCATGTTCCATGCAGAGTATGATAAAATAGACAAACCATCATATTACAGAAACGTTTCCAGTCCTTCGTCAACACAGAATGCCACCTTCTAGTAATCTTTTCAAGTCTCGCTACATTCAGAGAAGCTTTTCTCATCTGTTATTTACAGAACATGCAGCAAAAGAATAAAGAAATGCATCAATCCCACAACTAGATTCTGCATAGATTGTATAAGATCAGCAAACTAACATACAATACAGTCATGGATGCATAAATAGAGAGTAACAATGATGACCACTCTTAAACTGATACCATAAGCTTTTAACTAGACATTCCAATGTACAGATATTTTGTAAACACACATGGGAAATCCAAAATAAAAATGCAAAGGGGTGCAAAATAAGAAGTAAGTTCATTTAGGGTTGCATTTGGATTTTAAATGCAAATTCCCTGATTTGTGGTCAGTGAATGAGATGAAAACAGGTCCAATGTAATTTGCAAAATTGGGTCAAAGTTAAAATAAAACGAGGAACCAAGCATCTCATGGTTGGGCAAAAAACAGCTGCTGCACCATTTCATAAATAAGATTATTTAATAACCACAAAGTTCATGAATTTGCAAATGTCAATACATGGCTTAAACTGGCATACCCTCCAATCGAGATGACATATAGGGAAGCATGCATGAATACATATCTAAAGTTCGTGGATGCCAGTATGTAGCAATGAATCAGTACAAAGAAATTTTATTCAAGCTTTAGTAATTAAAAGAAAAAAATATACAAGCTATTCCTATAAAATTTAACATTATGAACCATGTAGACAAGTGTATATATATTGTGACACATACATGGATTCATATCTAATACCTATGCATTGCATGCCAATATGTACCAGTTAATCAGTATAAAGAAATTTTATTCAAGCCTAAGTAACTAGAAGAAAAAATATACAAGATATTGCCATATAAATGGAATACTATAGACTGTGTAGACAAGTACATATATTTCCAAACAAAAAACAAGTATGCCTACTATCAAGGAACTAAATCGAAAAACTCTACCTCACTGATTCTTGATGTCAGATCTGGAGAAGGGAATGGCTGAGGACTTGAATTTTCCTTCAAAGCATATTTCATGGACTTTATCTCTTTCATAAGCTTCATTACAAAGCATTCCATATCATGGATCTGATGGTATGAGAATCTGATGGCCTTCTGAGCATTTTCATGGTTCAAAGAGCATCCGGTGCAAGTGAATGGCTCCATACAGGCGTGTGGAGATGTAAAAATATCTTCAGCAACAGATGGCAGAGATCCATCGTCACTGTTCTTTAATTTCTTGATGATTCCATCATGGCCCATCATTACATCAGCTTCCTTAAGAACTACCCCCGTCGTTGAAGCCTTTGTTCGTTTCTCAAACCATAGTCTCCTCCTATAATCTGAAACAATCAGTTAAATAAATAAGTGAAAAGTAATCAAAATAAATAAAGAGGATATATATATAGGGAGATGCTCCTATGAGAGCATCTCTCACCTTACTATGAGAGATAAGGTGGGGGCCTTCACATCCATATCCAATGCCAACAACTTAAATGTGAGGGCCCCCACCTTTATCTCTTATAGTAAGGTACATTTATCTCTCATAGTAAGGTGAGAGATGCTCTCATAGGATCATCTCCCATATATATATATATATATATATATATATATATGTATGATTGGTATAAGAGAAAGATACAATCATGCTGAGACCGCAACCAAATACATAGAAGAAGTACGACTTAAACTGAAGAATCAGTATAAGAGAAAGGTACCCAACGCCAAACCTGACTGCATGACATTAGCACTTAAATTACACACACAATCAACCCCTTGTTTTGAAAGACAATCTGCCATCCCATTCGCCAATCTATTAATATGATGAAATGTAACTTGGCAAAGGGATGCTACATGATGAATCTCATTGAATAGGAACTGCATCTTCCATGGACCAATAAAAGAACTCACCCAAGATACAGCATTTGTTGAATCACACTCTACCGTGAGCTTGTTTTGAAATGAACAACTATAAACCCGAAGAACTTCCAATATGACCGAGATCTCCACCTCATTAGAGTCTTTGATCCCAACATGTTTAGAAAACATGTACAACATTTCTCCATTTTGATTTCTTAACACACCTCCAATGCCCGCCAACCCCGGTTTACCACGTCCTGCTCCATCGACATTGAACTTCAGGACTCCTAGTGGTGGAACGCACCAAGAGACTTTTCTTTCCTTCTTGGAGACTCCCATCTTCAAACACGCTTCCCAATTATGCAAAATGTTCTCAATATTGAGATCTGAACATTCTTTTCTAACACAGTAACACTAGCCCATTTAGCAATCCTCAATGTCACACCATCTTACCATAATGTTGGACAGTGTCACAAATAGCAGTGATATTTTGAAACATCGCGATATTATCAGAAAACATTAATTTCCCAATAAAAATGCAATATTTTCAACATATCAACAGAATTGAAATGTTGCAAAAGAATACAAGACAAATGTTTTTATCAGAATAAAATGGTAAAACAGTAAAATTATATTTAATCCATTTTAAACAGTAATTTATATTTTCTTTCTTCTTTACTTCTAGGGGAATTTACGGGAAAAAAACCCCATAAGACGCCATAGAACATATGAGGACCCACTAGGACTTTGGAGACAGGGTCACAGGAGGGGTCCTTTGGCCCCAGTTCGTCTTTTGTGTATATACTAAAGGCCAAAAGGACTTTTTTCCTGCACTCGTCTTCTTCTAGGTTAGGGTTTTACATATTTGAAAACTCTTCTTCTCCAATCGATGCAGCAGCCTCTTCCTCCTCTCGCCACCATGGATCCCGCCTTGAAGAAGCGCAAGGCCGATAAGAACGGCGTCGCCGCCTTCGAATCCACCTCCCAGCTCACTCCTGAGGGCGCCCGCAATATCCTTGAGCCCTCACCACCGAGCAGCTCCTTTAAATCCTCCAAGACGCCGTCGTCCGACTCCGCCACCCCGACGTCCTCGACACCGTTCGCAACATCGCCGACCGCGACCCCATCCAGCGCAAGCTCTTCATCCGCGGCCTCGGCTGGGAGACCACCACCGACGGCTTCCACACCCTCTTCTCCTCCTACGATGACCTCAAGGAGGCCCTCGTCATCCTCGACAAGGCCACTGGAAAATCCAAGGGCTACGGCTTCATCACATTCAAGAGGGAGAAACAGGGATATATGGTTATTAAGGTCTTTTTAAATGCGATCTTTAGATGGGACATGGAGAATGCCTTGCATTTCCTCACAGTGGTATGAAATGGGTGAGCCTCCATGACGTATCTATTTCTTTTCTTCATGTTTGTGGTGCATCCATTAATCTAAATCTAATTTTCTGCTGGTATACATGTTTCCTTTTCATTTGTTCGCTGCATCCATTAATCTGTCTATTTTTTTTTTCTCTGTCAGCTCTTCAACTGCTTTGGGCACTATTTCTGCCTCCATTTTGAAGCTTTCCAGAAGGGAACTGGGCCTGTCTACATGGCTTTCCTCTATTTCATGGGTGAGGAGTTTGAGGCAAAGAAATTTGCATACTGCCTTGAGGTTGGTGGAGATGGCCGGAAGCTATACACCGAATGTGAATAGGTGGATGATGCTGTGATGTGTTGCTATATGTGTGGGGATGGATTTATATAAAATTGTGGGGTCTAAACAAGCTTCAACAATTAACAGGTGCTGCTGTAAGTGGAGGTTGAACCCTTTTGTATGGATTTTTTTTTACTGCGAAGCATTGGAGTTCTTGCTAACAATCTGGTTGTCCAATGTTTGGATATGCTGTGGGCAGTGATGTGGATGAATTGATAGGGCTGTAAGTGGAGTGATGGACTTTATTGAGTTTTTTTCTAACAGTCTAGTTTTCTTTTGGACTTGTATAGCCCGAACACTTTCTGCCAAGGATTGATGTATCTAGGGATGGTCGTGTGAATGAACTTATAATGTGTGGATTCTAAGAATGCTTCAGGCATATGTGTGAACCAGTCGCATTGATGTGAGCCACTCTGTGGGGATGTAAACATGATTGCTTCAATATGTAGGTTGTCAACCATTATCAGTCAACCATTACCTCGCCTCAATTGTGTGACCTTCCGGTCATAGTTGCCAAATAACTGACGCTTTCATTTTACATATTATGAAAAGATGGTTGATATCGACCATCACTGATGGTCAATATCGACTAACCTGTCAGTCAAATAGAGAAATAATCGAACCTGCAACTTTGCAATGACATGAAAAGATGGTCGATATCGACCATGCCTAATGGTCGGATATCAACTAACCTGTCAGTCACGATGAGAAATAACTGAACCTGTTATTTTGCAGGTTACTAAAAAGATGGTCGATATCGACCATGGCTAATGGTTGATATCGACCAAACTGTCAGCTACAATCATAAATAACTAAAGCTGGTATTTTACAGGTTACTGAAATCATGGTCGATATCGACCATATCGCAAAACGAAAAAAAAAAAAAAAAAAAAAGAAGACTGAAAAGCAACAAGAGGACCCCTTCCGTCTCCAAAGTCCTAGTGGGTCCTCATCTGTCCTATGGCGTCCTATGGGGTTTTTTCCCGTAAATTCCCCATACTTGTATTATTCATCAATAAATTTATTTTCCGCAACATTTTCCCAACACTATCTTCAGAAGATGCCAAATCTAAAATTATCCCGATAGTTTCCCAAGAACAATATTTGTGATACTGGTGTTGGACCATACTGAGGACATAATTCCTCTATGATTTTTCTAAAAAAAATTATCATTATTCATTCACTCCTCTACAGATTGGCCCATCAAAGCAACAATTGGGGTGGGTCCACAGTACAGAACAGAAAGGGTGAGTAAACTGTAATTTGGAGCTCCAAAAGACGTTAAAATTTCTACAAAGGAACATATAACTTACTTGATAATTTTACGCTTTCATATAATTCTTCAGTGGTCATGGCCCGACGAAGCGTTTCTTGACATGTTGGTGAAATAGCCTGCAAGTCAGACAATGTATCATTCCTGGAGAACAGCAATTCAAGAAAATTTGACATCAAGAAGAAGAAGCATAACCTTTCTGGTTGACAAGAGCCTTTCTGGGGGATGTTTTGGCTTCTCACCATGAAAATTATCAAATGATTCCATTGCATTGAGACCCTCTGTGCCATTATTAGGACAGATTTGAATAGAAGTCTTTGCTGATTCATCAACAGAGGCAAAGACACTAGGTTTGGAATCCTGAGGTGAACGACCATCAAAAGATTTATTATAAGCAGTGACACTATCATTGGAATCCGGAGGTGAACTGTAGGGACCATTAGTGCCTCCTGTAGAATGATCTTCATGAGCTATAGATGTATCCTTAACAGAATCTGTTGGCACCTCACTCTCAATTGGATTTTCATCAGCATTATCCCCAAGGTCTTCACATTCCAAGCCAGATATGCACCCATAACTTGCATCAGTTGATTCCCTGGATTGGGGACTATCATCAATTGCCATGTCAGATACTTGGGTAACTGTATTTTTATGCACCTGGCACGAAATCTCCTGGGAAGAGGGGCCTATGCTGTTGTGATGTGTTTCAGATCCTGGAATATTTAAAAAAGGGATTTCTTCTGAATTGCCAGCAGAAAGCAAGTGAGGGAGGAGACCCTCTATCATAAGTTCAGATGTGAAAGGACGGCAGCAATGATTTTCGGCAATTTCCTGGAGAAAAGTAGACCTACCAGGCGCTGAACAATGAGTTAAAGCTTCATTGAGACAAGGTATAGATTCATTATTGGTAGAAGATAGTTCTTCTGTGTCCAACTCCCTTACATCAGGGAACCCATTAGATGATTCACCAGATAAACCCATGTCCTCTACAAAATAAGTTGATTCTTCCTTCTCTTCCAAATATTCAGTTGAAGCTTCATTAAGACTACAGTATAGAGTTTCCTCAGTGAAAGAAGTTGATCCTCTCATCTCCAACTCCCCACCATCAAAATTATCGGATGATCCATCAAACGATTCACCAGACAACTTCATGGTGAAGTTAGTGGATTCTTCCATACCCTCAAAATACTTAGTTGAAGCCTCATTCAGACTACATTGTAGAAATTCATTATTGAAAAAAGCTGATTCCTTCATTTCCAACTCCCCCTCATCATCAACTCTCTCCACGAACCCTTTCATTTTTTCGGGGAAGGGAGTTGATTTTTCGGACTCCAATTGACCCAAATCAACTCTCCCCAATAACTCTAGAGAAGATTCACTAGAATTCATATCGGTAAAGCAGCTAGCGGCAGAACAATCAGCAAAACAAGCTGTATTTTGGAGAAAATAGGATTTTGTTTCTATAATCTCAGTTTTAATATTATCTAGTCCACATAGATAGCCACTATTATACAGGAGAGGCTCACATTTGATCGATGCTCTTGGCATTGCCACAGCCAACAAGTCTTGATTAACACTGAAAAGTGTACTTTCCTGTTCAGGCTTTATTGAACCCACATGTCTTAGATTACATAGAGAAGAGCAATCTTCTGCCCATTCATTCTCAACCTTCAGCTGTTTTGATAGCCTTGATTTCTGATGACAGGTGCGTTCTTCAAGGTCCAGTTCTGCATCCTCAAACTGACTATGAGAATGGTTCCTTTTCCTGGAGCTCTCGACATTGGCTTTTGTCGGGCCAGCAGACTTCAAAATTTTCAGCTCTTTTCCATATATTTTCAGATCCTGCAGAGCCATTTTATCAAACAAGAGTTCATCACCGCCTTTGTTATCACCCAAGATTTCCTGCTTCTTTCCTTTGTATATTTCCAGTTCCTGCAAAGTTATCTCATCAAACAAGACATCGTCACTGCCATTTTTATCAACTCCATTTCCTTCATAACCACCGGACATGTCGTCAATATCAGCTTTGACATTCGGTTCAAAGGTTCTGTGGCCGCGTTGGGCAGATTTTCTACCCATAGGTGGCAGTATTTTAATGTTAACTTCTGTTGCAACCAGAAGGCAAACACTTGGATCCAATTATTAGCTGCTGAACTTTGGAGCTATTGTCAATGTTATGTTACCACCATCTCCAGACACATGCAGCAGAGATTTTCCTTGAATTCATATGCCAGCACATGCCACGCTGGATCATGCAGGAAAGCAAGATACACCACAAGTTACCAGTGACAGAATATCATAGCCTCAGACCATAGATTATCTAGTACAAACTTAGCATAATTATTTACTGCTTCCATCAAATTTGACCATGTTTTAGTACGTGAAATAAAAGCTAACAAAGAAATTCCATTGAGATTCTAAAGGAAAGGGATACAACAAGAAAAATAAAGAAATAAAAGAAATGAAAAGATTTGAATAGAGCACGGTTCAGACCCTCCCCATGTATGACATGTTAAAGGGTTAATAGATCAAGGAACTAGAACAAGGGATAGATGAATTAAGACCTCAAATACAGATAAAGTAGCAAGGAAAGTCGAATTAGACTGTTGAGTTAAGAAGAACATGGTCATGAATGGGGTCATGGTAAAATAGAATTCAGAAAGGCAACCCTAAATAGTTGAGATTAGGCCATGATGAAGGTCAATACTTTTGTCCTTCTTTTCACACTCATTTGCACATACATTGTCCGAGTTGGCTCTTGAGTCTTTACACTCCCGAGTCATCTCGTTTTGATGAAGGACTGGGCCAAAAATAGGGAAGACTCAGCTGAGTCATCTCATTTTAATTAGTTATTTGCATTTTGAACCATTTAATAGGTAGATCTGATTTTAAACAACTAAAGTTCATTTATAATAATTATGCATGAGGTTTGAAATCAGCACTTTAAAAATGATGACTGCAATGTAATTTGAAACTTATATTTGATCTTTTACATTCGATATTTAGACTATCAAATTATGTAATATGCAGTATTTTTTTTATTTTATTTTCCTTATTGTCGTGCTTTTCTTGCATATATAAATTTATAAATTCGAACTGATTGTCATTAATTCATGTATATTTATATTTTACAAATAATGGATTCATTTTTAAATATTTTTTAAATTATTTTAAAAATAAACATAACCCTCCCGAGTCTCCGTGTTGACTCTATCCGAATCATTTTTTTATTTTTTTTTGCATTGGACAAGTCAAAGTCCAAGTCATGAGTTTTCCAACCTTGAGTAAAAGGATCTCTCTTCACTAGATTAAGGAGTAAGACAACCAAAACTACACATTTGGGCCTACTTATTGAAAATCTAAACCGTTCAAAATAAACTCCTTCCTTTAATATGGGATATGGTAGAATCTCACTCTAATACAAGCTTGTCCCACCTATGATGGAACATATGATTAAGTTTGTCTATATGATCAATCTCATGGTGCAACCACCTCCTATTTAAGTAGAATTTATTCACCATACACTAGAATATGAGATCATTCATTTTGAATTCACACTCACCCTAACTTACAAATTACAATTATCCACCATTATTCAAACCTAGATTTGGTCATGCAAAAAAACTACGCTAATTAGACACTACACGAGAGGGGAGAGAGTGTGTTATGCACGTGTGCGGAATCAGAAACCTGTGGTTGACAATGAAGCCAACACAAAGCCAGCAATTCACGTGGTTCGGCGGTGTGCCTACATCCATGACCAAAGAGAAACCTCTTTTATCTTTACTATTTACACTCATTTATCTAGGGTTTAGAAGTTACGTCCTATCTATATAACTTTCCCCTTAATAGCCCCTAAGAAAGCACCAAGGAATGTGCCAAAAGAGGCCAAAAGAACCGCTCATAGGAGCAGTTACTGAAATTAGGAAAACAAAAAGAAGAAGAATCCTAACTAGATTCTTTCCTTTAAAACAGATAAAACATTGGAGAGAGAGAGAGAGAGAGAGAGAGAGAGATTACTATGGGACTGAAGGGACAAAATCCAACCAACCAACCAACGGTTATGATCAAAGAGCCATGGCCCAGTTGCACGAGATGGATGAATCAGGATATTTTGAATCCATGATTCTAATGGAACCACACAATGCAGAAGCCCTAGTAACGGGAAAACGGAAGGAAGATGGATTCCAACCTCTGAAAATCTCCAGTGATTCTTTGAAACAGAAGAAGTTTCTAAATTTGCTAAGTTCCAGTGATTCTTTGAAACAGAAGCGTTAAAAATCATACCTTGTTAAGGAGATTTCGGGTGGAGAGGATGGTGACAGCGGGGCTCCGGAGTCGCTCGCGAAAGAGAGAGCAGTAGAAGAAGCGGGAGAGAAGAAAAAAATAAAATACCTTTTGGCGGGGCTCACTGGCCACGTCAGATACAAAATTTAAGTGGAACTTTCAAAAGAATCGGGATCCCCCTATCGCAGCTATTATCGGGCAAGAATGGTTGGTCCCGCCGTATGATTGAATGCATGACTGAAAAAGCGACTAGTGTTAATGTGGAATCGCTAAAGATAAAGGTATTTCTCACTTTTAGTTTTGGGCATAAATAGATGATGCAGGGCGAGTTTGGCAACAGTCCACGGTGAGAAATCTTTGTGAATAATCGAGGCGTGCGTGGGTTTTTCATATTTGGATTAGCGCTGGTTTTAAGAGAAAAGACACTGCAAACTTGCCAAATCAAATATTTCTTCATTCTTAAAACACCCAAAACCATGATCTAAACCATGAATTATTTTTCAGAAGGTCAAGAAAGACTACTAGATCAAATTTCAATCATTGATCATTACTGTATTTTGATATATTTTTAAAAAAAGTCCAGATTCCAAAAAAAAAAGAGAATTTATTAATGTGGGCCCCTTTTGCACAATCCGAACTATTCAGATTCTCTAGATGGCCAATAATGTATTTGAGGTGAAAGTTGAGGTCTTGATTTTTCATAAATTTTGAGAAATCTTCAAAAAAAACTTACAACTATGAGATCATACATCCTACACATGGTAGGAATCTTCTCTCAATACCAAACATAGAACTCTCCATTGAAAATCATATCCGAAGATATGTTGATTATTGAGAGATAGAGAGAATCTCCTAAATAGAAGATTCTTCCATGTTTACCAAACATGCCCTTAGAATTTGAAGTGCTGCCGCCAAAGTAGAATCTCAAATGCTCAACTCGCCTCCGACATTTGGGATTCTGGAATTTTGATAATTTATAAGGCTAAAAGTGCCTTTTCAAGTGATTTAGAATTCTAAATTAATGCATTAAACATAGCATTTGGAAAGTCCAGGGGATTCCTAACAAGCTCAATTCCTTATCTGGAATTCCTCTAACCAAACAGGCATCAACACACACCTATTGAATTGAAATTTGAGGATATATTTGAGAGAGGGTGGGCCCTGTGATGGAGATCTCAGCATGCGTTATACGGTGCCCTTATAATAGTTGCATTAGAGATTGAGACTCCTTACAAAAATTTGCACTACTTTTATTTTGCTTTTTTCTTGTTGCTAAGTTGGACTACTGATCAATGGTAATACTTTAAATTTGGAAACGCATGGGTCAATTCATGGGCATGTATGTGATGCTAACATATGAAGACCACTCAAGCATAAATGTATTAGCAACTTGATATTTTTCATTCGATGTTGCTAACTATACACGAACATGGCAATAAATGGAGAAGAAAAAAACTACTTTTAAGGGGGTAGTTTAATTTTTTTTAAGTAAAAAAAAAAGAAGTAGGTGGTGGCTTATTTTATTTTTGCTAAAGACTTCGATCCACACACCCTTGCCCATTACAATTGGGATGAGTTGGATACTCATTAACAAACTCTTGGCTCTTCAAACATGTAATGTGTCCTCCTGCGTGTGTTGTACGGTTCCCTTATAATAGCCGCGATAGGGGATAGGGACTCCTTACAAAAGTTTATACTATTTTATTCCTTTTTATAAAGTTCGGCTACTTATCAATGGTAATACTTTAAATTTGAAGAATCTGAGATCGATTCATGGGTGTGTGTGTGATGCGAAGAGAAAAATACATGCATGCATAGAGAAAAATACTTCTAAGAGAGTAGGTTTTTTCATTTTCTTTTTAAGTAAAAAAATAGTAGGTGGTGGCTTATGTTATTTTTGCTAAAGACATTCACACACCCTTGCCCATGCAATTGGGATGAGTTGATGACCTATTGACTAACTTTTGGCTCTCCAAACATGTGATTTGTCCTCCTCACTCTTTTTGGACATTTTAGGGCAGGGCTCACAAGGAACTCTTAAATCTTTTCATTAGAAGTCATTTATGAAAATCTAAATTGTTCAAAATGTATTTTTCCATTTTTGTATGAACTCGGAATTTCTCGCCAATAGAATTTGGGCATATCATCAAATTAATTAATTGTAGAGCATGCGAATAAAATATTATGAAAGAATCTCAAGTGTCTTGAAATGATTAGATTAACCTGACGGTAGGACCAACTCTTATCGAAGTAAACTGAGCTTACTTAACTAAGCCCGATTCAAGTTAATTTATTTAGAGATGACAACAGGTCAGTTTAAGCAGGGACCGGTAGCCCGTAGGGATCTGCTCCAATTAGGGGGCAGGTTTGGCTGTGTGTTGATTGGATCGAGTCCGATGCCATTCTTCAACCTCTAACCCAAGTCGAATTTGAAGTGGGCTGGGACTCTAGCTGTGCTCGACCCACCTTCACTATTTGTCTTCAACTTAGATATTACTCGCGAGTAGTCATAAATATATATATATATATATATATTCATTGGCATAGATTGTGAATAGGGGTGAAATTCTCTCACAGGTTGCAGGTTCAAATCCTCCACTATCATAAAACTCATCCAAAGATTGACTTAAGCCAAATTGTATGCACTGGTGAAAGGTTTGGATCTTTGATCCTGATAAGGAGGCCCATCTACTCTTGTATTCTATCTATTGCTTAAAGTTATTTATGTGCTTTTCTATTTTTGTTTATTTTTATCTTCTTCTTTTTTTACTTCCTCCTTACATCAGCATTGTCTTCTGGCAACCTTTGCACTTGGCTGTCCCCAATGTGTCTGTTGCTATGCCTGGGTTAATTTTGAGGCTGGATTTGTGACCACTTAATTGCAAGTTTTTATGGGCTTTTGCACCTAGTGTTACTGATTCTTGCAATTTATTATACTTATCTCAGATATGATTGTGGAAGATGGATGTCATTTTCTGTCTAAATCACCTCATTCCATGAAAGCTTTTATGTAGTGATGACAATTGCATGGGCAGCATGGCTATTGGCTTGTTGACTCAAATGGAGATTCCAGAGTTTGAAAGGCTGGTGATGGACAAAAAGAAGAAAAGAAAAGAGGAAGAGGCCAAAAAGATAATAATAAAAGCCCAAGTGATGATAACAGCACAGTGCACTTTTGATCTCTTTTGATGGTGTTCATGGGACAGGCCTGACCAAAACCTGGCCCAAAATGGCATAGATTCATGCAATGTGTTTCGGTCCATGGGCTCCATACAAGGCCATTTTCTGGCCTGATAGATGGGCCAGGCATTGAAATCTATATGTTAAAAGGCCCAGCCCCACGTGTATTTGTATTTTTCAAATGGGCTGGACTCAGGCTTCTATCTGACCTCACCCATGAGTACAACATGTTTCGATAGGTCTAACTCGACTCGCCAGAGTGACTGGAAGGCATTGATTAACTTACAAATTTGAGCGAGTTTTTGGCAGACTAGGCTGTATTTGATAGACATTATGCCCTTCAAGACGGGTTGATTCAGCCAAGTTCAGCCGAGTTGAGTTTTTGAACTATGTTCAGGAAACCATCACCCACTAATCTCTAGGAATTTTTTCCTACAAATACACCTAGTGAGTAGTGACCAGTTACTAGTGAGTAGTGTTTACTTTTTAGTTTCTGCAATGCATATTTCTGTGAGTTGGAGTCTAGAGATGGGACAGGACCTTAAAAGCAGAAATGTTTCTGATGTCAACCAAATTCATGTTCATCATCCCAGAAACAATAGAGTAACTGCAGAATTTGGATTTTGGACAGAGGAAGTGCTCAATAGAGTTAGTGAAAGTGGAGGCTTTGCTGTATCTATCTGTCAGTATAAAAGGTTGTATAAAGATATATGGAACCTTAATATGTTTGGAAGAATGAGCAGTGGAGTAAAGTGAGGTACCTTAACCTTTGTTTGGAAGAATGAGGAGCGGAGTAAAGTGAGGTACCTTAATCTCTGTTTGGAAGAATGAGGAGCGGAGTAAAATGAAGTAGATTTTACATTAGGAGTGAAGTGCGTTGAAGTTAAGGTTGAGTACTTCACGTCACTCTATTTGGATGTTTGGTGTAAAGAATCAATTTTTACTCTAGGGCCAAATTCATCCAAGCAAGATAGGGTTGAAAATTTAAATAACTTCATTTTACTCTATTTTTTTTTTGCCTATCCAAAAACACTTTCCACTCTATATGCAACCCATGTTTTGTGGATTGGATGAAATAGAAAATACGTTGTAGTGTTCTTTTCCCATTTATTTGAGTCCACACCCTTTTGATGCCAACCTAAGGTGCCATCATGGACGACTGTTTGAATGGAGAATTTAAATGTGATTTTTCAGACAAGCATCTTCTCATCACAGGCCCTGAAAAGATTTGAATTTTTCTAAAGATAGCCATGCCTTTGCTCTTTTTTCTTTAACTACTTGTTCATCCAGTGGAGATGATCGAACTCAAACAAGGACCACTACTAGTAAATGCACGTGAATGCATAACGTGCAGTCCTGCCTAGTATAACTTGAGCCCCTTGACCTTATGATCAATAATCGTTTCTTAAATGGCCAAACTGTATGTGGTTTTGGATTCGAGATTATCTAAGGATTTCCCCCTATGAGTGAATCAATCAAGGTCCTCTGAATTACTGTGGGCAAGAGCTGCCTGCATGCATGACAGGCTGCCCGCGGTGATGTGGCCGACCATAGTTGGTATTCAGTAGGTTAATTAGAGAATTAATGTCTTAAAACTTAATTAAAACCCTAGCTGTGATTGTGATGGGTTGAGCAAGCTTGAGTGCTTGACCAATGAAGCAGTTGGCTCGCATACCTAGAACCAATCACTACAGCAAATTGCAAATTTGTTAGAGAAACTCCTTGGCACGCAGCCCTCCATTGATTGGATTTCACCAGAAGAGAAGGAAATGCATAGGATTCACAGATGTTTTTGAAGAACAAGCTCCTTGAGATCATGGATATGTTTGTTCAAGTGTCAATTCTGCTGTGGGCATTGACCCTTCGATTGGTTTCTTTTTCAAAGGGGTTTGGGATACTTTTGAATGCACCGTCAAAGTTGATTGAATTGCACATGCAAGAGATGCAGCATTTCCTTTGGCCTGACTGGGGTGACATCTCTTGTTTTGAGTGTACAATTCTTATAGACTATAAATTTGGAAAATGAAAGTTGACTTGCGTATCACCACCACCGCAGTCATCAAAGCCTTTTCCCCGGCGTACCACTATGGTGGGTCAGCTATATGAATTTTTTTTTTCGACATTCAAGTCTGTCCACAGTCAAATTCTTAATTATGTTGTAGTTTTTCAATTATCCTTATTGCTTACATAATGTCCTCTTTGTCCTTTGTTCGAAGGTTCCTTGATCTACATAGATTTGAGAACGGCTCCTTAACCCAATGGTAGGGAGGGGTAGGGAGTTGCACTTCTCATTGGGAGGTCCGAGCTTTGAACCTTGTCTCCCTCACTTGCATATATAAAGTTGTTATTACCTTACATTTGTGAGTTGTATATTGGGTGTGTCTCCTTGCTCATGCGAGTTCCTCGCTTGTGCAAGTCTCACAAGGTGCCAGCCAATAAGTTGTAACAAAAACAAAAAAAAAAAAAAAAACTGCATAGATGTTTTCCTCATCATCTCAAACAATTCTTTCTTAATTTATCATCTATCCACGGGATCAAGTGAATGATGATATGGGGCAAGAAGGGGTTGCTCGGTTGATTGGTAACTCCCATGTCATCCAGTTGCCAAGAGATTGATCCTTGGATATGCCATTCTTCCTCGCGTGTGAGCTTCTCTTCTCACTTTGTGGTCAAGGCTGGGTATCTAAAAAAAGAACAATAGTAATGCGGATATTTACCCTACATTGATAAACTCGTCTTCGAGGTCCCATCCCATCCTCATGCCATGCCATCGAATTTCTGAGTTCTACTTTTCCATAGGCCTATCAATGGGTTGGGCCAGGCCTGGGCTTAGGTTGTCCAGTCCCATCCCAAATATTAGGCGGGCTTGCCGAGGGTTGTCCAATTTCGACCCTAAATTAAATAGGCCTACGTCAATCTCGTCCTGTACGAGCCCGGGTTGGGCCAGGGCTTAGCACAATCTTGAATACAAGCTAAACATTCTCTAATTTTTACTCTATATTTGATATACTCTATATTTGATACAATGCTAGTGCACGACTAAATTATATTTTTTTCCTCAATGCTAGTGCACAGCTAAATTGTTGAGCTGGGATAACCAAAAGCTCCATAGATATGAAGAATGTATTTTATATTTTTGACTGAATAATTTTAGACAGAGTTAAAAAAAAAAAAAAGCATATTAAAGATAAGCATGCATACAAAATTAGGTAGTTGGTCAAAAACACTACTAATCTAACAATTTGAAAGGTATGTATCATCAATAATTAGTTGATTGAAAATGAATAAATCAATACAAGGCTGAAAAGCATAATGCAATAAACCGTCGTAGACATGGACTCAAAATAAAAGGACATTGCAGATATGTAATAAAAATAACTGCTCACTTAAATAAGAAATCCTTATATTTCTACCAAAAAAAAAAAAAAAACGTCCCACCTAGCCCTTGCTGTAGCACTAAACTTCCAAGAATTGGGCGATAAACAGAAACGTCCCTTTTCTTTTCTTTTCTTTTTTTTTTTTTGGGGGGGGGGGGCGGGGGGGGGGGCGCCTATCGGAGGGTTCCCAAGGGCTGGACTAATCCCTCCAAGCCCAGAGGGAAGCTGGGTAAACTCCCTGTAGTCAAGTGTGGTAGTGCAATTTCGAACTTACAACCTTCGGGTGCAAACCGTAGTCCTAGATAAACTGAAGTGTCCCTTGGGGTTTACAGAAACGTCCTTTTATCTTCAGAAATTTGATATTGTAGAGTTCATCTTCTGGATTCTGGATTCCTTATTGGACCAAGCTTGGGCTTTGACTGTTGGACTCTGCTACTCCACTATCCCATACAGACGAATCTATACTTCCTTTAATTTAGAGGTCCTAGTTTATCTGACACTAACAAACGACAGAAAATCAGAAGAAAAAAAAGCATGAGTCGTGCTGAAATCAAATCGAGCCTTTAATGAGCTCAGACCTTCACTGGTTGGTCATTTATTGGGTGTAGTCAGTTCTCCCACTTGTTACCAGGGGATTCTCAGATCATGACCAAAGTGTTTAATTAGAATCTGGGCTTCCATTCTGGCCTGCATCCTTTATTCCTTTCCTGTCGTAGACATGGACCCAGAAAGATCTAGCCCTTTGATAGATCCAGGCCCAACGTTGTCCGTGCTTGAAATTGTTTGATTTAGTATTCATGTGGTGTAGTATAACACCAGTCATGAATGATTAGAACATCCAAGCAATGAATGGCCCTGCTCGTGCGGCCCAAGTGGAAACACGACAAAATGACAATTAGGGGTGCAAAGGGTTTGAAAGGTCTTCCCATGACCTATCTTTATGCAACATATGATAACCATATAATCACGGGAGGTGCACATATAAGAGCCTCAAATCGTCTAAATCCTAGCCAATGAATAAAGTTGATTAAGGAACAAATTCACACAGATCAATCATAGGTCCTACAAAACTCTAACCAGTGTCAAGTATTTTTACCAAAAGGAAAAAACTAGCATCAAATTTGGGCGAGTGTAATCATAGAGTGGCTAGGATGGACACATGGGCCAAGAGGTCTGCTTAGAGAAGGCTGAGGATTTCATTAGTATAATATTATACATAATATGAAACGACTTAATCGTTAATCCTTGGCGTTGTTGTCTTAAGTTTGAATTCATCCCATTAAGGGCTTTGGACCCGAAACACATTTTCTAGTATGAGCTGTCAGACCCAACACATCCCCAAGCCCACCTAAATTGGCCTCGATCTTGTCAAACATGGCCCAGATTCAGGCCCATTTGGATCCTTTCTCTTTAGACTAACCCTCTGTTTGGGAAGGGGGGGAGAGATGGGGGGAGGGAAAAAAAGTGGGGAAAGTGGGGGGAAAATGGTTTTGGAGGGTGTTTGGGAAAGAGGGGGAGGGAAAATGGGGGGATGGGGGGGTGAATTGTGTAAAAAAAATTTCCCCCCAAAAATGGGGGGAAAATGGGGAGAGGAGGGGGGAAAATGGGAGAAATTACCAAATTGCCCTTGATGTGTAAATAAAAGTTTAATTTTTTTACAAAAGTAAGGGCAAAACGGTAATTTTCTCTTTATCTCACAAACAAACAAAACCCTACTTTTTCACTTTTCTTCCCCCTACTTTTTGACTTCCCAAACAAGAGGAGGTAAAATTAATTTTCCCTCCCCTCCCTCCCCCTTCCCTTCATTTTCCCAAACGTCACCTTAGACCCACACCTAGAGTCAGAGTTAAAAGGAGCCCAAATTATTCAACTTTTGGAGGGGGAGAGATCTTCTATTATTGGGGCCCACTTCTCCCAAGAGTCAAACATATGATACTCTGACAAAGTTTGGCCGTTCAATCCACATGCATATGTGCAGAGGAATACTGTGCTCGTGCTATAGGTAACTTTTTCCTAGTTGAATCAAGTTTGAATAGAGACAGAAATTCATTTATATAAAACTTTTGGAAACCCATAATGGCCCACCTATCCAATCACAGGTTTTGGTGAGATCTCTGTATAAGATTAAATAAATATCAGTATGATCATAGCCATCTATTTGAGAGCTCTGGATCAAGTCTGAAAATCAAATTTTAAAATAAGAAGACAAGACCTCTACGTCCTCCAAATCATAGAAAATTATGTTTGGGGATTGTAAGTGTGACGTTCCGGAGTCCCACATCGATTATAGAGAGGAAAGTGAATAGGGTTATATATAGAGGTTACACCCTTACCTTGCATGAGGCCTTTTGATGGGTTGAGGCCCATCAGAAGTAAAACCGTGAGGCCGATGGGCCAAAACGGACAATATCAGGCACGCATGTAAGGGTGGGGCATTGCAGTAACTCTCTGAGGACTTTGGATCAGCTGACGTATAAAGTAGAGTGAAGTTAGAAGAGTCCTAATACTTCTATTTTTTGGCCTGTTTTGATGGGCGAAAAAATAGAGCAGATGGGCGAAAAAATAGAGCAGAGTGACATTAAATGGGCTTAACGGTCTAAAATTTCAACTCTATCCCGTTTGAATGAGTTTGGATGAGTCTAGTATGATAGATAAAGTAATATTTTGAGCCACATGTACTCCATTTCACTTCAACACTAAATACTTTTATATTTTTTAAGTAAAAGTGGATTCGACTCCAAACCTTAATTTCAAAATAAGCATCCAAATGGAGTGAAGTGAAGTGTTCTACTTTAACTTAAACCTATATATCTTCACTGCACTCCACATGTGAAATTCACTCCATTTTATTACACTCCTCATTTATACAAACATGCCCTCAAGTAAACGTGGTTATACTTCAAATCTTAACTTCACAATTAGGATCTATGAAGTGAAGTACTTTACTTTAACTTCGACCTACTTCTCCTTCACTCAACTCCTCATGTGAAATCTGAGTGAAATTTTAAGAATTCCAAAAGGTTTTTTTAGTGGTTTGAATTTGAAATTCTAATGATAGAAACATAGCATTTCAAATGCCATAGACCAAGATGTCACGTCATGTCAATTTATATGAAAAAAAAAAAAAAAACCCTGCCTATTCAATTGTCCAAATAGTTGATCTCCCACCATCCAATTGAACGACCAATTGGTAAAATTGTTTAAGAATCACCAATCGGAGTCGCAAAGAGACGAACGGCTGGGATTGGTCTTCGCATTGCAACGTGTAAAGCGATGGTGGTTGGAAGCCGTACTCTGCGGGAGTACCAGCAATTTAGCTGGACAGCGAAAACGGCCGTTCGGTGGTCACGAGTATCCTGTCGGGCCGATCATTAAGTGGGCCCACAAAAGGCCTTTGGCGGGACACAGCAGACCGCAAGTTTTGGCGGGAAAATTGGGATGTCAGGACTCACTCAGGAGGTGGTGGCAGTGGTTAAAAGAAGAAGTGAGCTGGAGCCTGGAAAGGGGAAGTTGGAGAATTGGAGTTAAGCCAACATCTCTCCTCCACTTGGAGTTGGTACGGCCCAGCTTTCTTGGTCGTTTTTAAATGAGGGTATGGACGGATGCTGCCATTAAAGCTCGCCGGGCCCACGCAAAAGATTTACAAGATCGGGAGTGGGCCCCACCGCAGCAGGTGAGAGAGCCAAGGGCATTCTCGTGAAAGTGGGTCCCGTGTAACAAAAGGCAGCTTGTATGGGCCACGCCCCTAAACTGCTTTCACCCATATTACCAGGTTGGAAGTAATGATGACGTCACCGAGGAGCCTCGATCCACTGTGGCTTTCGACTTTGGGAGCGCCTGTTTGGCAACTTTTAATTTCGGGCCTAACATGTGGCAAACTATTCAAAGTGAAGTCCAGGGAAATTAAAAATAAAAAAATAAAAAGCCTATTTGCATAAATTTTTTGAACAGAATTTTGGACAAATCATATGGTATGGCTTGGGACAAATCATATGGTATGGCTTGAATATCCCCTATGATATTCAAGTCATACCTTAGGGTTTGTCCAAAATTCTGTCCAAAAAATTTATCCAAATAACACTACTCATAAAATTTATTTTGATAGGTTTAAATTTTAAATAGGTGTGCCCCGCTAACTTTCACCGAGAAACTCATACAAATCTTATAATTATTAATTAATTGTTTTATGTGCGAACTATAAGGGTTTTTTAAGACAAAAATATTCTTTTGTATGAGTTTCTCGTCTTCATAGAAAACATTTTGGATCCCCTTTTTTCTCGTTCATAGCTCGGGTTCTATCAATGAACACAGTACAGTTGAAAACATTCATCTTAATATATATATATATATATATATAATATTTAGCTTCAATGAAGAGATAAACTCTCGCATATTCAAATAAATATTTCGATCTTACTTTTATCTTTTCATTCATAAATGTTTTATGCAGAATATTTATCCAGTGAACATTTTTTTTTTGTTTTCTACAAGATTTGAGTAATTTTCTTAATTTATTCTTCCCTAGCTTCAAAACTTCTTAAAACTTTTGTTGTAAAATATCGATCATAAAAAGACAAAAAAAAAAAAAAAAAATCAAAATATTCATTTGGATATGTAAAAGTGTCCACGTAGAGTTTGTGTGAAAGCTAAAAATAGATGAGCGCAAAGGAAAACAAAAAAGGAAGATAAAGAAGAAAATTATTGAGTTGTGCAGCATTCCTTTTCGAAGTCCGAGCTAAGATTGTAGAAAAAGGGGATTAGGAGAGCTCATATGAAAGCAAAGCGTATTATGATATTGCCACCAGGTCGCGGTATTGCCATTGGCTATGTTGCAATATCACAACTAAATTAAAGATACTTTTATTGCAGATCGAGGATTTTCATTTGGGTGGTGCGAGGCAATGATCAAGTTAAATAATAAAATAGAAGAAATTATAATGTTATTTAAAAAATTTCTCGAACCTCATAGGTGTGGTCGCACCTGTATGGTTATATGTAGGTCCGCGCCCCTGCTTTTATCCTTCAAAATCCTTACATACATAAATGCTTTGACAAAAAAATAAATCTTTATAATTAATTAGTAATTTTTTGATCTCTACATAGTTTTTTTCTTGTAAAAATAAAAATAAATGATATAGAGTTCCAATACATTTTTTGTTCCAAAGTAATTCAAGGAAAAAAAATCTATATCAATCAAAAACCTCGGTCTATTGGGCATTAATACACATTTCAACAAAGTTTCAAAATCAAGATATATGTTAAAATAGCCCCTTGTGTGTGGACATCCATATGAGGCTCATTTGGAAAACCCCCCACCCCACGTTGAGTTGATGTATACAAGATTGATGCCTCACAAAACTATCAAAATATAGGGGTCATGGATCAGCGGGTTAAAATGATCTGATGGACTTACAATTTTGTGTATAGGTGGCTCACATTCTGATATTCCAATCCTCTCCTCTATAATTGGTAGCGCCCTAGGTGTGCCCTGCATAAATGTCTAGATCAATGAAATGAAAAGGAACATTTCTTTTGAACATATATATCTTTATTCGTTTTAGAGAAAAGAGTAGGAAGATTGGATAAGTTTGACGCATTAAGAGGTGAGGATGGGTGTATTACTCTGTGTAAGGAGACAAAAAAAATCTATAGATTTTGTGGTTTTCTAACATAAATTACATTGCCTGAAATATATTTTGTGAGACGTGGCGTAAGTAGTTGTTCTCATGCAGTATTGGAATCGAGGAATCTGAGGCCTTATTTGGCATCTCTACTCCTAGTTCAAATAGTCATCCAGAATAGTCATACAAAAAAAGAGCCACAAGAAAGGCTAAAGCTCTTATTTTTCACGGGTTCAAAATTAGGTCCTTTCATTTTAAGAATATTTACATCTACTTAGGTAAAGCAGGTAGAGGATAGAATCGTATGTCTAATGCTCTTTTTTACCAAACCTCTTTCCCCTTGTCGTTGAAGTCTTGTTAAACTCTATTTAATAGAGTTTCTATTGGCATCGCATGGTCACAAAAATTTTTCCTATGAAAACGTTTGCATGTGGATGTCTTGATTCAGATGTTAATGAGGCGAATTCCCATTTCAAGTGAACATCCGTATGGAGAGAGAATGCAAGAACATCTGCAGTAGAGAATTTCCCTTGAATGGAATGCTCGGGATTAGAAATTATAGTATTAGAAATTATTTCTCTTTAAACCTGAATGTTAGTTGGAAAAAAAAAAAAAAAAACTCAATCTTGGTGTTAGGAGAAGCCACATCAGCTTCTTGAGGCCTATTTGTGAATGTGTAATTTTAAAAACACATAATATGTGCCTTTTCAATTAAATGTGTCTTTTTGGTTACGTATGTGCATTTTTCAATAAAATGTGTCTCTTGGGCCAATTTATGTGGATGTGACTCAATTCAAAGGGATGCCTTCCAACTGTATTTTCAAAGTTTTTATATAGTATTCAAAATGAACAGAATTGCATACGAATCCTTTATTTTTAAGATGAAACGTGTATGCTGACGTAGATTAAAAGAATAAAGGTTTGGTTTTCATGATTTTTTGATTGATTTAAATTTTTTAATTATATTATTATAAACGAATTTATATGAAAGGGCTATTATTTTTATTGCATTATTCGGTTGCACGAGAATTAACTTGCACGTCGCACGAGCGCTTCATGCTAATTCTTTGAAATGGGCATCATAGAGTTGGACTGAACATATTGTCTTTCTTGAAGGGTCTTCAGTCACTATTGTGCAAGGAGCATACCACCTATTGAGACTTGAGGATGCAATTTTTTTTTCCTAAAAGTTGTTTTGCTTTAACACGTGGTACGGGATATATGGGTTTTATATGTGTAAATATTATTTATACAAATCTTAGATATACAATTGTTGCACAGGTGAAAAAAGATCCCCATATTTATCAAAATCACCCATTTTACATTAATAATTAAGTACATCAAATGGTTTTAAATGTGTTTTTTATGTTTTTAACAAAATTTTCAACATCTATGAAGATTTAAAATATGAATCTAATGTCTAGATGTTTATCATTAATTTGAAAATATTGAACAGTAAGATCATAAATTGAGGGCCTACAAAATTGTAGAAAAATTAGATTTATAGTTGGTTTTTTTTTTTTTATGAAATCCTCTATTTGATGAAATCAAAGTGCCGCTGAATCATTTTAGTAAGTTTGAATTACGAAATGTAGGAAGAGCTAAGGGAAATGCAACTGCTTATAAATTAACTAGGCATGCCCAATATGTGAATGATCCGGTGGTTTGGTGGCACTCCACCCCATACCTAATTAAGCATTATGTAAGTGATTCTTAGTAATATTTTAGAGTTTTCCCATCAAGGAAAAAAAAAAAAAAGAGAAATATAATGTTCTATATTACAAAACGAGGACTTTGGTAATGAAAAAAGTAATAAAAGTTGTGGATGAGATCTGATCCCTTGGCCAATTACAGAACCAAATATGCAATCAATATTATACAAAACATGTACTTGCACCATTTGACGAGTGAAATATGTGAAAGTGAAAAATAGCCTTATTTTCGCACTTTTGATATCGTACATACAAAGCATAAACATATGGGATGATGTGTAAAAATAATTTATATAAGTATGTAAGTCATTTTCATACGTAAATGAGTACAAACAGATCACCCTTTGAAAAAAAATAAAATAAAACCCTACGAGATATATTTGATTATTGATTGCAGTTGGGTCCATGTATAGTGAAGTTGTTGAGTGGACCACCTTTGGACAAGAAAAAAAATAGAAGTATGGTCAGGCAATTGACTTTTGGACCCCCCTCAATATCAACACAGGTTACTTATTCTGTACATTGTATGAGTATTGCTTTTATGTTTTTCATAAATAAATAAAATAGAATCAGAGTATGGGCTTCCTTCTTTTATCTAAATGATAATTGGTCCAGGTTCATTTGGATCAAATACCCTGCATATCCAAATCTATAATTTATAATGTATAATAATAGTAATATATTATAAAAATATATATGATTTGTCTTATTATACATTTTATAGAATACATATAAATATATGTTTCGGTCAGCTCGACTACAACAAAACCAAAATATTTTTTGACATTAAGTGGAGGCCAAGTTGAATCCATGAAGGCAAGCCCAAGTCCTATATATAGGTATACATCCTAGGTTTAGTCTCGCATTGACTTGAACCATGACCTGCATCATCATTATTATCATCAAAAGAATTGTCTAAACTATATTGGGGTTGGATTTCATTATTTTCGTTCAGATAAAATTTTATATTTGATGTCAACCTATATAATGTCGCTCTCCTCCTTTACTAGCATGATTCTCATAAACCCTTAAAATCAATGTTGCATTGTTTGCGACTCGTCACAATTCAAGGGGAAAAAAGGGGGATAAAAGAAATTCGATATCGCATGGGGTCCAATTTGTTTGCAAGGCCCAAAAACACTGAAGTTATTGTTTTAAGAATCTTTTAATTTACTTTGACTAATGGCCTATTTGGAAACTCTAGTCTAATTAGTAAATGCTAATTATATCAAAGTCTAAAATAAAATCTCTAAAATTTAAGTCCTAATTTATAATTAGTCTTTTTTTTTTTTGTGGTAATTTGGGTTTTCTTTTTTAAAAGTACAATGTTTAACCCATCATTTACTGTATTTTAAAAATATTTTGAGCTTATTTTAATTTAAAACACTTGTAGATTTTGCATTGCCCACCTCCGTACATATTATCTAGTATAAGCTCTAAGAAACCTTAGCTTATTATTTTTCTTTCAGAGGCATGAAACTCTAGTTTATAAACACGCTCTAAAAATGGATAATGAAATTAAAAATTTATCAAATGTTTTAATATGAAAATAAGTTATAAATCATAAAATAAGCTAACGGGCATGACCCATTAGATGTCAGATGTGTCTTCATCTTCTATTTTTCATCTAAGTTTTGCAAGCTTTCCATAAGCGTTTGGATACTTAAATAAGTTGAATAAAGAACTAGGTGGGATCCTTGTGAAGTAGTCATTTTAATTTGCCAAGCACATTTGGTAATTGGACTCTAATGATCTGCCGAATTCAGCCGACTTCAATCAACACTAACAAACAAGCCAACAAGAGTTAGGGTTTGGAAACATTATAATCTGACTATATTATAATCTGAATGCGTTTTAGTTAGGCATAGTCAACTGGGCTGATGTAGGGTCAAATTTATCAGACACATGACACTCCTCGTGGCCCACACACAGGGCTCGAGGAAAAGTGAGCAAAGCCTCGGGTCCAGGACCTTTTACAGCTCTTCTTTTCCCCATAAAATGCTTCCTTTTACAGTTTTACCACAGCAGAAAAGCAATGGCTATTTCAGGTTGATGATTCACAAAACTAGGAACCTGGCAGCTTGGCTGCCTTATTCAAGGCCTCTTGAGTCTTGAATCTTGTGCGATTTCCAAAGAGGGAGGTGTAGAATTGCATTGTAGGCCAATCAATTAAAAGTTTTGAGCTTCCCATATGAGATCTTTTACTTAAATAAGAATTGGATTTAATGTAAGATTTGACCATGTGATGAATAATATAACTAGTATAAATCTTATATCTTATTTTATAATATTTATTAGTCATGTTTGAATGAGGTTTGTTTAATATGATCAATTTTTAATTTTTAATTTTTAATTTTTAATTTTTAATTTTTATCGATGACGAAAAGTAACATTAAATAAGAAGGAAAAATACTTAAAGGAAAACAAGAAATAAGAGAAATAAAAATGAGGACCAAAGAAGAGAAGGTACATGAGAAATGTACCCCACTTAACACAAATTTACATAATAAAATTCTCCCATGGTGAAGTTCTCTCAACCCCTGTTTAGCTAATGATCAATCTTTATTTGGAGAAAATTTGGGGACAATTCACATATAACAAGCAGAATTATTTTGAAGTGCTCCAATTTTTAATTGTCAAGCTGTAGAAGGAATTCAGACTCTTTTAAAATATGAAAGATGAACAACCATTCATGGCTATTACATTGAAACGTCAAAGAGAAATTCAAAAGTTCCTTAAGGCCGTTTGTTTGTATGGAATTGAATCCCATGTCAATTCATATTAAAATGAGTTTCAAACTAAAATATTAGAGAGGATACGGGTAAAAGATATAAGAGAAAGATGTGGAAACATTATAGATTCACTAGGCTTGCCGATGGGTATTTCATTTTCAACTAAATAAAGAAATTCATAAAGGTTATCTGTAAATTTTCATTTTGTTCCTTCACATTTATGTATCATTAAAACTCTTAGTGCTGCAAAAAAGTGTTCTAGAAATGCATTCTTTAGAGGTTGATTTCACACCCTTTCACTTACGAACAGAAAAAGAAGTTAACATCATTTCTCATTGTTCTAAGTAAGGATCATTTTCAGGCCATATGGATTTTCAACATTACACAAACCCACCCCTGCTCAAAACTTTTTATCCTTGACCATTCTATTCACACCATCACTTTTCAATTCCTCAAGAAAAAGCCCAAAACCTTAACAGTGCCCTTACCTCCTTGACCCAAGTGCGTTTAATTATAGAGTTTAAAAAAGAGAAAACCAGTGCTGTGGTTTCTGCTGCGAAAGCCGCAGGAGGATTCGGATCCACAATCCCATTACGAAAGTCGAAGTGTGCACAGACGACAGTTGTGGGGGACTCAGAGAGAGAGCCGCAGGCTGACATTGAAATTGACAACTCGTGTCCCCATATCAAATTAATTCTTCCTCTTGTTCTTTTAGTCTTTCCGTCTCACTCTACCTTTAATATACAAGAGAACCACAGAGAGATCTCTCTCCACTCTCATTTGCAGTCATGACGAAGCAGCAGCAAGAGCAGAACCCTTCATGGGTCTTCTCTCTCTTGTCTGAGAGGTTCTTTACGCCTTGCATTCTTCACGAATCTCTCAAGAAGAACGAGAAGAACGTATTCTGTCTTGATTGCTGCCACCCCATATGCCCTCATTGCCTCTCTCTCCATCGTTTCCATCGTCTCTTGCAGGTCTGTTGAAAGAAGTTGCAAAATTCCTTTCTCTTTCTATTTCTTGGGTTTCTGCGATTCAATTTGGGTGATTGATTTCTCTTACTGTTCTTGTTTGGTTAGGTTCGGAGGTATGTCTATCAGGATGTTATCAGACTTGAAGATATTGAGAAGCTGTTCGACTGCGGATTCGTTCAGGTAATGGTGGAAAGTTGCAAAATTTCACATGTTGGTCTGTGTTCTTTGAAATTCTTTTGTATAGTCCTCTTCGTTTTCTCTCTTTTGGTGCGTTGTTTTCCAGAAATTCTTCTATTTGGACATTTGATTAGGTCCGGAAGTTGGGAAATTTTACTTTCTGGTTCGTGTTCTTTGAATTTCTTTGTTGTTCTTTTTTGGGATGCTGTTTTTCAGAAATTCTTCTACTGGGGCCATTTCCTTTGACGAATTAGAGTAAATCGGGCTCCTATTGCTTCAAAAAGTCTTTGCTTCTGTCTAGTTTGCATTGAAAAATATGGTTTTTGGTCTTCTTTCTTGCTGTTGTCAATTAGGATATAAGGATATTCTTCCAGCTTTTCTTGAAAAGAACCAGTTTGCATCTTTATTTGCCATAATTTCCAACATGTGCTTTCCTTTCCCAATTTCCTGAACTGGGTCTTCTATAAATTTCTAATCTATCTTCTTTTATGATATTTCCTGATCTGGGTCTTCCTCTTTTTCATATTTCTGCATTTCAGATATTGATTTTCAGAGACTTTCACCTTCTTCTTTTCACCAATTTGGAAAATTCAACTACTTCAATCCAATCCAATGCCTTTCTAAAACACCCCATTTCGAATTCTGCAATTTTTTGCAACAATTCTCATTCAATTGCAATCTCAAGATCATAATTCTTTAAAAAAAAAATCACTTCTTTTTTCAGCCGTACATCACCAACAGTGCCAAAGTGGTGTTCATAAATCAAAGACCCCAATCTCGTCCTTTCAAAGGCTCTGCAAGCATCTGCTACACCTGCGAGAGAAGCCTCCAACAGCCTTACCATTTCTGCTCTCTAGCCTGCAAGGTACAGTGGCAATTTCGCAATTTCAACCCAAAACAAAGGCCAATTCCGTAATTCCCACTCACAGTGGCATTTTCGTTATTTTTTTCCCGCAGTTGGAGTATCTCGTACAGTACGAGGGATGTATTTCCAGGTATTTGTACGACTGCGAGTATCTTCCGCTGTCGGACATCGGATCCCCGCATCTCGAGGCGCTCGAGGACGGTCAGATGACGCCCAGCTCGGTATTGGACGGTGGGATTTCTCTCCGTACGTCTTCCGGCTCGAGCGGGAACGGCGGGGTGGTTTGCCGGACGGTGTGGTGTACGGCCACGACGGAGAACGTGAGGAGGAAGAAGAGAACGAGCATGCACACTTGGAATTCCCGAAATGCCCCTAGGCGGTGTTGCAGAAGGAAAGGTGTTCCTCTTCGCAGTCCTCTGTTTTGAGTTTTGTGGGTTCTGTTGTAATTTTGTAAAACGTTGGGGGTTGATGAGTGGAAGGAGAAAAGTAGGTGGTTTCCTGCAGTTTTGGCACCTAATTTGAATGGGGAGAAGGTGAAAGGAATTAATTGGTTATGCTGAGGTTTTTCGAATCTGTATTGTTGATTGTATAATAGCCTTAGTAGAATGTAGTAGTTGTACTTCTTGTAAAATGAAGGTTGTCTTTGGGTTGAGTTATGATTAGTTGGGTGGAGACCCAATTGAACTTTTGGGGGTTTCATTTTTTTCCTTTTTTTTACATTTTTTTGTGGGTTTCATTTACTTTGTGGCCTGTAGTTTTTATGGAATTCGGATTTCTAAAATTGCTAGGGAATGTATTTTGGGGGTGTTTGGTTGCAAGCATTTATAATTGAAATTTTTTTTGCCTGAAATTTCTGACATCAATGCATATGAATTTGGCAATGTTGAATTCTCAGAGATGCTCCATTTGAAATGTCAGATTTTTCAGAAAAAAAGGAGAATTATTCAAAAAATTTCAATTACTCTCGACAAAAATAATGTAATGCTTGCAACCAAAGAAGCCATCAAAATTTATAAAATCAAATATATAGTTTCACAAATGGCCATTAGACAACCTTGGATAGTAAAATGAAACCATTGGTAGAAAACATGAATATACAGCCTTCGTTTTAGTGATTCAGATTTTTGAAAAGTTTTGGTTGTATCTAAATCTTCACTTATTTCCTCGCATGTTTCACTACATAGATTTCATTTTTATTATAAAAAAATTGAATATGCAGCCATCGTTTTGGTGGAATAAGTTCATAGAAAGTTACACTTGCATCCTTTCTTTACTAATATAGAATTAAATTCCTCAAGAAGGGAGGAGCCTTTGGACCTTTACCAAATTGTTGGATTTTTAAGTAATTCCCTTTATGTCAAATGGGCTAAAAGTGATATGTAATGATGCAGTAGTCCACTTTACATCCATCACATCCTTTCACTGGACGAAGGCCCCATGAATTGACTACGGTTTTGATATTAATACACTCATGAGACCGGATCATGAGTCCCTAGCTAGCTTCGATAATTCCTTAGCACAATGGTGTGCCTTTCCTATTAAAAATTCAAGCATATTAAAATGAATGCCACAATTTAAAAAAAAAAAAACACACACACACATATATATATTTTAATTTTTTTTCACGGGAACATTCACTACGAATGACTAAGATTTTAAATAAAATGGCCACGTTGTGGAGTCCCACTTCTTTTAGCTTGAAATTATTTAAGGGCATGCCTGTGCAGTCATTATACTATATTAAGTTTGGAGGTTTTCAATTTAATTTTAACCTTCTCTCTTGATTTTGATTGTCACTTATTCCATTCTCCCTTATCTCTAGTAACTGTCCACTTTTTATCCTATGCAATATTAATTATCTCATATAACTATCTATGTCTCTTTTAACTTCTTCATTTTTTTCTTTTTAGATTCTGCAAAAGTTACTTTCTACTCACATCTCTTATTTCTATTTCTACATATTTTTTTGATTTTTGATTTTACTTCATTTCTCTTATTTTCTTTCTATTCTACCTCTCTTAATTACGAAAATAGGTTCAATTATAAATATTCTTCTTTTATTTTTTTTAATTTACTATTGTGCAATTATATTTGGTTTAAATTGTATGGATAAATTCGTGCTCAATACGGATTTTTGTGCTAGTTAATGCTTATGTGAAAAAGACGGAGAAATCTTAACTACCTTTTCACATTTTTGTAGATGTTTTTCTTTGATGAGAAGTTTAAAATGAGGTAAAAATCTTGAAACTAGGCGGAAAAGCATTTTTACTAAATGTATAATGTTAGGAAATAACTATTTCTACCAAAGAGAATAGTTATGTTTCTCCAGATGTTCCACAACTGTGCTAGAAATTAACCTCTGATTGTTGCATTGTATATAAGAGCACAAGACAGTGACTCCGACCTTATACGTCAACTAGAATGTTTGGCGGGAAAAATTCTTTTCTCGGCCCTACGAATTTGGTTAGTGGCCGACCCCCTTTTTCTCTCCTTTTTCATTGAGAAATCTTTGTTTTCACTCTTCTTCTCAAAATTGCGTTTTTCACGGAATAGCCAGTCAAAAGGACAAATGTCAATATCATTAACGTTTTTTTTCATTCTGGTGTTGTTTCTAACGGCGCTCCAAATGACAGCTAACATAAAATTTTCAAGACTTTTGTCTCTTTTATTCATTTTCACCGGACAAAATGTACGAATTAACCATACGAATTAACCATCACGTGACAGTCTCATTACTCGGGCTTATTAATTATCAAGTTAAAGTTCTTGTGTAAACGTTAATTATGTCATTTATTTTCACCCATACCCATTTATTATTTGGTACATGTACTAACTATCGTGAGTAAAGAACCTCAGAGGTATCAAACCGCGTATCTCGGGAACTCTATCGTGCGTGGCCCACCTAATGATCAGCCGAACCGCTCAAGATAAATTATAAATCTCATCCCCCTCCAATCAGGCATCCTCAAGTTGCAGATCAAACTGAGTATCAATCTTATTATTGAAGACCATGATGAAAATCGATAAACATTATGTCTGCAATAATACCACGTCATTGTCGAGTAAATTTCTATCGTAGTGCTTATTTGTATGGTGGGATCCACTTCTTTTGAGTTGAAAATTAAAAGATATGTGGTTCTTCTCGATACGGGCCTTATGATAGAGTTCTCACAAAAGTATTATACGGTTTCGTAAAATAGCTGCGACAAAGAATCCGGTATACAATTCTAAAAAGAACAAGAAATACATTACATATGATATATGTATACTTTGTGTATGTGTGTTGCTCAGATACTCGGGTTTCTCGGGTCGGAGTAGATATCCGGGTAATAGATGGCCCAGTGCTTGTCGGAATTCCTACTCCTACCTACCAGAATTCAGAAAATCACGAGTGTCACGAGTGTAGATTTTAAGACTCAGAAAGACAATTCTGCCCTCGATACCTTCGCGAAACAACGTTCATTATCCACTTCAACTCGTGACAGTTATTGAATATCTGAGGGCATTTTTGTCATCTGGTTCATTTATTTCGTTCACGGGCGCCCCGAGCAGACTGTGCAGGCCCGAAGAATGTACTATGGAAATTGCATGCAGTGATCCAGGTTCCGTGCTCATCGCATGACAAAATCATCCCAACTGTTTACTAAAATTACTAAAGAGTCCTTTCATGCCGGATAATAATATATACCCTTCCACAGTTCCACGGCTCTGCTTTTTTCACACGTGCCGAAGGAGGCTGTACTCTTCCGGGCCACCGAGGTTACTGCCGAATAAAGAACTATCTTTCCCTAACAGGATACTTGGTTATGGTTTAGAATCGAATAAAAAAATTTCAGTTAAAATGAATGGGACTCTAGATGATGGATCAATTATTGAAATTTGAACCGTTTGAAAGAACTACCCTCAAATTATACCATTTGTAGCTCATAACATCTTGGTTTTGACTATTTAATGAAAAACGCAATAACGAACATGCGTAAGATTGTATCAGCAATATTTCTTTTTATCAAATGGGGAATCTAAAGGGTGGAAAAAATATAGATCACATGAAATTTCAGATTGTCCAATACAATTGGACGGCATTTGTTTTAAGTTGTTCGGATTTCAATACCTTATGTGACTCGTAACTTTGGGTTTCTCTAGTTTAGAGCCTTTATTAATGACAGGGAGTTCCAGACATGCAAGTAGCTTAGTATTATTAGTTTCACACGTGTATAGAACTTGACGTGTCGCCTGCCACGTAATAGGAACCCTCGCTTTTTCCATGCGCGCATGTTACGTTGTTTTCTCGCAAAGGGAAGAAGAAGTTCTACGAGCCCACGTTTTCGCACCGCTGGCATCAACCGAGAAAATTAAGGAGTGCCATGTCTGCTGACGTGGCGCCTCTGCCACGTGGGACGCTGCTGGTTGGCTGGCGACAGGTGGGCCATGGCAAATCTCACGATAGGTTCTTGCTTTCGGCCACAGTAATGACCCTTTTTTTTTTTCTTCCCATTTTATTTGTATCATATGCAGTTGTTCTGCATTGAATGCTGTTGCTTGGTTTTAATATTATGTGTGGTTTACACGATGCCGGTCAGCAAAAAGCCAATTTGGTTGTGATGGTCCAAGACAGTGGATGGGAATGGGTGGCCCACCTGCTGTGCTTTTCTTTTTCCTTTTTTTCTCTTTGTTTGGTGGGAAAGGATTGACTGTGGATTTCCCGGGATTGGAATTCTCAAAATGGGTGTCAGGCCGCAGATATACCAATCCCACCCTCCACATGGCTGTTGGCCATGTGTCATGATGGTGGGTACCCACGAGTCGTCCTTGTGGAATCCGGATCTCATGAGGGTTTAACCTAGAGATATCACAAGATAAGATAAAAGAAGTGAAACTCCGCAGTAGGTCCTGAATTCCAAACCATTAAAATTAAGTGCACTATGTGCATAAGGGTTATCTTCAGTTTTTGTTTCAATTGGGGTTTTATTCACCGTTTCTTCTTCTTTTTTTTTCGCGCTATTGGAGAGTTCTCAATCTTTTGAGTTGGACCAATTCCTTCAGGTCCAGAGGAAAGTCAAGTAAACACCCTTTGGCCCTTAGGTGATAGCACTAGTGGACTCAACCTTCGATTCTTAAAGAAGGGAGAACCGAGGTTCAATACTAAAACCTCTAGCTCTGGAAAAGGAAGGATGATCCAGACCACTTGGACAACCCCTTAAGGTTAGGATTTTATTCACCGTAGGTAAGGTCAACTGTAGATTTCCACTCTTTTAACTTGGGATTTCCCGGCTCTGATTTTGTATCTGCTTAGCCCATTATTCAGCAAGGTTGGCCCATTAAATACGAATTCTCCATCTTAGAAGTGGAGTCCATAATAATCTGATCTGATGAAGGAATGCAGAAATGGCCAGGGTTGGAAGTACGTTCTTGCAGCAGATCGTTTCGGACAAAAGCTAGTCCAACCTGGTTAATTATCTGACCAAGGTTGGGCCTTGATCCTGTCCATTGTACCGGGCATCAGGCCCAAGTCCATGCCTTTGTCAAAATGTACATACCTTATGCAAAATATAGATGTATGGCAGGTCAATCCTATAAGCATATATAAAAGCTCTGGCTTAATCCAAATGATTGCTGGGCCAAGGGTTCTTTTTTTTTTGGCGTGAATTCAGCCCACAGGACAAAAGGTAGCCCAAATCTGGCACCATGTGGGGCAAAAGTCGGCTTGGGCTCAGGCCGGCAGCCCATGAACACCTCTCCTATTTAACAAAGTGGAAACCTTGAATTGCCTACATACTTGTGCAGACTTGCTGAACTCACCTGGCTGGGGTGGGCTTGTGAAGGTGATTGGACTCAGACATTCCTTATTCCTCACAGAGTTTTCAAAGTTGTCCCCATAGGTTGTACAGGGTCTATGGAACTGGCATTCTCTTGCCATTTCTCCTCTCTCATCGGCTACGCAAACCAAATAGAAATATAAAATAGCATATGATTGTGTTCAGTGGTGGCGGATTCATAATTTTTATTTGGGTGAGACAGCCAACCAACTAGCTAAGATATCCTTTGTTTTGGATATTAAGCTTTTGAGTCTTTCCTTTTCTTCTATTGAGTTTTTTCATATTCTTAGGATGTTAATGAGGTTGCTCATATTTTGGCTAAGTATTGTTCTTCTCTTAGCAAGAGTTTTCATTGGGAAGTTTCTTTTCCGGACTAGGTATGGGATATGATATGCTTTCTATAAATCCCATTTTGTTGGTCATGTTTCCTTTGTTTTTGTCTTTTAATGAACTTTCTTTTAATAAAGAAAAAAAAAAAGAAACTCATTGCCAAAAGTGAAAAGGCATTTCATTGAGTATTTGGCCACCACTCTTTGATGAAAATAATCATATATGACCTGATGCATGAGGTAGAGTGATTGTAGATGGGGATTTTTTTTTTTTTTTTTTTAAGATAGAGAGAGGATTAGAAATATCATGGAATTCTTTACCAAAAAAAAAAAAAAAAAAAAAACCAAGAAGAAATATCATGTAATTGGATGATTGAGTTTGGGTATAATGATGAGAATAAATTAAAGAAGGCATAGAAAGGTTGGCACTACATAGGTCCACCCCTGCATGCTGGTTACTATGTTTAATTGATTAACATGTGACAAGCACATACAATTGATGACACCTCAGATTCAAGCAGCAGGGAGCCAATGAAAACGGACTCTAATGAATCCACAATCAAACTTGTATCAAGTAAACTATATACAAAACTTTGTAGGGCTATCGCCACATGCGCAGAGCTCGCGTGATATGTTTCGTATTAAAATATCTAGGGCGATCGCCATAGGTTGGCACTACATGGGTCCGACCCTAACTGTGTTGTACCGGTAAGGCTGTAACTAGAGACGTCAAATGGGCCGGGCCAGGCCCGCACGGCCCGTGTGGGCCAAGGAGGCTGGGCCCGCTGGCACGTAGGCTGGAGGCACCAGCCCACCAGGCCTGCTGGTATTGGCCCGCCAACCGCCCAACATCCACTTCCCCCTTTTTTTGAAATAAGGTCCATTTTACCCCCCCACCCCACCAACAGCCATAAAACGGTCATATAAGGGGTATTTTTTTGTCATTTTTCATTTTACAAAGTCTATAAATACCATAACCCTCTCATTCTCATTCCTCACCAATTTATACAACTCTTTCATTCTCTTTATATATTCTCAGATTCTCTAACTCTCTCTCAAAGTATTCAACTCTTTCACTCTCTCTGATAAGTTTTTGGAGGGCCAAATATCAAGTCATCAAGAGATAAGATTAAATGGGCCTTCAAAGATTTAGAAGTATATATATTATTTAAAATTGAGATTCCATATATATAAGTTTATATTATATTATATTAACTCTCATTGTCTCCCTTTTCTTGTATTAATTATCACAAAAGAAGGCTACTGGCCTATTACTATTACTTATAAATTATATTTTTTGAAACATGGCTAGAAGATTTCCCACGGAATCCTCTTCCGTTAATTTAGAGGTAGAAGAAAATTTTATTGAGTTACATGATGAAATAGGTGATTTACCCCCCCCCCCCCCCCTTCCTTAGAGTTCCCGTAAACCAACCAAGATGAATAGAACTTCACCAATTTGGGATATATTTACAAGGTTTGAAGTTATTGAAAATGAAAAGAAAGTTGAAAATGCAAAATGCAAATTTTGTAGTAAGATTTATGGTGCAACGTCAAAATCAGGTACCGGCCATTTGACAAGACATATGTAAAAATGTTTAGCTTTACATAAGTCGGCGGATGCAGGGACAGGGGGGCCTAATACACAAACCCAAATTTCTACTACTGGTGGTGGTGGTGGTAGTAGTAACTGTTTGGGTCTTTTTTCTTTTAAGGCACAAAGTTGTAGACAAGACCTTGTTAAAATGATTGTATTGTCCGAATTACCATTTTTTCTTGTTGAAAATGAGTTTTTTGAAGAATGGGTCCAGAAATACTGTCAACCACAATTTTACAATATTTCAAGAAATACAATCAGAAATGATGCTATTAGTTTCAGCAGTCTTGAATGGCCACATAATGACACTATAATAAGTACATTTATTTTGGAAAAACTAGATGAATATAATATTAAAGAAAAAGTTTTATCTATAACTTTAGATAATGCCAGTAATAATACTATGGTTATTGAATTAATGAGAATGCATATGCCACTTGCAACTTTAATAGATAGCTCTATCTTTTAAAATATATGTGTATGTTATATCTTAAATCTCATTGCAAATGTTGGTTTAAAGCATATTGTAAGTTACACATATGCTATTAAAGGCATTGTTGGATTTATTTTCACATCGCACAGAGAAGACAATTGTATGCCCAAATATGTGCAAGGCAAGGCATATCAGCTATAAAAATGTCCAAGGAGGTAGAACATATATTGAATTTTATATATGATTTGTTAAACAATGTACTTGACCGAAAAACTTTTTAGAATGAATTTTGTGCTTTTCATGCATGAAATTTGATGATTAGTGATGAACATTGAGAATTATGTGCCAATATAAGAGATTTATTAGAAGCTTTTTATACTTCAACATTATTTTTTTCCAATATATATTTTCTCGGGTCTAATGAAGCTTTAATGAAGCTTTTTAAAATTACTTTACAATTCACTAGATTTAGAAATCATTTTTTATTGAGTAGCACTATTAAAAACATGAAAGAAAATTTTAATAAATATTGGAAAGAGGCTCCAATGACATTTTCTTTAGCTGCCGTATTTGATCATATGTTAAAATTAAGTTGTGTACAGTTTTTTATTAATGGAATAAATAAAAATATGAATTATAAAGATTTAAATATTTTTTCCCATATTAGGGCAAATTTACAAGCACTTTTTCAATTTTATTGTGAGCAAATGGGTACAACTAGGCTTAGAATGAGCAATTCATAAGTCCAGCAAACAGGTGTTGGTGAGTGGGATGTGTGGTATTCTTCCCTGTCTACGGTCACGGCATCCAGCTCAAGCTCAAGTAACTTAGTGACGGAGTTATCATCGTATCTTGACATCGGTGTAATACGGGTGTATGAGGCATCTAGTTTTGACCTTTTAACTTGGTGGAAGCAACAAGAGATCGTTTATCCGGTGTTGGCCGCCATAGCTCGTGATCGATTGATTATTCCAATGTTTTCCGTAGTATCAGAACAAGCTTTTAGTGCAGTTGGACGTGTAGTGGGTGACAAAATAACTAATCCGACTTTCTAAAAAGATTGTAAGGTATTTGAAGATAATTCTATTTAGAAACTTTCAAGAAGTTAATATCCAAATGGTTCTCTCTTCTCAGTGGAGTAGGTCGAGTTTGACCGAACCACTTAAAAAAATCTTTGTCATTTTCCGTGATTGTGTATTTGTATTTTTTTTTTTTTTTTTAATACTGAAAAAAAAAAGGAGCGGGCCCGCTGGCCCGCTCTAGCCCGACCCATGGCGGGCCGTGCCGGGCCGTTTGACATCCCTAGCTGTAACACATCTCATGGTTGGAGATTTTTTTAAACCACTTTAAAATAATAAATTGAAGACCCGCTAAATTAAAGGCGTGTATAGAATATTCGCACATGAATTTCATGTAGAGTCTAGTGGGTAAAATCTATCATACTAAAATATTATTTTACCATATTTTTAATGCATATCATTAGGCTAGGCAGGTAATCGATTTGGACTCAACTGGACCCGGTCACAAACAAGGTTTAAATATTTTTCTTCCAATTGGATCCATAACCGTGTAGTTAGGCCTATCAATTCAATCCTTTGGCGAAGGCCCGGCATGGTTCAGCTTGCTAAAGCCCAGAAAAATAAGAGTTTTTTTTTTTTTTTCTCATATCATAAAACCCAAGGGAAGGATAGTTTCCGATATTTAAAAGCTTGCCTTCTTGAGGGTGGGCCAGGAAAAGACCCTGTGAGGCCTAACCCTCAGTGTACCGAAGACCGTGGTCGGTTCTCTCCACGGTTCTCTTGGTAGATGGTTCCCACTTGTTGGATGCTCTTGGCCTAAGGTTGTTGCAAACGGGTATCCAATTATCCGGTTATCCAGAAGTTCTGACTCGCAAAAAATTGGGTCTGAAACTTATTTTAGGTTCTGATTCATAAATGAGTCCGAGTTCGGTACTTAATTTAGATTCCAGTTGATAAACGGGTCCTGTTCTGAGTTCATATAGGTTCCGACTCATGGACCTGGCATATGAGTTTTTGATATTAGAATTTGTACTTTAAAACCAACTATTTTTTGGCATTCTTATGTATAATACTGGATGTTGTAGACTTGATATACTGTTTTACGTTGAATGATATACTTATTTTAAGAAAAAAAAAATGAAGAATAAAGAGAAAATAGAATCGATTTTGGACTTAGATCGAAGTCCTCTAGGTGAATCCAATTCCGAAACCGGATCCGGGTTTTCTTATTAAAATCCGGTTCGGAACCAACAAAACAGATTTCGATTCAAAACCGAATCCGTTATTTTAAAATGGGTCCAAGTTCACTATGGTTCCAATCTGGAACCATCCCGTTTGCAGCCCTACGACCTAGCCCCTTTGCACAGTTCCATGCAAACCATGTGTAGGGAATATTTTTCATATATATTACACAAACTAAGTAAAATATAGGAGGGCAAAGGTTACGATTAGTACTGTCCAAGCACAGTCATCCCGTTTGCAGCCCTACGACCTAGCCCCTATGCACAGTTCCATGCAAACCATGCGTAGGGAATATTTTTCATATATATTACACAAACTAAATAAAATATAGGAGGGCAAAGGCTAGGATTAGTACTGTCCAAGCACAGTCATCAAATTTCAAGGTATAGAAAAAAAAAAAGTCCAAACCTGGCAATGTGGTTTTTCTTATAAATAAAAACACTAATTTTAAGGGCCGGGCAAGGCAGGGCTAGGCCACCTTGTTTGAGGGCCGGATTGACAGGCCTACAATGGAAAAAGGGTTGAATTCAGCCGGCCTGGGCCCAGCCCTATGTGCAATTTAGCCCATTGACAGCCCTTTTCGCAATTGCCATCAATCAATATCCAGATCCGGTCGGATCAAAGGTGTTGTTCACATTGGCTTAGCCCGCCCAACTAAAACCATATTTACATCGCGCCATTTCGTAGTTTCAGCCGAATGTTCAAACATTTGGCGCCAAATTTCTTCCCCGCCCATTTCCGCCTATCCAAACAAACCCCTCCTTTCCTCTCTAAACACTCTCGAGTTTGAAATCTCCAAACCCTAGCCCCAGCCCAAACAAAGAGAGAGAAGATGGAGAGTGAAGACGAAGATCTTTTCTTCTCTACCACCGAAGAAGCTCGCTCTCCCATCCTTCATACGAAGCTTAGACGCCTGAAGAAAGCAGCTAGGGTTTCAAGCCCCCCACCCGTTGAAACCCTAGACCCCGCTCAATCGATCGATACCGCGATCACCTCCCCCGATTCCTTCAACGGAGTGGATCTGATTGAACCTCCTAAAACCCTTGATCTGGATAATTCGACGGATCGGATTATTCCGGCGTCTGGATTGGACGGTTTTGACGATGGAGGCGAAAAGGACGACCAATTGGATGACTTGTTTTCCTATCAAAGTCATTATGGATCTCAAAAGGAACTAGATCTGGAAATGGAATCCGAATTTGGTGATTTGGATGGAAAAGGGCATACTGAGAGTGTGGAATTGGATGATGCGATTGATGGTTTGAAGAAGATGGAGAAATCTACAAAGAAACGGAATTCTTCCGTTGGGGAGAAAGAGAAGGCGAAGAAGAAGAAGCGGGGTCAGGGAATTGGGGATGATGGTAAACCCAAAGAATCCGCAAAGAGGCGGAGACAGCTTGAGAAGGTAGGTTTCTTTCAATCCCCCTGTTTTTACCCATTAGATTGCTAAATATTTTAGTTTTTAATGCCATTGGGAAAAAAAAAATCTCCCCACTTTTGCAGGAAAGGAAGGTTTATATTGACTTGATTCATGCCCAATCTCAGAGAGAGCTACGAGGTATGAACTTTTTTTTTGTCTCATCTTTATAAATGAACCCAAAATGCAAGAATTTTGATTGTTTTGATATAGTTCTTAGGCAAGGAAAGTAGAAACTAGATCAAGTGGTACTGTATTTCTTCCATGTCCAACCTAAAACCATTTCCATCTTCCTTGCCGATACTATCATAGTGCACATAATTTGCTACTGTAGGTGTGGAGGTGCTCTAAAAATTCAGCTCATACCACAACACACAACTCACAGTCACTCAGCTGAATTCACTTCAATTGATCTCAAACACATATATGTAGGTTTTTATAAGTAGGTCAGATAAGAAACAATGATGAGCAAAACGTCAACATTGCTTGTCTCCTAACAATGTGATGGGTCAGTTTGCATGGGAAGGCGGGAGGGTCACTTTGGATGGAAGAAGCCGCAAGAAAGAAGGGAATGAACAATGGAGATGGAGAGGGGGTGATGTGGGTGTCTCTTATACCATATGAAAGGGTCAGTTAGAGAGAGAATGGAAGGAGGAAGAAGAGGCTGTGAGAGAGGGAGGATGACGTTGCTACCAGTGACCCCGAACAGCTAAAACAGCCTTACATGGGGATGAATGAAGTAAAACTCTTAAAACAACACCAGATTGGAGGTATAAGGCATCAATGGTCATGCGATGTTCATGGGCACTATGCCAAATCTGATTTTGAATTGTCGCTTTGCCTAAAAATGAGATGGATTAGTATCCATTCTGGTTAAAATATTCAAGGAGCTGTGTATTTTAACCTATCCTAATATGCCGTTGTGATTCAGTTAGCATGGTATTTCTTTACCTTAATTAACAAAGAATTAATAGTTTATTGTTTGTAAGACTCATTTGTTGTTGGTGGATGTTTGGGCCAGAAACCAGAGATGTATCATTTAAGCCTGTACCCCTTGTACAGAAGCCCATATCTTCTGTATTGGAGAAGATACGACTCAGAAAGCTAGAGATGTCAAAAAAGTGAGGTTTATACTTCAATTGTACCTTTATTGATTTACCATCCATAGTCCAATTGTCTATCTTGCTTGTGATTTGGTTCTTTCATTCTGTTTTTCACTTGTATAATGTAATGTTAGCGTTGGCCTTTGGTTGCAGTTCTAGCATTTCTAATGATTCTGTCAGCTTTGCCGATACTGGACCTTCTCTTGGGGATATAACCAAGTACTTTGAACCACAACATGCTGAGAGCCATGGGAGGGGAGTCTGCAATGATGCAGATGATGTGGGTCCTTTAGCAATGTGAATTGTTTGAGAATTATTTGATCAACAAACTTTATATTGGGTCCAGTATGATTGACTTTGTTTCATTGCTGTGGTTGCATGGATTCAGGAAATGTGTCTCGTTAATCCTAAGAGTGGTGATGCAGATGCCACCCATGTCGATGAATTGGATTCCCCTGATTCTTTACTGTGTCATCACAACAGTGTGCTCTCTAACACAGTGAGTGGGCTTCTAGAGAATTTCTGTTGCTGTCTTTGCATATGGTTTCCTAGTAGAATTTTCCTTTTTAGGAGATTTTAATTTTTCGGCTCATAGTATTTTCTTTGCAGCAAAAAGGAAGGAACAAAATACACCACACAAGAAAAGGGAACTAGAATTACAACAGAAAATTAGAGGAACCCTATATTATCTAAAACTTACGCTTATAAAGAGCCAGGAAATAACATAATAATATTAGAGGAAGATGGCCCCTGGGTCAAAAAAATTGAGTGTTTTTTTTTTTGTTTACTATGTCAGTGTATTACTTTAAAAACTATGGGGATGTAATCATCTGTGTGCATGTATTAGCATGTGATTTTGTATGTTGTAGTGTGGAGATCTTGTTTTCATTAAATTTTATTCTTTGAAGAGAGGATGAATCAAGGGATAAGAATTAGGCCGATATGAGCTGACTTGGTTGAATCAACTTCTTTGCATTGCTTACTGTGTCATACAAGGCTCATGTTACTTGACCAAGCTTATACTATATAGCGTTTATTTTGTTTTTGGCATGCCGCTTGGTTGAGCTGACTAGAGGGCATGCAGCTTGGTTGAGCCAACTTGGTTTAGGCTTCAACAAGTTGGACCAAAACTAAGACTTTAATCCTCTGGGATGAATTACTGCAATAACTAAATTTCAGTGTTCTATTGGTGACTGTAATGTTATCAAGCCAACAATTGCATCTGCTAATTTAATTTCTCCCAAAGAATTAAAAACTGCTTTTTGTATGCAACTTCAGGCTTTGGTTGGAAATTCTCAAAATGCATCACAAACTCCTACCAATGACACACAGGTCTGCACTAACAGTCCTCATGTTGAACCTTTTACTTTTAATGTCCTTCATTGCTCTCATGTTTGGCTTTCCTTTTTAATTTCCTTCATTATTCTCACGTAAGAACTAACAATTTGCCTTTTACCTTTTGCTGCAGCATCTTGATGAATACCAACAAATTGACACTGAAGACAGACAGCCTGAGTGCCATGGGATAGGTTCTCAAGACGATAGACTTGCTCCATCATCACTTGTTATGAACCTGAAACTTGAAAAGGCTCATTTGGAGGATGAGTATGCTATTTAAGTCCTTTTAATTGTTTTTTGTTTCAAATTGCTTGCAACAATAGTATTTCCCATACATAAAAGGTTTTTCAAATTCATATTTGGGTGCATTTGCAAGAAAACATCTATCTGTTGCAACTGAAACCGTTGCATCTGCTTGCAAGCGTTGAATTTCTACCTCTGCAGTTTGATTCATATCATTTATTCTCACCAAAATCTGAACAAGATAGAAATAAATTGATCTGATTTACAGTAAATGTATCTTGAATAATTTGCTTTAGAGTTTAGGTCCAGCTAAAAAAACTAAATTGGGTCTATCTCAAGCTCTCTTAAAGAATGAACAACCTCATCACCCATGTTTTTACTTTCCCCTTTTGTAACTTTTGAAACTGCAGGTTATTGGTCTGGTCTATTATCTTGAACACTTAGTAAAACATTGAGTATAATATCCCACCAATATATGCTAATTTAAACCATGATTGTTGACTATAGTATATCAGTATGCTAATTTGGTAATTGGGATTCCTGTTTGCTGATTTTTTTTAACAGGTCATCTGATGAAGAGTATGATGATAAAGAAAACATTGAGCCTCATCCTCCCACATTGGTTGACATAAATTCAAAAAGTGATCCTGTAAAAGCTTTTCTAGATGATGAGGCTGAAGAAGAAGATGACAGTGACAATGACCTAATGAGATTTCGAGAAAATGAGGAGGACGAGGATAATGAAGAAAATGAGGAACTTGATGACCTAATTGTGACCGGATACAAGGAGATGCCTATAGATAGTGAGAAACGCGATGAACTTCATCAAAAGTGGCTTGAACAGCAGGATGCTGCAGCAACAGAAAATGTTTTGCAGAGATTAAAATGTGGCCGTAAACAGACAGATTTGACACTGCTTCAAGAGGAAGATGATGAAGATCATGATGATGAATTTGATCAACATTCCATGGATGAAGCTATGGATGATCTTCACCCAACAACTGTGGCAAAAATAAATTCAAGAAAAGTGAAACTGATGATTGCACAGATGTTTACAGATGAGGATGATGTTTTCCTTTCTTCAGATGATGAAGAAACAGAACAAAGGCTAGTTCGCCAACGTATTCTTGAGCAAACTGTGAGTGCATTCTAGTGTTTATATGAGTAATGCTTTGCTTTTCATTTGGCTTGATTTTATTCTCTTTTGTCAAACCCTGTCCCATTTTTGTTCAGTCTTTACAAGATAAATATATGGTTCTTCTTTCACAAGAACTTCTTTTAATAAAGAACAGAAGGATAAAAAACGAGAATATACTAGCCTGCTCACAAAGTTTGGTTTCTGTTCTGCTTCAAGAATTTATTTATTGTAGTAATGAGCACGTTTTGACAATAAGTTGCTTTTTTTGCACCTTGAGTTGCTAAGCTGAATGTCTTTTTCAAAAGAACGTAACTGATATGGTTGGTTGTGTATGGTGTAAACTTGTAAAGATAAATTGGCTTGACTATTTTGAAATGCAGTTAGCATGAGCTAGAAATACAAAATTTTATTTTCGTCCATACTTGGTTGAATGTCAGATGATGCCTTTTTTTTTTTTTGGTCGGTGATTTTTACTTTTTAAAGTATGCCTAAATTTTGTCAATAAATCATTTTTCTTTAAATAGTGACTAACTTATGCAATCAGTGCATTTGTGAAAGCTAATTATATGCCTATGTCTTTATTTTTTGAAGAATGCTAGTTTGAGTTATTTGATTATGACCTTTATTAAATAGTGAACTCCTATGGCATTTCTCAATAGATAGTCACTATTTTAAGTTAAGATTTGTTTTTCCCTCCCTTAAAAAAAAGAGTCTTATGTCGCAGGGGCAAACCCTTAGCATGATAAGACTTTAACCTCCAATTTAGTTTATCCCTTGAAAAAAGGAATTAAAAGGTATTTGCCCAATATGTCTAACTCGGACTTGTTCTTTTTTAACCACCATTTTGGAATGATAGACTGAGCTTTATGTGACGCCCTACTGAAAAATTCAATAATGACTCTTGTGTACTCATTTCCAGATTGGGCCTTCTCATTTCTCAATACTTTAAAAAAAATATTGGTTCGATAACTGCGGTGTTACTTTGTTTTATTTCCTTCTAGCTTATTCTATACTTGAAATCAGTAACAGACTTATGCTCTTGATCAGGAAAACCAAGCCTCATTATTATCTCCAGCGGAAGATGAAATTTCTAGAGAAGTTTTTGGTCGCATAAAGAAGCTGAATATTGCTCCCAACACCAAGAAGAGAGCTAAAACTACATCATGTAGATAGTTTCCTTTTGGTTTTATTGTCCATTTTAACTTGTGGGCTGCACTCGACCATTACTCATTTTCTTTGTTTTAAATTCTTGCAGCCTTTTTTGATACACTGGTCCTTGGAGGAAAGAGCAATAGCTCTTCAAAGGTAAGTTTATCTGCAGTTCTGTGCATGATGCTAGTATAGTTTAATGCTGGGAGAAATTTGTTTGTACTCAATTCTTCCAAGTAATGATAATATTAAAGTACTTATTTGTGGGATTTAATGGAATATTAAAAGTATTTTTCCAATATTGTGGTTTAATTAATCTTAGCTGATTGATCATAATAAAAAAAGAAAAAGAAAAAAGATCTTAGCTGCCTGCCACATGATTAGTTTAGAAGTAGGGGTATAAATTGGCCTCGAAGATTCAGCATGACGTTTTGCTATTATACTAGATACCTGATGTATTATGGTATCAAAGTGGGTTTTGATGTCCAAAAATCAATGTCCCGGTGAACAAACACCAAACACAGGGTATATATGCAGAAGTGATCTACTATTGATCTTCCTTTGGCCCCATGGACTGTTTACATATGGGTGCAGGAGTCTTATATTTTAATGTTTCACAGACATTCAAAATTCAAAATCAAAATGACTAAGACAAGTATTGTTTTTTTACCAAGTGTCAGATATGTGTTTAGGTCTAGCAAAATTTGGATACAGTGATGCAAGAACTTTGTTGCAAATGTCATTTGTAATAGTGATAAAAACTAAAAAGGGATGAAAACTATGTGTTCCTAAATAAGAGAAGAATAATCAGTGATTTAGATATTCCAATATTATGACCCCTGCCAAAGGTCTGATTTCAGAAAAAAATAATTCAGCTTGAATGATCTTAATTCTTCCATTTAACTTTTTAAGTCCATAATTTGTTGGTCCAAATTATCAACTAGGCAACAAAATTTCAAAAAAGACTATTCCATTTCTGATGCACTTTGTTGTGTTACCTTTCTGAATTTTGTTTTCATGGCTGCAAGTTGATGATCTAATAAGGTGAGGTATAACCTATCCTACCATCTGCCATGCGTTTCATCAATTCATTGATCTTAGTCACTAATTCATATTAAAAATAAAGGCAAAAACACAGTTTGCAATTGTGGATTGTGGATCATATGGAAAATTTAATCACAATCAGTATATTATAATAGTAATATAGTAATATAAACCAGAAAAAAAATGGAACATAGAAAACACAACTGCGTAGTTTGCATAGCTGGGTGGGAACCATATTTAACTTTTGTGACAACAAAAGGAGTTTCATGGTGCCTGCCTTTATTATTATTTATTTATTATTTTTTAAATGTCATTGTTTTGCAAATTGATTTCATAGCCAGACATAACTTTTGCTAGTATAAGATTCACCTTTTAGCTGAAAAGCTTGTTAAGAACTCTCTCTCGCTTGCGTGTGTGTGTGTGTGTGTGTTTGTGTGTGTGCGTGTGTGTGCGTGCATGTGTCTCTGTGTGTGTGTGTTTTTGTGTGTGCGTGTGTGTGCGTGCATGTGTCTCTGTGTGTGTGTGTTTTTGTGTGTGCGGGTGCATGTGCAGGTGGGTGGGTGTGGGTCCACCTCAAATAGTTGGGTCTTCCTGATTACCAATTGGTTATCTTATGCTGCAGTCTTCATTTGTGGGGAGGGTTTCAAGCAGCTCTCTACCATCATCCCACAAGCAAGCATCAAGCATGGTTAGATCCTTCATCTTTGGTCGTGATGACAGTAATAGCAGGAGTAGTATGTCAACACCTGAGCACTCTTCAAATATGGTATGATTTGTGGGCAATTACATGGATCTTGATATACCACGAATGAAATGTTGCAATTTTTGTTCTATGGATTTCATGAGATAATCTAATTGTTCTTCTATTTATTTATTTATTTTATTTTATTTTTTATTGGTAATGGCAACCTTTATTAAAAGGAAATGAAACAGAATAACACTATAAAGGAATCAAGAGAACCTCAATAAAAAAGCTTCATATTTTTTGTTGAATGAGTCTGTGTCTCACCCTCGAGATTAGGTCAGATCTTAAACCCAGTCCCCTAGGGGGCGAGAATCGAGGCCAACTAAATTTTTTCCAACTAATTACATTTGGGTCCCTAATTCCAGGTGCATCGAAGTTCGCGGATAAATTACAAAATCTTTTCATGGCCCAAAATACACATCTAATCATCAAAATGAAATAAGTCCAATGGTAATGAACAGCTCTCCGGCGCACATCACGGCGGCCTTAGACTACATCGTCGGCGCTCCACTCATAATGTCCACCATCTGATAGAACCTCTGAGTTCGTCTCACCCTCTGGGTCCTGTGGGGCATCGGTACCTAAGCACCAAATGTAGTATCATCAGATTAATGGTAATCTGGCAAGCAAATTAATGTGAGTAACAATATAATATGCATCAAGTGGATTAAAGACTAATAGATTATAATAGTAACAACATAAGTGGAGTAAAAACAATAGTAGATTATAAGAGTAACAACAAATGAAACACTAGGTATTAAAGCATGAGTGAATACCAACAGCACGAATCATACGGAGACGAATCTCTAGCTACACAATGATCATAACAAACACAAGAAATCCTGGCAAACCAACAAATGCATATAGCTTAGCTGCACATCATCTCACATAATGCATGCTGGCTTGATCGCGTACGACCTCCTCCTGATCTGTAGATGGTAACCACACACATGCATGCCACAACCCTAATCCACGGGGAGGCGCCTTAATTCATGGGAGGCTAAATCCACCTAGGGGGTGCTTGACTCGAAGAATCAAGGACTATGCATCCTGCACACTTAGGGTCTCAACCAAACCCTCGTTGGGTATCACCACACAATAGAGCCAAACAAGAGGACTACCCCACACATATTTCACATATCATACCCATACCACAACTGAATAGTCCTTGAAACCTAACATCCCCTAATAGTCCTCCACACACACCAGGCCAACATAAAGCATCAACGGATAGAGTGGATATATGCTCGTGTCATGTAATATGCGAAGTCACTAACCTACCGGATAGCATGATTAATGAACAAATGGGAAACCGACCTAGGGTTAGGGTTGTCCTCCACATGTGGGGTCCATATGGTCTATTACAGTGGATACATGGGCTCGGGATGCTTATATGATCATTTGGTGCTTCTGAAGTTATTTGCATCCTAGAGCCCTGCTACGCCACTCACATAGCCCCATATAGGTCCCACATGCAAAACCGGACCACCCGTGAGTAGGTGTCAAGCTCACACCCCCTCACTATTAGTCCAATTCCAATTTATTAATTACCTAGGCTAGGGGTCATGATTCTAGGGGTGTGGTTCCCAAATCCCCAAAATTCAAAATTTTGGGGATGTGTTTATGGTTGACCGTGAACCCTTCACGGTTGACCATGGAGTCTTATGGTGAGCTTGAGTGGAGCCTTAGATGAGCTTGGAATCCTTGGGGGTCTTGAGTTGGAGATGGGGAGAAGGAGAAGGAGAAGAAGTAGAGAGAGTAGAGGAGGGAAGATGGGATGTACTGAAAGAGAGGGAGTAAAGGGATTTTAGGGCTTTGTAGAGACACTTTGTGGGATTTACAAATAAGGGCCTAGCCCTTTAGTTAAGTGGGTTTTTGGAAATTACATGAAAGTGCTTAGGGTCATTTTTGGGATGGGCTTTTAAGTGGGTTTCAGGCTGCTGGATCGTGATGGGCCTGACATGAAAAGTGCAATGCTTGATGAGACTACCCAATGCACCCACTACACTAATTTTCTAAAACTGCAAGCTAATTCCACCTAGTTTGCCTAAATTGCGAAACCCCCCCTCCTCAAACAGACCCAGATCGCTCCAAAACTCACCAATGCTAGCCTCCCCACCAAACCTAACATTTTAGGCTCTTTAACCCATTATCTAACCCTAATCCTATTAATTAAAGATAACCACTAATCAAGGCCAGGGGCCCTACAGTTTGGACTTTTGGATTCCATTAAGACTTTCTTTTTTGTTATGTTTTTGACTCGAGTATATCTGGTGGATCTTTGCAGTTGAATATGACAATTGGTTATATTCTCAAAATATTTTTTACAAAGGATTTATCGGAAGGTTATAATTTTGAAGGTTCTCTTTGGTGCAATTCTAATCCATTGTATGTGCTGCCATCTCAATGATTTGGATCATTAAAACATGGGTTTCACTTTAATGAACGCTTGTCCTGAATAAAATTGTGGATTACCAACAAAAAAAATTGTAGTCTCTTAGACCATTTTTTGCATAAATTTTCTATTTTACAAAACCCAAAAGCTTTTAATGAAGAAATGACATACTTTTTATCAATGGAATTCTAATCCAGTGAATGTCCTGCCATCTCAATGATCTGGATCATTAAAATATTGGTTTCACTTTCATGAACACTTGTCCTGAATAAAATTGTAGACATCGATAAAATTTTTTTGTAGTCTCTAAGGCCAATTTTTGCATAAATTTTCTATTTTCCAAAACCCAAAAAACTTATATTGAAGAAATGAATTACTTTTTTTTAATCAGTGGGCAACTTATAGAGTGATCTTCGTATTTGTGACCATCTTTGTTCTTTCTTAAAAAATGGTTGTCTTGTCAATTGTTTAGAAGTTCACAACCTGGGGGGCTGTTTTAGCCTCCAGGTACCTGTTTATGGAAAAATTTTCCCACATGGCCCGGCTGCTTCTATTAGCAACATGGTCTATGGAGCCTGCCAGGGATCAATCTCGGACTCCCAGTCAGTAATGCTCCACCAATTGTGTTGGCACTTATCTGACTTTTACTCTTTGTTGATAAATCATGCAAAAACACAAACCAGGTGTTTGTCTGAGGGCTAAAAATTATCCAAATTTAAAGCCATCCAAGGATTAGGATGACCCAATTTATTGTACATCCCCAGGTCATCTGAAGACTGTCCACCACCCCTCTACCCTTGTCATGCATCCAATTTGGCCCCAGGCTGGGTTGCTATTTTTAATATAGTGGACTGCTGCTCTGTATAAAAAACTTCGGTTTATGACGTCACGTTACACGTACTTAAAAACTTTTCTATGCTTCTAAAGGAATTTATGTGTGAATATCTATGTCATCATTGTTAATGGATGTGAAATGTGATTACCTTGAGCAAGAAGAGGAGTGGTGAAGGTAGACCTTGTGACCTTGAAAATGCTCGCCCATTGCCTTTCACTTCTCACAATTATCAGCCTCAGGCCTCATAATCCTATGCAACATTGATTTTTTTTTTCTGTATCTTGAAAATTTCTTCATTACTTTATCAGATAAATGTTTTGCAGTTCTCCCTAATTTTTCCCTATCATAGATCTCAGTGCATTTTTGGGTCTTGTTCATGTGGATTATGCAGTCACCTGCTATGTTCTTGGGTTATATTGTTTTTTTGGTTTGTGTTGATTTGTAGGACCGGAAGGAAAACCAGCCTGTTAGAAATGCGCCAGTAAAATTAAGCATGTCTCAGTCCAAATCCACAGGCAATAACATTAAGAATGACAAGAAGTCTAGTTCTGGGCCTTCCCTATTCGAAATTCTTCGCCGGTCTGCACTTTCTGATGGTCACAATCATAATAGAACACAAAATGGCAGTTATGGAAGCGAGGAATCTCAAGTTGTCAAGCAATTTGCTGCTTTTGTTTCAGCCAAGAGAACAACCAAGGTGGAGAGAAGTTGATGCAGGAAAGCTGATAAAATCCAGTGAACTTGTAATTTCTGTTTAATGTTTATAGATCTTCTTTAACAAGAATGTCTATGATATCATATATTCAGAGCAGTTGGATACTTGGATTAGCCTTCATTTCATATACCAAGAGAAGGCCAAATGAATAAATGTAGTGCATTCCTTCCATTGCCCACTCATTTTGTGATGGAGTTCTTGGTGAAAGAATTTTGTAGGGGGCATTGTCTTTTAGTTCACTCTGCATGATGTCGGGGTGGACTAACTGAATTGGTCCATTGGGTTAGCCAAGACTAGGGTCTGGGTTCATAGCTTTTTGATAATTGTACAAGTCCTATATAAATTGTAAACCAAATCTTAAGAGAAAAAAGAAAAGCAGTTTTTTTCTTTATCCATGGATGTAGGCATTTTGCCGAATCACTTAAATCCCTTCAATGATTTTCTTCTTATATATTTGTTGTGTGGTTGTTTGTCATGGCAAGTTTTCCTTAATGTGCACAACCCATGTCAACATGCTAGGCCTGGGTGTGGGCATTGGCCTGAGCCTTGTCACCATGACCATCACCCACTAACACAAAAGGCTTAAACACTGGGTGGGCTAATTTTGTGTGCGTGAGTCACGTTGATTCAGGCCACAGGTTTCAAATCTTAGTTTTCAACCTGCACTCTGCTTACCATGATCCAAATAGAGAAAGCAAAACAGTTGGTGGATTTCAACTGAAAGATGAGATGTATTTTGGGATTTCATCCCATTCCAATACCCACCAATGATCTGCCCTTTCGTGAATGTGATAGGTTTGAGCTGAGTTCAAAGCTGGGTTTGAAAGTGTAGAAGATAATTGGGAGTTGTATTTCATGTGATGGTGTTGAACAGAACCAATTGGAGAAGGTTGGGTGGTCCTTTGGAGTATGGGTGTGTATGGGTGGATATTCGGTTCCAGAAAATGGTGGTGATTGGGCAATGGCAAAACAGATGGTCTTGGGTCACAGAATGACTTCTGCATTGGACACAGGTTGGCATTGTGGTTGGGAAAAGTTTGTGAAGGCGGCCCCTGGTGTATAAGTGATGTGTAGTAGTAGCCAGATGAAGATTCCATACCCCATTCCATGGTAGATGTGTAATAAAAACTAAAAAGTAAATATATGCCGCCTCTACAAACACCCTGTAGAGGAACGGCTCGGTGCTAAAAGAAATGTGTGTCATCAAAAATGCATCGAACGGGTTTCACTCGAGGGGGAATGTTGAGATGTTGGCTCCACTGAGGGACGCATCGATGTTTTTGGTAGTACTGGCCAGCTAAGGAAAATTATTAATATGGCCCTGCAGTTTGTGGCTGTAGGCTTTGGGTCACATGCATTAAAATGTGAACCCAGTAGGCATCTTGGTTGGTAATGAGTCGCCAAATCAATTGTGCTATAAAAGCTTTTCTCCAGTCATTGACCCACCAAATGAACTCTGCCTAGTTATAGTGCGTTAAAATGAATCATCAAAATCATTTCATCACAGTATTATTTTGAAAACCAACATGATAAAACCCAAGATGATCTTTCCCATCAAAAGCATATAGGTTTGTAGTTTCTTGATTTTAGTTTTGAATCTTTAATCATTTAAATATTATTTCATTTTTAACACTATTTTTCATGATACTATTCTGATTAAAACCACAACTCCAAAAATTTTCTCCATGCAAACCCCTTTTCTATCAACCAAGTATTTGCAACACTTAATTCCACCAATGGATTTAAAACTTGATAGACTATTTGCCTTTGTGCAGTAAGAGAATTTCGCTTTTTGTGAATTTCCATTTCTACAACGAAAAGGATCCTGCATTCCTTCTTACCCTTTACATAAGAAATTTAAATCATCTCTTATAAGAAATTTTTTTTAATTTTTATATGAAACAATTAATCACGATCCGATTCCGTATTTTTTTTATATGAAATATGGAAGTAAAAGATTGATAAAAAAAAAGAATTGTATGAAAAATTAGAATAATTTTCCTCTTTGGAACTATTTTATAAAACCTATTTTCAAACTGGCTATGGGGCCACCATGATGTACAAGAATAGCAATGGTTGGGTGGGATTGGAAGCTAGTGTGGGGGATTTAAGGTGGGCCCAATATAAGAATAATTTGGTGATTGTAGCCATCTATTTAAAGCCCCATTCACAAGTGTGAAAAAGCATGAAACTGTGGGCCCCTTGAATGCATGACATGATCGTCGTGTTAGCAGATCATACTAATCTACCCTTGAAATTATCAAGAATGAGGTGGGGCACACACACCCCAAGGTTTGCAAAGCCTGTCTTCCCCGTCATTGAATCTAAATCGAATCTTGCGGTGAGACGAAAAGATGGAGAACAGTTGCCACAGACGATTGGAATCTCTTTCTCGGCATCTGATGCTCCAACACTCCGATACTCATCTCCTTCGTCCCGTAATGCTTCTTCTTCTTCTTCTATTATAGTTATTACTTTGAAGTTTTATTGGTTTTTAAGAGTATCCATTGAGTTCTTGTTTTGGAATTCATTTTATTCTAATCTGATTGCATTTTAGCTGATTTCAAGCGATGGGTAGTTTTCCTTTCAAAGCAACTCACCTTTTCTGTTGGATTTGTTTATGTGTGAGTTCCTTTCAGTTTCTTCCATTCTTTGGTGATTTTCATTTCATTGTTAAAAAAGAAGAAGATATTTTGGTATGTTGGAACTTAAAATGTTGTAATTCACTATGTTATGTGAGTAGCTAAAATGGGTTGCTTTTAGATTTTTCCTTTGTTTATGTTTCTGGTGTTTGTATTAGGCAAGTCTTTTGCTGAATTGGGCTGATTCAGAGCTCCTATTATCTAAAAATCCCTCTTTTATGTTTGTTTTGACTTTATTAACATATGGGTTTGTGTCTATTTCTTATTCTTTTATGTGAAATTGACATTTAGCCTTTTTTTTTCTTCAGAATAATTTGTATGCCTTGCAATTGGAACCCTTTGATTCAATTCCTGTTGTTATTGGAGGAATGGTTTTGGATATTCATGCCAAAACATCTCTACCTGTGCATCCTAGGACTACAACTCCTGGCAAGGTATTTCACTATTTCCATATTTTTATTAGTTCTTTTTTATATTCAAGAGGGGAGTTGTTATATCCTATTAATTTCATCTCAAACTGCAATGTAATTGAGAAATTATTCATTGTGACCAGTATACAATGTGAGATCACCATGTCATAAACATCGCTTCGGGCCAACAGTGAATATCACTGTAATTGGAAGATATTAGAGGACCTATTATATCTTCAACATTATAACTGGAGTAGCTACAGCCCCTGTTTGTTGTGTTAAAAGAATGAATGGGTGACATCATAACTGGAGTAGCAACAAGAATGCATTGCAGATATGGATGTTGTCGGACTTAAGAAAGATTGCAGATTTATTAAGCATAGATAATGTAATTGAGCTGAAAGCAACCAATTGAAGTGACATGGTACTTCTTTTAGGAGCTTGCCTTACTGTCACTACCACAATCGGACCAAGTTTCACAGACTTAACTAAGATTGCAGATTTTTTTAGTATAGATAGTGCAATTGAGCCAAAAGCAATCCCTGTTTGGATGAACGGCGAATTGAAGTAAAGTGAGGTGAAGCATCAAATCAATAGAGAATAAAATATAAGCGGGTTATGATGGTCTTTTGTTTTAAATGGCTTGAGGGGGAGTCTTTTTGACATTTTGTATAAAAAGAGGTTGTATTTTTGTCATTGATTGGAGAAAGGAGGTTGCTTTTTTACTTTTTTTTTTTAAAGGAGGGAATTTTGAATTTGTGTACTTTTGATATGGTAGGTGGTCTTTTCTTGTCTGGATAATGGAGGCTCTACCTCACTTTGCTTCAATTCACCATCCATCTAAACACGGATTTTGCCTTACTGTCACTACCAAAATTACCGCTATGTGCACATGCACTGGATCAAGTTTCTTTTCACGCACCTTTTATGCATACAACACTCCTTCTTCCCCCTCCTCCTCTAGGTTACTAAGATTACTCAACCACTTTTGATTTGTGATCCACAAACTAGTTGTAGACTTGTAGTGACCTGGAGCAAAGGTTGGTGCACTATAGCTCACAATGTGGTTCCTTATCCGAAAATGAATAGTTCACAATCCAAGGTGCAAATGTTTTTTGTGGCTGTGGGCTCCACTATTTAGTTATCCAAATTGTCAACAATGTGCCATATTGAGTCAGTCCCCAAAAAAAGGAAAACAAAAAACTCTGCCAAATACAATGGTCCAACCTTCAGTTGGTTTGTAGGAAATAGAGAATTAACTAATTTCAATAATCATTCATTTTCAAGAAAGAAATATGGCTAAAAATTATATGACCGAGATTTATTATCTAGCTGTCTTTTCATTTGGCAATTTAGTATAACATTTTAGCCTTAAAAAGAAGATAGATTACACGGGTAGACTTAAGGAGACTATATTATTAAAAAAGCTAGAAATTCAATGGGCCATGGCCCATGCCTCATCATCATCAAAGCCTTCTCCCAACAATGTTTTAGGGTTGGCTGCATGAATTTTGTTTCTCCATTCCGCTGTGGCCCCACTACATAAAAAAAAATAAAAAATGACTTGTGAACCATGTGACCAAAAATGATGAATTATCTCAGCCTACCCTGGTGAACTGGGATCATTGTGCATCTAGAGATCCTTGATCCACAAGCCAAAATGCATGAGTTGTGATTCAGCAATATAGGTAAGCTTGATTTCTCTTGTTGCCTGTTTTGTGTGCCACTAACAAAATGCCTTGGAATAGGGTTGTTCGACCATTGTGGTTTTTCTCCTATATTTTATCCATGGTGAAACCTGATAATGGATTGTTCAGGTCTTTTCTGCACAAGCAACATTATGGGACAAGAAATGACCCACATGGGCAGTACAAGAAGTTGGTGATGGGAATTCAATTAACCAAAGTGCATTAGATGAAACATCTCAATTATATTTTTAGGCAATGTCCTTTCATTATATTTAGTTCTTAACCTGTCCCCCTTGCTTTGTTTCTGATTTTGGCTGTAGCAGTTAACTAAATTCTGTTCAGATTAAATAGGCTGCTTTGACAAGAGCCTGTAGAAGAGTTGGATGGTTCTTAGTGTTTCAACCACAAGGCTGCCAGTTTGAGTCATGGTGCCATTAAAAAATAAACAAATAAAATAAATAGACTGCTTTCATCACAGTTTCATGAGGTATACCTGTTGTTTTTTAGTTGGGGAAGATGAGACATTACTTTGAGGGTTATATATTTGGATATCTACATTGCTTGTTTATATGAATGGTGTTTGTGCTCAGATTCAGTTTATTAGAGGAGGAGTGGCGAGGAATATTGCTGAATGCATGTCAAGACTTGGATGTAAACCTTTTCTGATTAGTGTTGTTGGACATGACATGGCAGGTTATTCACTTCCATCTTAATTGTCATTAACAGCTACATAAATATACATGAATTGTTTTACCATTTTGGACTGACATTTGCAGGTGATTTGCTGTTGAGTCACTGGAAATCTGCGGGACTTCCAACAGAAGGTAGCTAAACCATTCATGAAAACAACCTGGTACTTAAGCAATAGGAGGAATCTTACAAGTGGCCTTTGGATCATGAGGACCTGTACCATGTCTCCAGATGTTATGAGGAGAAATTGTCTCTGAAACTCTGAAGATAGTAGCATAAGGATGTTACTTGTTTCTGGGGTGTGTATGTGATAAAATAGGCGCTTGAGAAATGGGATTGTTGCTTTTGCATTTTAGCTTAAAGTTCTCTAGTTTTGGCTTGGAGAAACTTGGTAGTCAAAGCCTGAGAACACAAAGTTTATTTTATTGACGTCTAAGTCAAAACATGTGTTTTTGAACAAATAGTTCTGTTGTCCAGCACTAAAATTGTACACTGCAGTGCACTTACCTACTCTTCAAAACCCACAATGTGTGACCCACTTGCTGATTTGATGGCCACAAGGTTGGAGCATGTCCTGAAAAACTCCCATACTGGAAGTTCCTACTCTGACAAATGGCAATGATAAATAGTTAAATAATGCAATGGTATCAGAAAAAAGAAGGCAAAAGAATAGAAAGCTTGGATCTTCCTCTGCAGGACATTTTTAGAAATCTTCTATCCTTGGCGAGCCAATCGAATTAGTGATCTATATCAATGAACCATTGGTCCTGTATTTTTTTTTTGGTAGGTATGAGCCTAAATCTCATGGTTGTGACATGAGAGAGATCACGGTCTGAGCCAGGTAGGGACTCTTACCTTTGTTGAACCCAGTTATTCATTTTCATATATTGTTGATTTTGAAATAGGCATCCAAAGGTGTCAAGATGTCGCGACTCCTACTGTATCAAATGTATATGATATCAATGGAGAGTTGGCTACTGCCATTGCAAGTGTAGAAGCAGTGGTAAGGTGTTCGATTGTTTACATTGTTTGAATTAAGCCATTAGTTAAGAGCACAAATTCACTGATATTTACTTTCTTTCTATGTATATGAAAATCTCTCTTTCTTTGTGATTCATCTGTTACAATTAAAATTTGATTATTATTTTTTAATTGATTAAGGAGAAAGCTTTGGGACCTGACTGGATATGGCAATTTAGGCGCAACATATCTTCTACACCTGTGTTGATGGTCGATGCTAATATGCACCCCCATTCACTTGAATCCGCTTGCCAAAGTATATTTTCTGTACTTCTGATAACTTCCTCTGACTTTCATGTGATATTGAAATTGTATGGGTGTACAATGTAAAAATTGATTGTCTAAAATAAAACCTGAAACCTTACCTGAAATAATTGATCTTTCTCATCTAGAAGAAAGAGGATATTTACCATATTTTTTTGATCACCGGTTATTTACCATATTATCTTACGACTCAAGAGTTTTTCCATCCAATATTTTGGCGTGTGGAGCATATTCTTTAAGAAACTTCGTGACTTCTGAAATACTTTTTTTTTTGAATGGTGACCTCTGAAATACTATCTTGTACTGTGTTGGAAACATGTTTCAGGGAAATCAGGATGGACTTTCATACAGTGGACAATGATACACATTCTAGATCAATTATTCAATAGAAAATGAAAATAATTGTGAAACAAATTGAAATTCTATTGATGTCTAGTAATTAAAACAGAATTGTGCTTGGCTTTTTTCTATTTTAATATCAATAGTTTCAAAGTTTTCATTAGCTTTTTTTCCACATTACATTATCATTATGGTAATATCCACTGTCCACTCATCAGGTGGGCTAGACAATGGATATGAATGAAGGATAGTTATGTAAGCTCTTGGTTATCCGCACTAAATGTACAGGTTTAGCTGACCTGATGATTGGATCTGTGTAATTTTTGGGTGGCGGTGTCTGCATTGTGGTGTCCATATAATCCATGTTTGTGGTCATGTGTGGAGCTGCATGGAGGCTTCATAACTATCATGGCTTAGTGACTAACAAATTTAAACAATTGTCTTTGGAAGTTTCAGTTTCCTGTGTTTTAATTTTGGATCTGTTGGTTTAATGATATCTTGTGCTGCTCCTCAGTTGCAGCAGAGTCTGGTGTCCAGGTGTGGTTTGAGCCTGTATCAGTAACCAAGTCAAAAAGAGTTGCATCTGTTTTCCAGTACGTAAGTACAATAATTTTTATAAATCAGAGTTTTGTGCCTCTGGATGCCTGATTTGTGTTATAATTTTACAATGAAAAAAGACAGCAGTCCACAGGCTCCCATCTTCAAGAGTTGAGGACCCATTCCTGAAGTGATGGGACTTACTTGATGAAGTGCGTTAGCACAGAAATGTGGAACCCAATTGGATCCCATAGGCTACTAAACTGTTCCTTGTTCTGTAATGTTGTCCAGGAATTTGGATCTTTTGAGTAATACAAAACTTTTCTGCAGGTAACATGTACATTCCCTAATGAAGATGAGCTTATTAGCATGGCAAATGCTTTATCTCTTGATGATAAGTTCCATTCAATACAAAGGCTGGATGATAATGGAAATAGGCAGCCAATTGAATCTATATTTCAAATGTTTAAACCTGCAATACAGGTGTTGCTAAAGAAGGGTATTAAGATAGTTATTGTGACTCTTGGGTCAGATGGAATATTACTATGTTCTAGAGAGGGGCCTGACTTCATTAGAGAAATGGTGAAGAGCAGCAAACCCAGCAGTTGTGGCAGACAACTATATGAACTAATGTCATCAAGGTGTCCTATAAATCAATTTGTTCAAGCCCCGAAGTTTAAATGGAGCAGTTCCTATCCTTATGTTATACATTTTCCTGCACTTCCCGCTTCAGTTGTGAGCCTTACAGGAGCGGGTGATTGCTTGGTTGGTGGAACCCTCGCTTCTGTTTGTTCTGGTTTGGACTTTATGCAGAGTGTGGCAGTCGGTGTAGCAACTGCAAAAGTGGCAGTTGAGTCTGAAAATAACGTGCCCACTGAGTACTGTCTAACAACAGTTGCAGGTATGTGTGCAAAAGCTCGCATGTATAGTGTCATAACTTGAATAATAGAAGAAAGTAAAAGGAAAATTGAAAAAAAAAAAAAAAGAGGAGAGAGACTGGAGAGAACTTGCAATCTATTAAGTTACAAGTTGACTCGGGTATGTTGAGACCTATTTATAGATTTTCAACAGAGAGAGATAAGCTCTAAATAGATAGTCCTTATCTACCCTAAATCTTGTCACTCCAACTAACAACACATCAAGATAAGAACTGCCTCTTTCTAATCTTAACCTGGATAAAACTACATCTATATTATATGAAATAAAAAAATTGACATGCCTGTGTCAGCATCGATTCTCAACTGTGTGCTTTGACTGGTGAGACTAAATGTAACATACTGACAGAGTACTTTCTAACTACAGTCTCAGGTATCTGTGCAGAAACTCTCGTGCTTGATGCACCAGGAGTTGGGAAATGTACAGTGTCTTGAGGTGTGATTCTGGTATCTGTACAAGTGGGGATGTGGTTATATGATCCTCACTGTATGTGGATACCAATAAATATCTTCCAGTCTGCAACATTCTTGTAATCCAATCTAATAATACAGAAAAAGCAAAAACAATAATACAATGACAACCTCAAAAAAGGGCCAAGATTGGATGCTAGGACTAGGGTTGCAAACGGAACGGTTTTGGATTGGAACCATACTGGACCCATTTCTAAATAACGGTTCCGGATCTAGCTTTGACTTAGAACCTATTTTGTTGGTTCCAGACTTGGTTCTAATAGAAATACTTGACCGGATCCACCTAGAGAACTGGATCTAGTTCAAAAATTGGTTCTAACTTCTCTTCATTTTTTTCATTTTTTCTTAAAATAAGTATATCATTTAACTTTTAATAGTGCATCAAGTCTACTACCTCCAGCATTAGACATAAAGATGTCCAAAAAAAAGTTTTTTTTTGGGGTACAGTTTGCAATATTAAAGACTTATATGCAGGGTCCACGGGTCGGAACCTTTATGGACCCGGACCCGTTTATCAATTGGAACCTAAATTAGGTTCTGTACCCGGACCCGTTTATGAATTGGAACCTAAAATAGGTTCCGAACCCGATTTTTTCCGGATCGGAACTTTTGGGTAATCGGAGAATCGGATACCCGTTTGCAACCCTAGCTAAGACCTTTGGGCAAAGATTTGCAGGGCATCTCCTATGGTGGGCATCATCAATGGTCTAGATATGCATCAGTATGCTTCTAGCCTCCTCGAGAGGCAAAGAAGAACAAATGGAGAGAGGATGGCGCAGCCTTGGATCCTCGATCGGAGGTGTAGACCAATCTCCGGGAGATTGATCAAATCCTAATGGATTCCAACACTAAGGCACTCCACAGGCCATGACACATGAGAGCAAGAGGAAACTCACGAAAATATTATTAATGAGAATAAGATGATCAACTACAAGGGGAATCCAATATATATATATATATATATATAGAGAGAGAGAGAGAGAGAGAGAGAGAGAGAGAGAGAGAGAGAGAGAGAGAGAGAGAGAGAGAGAGACCCCAAAATAAGAAACTTCCTACTTCTAATTAATCATAAAAATAGAAATTAAGATTAGGAGACAACATCAACTAATTTAAAAAACTTGCTAACTAAGATGGAGATCTCAAGATCAGAGATCATGTGGGGCCATCAGGGCCTGCGGGTCCTGATATTGGGCCAGGCTGCATCAGAGGATCTACTAGTTTTTGGGCAATCCACTATCTTACTGTGGCTAGCAAATCAGTGGTCTGGCTTACTGAGCCATGGGCCATGACTTGCGCATAAGGTGGTTATATCTGTGTGCATCAGGATTCAGGAGTCAGAACTCAATAATCTCATGAACATTTATAGACTATCATCATTAACCCATGATCCACTTATCTGGGGTCTCCTTTGTGAGTCTTACTTCACCGAACCCTGTTTAAAGTCTATATTAATCTTTCGTTCTCTAAACATTTATAGACAGATTATTTCATTTACCATGCTTCTATTTATGGTTCAGAGCAACATGCTGCATAGCATCTCTTCCATTCTGCCATAAGTAAGAGATGAATGTCTCCTCCGTCTTACTCCTATAATAGAATGCAGTCTTGAGAACATCATGAAGGTTAGATATTTCTATTTGTATTGATGATTGAATCTGCTGTTATGCAGATGATGCAAGACGAGTGTTTTTCACTGCAAAAGTTCTGCTCAATCAATAGTTGCTATGATCTGCTGGTGATTCGTTCAATTAAAATGGTACTATGGTCACCTTAAATTCAGAATGTTTATACTCAAATTGCTAGCATCAAACCAATCTGCATGCATCAAAGGTTAAAGGGGTTGGCTGCCTTTTACATGTGAGATATGAAAATGGGTTTTATATATTTAAAGGCTCATATATGTAACCTTTTCATATGCAAATGTTATATATGTGAAACACATTTCCATATTTATTTTTAACCACCATTTTACTTGAGTAAAAATGAGTATATCCGTCAGTTTTAGATGGTTTGGGACTTTTTCACAAATTTCTCAAAATCTATGAAGATGTAGGATATGAAACTAAACATTGAAATGCTCGTCATTAAATGTGAGAATATTAAACGGTTTGGATCATGAAATGGGGGCCCAGAAAAGCACAAAAAATTAGATCTTTAGGTTGGGATTTTTTTGGAAGTTATTCTTAAGTATCTCAAAATCTACAAAGATTTAAGATGTGAAACTAAATGCCTTGGGGTTTGGTTTTGTTAGACCAATAAAGAAGATTCATGGCTCAGATTACCAATTTGAGCTCACAAAAGTGTGAAGAAATAAATGTGGTCGAAGCCTCGAAGGGATTCAATCCTACAACCTGTACCAGGTAAATGCCTTAATTCAAGTGTACTGGCCCCTTTTCCTCATTTACATATCCAAATGTTTACCCTCTTCTCATGTATGTAAAAGATTCACTGAAAATTACCTCATTTACACACAATTTTCATTCCTGAGCACGGACAAATATGATCATGCATTAGTGTTACACTTGTGCATGGTTTGCATATGTGAGTGAGTGCAAACAAATGATCCCTAAGGTCTTTCTGTTAAGGCATGTTAGAGATAAACTTCTTCTAAACTGCTTTCGGTCTTTCCTATTGTATGGCATTTTCTATTTAGGGCTATGACAAACAAGAGTTCTAAAGGGCACATTTGGAAATAACCATGGACAAACAAGAGTCCCTCAAAATTTGAACTTGAGAGCTGTTTGTAGCGATATTTTCATACTTGCGTGTTATATTTCAATGTCTTATATCGTGTCCTAATGGGGGCTGGCTGGACCTATATATACTTCATTCATTCCTCAAAAGTCTCCCCTAGGTGAAATGCAGAAGCTCATTTGTTTGCATAGAATTGAATATTTGAATTTTTGGGAATTCTTAGAAGTGTTGATGCAGGATAGACCTCAAAGGCCACATGTGAATGGCGCAACATAGTTTAGGGATTTTCCTATTTTATCTAATTAACTGTTATTAGTTATTAATTTTATTTTAATGAGTTGTAATTAGAATAGGATTCTAATTTGCTTAGTTCCTAATGTGTTTAGGTTTCGTAGCCCCTAAGATCTATTTTCTTATTTATTTGACATTGTAGATATGGATATTCAGAGAGTTGATTAATAGAATTTGAGTTGGGTTTATCCCACGGAGGTGCATCCTCATTATCGTCTCTGCGGAGACCTATCATAGTGTTTGCGGACACATGCTTCGACACCGGTATTGTGCTTCAAAACTTCCCCTCAAGCCCTAACCATAGGGCCTGCATTAGTGTATGGCTGTCAAAGTGGGTAAAATCAAAGAAACAAAGGTGAACAATAATCTCTCTTTGGTTGAAAGTGAATACCCAGTTATTGTAAAAGATAACAAGGCTTTGCCTACAAAGGCCCTAGGCCCAGCCCAACAGAGGCCCATTACAGCATCTCTCACGTAGGATTTAGTCAATCCCTGTAAAAGCTAATTTCTCTCATTGATTAGCTGATTTATCTCTTTATGTTTTCCCTGTATAGACTAGGATTGATTCTTTCCATTCTTTCATTTATTCTAATTTGTAATCTTAACATACTTAATGCCTTGATTAAGGAAACAATTGATTATAAAATAGAACAGCCGATGATCCATTGATCATTGAGTTTCTCTCCAACGTTTGTCTCTTCCTCCTGTCCTCATTACATAAAACTTCATGGTATCAGAGCACTGGTTATGATCAATCCATCTTCTCTCATTGATCAAATATCTTCTCCCTGGCGTGGATCTTCTCCCTGGCGTAGATCTTCTCTCTAATAGTGCCTGACGTGTCCCTGATCAACAGTGGCCTACCTCGGATCAACTTCTTGTCACTAAGAGACCTCCACAGTTGTGATCGCCTATTCCTAAGGGTCATTCTGAGGATTTTTCTAGATTTTTTCATCACCTTTTGAGGTAGTTTCCAGCCACTTCTTCCTCTGTCGTTTTTAATAAAGAATTGTCAGATAGATTTAATCAAGACCGTCCAGATTTGTGGATCTGTATCCAAATCTCATCAGATTTGGACTGACAGAAGTAACTTTGAACCTCTTCAAGAAGTTCAAACCTGATCTGTGATTAGACCACCCTGTGGGGCCCACGCACAGATCTTGAATCAAAATTTCAGGTCGTCTAGCTCTGTTTGGGTGGAACTTGCACTGTTAGTGCTGTTTTCTTAGCCCTGTTGCTGCTGGATCCTTTCTACTGTTGTTGTAACTGCTGTTTGCATTTTGCTGTTGCTATTGCTCTGTTAGTGTTGGTTTCTTGGCCCTGTTTGCTGCTGGATCATTTCTGTTGTTTGCTGTTGCTGCTGGACTCTTCCTGCTGTTTTAGCCATTCATCGCAGATCCAGTTAATTCTGCTTTCTAGCATATTGGTTGGTTATTTCAGATCTGAGGACCACTCTCATCCTTTTACTACTGATTTGCATTCTTTGTTGTCTTTTCTCCACTTTATTTCGCAATGGAGAAGTATGATGTTATCCCAATTAAATTTAATGGGCAAAATTATATGTCTTGGTCCTTCCACTTAAGGAACTTTGTGTAAGGACAGGGCCTTTTTGGTTATCTTGATGGATCGATAACCAAGCCTCAGATTATAAGTACTGCCGACTCAAAAGGCCTAGCCACTTGGTCCAAAGAAAATGCGAAAGTCGTCACTTGGATCGTTAACTCTATTGATCCCTCTCTTGCCGTAGCTCTTCAAGTCTACACCACAGTAGCTGATATGTGGGCTCATCTGAAGAAAGTCTACCATCAAACCAATAAAGCCCGAAAATTTCATCTGGATAGTGAAATTGCCAAATATAGTCAAGGGGATAAAACTGTGCAGTAATACTTTAATGGTTTCCTCACCTTGTGGACCAAAAGGGATTCCATGCTGATCCAAACGGTCTCTTCTGGATTTCTGTCTGAGGCTCTCCAGTTACAAGAAGAAACTCATATCAGCCAGTTTCTTATGAATCTACGACCTGAATTTGAATCTGTTCGGTCTGCGCTCATGAATAGGGAGAATACTGCTAATCTTGATACTTGCTTCTAAGAAGTCCTTCGCGAAGAACTTTGTCTCACTTCACAGCGTACTATTCTGGAAGCACCCGAAGCACCCAAAGCCTTCATTCCGCCTCTTCCTACTAACTCGGCTCTTCTAGCAACTTCTAAGCAGACTCAATGTTATGAATGCAAAGGCTTCGGACATATTGCCAAAAATTGTCGCAAGAAATTGGTTTGCAGATATTGCAAACGGACCGGTCATGTGATTGATGATTGTCGAAGTCTGCAGCGACGGAATGAGATACATCCTAAGAAGCCTCCCTCCAATATGCCAAGATAGAATGTTCCATCCGCATTTCAGGCTCAAGCCCCCATATTAGATACTGGTAGCACTTCCTCCGGGGCTATATCCATGACTCCTGCTCAGATTCAAGAACTGATTTAGAGCACAGTCACCTCTGCATATGCGTCTATGGGCTTCTCTAGTAGTCGGTATCAACCTAATTCTCACATAGCATCTCCTGCCTTTCATTCTTCTGCATCTCTTTCATCTTTTATCACCTCTTCCACATGGTTTTTAGATTCAGGAGCCTCAAATCATATGACATCTGTAGAACATAGCTTTATAGATTCCCACCCTTACCTTGGAAAAGAAAAAATTACCACTGCTAATGGTGATCAACTACTCATTTCTGGAGTTGGTACCATTACTTTATCTAGTGTCACTGGCCAGTCCATCACCCTTTCCAATGTCTACTTTGTTCCAAAATTATCAGTCAATTTACTTTCTGTAGGACAACTTATTGATGAGGGCTATCTTGTTCACTTTTCTTCATCTGGTTGTGTCATACAGGGGCGGCAAACTGGGAAGATGATCGCGACGGGGAGTAAATATGGGTGCTTGTTTTTGCTGGACATTGGACATCATTCCTTCTTTGCTTCTTCTTCTAATAATTTCAAAAACTTGTGGACGGTTTGGCATAAACGTCTTGGTCATGTGAATAATGCCTATTTAATTTCTTTGTTTAAACTTGGTTGTTTGGATTCTCCAATTGATAATAAAATGATGTCTTCTTTATCTCAATCAAAATGTGAAACTTGTTGTTTAAGTAAGAGTCATATTTTGCCATTCTCTGTTCATAATTCTCGTGCATTAGAATCATTTGACATCATTCACACTGATGTTTGGGGCATTGCTCCTACCTTGAGTAGGACAGGATTCAAGTACTATGTGACATTTATTGATGATCATTCCCGTTATACTTGGATTTATTTTATGCGTTTAAAATCTGAAGCGTTTTCTATTTTTCAAAGATTCTATAACATGGTCCACACCCAATTTAAGAAAGATATCAAGATCCTTAGATCCGATTCTGGCGGAGAATACATGTCTCATGAATTCTCTGCTTTCTTTTCTAATAAAGGAATTCTTCATAAAAAATCTTGTCCGCACACTCCTCAACAAAATGGAATTGCGGAAAGAAAGATCAGACATATTCTTGAAACTGTTCGCACCCTTTTACTTGACTCCTTAGTTCCTCCAGAATTTTGGTGTGATGCTGCACAGACTGTGGTATATCTAATTAATCGTCTTCCTAGTACTGTTCTAGGCAAGACTACTCCTTATAGAGTTCTCTTTGAACATCCTCCTTCATACTCTCACTTTCGTGTGTTTGGTTGCTTGTGTTTTGTTCATCTTCCACCAACTGAACGCACTAAGCTATCCCCACGGCTGCCAAATGCATTTTTCTTGGCTATAGTACTGAACACAAAGGGTTCCTGTGTTATAACCGGTTTGAAAAACGCATGCGAATCTCTCGTAATGTGATCTTCCTGGAACAAATTCCCTTCTTTTCATTACGTTTAGATCATCATCCTCTTGCTGTGTCCTATTTGCCACAATTCCCGGAGTGTGCTTCTTCATCACCCGCTCTCAAGGTCTATGTTCGGCGTAACACGGTTCCTCCTATGGTGCCTCCCTCTCCTGATCATCTCCCAGTGCCGCCTACTGCTGATACAGGTAACAATGCTTCTTCTGATAATACCATCTCTCTGGGACGATCTAATCGTCCTTCTATTGCCCCTAACCGCTATGGATTTCCTGCTCTCTTTTTATCTTTAGATAGTGCTCCTATACCCACCTCATATTCACAGGCCTCGAAGATTGCTTACTGACAGGATGCTATGAATGAGGAATTGCTCGCTCTCGAAGCTAATCAGACATGGGACTTGGTACCGGCTCCTGAAGGAGCTTCTGTGATTGGCAGTAAATGGATCTACTCCATAAAAGTTTACTCCGATGGGAGTCTTGATCGCTACAAAGCCCGATTGGTTGCACAGGGTTATAAACAAGAGTATGGAATTGACTATGAGGAGACATTTGCACCAGTGGCCAAAATGACCACCGTCCGTACTCTCCTCTGTGTCGCTGCAGCCCGCAACTGGTCTCTGTGGCAAATGGATGTCAAAAATGCATTTCTTCATGGGGATTTGCAAGAGACTGTTTACTTAAAGCCTCCTTCAGGATATGCATGTCCTCCTAAGCATGTTTGTAAGTTGCGAAAATCTTTGTATGGACTTAAGCAGGCTTCCAGGGCTTGGTTCGATAAATTTCGGGCTGCAATTCTTTAAGCTGGATTTCGTCAGAGTCATTCGGATAGCTCACTATTTCTTAGATGGACATCGAAGGGCTACACCTTCCTTCTAGTCTATGTTGATGATATGATTATTAGTGGCAATGATAGTGCTAGCATTACGGATCTCAAACATCATCTCACTCGCCACTTCAGAATGAATGATCTTGGTCTTGTCACCTACTTTCTGGGACTGGAGTTATTGCGTAGCAAATCTGGCATTCGGGTTCATCAGCGGAAATATACTACTGATTTAATCACTTCGGCAAGACTCAATGATGCTCACACTTTTGATACACCTATGGAGTTGAACAACAAGATCCGTACGGATGATAGCCCTCCCTTGGATGATCCCTCTGTTTTCCGGCGGATAGTTGGTAGTTTACTCTACTTAACTATGACTCGACCGGATATTTCTCATGCCGTTCATACTGTTAGTCAGTTTGTGAGCAATCCTTGCAAACCTCACCTTGTTGCTGCATTGCGCATACCCCGCTATGTCAAAGGCACCCTTAATCATGGTCTCTTCTATTCTTCGGGCGCTTCTCTGCACTTATTAGCGTAAGCGGATGCTGACTGGGCTGGTTGCCCAGATTCTCGACGATCTACCACTGGTTGCTGTATGTTTCTTGGGGACTCTCTGATTTCGTGGAAGTGCAAGAAGCAAACCACCATTTCAAAGTCTTCTGCTGAGGCTGAATATCGGGCGATGTCATCTGCTAGTGCTGAAATCATCTGGCCACGCCGTCTTCTCTATGAATTTGGTGTCATTGTTGGTAGTGCTACACCTCTTCATGGAGACAACACAAGTGCTACCAGAATTGCCAACAATCCAGTCTTTCATGAAAGAACGAAGCACATTGAGATTGATTGTTACTTCATTCGTCAGCATGTTGTTACTGAGAAGATCACTTTGCCTCATGTCTCTACTCTTCACCAGTTGGCTGATATCTTCACAAAAGCTCTCCCCAAAACGCGTCATCATGATCTCACTAGCAAATTGATGTTTTCTACCTTACCACATCAATTTGAGGGGGAGTGTAAAAGATAACAAGTCTTTGCCTACAGGGGCCCTAGGCCCAGCCCAATAGAGGCCCATTACAGCCTCTCTCACATAGGATTTAGTCAATCCCTGTAAAAGCTAATTTCTCTCATTGATTAGCTGATTTATCTCTTTATGTTTTCTCTGTATAGACTAGGATTGATTAGGATTGATTCTTTCCATTCTTTCATTTATTCTAATTTGTAATCTTAACATACTTAATGCCTTGATTAAGGAAACAATTGATTATAAAACAGAACAGCCGATGATCCATTGATCATTGAGTTTCTCTCCAACGTTTGTCTCTTCCTCCTTTCCTCATTATATAAAATTTCAGTTATCACTCTAGCAAAAATCAAATCCTAGGAAAGTCGGGGTCCCATTACATCTCCACCTTATATCCTTCACCCCTTGCCTCTTTAATGATTCTTTGTTGGAACACATGTTACCATGAATTCCTAGGACTTCAATTCAATTTTATGCAAACCAATGGGCCCCAAAAAAATGCGATCACCTCAAAAAATGGAATGGATAACTTTTTCTTACAAAATGCATGTTTCATTCAACGGTGAGTATGGCTCCAATCAAAGAGAATTCAGAGCCCTTTTTCATTGGGCTTGGATTGGAGTGAACAGGCTGGATGAAGAGATGTGGTCTATCATCAAGCAATGGGGCGCTACAACAAATCAGAAGATCTGGACTCCAATATTTATAATTTGGCAAACATTATATTTACTATGGATAACGGAACTAAGGATTCCAATGCGAGAAGGTTTCTTTGATCCTCAAAACTAGGTACGGTACTGTTTGGATTGTCAGAACTCATGTTGCTTTGTGATTATCTTCAGGGCAAAGAAAGAACAACTTTGACCCATATCTGATCCCACTTCATGCTTATCCAAATGTCTTTGTGAATCAAGTGGAGGTAAATCATTTTACCAGTGAAGGACCCAGGAAATTTCTTTGATGGGCTGCTACGGAGAATGAAAATTTTTCTTAAGGGGCAATATGTATCGGTTCCACCCCTGCATTTGGATGGCCTAGGTTGCCTGCAAGTGACGGTTATTTTATAATTTTGTGATATTACTAATCACAAGGTAAGCTTCTTTCCAATAAACTAAGTACAGGGAAGCTGAGGGTCCAAGGATCATTTGATTGGTGACTTTAATACAAGTCAAAATAATGAAAGTAGGGTTGACATATTGAATGGACCTGATTGGTGATATGGGTTGTTTATAGGTGGCCGAATAATTGCGTTGCAAGCAGCATATATTGATCATTTTATAGTTAGAATTCATTGTCTTTTCCAACTAAAAAAAGAGCACTTTTTGTTCATTTGTGGATTGTAAAGAGTTGTTCATTTGGTTTTGATGGCTCTGAATCATTAAAGAGCTTTACAACTTTCCACTAATCAAATGCTTCTTGGTGTTAGGTACATCGTTGACAAAAGTCTGCTCTTACCCATTCTCCCCCATCCTTTGGTTGTTGGGTTACCTGCTTTGGATGGTCAGTATTCATTCAACCATGCTATTGTCTAATCAGATCAAAATAGATACCCAATTCCTGTATTTGTGGGGCACATTTCCTGTTATCAAATACTAGTGATCAGAATTCCATGTTGAAACATTGTTCATGGTAGCCCCCGTATGTGAAAATCACCTCATTGAGAACAGCCTACCAACCCAAGTTGAGAGAAAAAATGCACAACAAAAATTTAACTTTTCATGTTGAAACTTTGTTATTTCAAATTCCTTGAATTTTCTCTTTGATAGAAAGAGTTTCAAATGAGTGTGGTATTATGATTTCAGGATCTTAAGCTGTCTTTTTTTTCTTTTTTTTTCAAATCTTTTTCTTTCTTTAATGGGCTGCTACAAAGGCTTGTTTGTTTGGAGGAATTTTTTATTGGAATTCCATGGATAGGAAATTCTTAATAGCAATGTTCATAGCCGTCTATAGAGCATTTGAAATTCTTATTTAAAAGTGTAATTCTAAAAATCGAACATAATGAAATGTCATTTTTTGCTTTTGGAATTCTCCAAACTTCAATTTTCTAAATGCTCGAATATCCTTAAGGGTCCGGAGGGATTAGTCCAACCTAAAGGGTTGGGAACCCTCCTATAGCAAGCAAAAAAAAAGAAGGGAATATACTTGAAAATCCTGTGGAAGAAAGCAACTGGCGATTTTTGTATATTCCCCCAACAGATATTCTAAATTTCTGGACACAAGCCCTGACTTGCTAAAGTGACTTTCAACGGAATGGAAGTGGATGTCTCTTTCACCAAATGCTCATATGGATTAGGCAGGCCTTTCTTGCCACCCCCACTTCAAAACGCATGGTTCCTCTTCCAATGGTCTTTGATGGTCCCTCTCCATAGCAATAGGTTCTCTCTCTAGTCTCCATCAGCCCAAGTGGGTTTAGTCATTAGAGTGAGGAATTATAATTACCTAGAATAAATGCCTTCTATCATTCCTAACATTGACATTCATCTAATCCTACTATACAAAGCTTGAAATGAAAGTTCTTTCCCCGGATTACATCATCTGTCCTCTCAAAGTAAAACAGCCAGTTTCAACTTTTTTTTATTTGGAAAAGGTTAAAAGGCCAAAGATATATGGCATGGGTGGAGAAAATCAGATATATGGGTTGGGTTTTTTTTTTGTAAATTACTTAAAATCTATGTAGATTTAAAATATAAATTCAAAGATCTTAGAATTTATTAGTTTAATAAATAAGTTGAACGATTCAGATTATTAATACTAAGCCCACAAAATGAAAGAAAAATAAAACTAGCTGATGAGACTTGAGCCTGGACCAATTGCACAACCAAATGCGATTGCTGTGTGAAGATTTGTACTAGTGCCTTTTTGCAAGTGAGATATGTGAAACAGTGAAAGTATTGCGTGCCTATTTAAGTGTGGAAATTCTGGTGAGGAAATTGCCTTATTTACCTATTATTTTAACAACTGATTTTATGCATCATCGCACACTTAAATGACTACGAACAGATGTGATGATGCGTAAATATCACACACGTGAATTATTTTTATATGTAAATGAATGCAGACAAACATATTTGTGATGTTGTTATTTTGGATGATGTAGTACCATTTTTTGCCTTTAGAGAAAAGGATTGTGAGGAAAAATAGTTAAACTATGTGAAGTGAGCATGGTAGATGATTTCACACAGGAGAAGCGTTGCATAAAATAATGTAAAATTGGTGAGGAAAAATAGTTAAATTATGCGAAGTCAGCATGGTAGATGATTTCACACAAAAGAAGGTTGCATTAAATAATTTAAAACTGGTAAGCACAGAAAATCAGAGGCCTTTCTTACAATTGGAAGAACTTGACATTGCACAAACATGTTTTTATGTAGGGATTTTGATAGTACGGTTTTCCTTAGATTTGGCATTTGTTCCATAATAGTCAAAGTTTAAATTTTTTGCTTAGAGTTGCACTTGCACGCCCTTAGGATATTACATATACGATATCGCATGACCCCATAATATTGCATGAATAACTCTATGGGAAATACTTATACTTCAATAATTTAAAGGCAAATGCAGTGTCTAATGAAAATTGTACTAGCAAAAACCCTTTTATGTAACATCGCTTTAGTATAAAATAAGAAATTGCCCTTTTGCTTCATGCTTGCCGGCATTTTTTTTTCTTTTTTTGGGCATACATTTTTCTAGGACGAAATAACTCGCAAAAGAGCTTGTCTGTTTCGTGTAATTGAGTTTTTCAAAAAGATTATGAGACTATTTTTGTGAATAGTTTAAATTGAAGAATCAATAGTAAATATTTTAAAAATACTAGAAAAGGCCTTCTTTCACTAGAGATTTTGAATCAAGATAAAAAGTGGTAAATCAGGCTTCCAACGTGTTACCTGCCTTCTCCCCACCTTTCATATGTGAGTTGGTATTACCACGTTCACATGCTTGTGTGAATCTTATTACATCAGGTGTGTACAAATTTCCATCATCTCATATTTGGAAGGTTCTTAGCCCCAACTGGGATAATAACTTCAGAGGATAGGTAAGTTATCTTGGATTACGGTCTGTATTTAGAGGTTATAGGTTTGAAACTGCACTATTACACTGAGATTATAAAAGAGTTTACCCTGCTTTCTTTTAGGTTCAAAGCAATTAGTTTAGCTTAAAGAGTTGGCAAGCCTCCGATACGAGGGGAAAAAACAATAAAACACTGGAATAACAAAAAAAATATAAATTTCATGCATCCATTTATCGATCGGACCCACAAGCCAGCGGCCAAACCTCAAACTATCTGTTCCACGTTACTTCGCCTCGCTCGATGGACCTTACTTTACCAGTCAATCGTCCACGTGGCGTGTCTTTAACCATTCTTATCCGTTAATTTTAGTTTTTCAGCGTCTTCAAATTCGACCCTTTCCACACTCATTTCAGCGCCAAAAGTACTGAGAAAGTGTTCCACCTACAATCCTACATATATGTGTCTCTCTCTCTCTCTCTCAATATTTTTTTCAGGTCAGTTCAAATCCGAAGCCCTGGACGAAAATCGAAGGCGAAAACAAGAACATCAAGCGATTTTGAAACTTCTGTTTTCATCTGTAAACCCTAGATTTTCAAAATCAATGCAAGAGAATTGTTTCAGATTCCTCTCCTTCTCATTTGCTCACAAATCCAGAGAATTAGGGTTCTAGGGTTTGAATTACAAGGAATCATTCGGTTTCATCGACGCTGAAATGGAACAAATTGGAAAGGATTCTCCTGCGGATACAGGAATCCCTTTCGGGTTGAACCGAATCAAGACTCGTCGAGGAACTCCCGACGACCGTTCGTCTTCTCCGGCAGGGGTTTCTAAGCCTGACACGTCGGTTTCCGGCGGTGACAGAGCTCCTCGGCCCTCCGCGAGGCAGAAGGCGGAAACTGGAAGCGGCAGCTATGCCAAAAAAGGCGCGTACTTTATTGTTTGTTTTGGTTGCATATGAGAATTGTTTACATGGTATGTTATCTGTTATGTTTTAGCTGTCGATGCATATTCAGGTATCGAGCATGATTTTTGTAGGTTTATGTGTGTGTAGCTGTTGTTATTAGAAAGAAAAAAAGAAAGAAAAGCAGAGATATGAAGTACCCTCTTTATCTCAACTGTTGAAGGTTTTGCAACTTTGCAGGGCCTGAGACTCTGAGGTATTGATGTCCTTCGTGTGATTGGATGGGGTTCCCCACCCATGATCTAAATGTCCCATCCATTCCCTTGGGGTCCCCAAGGGGCCCTACAAAAATTAATTTCACTATTGAACGTGCAGAATGCTTTAGGAAGGGTCTAACTGTGCCTAGCTTAAGAATGGTCCAGCGAGTGGGTCCATGTGCCCCGGACCCTTCTTCAATGTTCAATCTATGCTCTTTACAGTTTAATGCCCGCTAATCATGTGAGTTGGCACCAAACCTGAATTTGACACTCATCTGAGTTGTATAGGCCGTATAGGCCCTCCAACTGATTGTGCAAATTTTGGCACCTATCAAATTGTCTATTGTTAGGATTTTGACAATTTTGAAGCTCTTAAGACACTCCCTTGCTTTGACGCTCTTCCCAATTTTTCCATTTAGCTAGGTTACAGCCTACAGGAATACCTTTCAAACCCCTAAACCCACACGATTGTCACGCTTCCACGTGGGCCTTATTGGCTGGAAATTTCCAAGCTAGTGTCTGGTAGCTCTTGTGGTAAGGAAAGATCCAGCCTTTGGGGTTTACTTGGAAGCATATCTCTCTCTCTCTCTCTATATATATATATATATACATATATGTATATATATATATATACTCTCTCGGTGGGGGTGGGGTGGTGGTTATTGTAGGGATTTGAAAGGTCTCCCTACGACCTATATGTATGCAAAAGGAAACAAAAAAGGTAGAAGGAAGAAAGAGCAATCTGATTGAGGGAGTTACCATTATGAGGGACCCAAAGTTGTCCAAATCCTAGTTATTGGATAAAGTTGGACTAAGACAAAATTTACATGATCAATTGAACTATAAAGGGCCTATTAAACTTGGATGAGTGTCAAATTTTTGTCAATTCGAATTCACATCGGGTTTGAAGAGTGTGAATGGCTTAGATTGATGATTGGGAGTAAGGTGGGCCCCACAGATTGGATTATTCCTAGCGAAGGCTCCGTATTGTTCTTGAGTTTTTTTAGTTGTGTTGGTGATTTTATGTAGCTGCATTTGATACCAGCAATAGATTCCTGCTTCGATGCTGGCAAATTGTTACATATGAACCTCCCCTCTTGATTGGTAATGGTTCTTGAAATTACATTGATTTGAGTGATACTCAATGTTGTATTTAGTCATGTTAAGGCACAAGTTATTTTTTTTTCCTGTAAACTAAAGTAATTCTATCCGCAAAAGAATATCTTTACAAAAGAATGAGAAGCAAAGAGATTCGTGTGATTAGAGTTGATCACGTCTCTTTGCACGATAAAATCCAATGGTGAGTATCTTGTTGCTTGATGTGATTTTGAAGACCATTACCAATATAGGGTGATAGTCATATCTTAAGTTTTTCTGCCAACAAAGATGCACCCACAGTTCCACACCCCAAATTAAAGCCAACAACATGATATGGCATGGTACAGATAAGATCTTCTCATGGTATAACAATTGAGGGGCCCATGACCACTAAAAAACAATGCTTTGAGTTCCTACGGAGGAACACCACATTCTTTGCATGGTCGTGGCGAGATCTGCCTGGATTGGATCATAACTGGTTGAGCATCGCCTCATTCTTAAAGAAGGTGCCAAGGTTGTCAAGCGGAAGCTGCTACATACAGCGGACAGTCAAAGATGAAGTCGCAAACCTCTCACAAGCTGACTTCATTTGCAACTACTTGGATTTCCATTGTAGGCCTTGTACCCAAAAAGGATGAAGTCACAAACATCTCACAAGTCAACTTCATTTGTATGGTCAACTACATAGACTGGATTTTCATTGTAGTCCCTATACCTAAAAAGATTACAAGAATGGAAAATTATCCCATGAAAGACGTAGCTCTGATAACTAATTGAGCTACACTCTTGTTGTGTCTACCAGGCCATCTTGCGATCCCATCTTAAACTCTTTTATAATCATTGATATTGAGGTTTTAAGATTCACGCCAAATGAAATCTGGACAAGTTGAATCTTGATGCTTCTCTTATCCATGCATAGGCCTTCCTGTTACCCCATTCCCTTGATAGATGCTGGCCGAATGTGGCTCCCACAGAGTGTTGTACAAATATTCCTTGAATACATTTTGCGCTGGTCAGTGTCACTATATATGCATGTATGCACATATATGTTAAATTTTTTTCAGATTCGATGAACCTTGATGGCCCTAGATGTCCAGGGATGTGTAGGTGACCATTCGAATAGAGGCGCATGAAAAATACACTTAACCAAAACCCCTCAATGCCGACAAGCATAGTTATTCATTATTAACTGCTGTATATTGGTTGCAGTTCTTAACTGCAGCTCATACTCTTGCATACACATAGGAATGTTGGCAAAACATTGAAGGTCTGATTGTATTCTGTTTTAGGGCCTCGAAAGGGAAAGAGGATTTCTCGCTGGTTCTCATCTTATCTTTCAAAGGGTTCTGACAAAGCATTAAATGATATTCGTTCAAACACTGAGGTAAGGTCTGATTTAAGCATACTCGACAGGTTGGTCATACGCTTCTCCTACACTTACTGCAATAGTCAAGTTCTTGTACCATATTTGGATTTCTCAATCATGCCACTGATTTGACAGGTCAATGATTTTGAAGATAAAGTGCTTGATAAGAAGGGTTTTCGGGGAACTAAAGAAAACATTGAGAGGAAGGATTTTAGAGGAAAGCAATCAACACTGGAGAGCTTTCAAGTACGAAAAATACCAAAAGGCTTAAAAAGTTACTCCCACGAATTAGGGCCAAGGGGCGGTATTCGGCTTGCCCATCCAAGGGCACATAGCTACAATGACTTGAAGGTAATTGTTGTCTGTTCACTATGGTGTTCAGGACTTCATGATGGCGTGTGGGGATGGGACTTTATCTTTATAGCCTATTTCAGTTGCCAAATTTTAATGGGCAGAGCTAACTGAGCAGTCATCATTTTTTCTTTTATGAATTGCAGCTTCAATTTGTTCTTGAGAGACGCTTAACTGATATTATGATTCACTTCTTGATATTCAGGAGCTTTTGGGATCATTGCGTTCAAGGTTTGATGTTGCTAAAGAAGCAGTAAATGCAGAGCTGACCTTTTTTGCAGGGGAGATTGTGGAGATTCTTGAGAGGAAGGACTCATCCCCAAGAGCCCAGGGAATGATCGAGTATGTGCTGAATCTTGCCCAACAATGCACAGAGATGACCTCCTCTGAATTTCGCGGAAAATGTGAAGGGATTGTGCAGGATCTTGCTGAGAGGAGGCAGCGATGTCAGGTGGGGTTGATGAAGCATCTGTTAACACGTATGCTTTTCATTCTGACACGCTGTACCAGGATACTGCAGTTTCAGAAAGATAGTGAGCCTATTAATGAGGATTCCCTTCATAAGTTCAAGATGTGTTTGGAAAGTATTCCAGCCGTTGAAATGAGTTGGGTTCGCAGGCAAGGGAATGCTGATTTTGTTTCAGACAGTTCCTCGAGCCAGAAGGGTGACACTGATCACCAGTTTCAGGGACACAGTAAGGAAATTTCTCTCCGACAGAGACCTCTGGATAGGTCTGAACCGCGATTGCATGAAAATCATGAAACTGCCATAATTTCTCACAAGGACTCTGTTGCTGTTGAAAATAATTCACTCTCTCCCTTAGCTGATGTACACTCAAGTGAGAGCTGCATCACCATGCCTGATACCCACAGATTGGGTGCTCCTCCAAGTAGAAAGAGGTCACCCTCGTATGAGGAGGATTCTGATCTGCAATGTTTCCAAGTGATCGGTAGTTCATCATCTAGAAGATTATTGCAGAAAAGCAATAGGGCTTCACTTCATGATCAAGAACAGCCTTCTCAAGAATATGCTTCAGTAATCTGTAGAATATGCGAGGAAAGTGTTCCAGCTTCTCATCTAGAGGCTCATTCTTATATATGTGCGCATGCTGATAAGTGTGATTTCCATGGTTTGGATGTTGATGAACGCTTGTTCAAAGTTGCAGATATGCTGGAGCAGATTGTAGAGTCATACACTCCAAGTTTTCACACATTTTATGGGAGCCCTGAGATATTAAGAATGCAAATTGGTAACTCGATGGTTGGATCTGAAGGTCATTCTCCTAAAGTAAATGAATGGCACAATAAAGGCACAGAAGGGATGTTTGAAGATCTTCATGAGATGGACACAGCTTGCATCGATGATTCTTTCCTTGCAAGTTCAAATAATGTGAAGGCCCATTTAAGTATGAAGCTTGGTCACTGTGTTGGACCTTCTTCTACAGGGAGCATGACTTCAGTTTCCTCAACTAACACTCCAAGAGGAAGTCATTTTGACTTGTATTGGTTAGAACAGAACAATCCCTCCGAGCAAGAAGATGTGCAACAGGTGATTGTGCATTTCATATCTCTGTTTGTCTCACGCTTCCCTTGTCTGAAATTGTTGCCTTAAGCATCCTTAACCAACATGCAGTCCATCGAAGTTTTGATTCTATCGTTATTGGTTGGATGCATAGATTTATTTTCATTCCAGAGACATTTGCACCATGTTCCACTTCTATCTAGTGCCGCAGGACAGGCCCATGATCCAAGGGTCAACCAACCATCTGGGCTATGGGCCAACCAACAATTTGGGCCCAGCCCATTCAATTCAAGTCTTATTTTATTTTATTTGGAGTTATTTTAGTTAGAGTTGTGTTTTTAAAATGGTTTGTTTTTTAAGTTAGATGTTGTAATCTTGACCATCAATGCGTTTGGATGGTCCAGATTAGTCCTAGGGTTATATTTTACCTATATAAGTGATGTGGTGCCTCCTTTGGATTTAGATTTTGATGAATGGATAAAAAAATTGAGTGTTTGTACTCTCTTTTCCCCTGTGGAAGGCATGGTGTGAGGTCATTGAGTGCGAAGCCTATTGAGACAAATGCATGAGTTTTGCCATATATATTTACGTGAGCCCGGTCCCTTGTGCGCCCCATGTTGTGGGGCCCACTTGGGCCCTCACCAATAAGTTTTTTTTTTTTGGGGTGGCGGGACCAAAGATCTTGATGGGCCCTACCTCTGTGTAGTATTTCGGGCCCATCAGATCATAATAACACCATGATCCAAGGCCCACAACTTTGACAGTTTGTTTTATATAAAAAAAGTGTCGTCGATCCAACGATCTAGTCCATTTGGATTAATGCAAACCCTTAGGATCTGGTGACATACATGGTTTGTGTATGGATTCCACTCAGATCGGTGATCAGGTGGGCCTCACTAGGGGGTGCGCACGTCCTCACCTTGCGCACTTGATATGCCTGATCACCAGTGCTCTTGTGCATATGTCTCACGCATGAGAACAGTGTGAGACTGCTGCTGGGGCCCCATTAATCATGGGGAAGCTGGGGATTGAAAGATCTAGGGGTGATCACCCTAGACATGAAATTTCAAGTCAATTCAATGATCCTAACCCCTTGATCCATGGCCCACAAGTTTAATGGTTTTAAATCAAAAAAATTTCCACACGATCCAACGGTTCAATCCATTTGAATTCGTGTAAACCCCAAAGCATGGTTCAAAATATCGGCCGCTACGTATTATCGATCGTAGCAGTCTCGACCGCTACGCTATTTTGAAAATAGTAGCGCTACAGTCTAAAACCTAGTAGAGCCAAGCAGTTTTAATTTTAAATATTGTTTTTTCTATTATTTCTGCTCAATAGCCTTTCCTAAAGTTGTCTCTACCCTTGCATGGTTTCAAATCACTAAAAAGGCACAAGATTGGCCTTTATGCAATATTCATATTTTTTGACCACTTAAAAAATTCACACTGCTACACTGCTACTATTGCAACAAGCGCTATGTATCTTCCGCTACGTAGCGTTTTGCCCACCGGCCGCTATGTCCGCTGTAACCGCTATTTTGATCCTTGCCCCAAGGGATCCATGACATGTTTTTGTTGTTGGTGGGGTTGGACGGTCTTACCATCCACATTGATTGCTAGGCCCCCACAAGTCAGGGGGCATGGGCAGGATGGAAAGATCCATTGATGATGGACCCATATATAAAAAGTGGGGTCAATCTCATGCCTCTAATCCCTTGATCCATGGCCTACAAGTTTAACAAAATTGACCCTCAATCCAACGGTCTAGTCCATTCAATGGGTGCAAACCCGGAGTCTGCTGACTAAGGGGTTTTGTGGGTTTTGGGTTGGGGGGTGTGGGTTTGGTTCCCGTGTGTGTGAACGGTTCGGATGGGTCATAAGGTGGGCCTGCTGGAAGTTCTCGCCATAGTATAGTGAGAGAAGTTCTCACATGAAGATTTGCCTATATATACGTGCATATGTAATCATGGGGGGTTTATATATGTGTGCGTTTATTGCCAATTGAAGATTGAGTGGGTTCAGACGAGTTGAGAAGGGTTATTGCATTCAATAGATACACATCAATTATATACTAGGACTGGAGGCCAGTTGTGAGAGTTGGGAAGTAATCTTCATTTTCCTGACTTGTAATTATATATTATATAGTTGGTGAAGATGGTTTGTTAATTTATTTGTTTTTATTTATTGTGGAGTACTTATCACTTCATTTAATAATCTTCTTCTCTAGAGACTTGTGATGCATAACACTGGAACTCCAAAAACTTTTTATTGCTAACTAAAATTAACTTTTGCAGATGTCCGATCTTGCTGAGATAGCCCGTGATGCAGCAAGCACAGATATTGCAACAGAAAATGCCTCAGAGGATCTGCTTGCGTGCATGCATAATTTACAGGATATTCTACAGCTCAGTAAGCTGAAAGCTCTTGTGATAGACACATTTGGAAGCCGGATAGCAAGCCTGGTGAAGTAAGTTCTTGCCTTTTTTCTTAAGGCAGTTCTGGACCTAAATGCTTTCACAAAAATTAGGAAGAACTGGTTTGTACTATCTGAAATCAATTCTCGACTGATGCAATTTCCCCTCTGATTCTCCTCTACAAATTCAACCCATTCAGGGAGAAATATCTACTCGCTTGTGGGATGATTAATGCTACAAGTCACAAGAATGTGGACATATATAGTGAAGGCAATGGGTTTTTGGTGGATAATACATCCCAAAGTATTACATCAACTCCTACACATCCCTCACATAGAGGGACAAGCATCGACGACTTTGAGATTATTAAACCGATTAGCAAAGGTGCCTTTGGTAAGGTCTTTCTTGCACGGAAGAGAACTACTGGGGATCTATTTGCAATAAAGGTGCACTTCGTAAAAGCCTAGAATGTTGATGCATTTTTTGATAATTGCAGTGTGGTAATTTGCTTGTCGAGCATTGATATCATTGGTAATTTCTTTCAATAGTTTTGAAACAAACTAAAAACTTGAACCACTAAAGAATAGGCTAAACCGCTAAAGACTTTAATCGTGCCACTTGATTTCTCACTACTTCTTATGGGTTCATAAAATTCTATCCTAAGAAGGTCTTTTGCGTTCACATTACATCTCTTGATATGTTTTTCCTTTGTATCAATTTTTAAAATGAGAACATCATGAATTTGAGCCAAATATTCATTTGGGAAATTTACGCACTAATCCCTAAACCTTTACCCATTTTTAGAATGAGTATATCTAGTCAAATTAATATTCGTTTGGGCAATTTACACATTAATCCCAATCTTTTTATGTAAATACACAGAAGTCCTTTGTGAACTGCCAATTGAAAACTGTTCTTACAATTTTATATATGCATCTTCATTAAGTCCTTTCCATTAAAATCAATTAACTTCCACTATAATATATTAAAGCCAAAGGTTTTTGCTTTAATTCTGACTGCCAGTTATAATTTTGACTGTAAGTTATCCTGTTTTTTCAAAAGTTTTACATTCTCTCCCCACTACTTAGCTCATGTAACTACCCTCTTATCTCTTTATCTCATCATAGTGCACACGTCCTCTCTTTATTTTTGGAAGTCCCACACTCCTACTTCTTCCTTCTTGCAAAAATTCTCTTTCTACCTCAGCTCTTCTATTTCCTTTCTATCCCAAATTTCCTATTTCAAGTCTAAGTCATTTTCTCTCAGATCATGAAAACAGGTACTCTCATAACCTTTTTAATGTATGAATATTTAATTTGCAATGCATGGACATACCTGTGCTAAGCATGGGTTATTTTGCTAACCTTTTTAACCCATAATCTTAACAAAATCTCACCTTTACTTTCCTCAGCCATACCCATCCTCTCAACCCATGTATTGAAATTGAACCCTTCGGCTGAGTAAAAAGATTGAGCTAAGGTTCCATAGATGGTAAAGTTTGGGTCAAGGGAATGCTGGAATGGCTGAAAGGTGGGCTGAGTTGAATTTAAAATGGGGCAAAGGGATTGGGTAAAAGGGGCTGATCTTAGTTTAAAAATCATAGGCATTTTGGTCTAGGGCCTGAGCTTAGTTTGAAATTCATGGGCATTTTGCTCTTTTGTTGGCTCCAAGCTAACAGTTGTCTAGGAAAACTGATGGAAGGCACTCGATTTTTTATGGGAAAGATATAAATAAGATACACTTAAAAACCAAAAGACCAATTGAATTCACAATCTATCACCATCAGGGACTTCCATGTAATTTAGAATTAAAGTTATAGACTTATAAGTAAATTTCCTTACTAATTTATTAGGTTAATTCTATGTAGTTGAAATAACTGATGGGAATTTTATTTTTCTCGGGAAATTGGTGAATTTTGTTGAAAATTAAACTTCAATTTTCTTATCTACTTTTTGCACTTGAACAGTCCAATTAGGTTCACAGATCTCTGGATGTTTGATGATGTGAGACTCTTCTATCCTGTCCTTTAGCTGGAAATACAAATATATTCATGTCATGTGTTGATGCTTGAAGAGCATAAAGTCTTCAAGTTCCATGTTTATGGTCCAACTTCCAAGCATGTGTTGACATCATTACACTTTATTGCTACTTATAATGGTCCTTAGCCAGTTCGCTTGTGTTTTTCCTTTCAAAATTTTCCAGTTGGAGAAATTGTGAATGCTTTACACATTGGGACACGGCCCCGATCTTTATTATATATATATACACACCTTTGCATATATATCTGATGAGATGATGTTTAAGTACAGACATTTTTTTTTGTCTCCGTGTTATTGGAGTGTACATATCTGTTGCTGCCATGTTCTGAATCCAAGCATGATCCTAGTGTTTTATTAACATACTCCATTAGCTTGTTCAATTGTTGAAGGTTGTGGTATAAGTTTGCTTATTTGGCTCATAAATTTTTTGCAGTTGACATTGCTTCTGTTGATGGAAAAAAATTTGAAAAAAAAAGTTCTTTTTATATGCTAGAATCTATATGTTTCAGCTGATATTGTTGTTCTAGATTCTTGAGTAAATATAATCTGATTGTCTGTGCAGGTGCTCAAGAAATTGGATATGATACGTAAAAATGACATTGAACGCATATTGGCAGAGCGTAACATATTGATCACTGTCAGAAACCCATTTGTGGTAGTCTTCATCTTAAATTGCTATTTTTTCCGATATCTTGTCATCAGGCAAAAATGACACCATTTTTTCCTTTGAATTTTCTATGCAGGTCCGTTTTTTTTATTCATTCACATGCAGAGATAATCTTTATTTGGTTATGGAATACCTCAATGGAGGTGATCTTTACTCCTTGCTTAGAAAAGTTGGTTGCTTGGAGGAGAATGCGGCTCGTACCTATATTGCTGAACTGGTTTGATCAATACTTATTTTTTCTCTATTTGGTCTCTTTGAAACTATCTTACGGGACCTTATAATGTTTAGGTTCTTGCTTTGGAATATCTCCATTCCCTTGGAATTGTGCATCGGGATTTGAAACCAGACAACATTTTGGTGGCACATGACGGTCACATTAAGGTGTGGTTATCTATGTAATATTATTTGAGCTATCAACTAGATTATTCCAGCTTTCTTTGAGAAGTAGGTTTTGGGTAATGGCCATTAGAAGTTGCACTCAACTGTCTTCTTTATTTGCGATGTGGATTAGAACATAAAGCATGGGTACTTCCATTCCGCTGTTCACCATCCAATTTCTGTACCTACTGACCGGAACTGTGACTAGTATCATGAAGCATTATCTTATTAGTTGCATAAAATTTGTCTTCTCCTCCAATTAAATAGAATTAGTTATTGAAACTGCATGTTTATTCAGTGGAATACACATATGTGTGGATAGATGTCATTTTACATTTTATGTAACTTTCCCAAGCTAGTTTGTCAGTGCAAGAGATGTAAATTTTTTTTTTTTTTTTTAAATATTTGAATATACTGATACTGGTCTGTATTACCAGCTTACAGACTTTGGGCTGTCAAAAATTGGTCTTATCAATAGTGCAATTGGCTTGTCTGGATCTGGGACTATTGGTGCTAGACTAGTAGATGCCCACAACATGAGCACTTCTCCTGAATATACCCACAAAAGCGATGATAGAAGTCAAGAGTCAGCGGTTGGAACACCCGACTATTTGGCACCTGAAATCCTTCTTGGAACTGAGCATGGTTTGGGTCTTTGGACAATCCACATTCTGGTCTTTTCAGAGTATTCTTAGCATTTGAAGTTACCTCCTTGGGAATTCCTGCAGGTTATGCTGCAGACTGGTGGTCGGTAGGAATTATTCTGTTTGAATTTATAACAGGAATCCCACCTTTTACAGCTTCTCTTCCTGAGGTACTGTGCGCATGCTTCAACATTCTTTAGCATTTCTTTCTTTAAATTTCAGTCTTCCACAAGATGTTGTTTACAAGAAATGACTATTGTGTTGCCAACAGTTCTTTTTACAAGAATTGATTATTATGCTGCCAAAAATTCTTTGAGAATTGGTCATGTTAATATTCAATTCAGTACAATATGCTTATTTCTTCTTCATTCGGAGAATTTTATCCAATCTACAAGATTTATTTATTTATTCCTTATTTTCAAATTTATTTCTTATTGTGTGCATTAATATAAAATCTGACTTTGAAAGTCTTATATGAAAGCCATTTATACCAATTTCAAGGCATAAATATGAGGTCTACAGAAATCAAGATCTGGCATTAGTAGTTGCCCACTGTTAATATATATATTTTTAAATTTGCAGGATCTGTTGATTTTGAGTCGGTTCCAACTATCAGGCCCCACAAGTCCTTTTCTTGTACAAACACTCTAAAGTGAAATTCCTATAGAAAATAACTTGTCATCAAATCAAACGATCAAACTTAAGATCTTTCAGAGGAAGCCATGGGAATCAGTGATTAGCACACAAAAGCAAATTGACCAGTTAAATAAAAAATTCCAGGAGTCAATAGTGCACTGAACCAATTACTCATTAGAGACCGTGCAGAGGAAAAACTTGCTACTGCCAACTAGTTTGTTACCCAGTGTAGCTGAGACTGTCCATGACTAGTTAATGGATAAAACCCGGTACCCATATTTAGAATTGATGCAGTTGTGTGATGGATTGCCAGATGGGGCCCATCATGGAGTATGCCCAGTGTGAAAGGAAGAGGAATTGTCGCAAAGCTAAATATGCACGGAATCTAGTTTTGGATGTATATCAGTTACTTTCCCATTAGCAGTAAGACTAATGTTATCTCTTGTTTATGACTCCTAGTTTAAGAATATCTGAAGTATCATACTGTCCGTGATTTACTAGCAATAAAACTAATGAGTAGGATTAAGTCTAGGTTATATGCTTAGAGAAAACTTTATTCATACTTGGTAAGCCTGCGGTCTATATGTATATTTTGGTGTTTATGGCTAATCAACTGGAAGTTAAATCATTTTTCACCTTCTAGTGAAGGTTGGGTGGTCCTTTTTTAATCCTTTGGAGTGATTCCTTGACACAGGTGTTTGATGCCTGGACTTCCTCACATCCTTTAAAAACTAGGGACTTCTGTGTGTGATGCAAACCCTTAAAGGGGTTGAATCGAAGCTTTTGTATAGTGCCGAAGCACAGAAACAATGTCTTCGAGAGACTGACAGAGGAACGAACCTCAAAGAGAAAACTCAATCCACGAAGGAAATTTTTTATTAATCTTAAAAACCGGTTCTAATTGTTCTACAATGCACACACACACACACACACACACACACACATATAAATAACAAACCTAAAATCAAAGATTCCTAATGAAACTAGGAAACTAATCCTAGTGACAAATAAATAAAGAATTGAAAATTTTAAACCTCTCCGGGCGTTACATGTGGGCCATGGGCCTGGCTGCATCAGCCTGCCAGCCCACACATGCCATGCATCACTGTGTCTACTGTGCTTGCGGCTGATGCTTGGCAAGAAAGATACTGATGCACACTGTGCATCTGCTCTTCGAGTATTTGATTTCTATTCGACATCCTTTGAATGCTCTCGAAGGTAGTCATCAAGCCTCAGGTATACTTCTTCGGGCTGGACTAAACTAAAGCAGTCAATGCATTACCGTTGGTTGTTTTCTTGAACCCAATTCATAAGTGCAGGCAGCTGCTTTTGCAGTGTTGGATATTGCATAGAAACCTCATAATCACAGCCCCTAAATATAATGGCTGGATAGCTTGAATCGTGCTGTCCTTGAGATGTTGAGTGTTCTATTGTGACAAGAAGCTCATGACAAGAAGCCCCAAATTTTACAAAGAAACTCAGACTGCTTGAAAGTCCCATGATGTGTAAATATAAACGATTGTCGGCCCATTAATGTACTCATGCATATAGTCTAATTGTTTTGAACATAATGCAAAAACATGTGATTGTATTTATGTGGTTTTCTAAGTCGATGACATGTCGATCCTGTGATTCTCATGAAGTTTAAAATTTTAAGAAGCTTCTGAGTAAGAAATTTGACATCATACACCTTGCCTCCTTGTAGTGGCTAGATCCTAGAAAGGAATTGTCATTTGTCAATGGAAGTATGTTCTTGATTTAATCCATGATACAAAAAATTAGAGGCATGGTTACTTGACACCCTGGTTGGACAAAATCATTGACTTCAGATAAGTAGTGAAGAACTGCTAGTTGACTTAGATTTGTATCAGCAGTTGGCTGGTACATTGATTTATTTGATTATTGTGCGCCTTGTATACAGGGGCGGACCCACCTTATAATGACTTGGGGCGGTCGCCCCAAATCAATCTTAGGATCCCTATAGCTTCGCATGGGCCTTGGAACCATGCTTCATATATGTGTAAAGGTCGCCCCACATGTCTAAACAGTCCACACCACCATGCACACTGCATTCTGCAATGCATTAGCGCCTTTCTCTTCCCCTCATTTATAAATCATCCTAGTCCCTCTCTCTCCTTACAGTGCATTCAAAACACCAACATAGGTGTCGTTATTCCTCTCTCCCTCAGCATTCTCCTATTGCTGTCAGCCTCCACTCTCCAGTTCAAGACTAGCTTCCAAGGACTGTGACTTTCCTGCGATGGCCACCTTATCAGACTTCATGGGTATTTAATATCTATGTTCTCTTTTCATTTATGTATTGACTTTGAATGACTATTTATTCGGAGTGGATCACATGGGGAACATATGATGATGCTCGTGTGGCTACACGAAAACGGTGATCAGGACTAATGCACATCTTTTGGATCTTACAAGATGTTTACTATTCTACTCCACTTAAGAAATTGATATGACCAACCTAGTAGTCTCCAATAGAAAGAAGACTTTCCTACATTACAGTATTAGAGTTAACACAAATTATGTGACTATTGAATGGTTGGATTTTCCATTTACACACATGGACCAGCAAGTGCTGGAGATTAGTTTCATATCTTGGATTATGAGAAAACTGAAAAAAAAAAAAAAAAAATCCGGATAAATCTAAAACCGTTGTATGTACTCACTTACACTCTAAAATGGTGGTTTTGACAAATGCGGTAACGTGTTTAGCAGAAGTCAATATATATATATATATATATATTTTTGTATTGTTAATGTGAAAAAAGTCTAAAAAAGTATAGCTCCACCTAAATGAAAATTCTAGGTCCGCCATTGCTTGTATATGTCATATATTATCAATGCAGTGAACCAGTTTATGCATCCCCTCGATACAGGTTGCTTTGACAAAGTGTATTATGTATCACATGATTCACATCTTATTATAATGTTCCGAAAATTCTCTATGATAAGACATTTTCCAGTTTGAGTGGTACATCACTCTTGTTCCATCTTTTTTCCATTTTTCTGCTCTTTGTAATATTGCTTCCTTTTGAATGAATTTGTGTTTCCAATAAAAAAAAAAAAGGACATTCTGTATGCTGTATTCTATATTCCAAACATCCAATTGCGGTGTTACTAAAAAAAACACTACAATTGCAGTCACCTTCAGTATTTGGTGAGACTGCAAATACTATGTCTTTGGTGTCTTCTTCAGCTAAAGGCCCATGGTATTTCTGTTTTCATTTGAATGAGGTAAGATCTGTCTTCATCGATCAAGACGGTGTTTAGACGTGTGGGCTGGTCAGCTAAAGACATGGCATGTTCCTTGGCTAAACAAGGGGTGGATGGGGTTGTTTTGTTGTTTGCTCCTATTTAGTATTTTCTTGTAGCATTCGGTATAATGCTTTTATACCAGTGCTTCTTCTTTCTTTTGGATACATCTCTATGGATCTTGTAATCTTTTTCTGTTTGGTTTAATACTGTATTCCTCTTTTTTCAAGGGAACTTACTGTAGCCCCCAAAAAATATATTTACAGATCCAAAAATAAAAATGACAGTTCCACTACTATGTTATTGTTCATTGGTTAGTGGTCTTTTTGTTACATTAATTTTTTTCTTTAATTAAAAAAAAAAAAAAAAAAAAAAAAAAAAAAAAAAAAACAGAACAACCAGTTACTGATAGGTCCTGTGTTGAGGTCGAATATTGAGTGGTGACTCCTCTTTTTCTTTTTTTTTTTGTTAAAAAAAAGAGCGATCACTCTTGGCATCTCTTAGTTATTGTGGTTTTGTAGAACTTGTTAATGGAGTTAGGAGCAATTGATAATCTTCTCATGAAACTGTATTTTGATAACTTGGTTGCTCTAGACATTTATCTCCTAAAAGTAAAACTGTGATGAGTGAACTGAACACATCATGGCAAAAATTTCCATCTTGTTGTAGAATAGGATTCTTCAAAGGAGGTTACAATTGGTTTATTAACATTCAATGGTTCAAAGTTGGTTTGCAAAATTTTAACTAAAGGGATCAGTTGGAATTTTGTTCATCAGATGTGTTGCAATTAATAGTTAGCTTTCCATGTAGACAACTTCCTCCCGACCCTTTTTATCACCGGATTCCATGGAGATGTAGTAACCCGCCCCAAGCATAAAGGCATCCCTAAATACAGAGCAGGCAGCTGTCCCACCTTGCACCCCAGTATATCAGCAAAATTAAGAAGCATCGACTTCTCGGTTCTTATCCCAATGAGCTCACTCTTGAAGAAATTAACTTTAAGCCTTAAGACTGCTTCAAAGCAGAGGATGGTGGCTTTGACATGTCTAACTTGGGCTTTCTCAGCTCCACTGAAGATGAGAGTGTCATGCAAATTGCAACTGGTTAATTGCAGGGGTGTTTCTAGCTGCTGTAAAGCCTTCAAATAAACCTACTTTCACTGCCTCTTGAATCATTCTACCCAAAGCTTCTGCTACTTTTAGAAAAAGAAAGGGGGAGAGAGGATCCCTTGTCTAAGCCCCCTTTCGGCCTAAAAGAATCCCTTTGGAGACCCATTGATCATTATAGAAAACCAGGGTGACGATACACACTCCTGAATCCACTTCCTCCACTTTTCCCCAAACCCCATTCTATTGAGCATGTATTGAAGGAATTTCCAGTCCACCCTATCATAGGCCTTTTCCAAGTCTAGTTTGCATATGAGCCCCGGCCTTTTCTATTTGTACCTAGAGTTCACACATTCATTGGCAACCAGGATGTCATCCAAGATCTGCCTCCCCTTCACAAAAGCCCCTTGTTCATTAGATATTATATTTGGCAGGACCTTTTGAAGTCTCCCTGCTAATACTTTGGCTAGAATTTTGTAAATGCTTCCAAGACGACTAATGGGCCTGTAGACCTTACGCCAATTTCCTCTGCCTTCTTCGGGATAAGCACAATGAAAGAAGCCCCATGTCTTTGGAAAGCTTACCCCTCTGGTAAAATTCATCCATGAAAGCTAAGATATCCTTCTTTAGCATCTCCCACATCTGGGCCTGGAGCCTTGTCACTTGCAAGATTGAAAACCACCTAACAAACTTCTTCCTCTTCAAATTTCCTCTCCAGCCCATTGAGCCTCCTGAGATCCGATAGCATTATCGATATTTTTTGCTTTAGCCTGAGGTGAAATAAAGAAATAAAGGTTGTTCCTTTATTTATTGTGTTGTAGTTCTATGGAGCACTATACTGTACATATGTACATATGAAGCAGAATTTATGAGAATATGTATTCGCAGAAGTTAAAGAATCAGTAGGGAAGAATCGAATCATATGTTCTATAGGAGAATCAGTAGGGTAGAAGTTAAAGAAGTATTGAGAAGGATGAAGAATGGGAAAGTGGTTGGGCCAGATGGTATCCCTATTGAGGTCTGGAGGTGCTTGGGGAAGGATGGCATAAGTTGGTTAACAAATCTTTTTAATGTAGTGCTAAAGAGCAAGAAGATGCCTGATGTATGGAGGAAAAGTATTCTTATACCCATATACAAGAACAAAGGAGATATTCAGAACTGTGCGAACTACCGCGGGATTAAATTGATGAGCCATACGATGAAATTATGGGAGAGAGTTATTGAGAGAAGACTAAGAAGAACAACAAACGTTTCAGAGAAACAATTTGGTTTCATGCGTGGGAGATTAACCATGGAGGCTATCTTTCTCCTGAGAAGGTTAATGGAACAGTATGGAGAAGGTCAGAGAGATTTACATATGGTGTTTATTGACTTGGAGAAGGCCTATGACTGGGTTCCTAGGGAGATTCTATGGAGGGTACTGGAAAAGAAAGAGTGTGCGTAGCATATATTGAGGCGATAAAGGATATGTATGATAGAGTCGTGACATCTATAAGAACGACTGACGGAGAGACTAAAGAGTTTCCTATCACGATTGGTCTACACCAAGGCTTAGCGTTAAGCCCATACTTGTCTGCCCTAGTTATGGATGAGATTACAAGACATATCTAGGATGAGGTGCCGTGGTGTATGCTATTTGCAGATGACATTGTTTTAGTGGATGAGACGAGAGAAGGAGTGAATGCTAAGCTATAATTGTGGCGGAAAATGTTAGAGACTAAAGGGTTTAGGCTAAGTCGATGCAAGGCGGAATATATGGAATGCAAGTTTAGTCAAAGTAGGACACCTGGTAACATAAAAGTAAGTTTGGGCACACAAAAGATTGTAGAGAAAGAAAACTTTAGAAACCTTGGATCTATGGTGCAACAGGATAGATGGATTCATACTGATGTAAGTCACATGATTCAGGCCGGGTGGACCAAATGGAGGAGTGCTTCGGGCGTCTTGTGTGATCGGAAAGTCCCCCTCAAGGTTAAAGGAAAGTATTATAAGGTAGTGATACGCCCAACGTTGTTATATGGATCAGAGTGTTGGGCAGTAAAGCATAATCATGTTAAGAAGATGGAAGTTGCGGAGATGAGAATGCTAAGATGGATGTGCGGGATCATAAGGAGAGATAGGATTCGGAACGAAGAGATTAGGGGCAAAGTAGGAATAGCACTGATTGAAGATAAAATGAGAGAAAATCGACTGAGATGGTTCGGCCATGTTAGAAGGCGTCCAACGGAGGCACTTGTTAAAAGGTGTGAAAGCATAGAGATTGCCAGGAGTAGGAGAGGGAGAGGGAGACGCAAGAGAAGTTGGAAAGAAACTATTAAACATAACCTTGCCTACATGGATCTAATGGAGGACATGGCCCTAAACAGATTTGATTGGCGTCGTCAAATCCATATAGCCGACCCCACCTAGTGGGAAAAGGTTTGGTTTGGTTTATGTATTCGTAGAATCAAGACATCTTTCCTCAAAACCTTTTTCTTACACAATTTGCTAATTTAACTATAACGGTTTGGCGAAATTCTCTACATCAGACACGTCGCTAGTTGGCTGATGCAGCCAAAGTGCATCATAGGCCTAAAGGCTCCAAAAGGGAGGTCCAAAAAGGTTTTGGACTAACCCATATTAAGCCAGCCCATTGGGACTAACCCATAGTGGGCCAACACATTGGGTTAAGCCTTGTTGGGCCAATCCACTGGACCAAGATGATTGACTCATTGGGCCTAACCCTTGGTCAACCAGCCCATTGGCCCACCTTTTTTTTTTTTTACTTTCTCAGTACTACAATTTCCAATAAATATTCTCAGATCTACAACAAATTTTCAAGAATCTAGACATGCATTCTTAGTTTATAAAATCCTGGAAAGATATCTTAGATCTAAAAAGGTAATTGATTGACATGTAACAATAAAGGACAATTGATTGAAATGTAAGAGGGAAGACAATCCCATTTAGTGTGATTGTGTGAAGAGGTGACATAATCATCTCATGAAGAGGAAAGGAAATCCTATCTAGGATCCTTAATAGTAGATACTACTTCAGACTACTGAACTGGACAAAATTTGAAGAAAATCATGATTGTTAATACACCAGAATTGTACCAACGTGTGATATTCCTTTAAGATCAGGATCACTAAACTTAGGCAAATCCCCCAATTAAGGGGATACAATTACTGTAATCAATTGTATATTTCTATTCTCAGACATTCAAAGGCTATAAGAAAGGAGGAACCCTCGCAAGGAAGGGTATGGAAATACTTTGAATTCTCTCTTAGTTTGTTACTTTATAGGTAGGGTTGTCATCCCATGCTCTAAAAATACCCTTGTAATCTCTCATTTATTCATTCAATGAAAATTGTCTTCTCATTGTTGTGAATGCATTAAGTGTTTCCCTTGTATGAAGATTCCTTGGGTTGCCAATGGTGATGACCTCTAAGTCTGGGCATCCATGGTGAAGTTGTGAAGACTCAATCCATCATTGTATCCCATCATCCCCTTCATACTTGAGCTTAAAGGGCAGTATAGAGAATACGGGTTGTTACTTTGTTTTTATTAATGCAGTCCTATAGTGTACTGTGCTTATGAAATAGATTACATTTGGGAATATGTTAGCTGTAAAACTAACAGTTCTTTCCCTAAAACTCTTTTTTCCCCTTCTTCTCTTCTTCTTCTCCTCTTTCATCTTCTTTCATTCTTTCTTTCTTTCTTTCTTTCTTTTTTTTTCCCAATCTCCATCTACAGAGGAAAACAATTGATATGACTGGGCCAAGTCAACAGGCCCTAGATATTGATTGTTCCATTGTGTTGGTAAACCATGCTTGGACAGTAAAGCCTGATCAAATAGCATTTACGTAATGTAAAACTCGAAGGATTTAAAAAAAAAAATCACTTCTGATAGGTCGGGAATTTCGTAAACTTATAACCAAATAGATAAAACAAATAATGAATGCCCTAATCACCAACTAGAAAACCCTAAATGTTAATTTTCAGGAATTTTTTATTGTACTGGACAAAACACACCCAGCCCTGTAATAAAATTGGAATAAAATGTCCATCTTTATGAATCAAGACAATTCAAGTGATAGAGGCACCTGGTACGTTCTTTCTAGTTAGCCTTAGTTTAGTGAAGATGCTTTCTCCCTTTACTGTAAATAAGACTTAATTCCATGAAAGAGAATGTCAGGTTGAAGAATAAGATAAGAGGTGAATGGAGGACAGGAAGAGGACGAGAGAGAAGAGGTGGAAAAGGTGTGTTGTTTGAATTAGATGGTCTCCTGAGTCCCGATTTAATTAATACAGCAATTGACAAAATGTGCACATAAATCTAGCTTGTTTTATTGATGATTTTTTCGTTTGTGTTTGGTTTATCTTTCAATGCAGTGAGTAAGAATGCTTTCTTTACAGTGATAAGATGCAAATGGTATTTTTATGTGTATCCGTTTCTGCATATTCACCTGAAAAGGTTGGAGATTTACTTGTTGAGACCCAAATGTTAATTAATTGTTCATTGTTTCACGGTTGCATAGATCATCTTTGACAACATTCTGAACCAAAAGATTCCTTGGCCTCAAGTTCCTATTGATATGTCATATGAAGCCCAAGACTTGATTAAAAGGTGTGCTAGCATTGTTTAATTTGTTGTTTTTTGTTGCAATTGTTTCCAGTTGTTTTGATTTTTTTCTAATTCTCCCTCCATAAGGGCCCGTTTGGTAATTTACTTTATAAAATAAAGTGGAGTGAAGTGAAATAAAAAGAATGAATAAAATATAAGTGAGTTATGATGGTATTTTGTTTTTAGTTGTTTGGGATGGAGTATTTTTGACGTTTTGTATGGGGAAATGGAGTTTTTTTGTCTTTTAGTGAGTAAATGTAGTTGCTTTTTGACTTTTTTACGAAAAGATTGAAGGAATTTTGTGGAAAAGTGTTTTTGATGGGATGTTTAATTTGACTTCACTTCACTTGACTATATTAGTAAAATTACCAAATGGGCCCTAAAGCTTTATTAGCTTGAGCTACTAGTAGGGGACCACGGTACTAGAGAAAGAGAAAGAGTAAGAGTTATTTTAGAGGGGAAAATAGGATAAAGAAGAAATAAGAAAATTGTATCTAATCATTGGCAAGACGATGGATTCAGACGTTTGACATTGTATCTAATAATTGGTAAGACGATGGATTACAAGATCATTGAATTGAGACGTAAGGCGACATCATCGTCAGGTTGGTACTCTCCTTGCCGCCGCCTCTTTTCTTCTCTCCTCTTTCAACAGCTCATAAAGTATGGAAGATATGCTGAAGCTTTATACAAAATCAAACCCATCAACCGTTAAAAAATCAAAAAAGTAAAATAGACCCGTTTGGCCAAATGAGAAGCAATAATCAAAGCATGCAGAATGTGGATAAGACCATATCCGAGTTCCTCCCAAAACACATACTAACTCAACTCGATTGTGCCTTTTCTGATGCTAATGACAATTAGATAAAAGTCCACTAGATAGCATAAAAGAAAAGAATCTTCATTATTGTACTAAAATTACTGAGCCTTCTAAGCTCTCTAGTAACTACAGTATTATTATAAGTACAGCACCATTTGAATTATAAACTGAAAAAGGGCCTCAGAAATTATGATTAATCCCCTATATATTCCTAATAAGTTTCCCAATTTTTGTGTAGGAAAAATTCCTTATTGTGCTTTCCATCAAATTTGAACTTCAATAAACCGGGGCGGGTTCCAGGGGTTGAGGGTGCGGGGGTGGGTGGTACTCCTTTCATGTAATTGAATTCCTAGGAGTTCTAAGACTTGTATTTCTATAAGTGGTTAGAATGGTGGGTGCTGGTTTGGGGCCCCACGGGGGGCGGGTACTCCCAAAACTTGGCATTCACAGCTGAAAAACACTTACCTACATTCACCTGGCTTGGAAGCAGAAAAACCTAAATTGTAATTGAATTCCTAGGAGTTCTAAGACTTGTATTTCTTGAAGTGGTTGGAATTGAAGAAACAAAGGTGAAGATCCGAAAATGTACATCAAATAATCTTCCCTTTAATGAAAAATGTATCAAGGGGAGTTGGGAAATGAATGCCCAGCCATCACCTAGTAAATCAATTCCTAGGAAAGTTAGGGTCCCTTCTGGATTACCACTTTTCCTTTATTGGAGCCTATTTGACCATCAGTTTCTATGAATTTATTTCCATCCAAACAAACGGGCCCTAAATCATCTTTTTAGTTGCCTTAGTTGCGAGTTGCGACCCCTTTCAACATGCATGCCTTGTTTCGGAAAGTTCTATCTTTCTTCTTTTTTATGTTAAAAGACCATAAAATTGATGCTAGCAAGCCCCAAGGAATATTTGCATGTCTTAGGTCTTAAAGCATACTGCCAGCTGCCAGGTACCAGGCATCAAATTTTCAAGCAATGGAACTTCGAACATACCATATTGAAACAACAATTTAAACTTCTGAACAGAACCAAAAAACTGTTTCTTTAATCAGTCTGCTGACACTTGAAATATCACTTTGAAATTCTAGTACTTAAATACATTTTCCTCCAAAAAGTTCACATGCTGAAATGTGGATGATTGAAACATAAGAACCTCTTGGTCATGGCATTTCATCTCATGGAAAAATGCTAGGTGAGGCTCATGATGGAGATATCAGCTGTAAAACCTCAAAATTAATTTTAAACTATGTTCACATGGTAAAGTAGATGTTTCAGATGGTAAGTGGATGTATTATTTTTATTCTAATATATTTTACTTCAGGCTTCTCATTCATGATCCTGATCAGCGCCTTGGAGCAAATGGAGCTTCTGAGGTTGTTGTTCATCATCTATATTTATCCACCCTCAGTTTTAAACAAATTTCTCTTGCTGTTCCCAGAGGAGATCTAAAAGATGGTGTTGTGGAATTCTTTTCTTTACAGGTAAAAGCACATCCTTTCTTCAAGGGAATCAACTGGGATACTCTTGCCTTGCAAAAGGTAAGCATACGTAGTTGCATACTGCATATTGCAAAAGTTTCTGTTTATATCTACCACTGCCAAGTGTTGGAACTTAAGCTTAAGCTTAATTTGACTCAAGCTGGGTTCAATATAATCCTAGGTAAACATCATCATCACCACCGAAGTTTCATCCTATTTATCTAGGGTTGCTTTCAAATGCTTCACCTAGATTTATTAGTACGAATACCCAAATTCAGCAACCTTTTTATAAAGTTCAGCCACTTATTTTATGCATTCCGATTCCATAATCTCACTTTCCACAGTCAAGTCAATTTCTTACACTGTTGCACATTTCAAACTATGATAGCTGGATACTTCAAAACAGGCAACACATCCATGTCAGTGATATTAGATACTTACTTTTTATTGTGAAATCCATATCCCTATCATTTCCATGCCATGTTTTGGCATCGTAGATTTTAAATAGACTTTTCAATGAATTTCGGGGAACAACTGGCACAAAAATGGTTAAAATCCTTGGTGCATTAAACAAACATGCAAAATATGTGGAATTTCATAACATAACTCTTCCAATTTTTAATATTTAATGGATCATGTATTTCATATCATGAGTAATCATCAAGTTTCAAGCAAACAAATCTTGCGGCCACATAAGCATAGATTGGAAGAGTAAAATAAAAGGAGTATGTGCTGATCAGGCCCTTACAGTCAACAGACTAAGACAACATTCCTGCTGAATGATTTCATGCAAATTGTCACACCTCAGACTCTTTTGATCTTTTTACTCAAAGGTTTCTCACTTTTTTCTTTAGAAGGAGATTATCCGTGGTGAACTTATATGTGGACCTGGGCCTACTTGGATGCATGCCAATCATGACAGTTATGGGAGATTGGGAGGTGTATGTATGGGTTATGGACGGCCCAAAATTCAGCATAATTGAAGCATGATATCTATGGATTTTGAAGTCTCAAAGATTAATAGTGAAAGCAAATGGAAAAATGGGAGTTTCAATCAAATGGTGAATGATAGTCACATTGAAGTGAATGCTAATTCAAAGTGGATAGCGAATGTTAGGTAGATTGGTCATAAGTTAGCCCAGGTGACATAGGCGGAGTTTTTCGCATGTATATGTGCTTTTCTACAAAGGAAATGCCCTAAATACCATCCTTGCCATTAGATTTTTCATTGTTGTTAACAATAACAACAAATAATAATAATAATAATAATAATAATAATAATAATAATAATAATTAACTCATTAAAGGAACCATGTTCTGCATGCGTTGAACATCCTTGTGAACATAGAATGTTGCTTTTTCATGGAAAACTGAAAAACTAATCCAAAGATTTTCTCGGTGCATGTGGGCCATGTGTACTTGGTTAGCTTATGCTATGACTGGCTATTGACGAGGGAGGGAGTGTCTCTTCTTTGATTGGGTGAGAGTGGGGAGAGGGAGAGGGAGAGTGTGTCTTATCTTTGATGAGAGGGGAGGGAGGGAGGGAGGGAGGGAGGGCCTTGTCTTTGATGAGAGAGAGAGAGAGTACATCCCGCAATTCTTCATCTGAAGACCACAAATTCAATACTCTTTTCGGTCCTTTTAAGTCTGTCTGGCCGAGGTGTTATGTTTTCTTCTGACACTCAGTGCCACTTTATTTTTCTGTGATACAATAGAAATTGTTATTCATTTGTAATATCTCTCCTGTGAGATCTGAGAAGGAGTTAAATGTTTTCTGTAGGCTGCCTTTGTTCCTATCCCAGATACGGCGTATGATACAAGCTACTTCGTGTCACGATATTCACATAGTTCTGGTGGAATACCAGAAGATCATGACTCTAGTGACTGTGGTTCTGACACAACTGATTCTAGCTTGGTTGCTGGTTTTGACACAGCTGTATGTATACTTGATATTCTGACTCTTGACGTGGTTAGATGAAATATACAGAAGTTCTCTGTATTAGTTTTGTAAAACTTGTTGCCAAATGCCTCTAGGACTAATGTTCATGAATTATTTTTCATCTCTGTTTTCTGTATTTTATCATTGTGGCTTCGTGTTATTTTGCATCATCCAACTCATTGGTGAGCTTAATTGTTATTCCATTATTTCTACAATTGCAGGTAAGAGATGAACAGACAGTTATTTGTGGGAAATTTGAAGTATGGATTATAGGGAAATTTAGGTTGGATAGAAGCACTATATATCTTGTGGGGTATTCATTCCTGCCAAACATGTAGACTACTTGATTCATGCTTTCTTGTCGATGCACATGGATAATTAGTCACAGCCGCAGCCTGTCAAATAATTATGAAGTTTTTCAGGGGAGATAAAAAGAGACACTAATGTAAAGAGAACTACAGATAAATTCAGGTCTGGACCCTGGAGAGAATTGGAGCAGACCTGAATAGTAGCTTACCGGTTGACCATAATGCGAACAACTCCATAACTAAGTATAAGTACATATAAAATGCAAAGCGTGTTGGGATTACCATTGTCAATTTCAAAATTGTCGCCAAGAGTTGATGTCTATAGCACTTCATTGTGTTCTTTCTTGCTTAGCACTTGGCTCGGGGATACATCTGTGTTTGTATCCTCATCAATCGTTTACTCTATATCATCAAATAGTTGCTTTGTCCCTGACTGTTGCTGCTCAGCTGGTTAGGGACACCAAACACTCTTTTTAAGAAGTGATAGTGCACGAGTTCAAGTTTTATCTAAGCAATAAAAGAAAATAGAAAATGAAACTAATTACTTCTGTTGTGGTTGTCAAATCTAATAGATATGCAATGTTCAAAATCTTCTTAATGCTTCAAGACGAGATATGAATAACTATAAGGAGTCTACATCTGAGCACTGGCATTATGAGCATGACACTAAATTGTAAATCATTCCCTTAGGCTATCCATTGTGAAAATACTATAGAATACATTACAAGCTTACGCACTATGATGGATTGGTGTTGGATATGCGCGTTCAAAGTTTAGGATATCCTTCACTAGTAACATACTTTGAAATTTCTATTTTTTAAGATTTTAAATTATTTTTAATATGAAACTAGAATAGGCTGAACAGGATTGGTGCAAGCGTGTAACTTCTATTCATTCATCCCCTTTAACTTCTGTTTTTTCATCTCCACCTTGCATCGTCCATGATAACTTTGTGACTCCAGTGGGAATGTTCCAATCACTGAAATGAATAATTCCCTGGCGCCCACATCTGAATGCATCAAGTGATATGGATGTGATAGTGGTGGCAGTGGTGGTGGCAGTGCTGCTGCTACTTCTGCTGAGTCAACTATGTCCAATATTTGTTCATATGGTTCTATCTAATTCTTACCTTGTATCCATACAGCAAAGGATAAAATGTATATTTGCATATGCCAACCTGTTCCTAACCAACTTGTAAGAAAGATTCAAGGCAGCTTTTTTTTTCAAAATCCACCCTAAGGAATAACTCATATGGATGGAGTATATTAGCCTTATCTCAGTGACATGTCACATAATACTCTGCCTACCACTATCTCTTAAATGTTTCATGATAGCAATGATACCACATTTGCAATAACTATTTTGAGATTTCCTTTACACTATGCTTGTTTCCTGATCCTCAGATGGATGAATGTGGTGAGATGGCCGACTTCAGTGCTGATTCTCCTTTAGATCTCTCCTTAATCAACTTCTCATTCAAGGTAACCTTACCTATTTTCTTGATATGAAGATGCTTAATTTATTCGATAGAACTTCACCACATTCATCTGTGTAAAAGAATGACTAATGAGCTCATTTCAGAATCGCGCAACAATCAATTGTTCTTCCCTTCTATCTTTTTTTCTTTCTACTGGTTTTCTTTCATTGTTCCATTAAAAGGAAAGATGTTTATCCGACTTATGGAAGTAAGGAAAAAGGATAGACTCTTTTCCACTGGTTCACAGAAAGTAGTGTGACATGTCTTAAGAGTGTGGAATGGCACTTCCTTCCTTGGTTCCATCCAATATCAATTAAAGATTTGAAGTCAAATCATCCCTTTTCTTACTGCATAACACTTAGCAGGCTGTACCATGCATGGACTGATGAGATGTTTTAACATCCTGCAGAATTTATCACAGTTAGCATCCATTAACCATGATGTGCTGCTACAAAGTGGGAAAAGTTCGTCCAAGTGTTCATCCCCATCACAAGGTATGGAACAATGAGAGACTAAGACCCAAATTCCTACCACATATGAAAGTGTCTGCTCCCAATTGCGAAACCAGTAACATGGTATTTTGTTCACGTCTGCTGCTCACCAATTTTGGTGTGTTTTCGTCAATTTTTTTCTTTTTCATTTATCATACCTGCCTTTCTGGCAATTCATGTAACAGTGTATTCTCATTTATTGGTCTTCATTATATGGATTTATTGAACTGTATACCCACATCAGAAACATCAGTAAAATAACAGCGCATGTAATTATTATTATTGTTAATTATTAATTCAATAGTGGGCTTACAAACTTGAGTCTTGACTCTGGTTACGCACGCATGCACAGATGTTGATCTTGCAGGGGGCCACAGTCATACAGTACACTATTCCATTTTTGGGTCTATATCTCAATTCTTCGATTTTATGTGTGTGTTCTCTTTAGGAATGTGAGTTAGGATCTCCTAAGGTCATTTGAAAGATGTAGTTTGGGGTTGCAAAGGTTCATTTGAAAATACTGAGCTAATCATCAAAGGTAGGGCTTGCTGAAACTTATAATAAGTGACACCATCTCATATACTGTAGCATCCGCCACTGGCACTCATGTTCCACGTTACATGAAGGTTTTGACCCTGGACTTGCTCAGACCAAAACAGAGTATCTAAAACCACAACTTAAATGGACATAAAAGCATAATAGCCACAACAAAGACGTTGCTTAGTGGATATGTTAACGGTTAGGCATGTGTGAAAAACCTGCTCATTGGACGTTCCAGTACAAAATAGGCCTAAGAGACGGCAGTTTTTTGTGCTGGGCGTTCATACCCAAACTGTACTCCTTCCTATAATGTTCCTTTTAAACAGTGATATCGTGAGCTCATAAACCTCAAGAGGCTGAAGACTCTCCAATCCGACTCAATCTTCGTCATCTTCCCTTGACGGCTTGACCAATCAAAAGGGTGGTTGGGTTCTACCCCAAGGGGTTGGCCGAGTGGTCAGACTATTGTTCGTCTTTCTTTCGGGGCTAGAGGTCTTGGTATCGACTCCCGGTTCCCTCCTCTTTAGGAACTGAATGTTGAGTTTAATTGTGGTACCACCTAGGGGCCATAGGGGTTTTACCCCACTTCTCTATGTGCCAGGAGGAAATAGTCCAGCCCAAAGGGTTGAGAATCGAAAAAAAAGGTATATGATTAATCTCCTGAGGAATTGATAAGTCCTACCATTGTTGGATGTGTGTTGGGATGGGGTTGTGCATGTCATTTTTATTGTGCCTTTTTTAGGACTTGTTTGTACCACGAAGTGTGTTTTTTGGTATGTGGATTTTTGTTTTCCCACGAGAGAGGAATCCGGTATTTCTTCTACGAAATAAAAATTCTCTCATTCGAGGAAAATAAGCTTATTATTTTTCTTGTTTTTTTTCACTAGGAAAATGTCCTATCACAGTTTTTGTTTTGTTATGGATAGATATCTTGGGCAGGGTGCGCTTTTGGACCCTCAACGAAGGTGGGACCACTTTAGGAGTTGAGATAAAAACAAAGATTGTAATCTCACGCATATGTGAGAGGAATGAAAAATAGATTGTAAATTGGGGGAAGCTGACATATAGTTTGAGGAGAAGAGGATTTCATAAATGAAGATTTTTAGTAACGAAGAGTCGTAATTGTTGAGAAATAAATAGAGGGATGATACATTTCGGAGGCCTTTTGTGTTTTAGATGGAACAACTTAGAGTAAGAAGGGCGGGCCCGTATGATGACGTGGATCAAGATAAAGAGGTTTGTTTTCTGTATTCTTTCAAAACATTTTTCAACTTTATAGAGAATAAACTAGCAACACCCCGTGCTATGCACGGACCACAGAACCACTAAATGTACAGACTCATACGTACTATTTTTATTAAATAATTTAATTAGTAAACAGTTGAGTCATTTTTTGTTGCTAGCTTGTGGTTAGCATGAGGTGTGAGGATATGTTTTTTCTTAGAGCCTTGGTGGTTTGATGATATAGTTAACTGTAGACTTGAAAAAAAAAAATCAATGCCTCGTCAAGAACATGTCAAAAAGATTGCTGACATGGAGTTCCTCTCTTTTATTTTTCCAACCTATCAAGTTTAGATGGAGGTGCAAAAAATCTGAATGTTTTATTTTTCCCTTCCTGACATGCCCTCTCCCTGATCAAGGTGCTGGATGGCCTAGGCCTTTTAATTAAATGTGAATGTTCCATTAAAGACAATAAAAAACACAATCCCTTGATCAGATCACCTATTGGGTCCCACAATCCAAGACACCCAAACAATTTTTTATTCTTCAAACCTACCCTCTCCTTGATCAAGGTGTGGATGGCCCATGCCTCCACGCCTGACAAATCTAGCCCCCTCATCCGGAATTACATTTGAGTGACAGGATATTGGGTTCCACTGGGCCCCCAATCACAGATTGGCCCATTTGAAGCCATACTTGGGCTAATTTTAACTCCTTTCTAAGGACAAACTTGGGTTGAGTCTTTAACCTCAACCCTTTTTTATTTGGCCATTTTTTTCTAGCCTGCTTGGTCAAGGGTTTAGGCCTGTATTCATTAAAAACCTTTTTTTTTTTAAGCCAATCCACTGTATTTGTAGCCAAACTGTGGAGTAATTTTAAGTTTATTCACAGAATTGATTTTTAGCCTTTTCATACTAGTTTGCTGAGCCAAGTTTCAGTCCATTTAGGACTCACTTTTAGTCTGTGTTTCAGCCCACCACATCTATCTATTTGGGATGGTTTTTGACCCAATCTCAACCCTTTTGCTGTCGAAATCTGGTTGTAACCCAGTCCAATTTCAGCAATTGTTTAAGATAAAATCTAGTCAAGTTTCAGTCATTGTTTGGGCAGATTTTAAGCTCATTCAGTTTTATAGCTGTTTAGTTTGTTTGGATATAAGGACCCAAATTGTTTGCTTATAGGGATTTGAATTTATTTGGGTGTTTGGTTCTAAATATTTCAGGATGTTTGGTTGGGAGGATTCGGTGATGGCTTAATTTTTTTGTGTTGATACCGGGACCCAAGTGGGTCACCCGTTGACCTATCTGATCCGTGGATCCAAAGGAGGACCCATGGGCGACCCACTTGGTGGTGGACCCGTGCGAGGTGGGTCCTGTTTGGCCCACCATCCATCGTCTAATCAGAGAGAGGGAGAGGACGTGTTTTAGGTTTGAATTTATTTGGGTGTTTGGTTTTGATTATTCCAAGGTGTTTGGTTGGGAGGATTCAGTGAGGGCGTTGATACCGGGACCGAGGTGGGCCACCCGATGACCCATCTCATTCGTGGATCCGAAGGAGGACCCATGGGCGACCCAGTAGGTGGTGGATCCATGTGAGTTGGGCCCTGTTTGGCCCACCATCCAGCGTCTGATTAGAGAGAGATGACGTGTTTTAGGAACAAAATTAGTTTTGTAGCAGATTGTTGTGGGACCCACTGGTTGATCCGATCTCCGATCTGGTTGAGGACCTAAGTTGTTTGTTTAGGGTGATTTAAAATTATTTAGGTATTTGGTTGGTAGGATTCGGTGAGGGTTTAATTTTCTTGCGTTGATACCGGGACCCGGGTGGGCCACCCAATGACCCATTTGATCCGTGTATCCGAAGGAAGACCCACAGGCGACCCAATAGGTGGTGGACCCATGTGAGGTGGACCTTGTTTGGCCCACCATGTAGTGTCTGATCAGAGAGAGGGAGATGACGTGCTTTAGAAACAAAATCAGTTTTGCAACAAATTGTTGTGTGACCCTCGGTGAAAGCTTGATTTTCTTGCGTTGATACCGGAACCTAGGTGGGCGACCCGATGACCCATGTGATCCGTGGATCCAAAGGAGGATCCCTGTGGGTCGAGAGGACGTGTTTTAAGAACAAAATCAGTTTTGCAACAGATTGTTGTGTGAACCTCGGTGATGGCTTGATTTTCTTGCATTGATACCGGAACCCAGGTGGGCCACCCAGTGACCCATTTGATCGGTGGATCCGAAGGAGGATCCACGGGCGACCCACAGGTTCATCTTCTAATAGTCCCCTTTTTTTTCAATGTTATCTGTATTTCTGATGTCAAATCAGTTATGTAATGAGACTTTTTTTTTTTTTTTAGGAAGTTAATGTGGAAGTTACTTTAGAGGAGAGAGAAGAGTGGAGAGTGGATAGTGGAGAGGGAGCAGATAATGACACCTGTCTTCATATATGCTATGAATTGAGGGATGGAAGTTTGGAGGCTTGTGGTTAAACGAAGGTAGAATACATTCTAATAGTATAATAGATACCTAGTAGGGTCCACCGGTGATATAAGTGATTGGGCCATAAAATATGAATCCCTTTATAGTCATTGATCCCAAGTTTGCAACGCAAACAAATGAATTAGGCTAATGGATCAACTACGTACTCATTTTGGATGGTGAAAATCTTACCGGCCGTTGATGAAGTGGTTGGAATAATGATTTGAGCCTCTATCAACCAGGTGGGCCCTCGTCGCCAGTGGACCCTATAAAAAATGTTGGGGCTATTTGGGGGCTTCACCGATGGAATTGAGTAAAGCAAATATTATTTTGAATAAATAATAAAATATAAGTAGATTATGATGATATTTTATTTTTAGTTGTTTGTGATGGAAATTTTTTTATTTTTTGTATGGAGAATTGGAGTTTTTTTTATCTTTTTAATAGTGACAGGGAGTTGTTTTTTATTTTTATTTAAAAAAAAGATACACGAAAAAATTGAATTAAAATGTTTTTAATATAATTTTTTTTATTTTATAGAAACGGGCCTTTATTTTACTTGAATATATTAATAGTGTTGCAAAACAAGCCCTGACAACCTAGCATACCGTACACACTTAAAACCCTAAAACAATTCCTAAACTATAAATAACCCCTTGCAAGCCCTAAAAAGGTAAAACCGCATCCACGTTTCAAGAGAGAAGTAGAAAACCCCCGTAGAGGAGGAAGAGAAGACGATTTGGATCGAAAATGCCAGATTATAGCGCAGGCTACGATGGTAGTGGCGACGGATCATACACCGAACTCAGATCTCAGGTTCTCTCTCTCTCCCCCTCTCAGATCCTTTGTTTCTTCTACATTTTCTCCCTCTTCGTTTGAGATTTCCATCGAACACCTTGTGGACTAGTAAAGCAACTTTGGAACATGTCCAATTAATCAATCTGGTTTCCTTTTCTTATGGGAAAACAATGAGATACAAGATCATTGAACAGGAGAATATGATTATCTGAACTAACTAACAACATCTATATATGTATAATCCATGATCTCTAAACCTGTTATTCATAACCTCTCTCCCTTTTTATATGCTCCATATTCCATACAAAAGTGGTTGTATCTCTTAACAGATATGAGAGCTTAACACAAACTTATTTGTTTATGAAATTTCTTGAACTATACATTGGTCATGGATGTTTGTTGGTGATTCTGTTAAGAAAAATGAATATGAGAAGACCAAAATTAAGTTTATCTTAGTCGAAGTCGAATTTAATCCTTTGCCATCGCCTGCGATGTCATTGTATCATCTGGGGTGCCTGATTTCCTTGATTTGTATATTCTCCTTCCATGTTACTATGGCTCATCCTAATGTTAGTTGAGTGAATTTATGTGGATAATTGTAGCTCCTGTGGGATTTTAGTGCCTGTTTGGGAGCTGAAGCTGAAGGGGCGAAAACATAATGAGGAAGCAAACCATCCAATTTGGGGTAGGGGGTTGGGGTTGTCCTACATGATTTAACTCCTGCAGTGTGGCTATTGAAAAACAGTGCGAGCATTTTTTTTTCCCCTTCTTCGTGGGCTTGTGGGATGAAGCGTTATACACAAAAATAACTAACTTCAAGTGTCAACTGCCAGACTCATGTTGTAGGGCATTATCAGAGGTGTTTCTCTCATGTATTCTGTTTCGATCATGTTATGGACTCTTGGTCTTTGTGAAACCTTGTGATATGTTGCATTTTTTTGAGCTGTCATTATTAAATTTGTAACTGATTTTGCTGACTAGAACGATTATTATTCAAGTGGAAATTTATCATTCTTTCTTGTACTTGGCATCAGTTTTGCTATAAATTGCATTTAATTGTGTTTGTTGAAGTTGTGTTCATTAAAATCTATGATTCACTGCAGCGTGCTTCTCGCGAACATGGAAGAGATTCTGGGAGAAGCAGAGATAAGGGACGAGAAAAGGAGAGGGAGAAGGATATCGATAGGGAGAGGGGGCAAGATAGAGACCGTGATCGTCATCATAGGGACCACTACAGGGACAGGAGTGATCGCCGGAGTCGAGATTATGATAGGTGATATTTCTGCACTTGCAGTTACAGAACTGATTCATCATTGTTCCATTTGTACTTTGCTGCTTGGTGAATAAGTAATTGAATTTCTTAAGTAATTTGGAAGTCTCTCAACCTAAGTTTGTAATTCTGTGGCACTTCATTTGGTACCTTAACTGGACTTTTCGCTTTACCCTAAATTTGGCCTGGTCTTACAGTCATGCACAAAAGATGAAGCTGATGACCTTGACCATGTTGGAACTTAACTGCAGTTCTTGCTGGCGTTGCTTTTCTGTTTAACAAATGACCTTTTTTGTTTTTTAAATATTTTTTTATCAAGCTCAAGCACCTCTTATTTCTAATGTAAATTCCATGTTTTGTCCAGCCGTAGAGAGTATGACAAGGACAGAGATGGCCGGCATAGACATAGGTCTCCTTCGAGGAGTAAATCAGACCACAGATCGAGGTCTCGTTCCCCTTCACGATCACGGTCAAAAAGGTAAATGCCTTTACTCTTTAAGAATTTTTTATGGTTCACGGGTGCATGTTGTTCTGAAGCTATTTCCTATTTTGTTTGAATCCAGTTGTCCAGTAAGATTGTCAGTCATTGCTCTGATTTATATGCAGTTACTACTTGTAGAATGGTTTTGTGTGCTATGTAGTGTAACAATTTTGGGATCTGTTGAATCCTATTGTTAGGCGATAGATTTGTGTTGTTAAAAGTGTCGTTAACGGGAGGCAGATTTTAGATGACATCTTGGTGGCAAACGAATGTGTGCATTCTAGGTACAAGGACAGACTTCTGGGGCTTATTTGTAAACTGGATTTGGAGAAGGTATACGATAGAGTTGATTGGAAATTTCTCCAATATATGCTTAGTAGAATGGGGTTTGGGGAAAAATGGAGAAAATGGATTCAGGAGTCTGTATCCTCAGCTTGGATTTCTATTATGATTAATGGATCTCCAAAAGGCTTCAATCCCGATTGGAAGGGGACTTAGGCAAGGAGATCCTCTATCCCCTTTCCTATTTCTTATAGTGGGTGAGGCTCTGGGCATAATGATAAAAGGGGCCATGAATGCCGGATTGTTCGAGGGCTTCAGAGTGGCTGAAAATACCCCTTCAATCAACCACCTACAGTTCGCGGATGATACGTTGATATTTTGTGGAGACGACGAAGAACAGATCAGAAATGTTAAAGCAACCATTCTATGCTTTGAAGTTGTGTCAGGCCTAAGAGTTAATTTTTAATAAAGTGAGCTGATTGGTATAAGAATGGAGAGCTCTTTGCTACACAAATTTGCAAGGGTGCAGGTGGGGGAGCTGCCAGGAGCTGCCAGTTTCGTACATGGTTTAAAAAATCGTCCGAGTTCGAGTCGAGTCTCATGCTAATGGGACTCGACTCGCCTGCAACATTGGAAGGGGAAAAAATAAAGGGAAAGGAAGGGGGAGGCCTGCATCGTTGGAGGGAAAAAAGAAAGAAGGAAAGAAATGGGGGGAGTACAGGGGGGAAAAGGACAAAAGAAAAGAAGAAATGGAAAAGGTGAACAGCTGGATGACAGAGACGAGAGAGAGAGAGAGAGAAAGAGAGAGAGAGAGAGAGAGAGAGAGAGAGAGAGAGAGAGAGAGAGAGCAACGTTTAAAAAACAAAAAAAAAGGCAAAGGTATACCTACCTGGGCTCTCTGCATGACTGCTGACTGATTTTGCTGCTAGCCGGCAACAGCTTCCTCCTGCTGCTCCTACTGTCTGCTGCAGCTGCAGACTTCTTTTGGTGCTTGCTGTTGACTCTCTTGCCTTGCTGTTGACTGCTGTTTGTTGCCTACTGCTTTTGCTGTTGCTACCTTAGGTGCCTGGTACACTCTCCTCCTCCATCTTTTTTTTTTTTCTTTTTCTTTCCTTTGTCCAGCCAACCCACCTCTCTCCCACTCTTTCCCATCCACACTCCAAACTCACTTATCTTTTTCTTCATTTATCTTTCCCCTTCTTTTCTTTATCACTTGGCTAGGTCTCTTTTTCTGTTTTTTTTTCCACTGATCACAAGATGGAGCTTCACCAGACTCGGCCGAGTCCCGTGCGACTCGGGCGAGTCGACTTGGACTTTGCCCTTGCTGAGTCGAGTCCTGATTCCGCTTTTTTAATCCTTGGTTTCTTATCTAGGGCTGCCCTTGTGTGTGGAGTCGATGGTGATATTGCAATGTAACCCGGTGGTGGAAAGAGTTGAAAGAAGCTATTTGTCTATCGGAGGAAGGGTCATCCTAATTAAATCGGTTTTGTCTAATCTGCCAATTTATTATTTCTCCCTCTTTAAATGCCCAGCCTCTAGGGGTGCACATGAGCGGTTCGGATTGGTTTAGAGTGGAAACCATCAACCAAACCAAACCCATTGGTTTTCTATTTTCCCAAACCGAACTGAAAGGAACCGGTTCGGTTTGGTTATGATTTTTTTGTTTTTGTTTTTGTTTGTTTGTTTGTTTTTTTTTTTCACAAAAAAATGGCAGTTCAATCGTTGAGAGACATCTGACTTAAAGTAACGGAGTGAGGGTTCGAGTCTTCTTCAAGTAATTTTTCATTTTCCTTTATATAATTTATAAAAAATATGTATTTATATATTTGGTTCGGTTCGGTTCGGTTTGAGCGGTTTTTTTGTGCACCCCTACTGGCCTCTGTAATTCAAAGAATAGAAAGACTGCAACGAGAGTTCCTAAGGTATGGAAACAACCCTCAGAAAAAGTATCACTTGGTGGATTGGGATTCTATTTGTAGATCGAAGGAAGAGGGTGGACTAGGGATACCACCTCAGACAAATTAATCAAGCCGTTATGGGCAAATAGTTGTGGAGGATAGGTGAAGAATCAGATGGACTATGTAGATTGGTGTTGGAATGGAAATATGGTCTTCATAGAAATGGGTGGGACCTTCATGAGTCATGACGTCCCCAAGAAGTCATCAATTGTGCCATGGACAGGGAAGTCAGGGTTAAATCTTACATGTCAAGAGCTGGTGACAAGATGGTTTGAAGCCTCACACTAAGGAGGAATTTAAAGGAGCAGGAGGAGTCCGAGGAGTCCCAATTCATATCATTCCTCAATCTCCTAAATGATGTCCATATCCAGGAAGGAGGGGAGGATACTAGGGTGTGGACGGCCTCAAAAGATGGTCTCTTCTCAGTCTCCTCATTCTTCTTGGTTATTTCTAATAGATCGAGGGAGAGAAATGTAGTGGGCAGCATTTGGAAGCTTAAGGCACCTCCAAGGGTGGTAATATTTGGGTGGCTAGCAATACGGAAAAGTTCTCACTCATGATAACTTTAGGAGGAGGGGGAGGATAGTGGGTAATGCTTGTCCCATGCGCTTAAGAGGGGAGGAATTAGTGGACCATATCATGGTAATTGGTGACCTACAATACGGCTCATTATATACAGAGAGTCCCAATTCTTATCGCTCCTCAATCTCCTAAATGATGTCCATATCCAAGGAGGGGAGGATACTACTATGGTGTGGACGGCCTCAAAAGATGGTCTCTCAAAAGATGGTCTCTTCTCAGTCTCCTCATTCTTCTCAGTTATTTCTAATAGATCGAGGGAGAGAAATGTAGTGGGCAGCATTTGGAAGCTTAAAGCACCTCCAAGGGTGGCAATATTTGGGTGGCTAGCAATAAGGAAAAGAATTCTCACTTAGTATAACTTCAAGAGGATGGGGAGGATAGTGGTTAATGCTTGTCCCTTGTGCTTAAGAAGGGAGGAATTAGTGGACCATCTCATGGTGACCTACAAAATGGCTCATTATATATGGAGATCGGTGATTGGGTGGTTTGATTGTTGTTGGGTCTTTCCTAATTCCCTACCAGAGCTTTTCCAGGCTTGGAAGGCTCCAATAGGGGCCCCTAGAGGGAAAGAACTGTGGAGACTATACTTTCTAGCAGTCATATGGACCATTTGGAAAGAAAGAAACTCAAGATGCTTCGAAGGGGTTGGAACTAGTGAGCGTTGTGGGTGTCCATTAGTCCGTCTTTTAAAGGATATTCTATAGAGCAGATTACGCTGCAATGGAAGGAATTGGCATTTTCTTTTGCAGGGCCAAATTAGTATCTCATTACGGGCCTCATCTTGTATTTTTGTTTTCTTAATTTTTAGCTTGCCAGTATACATCTCTTGTACCACTTGCTTCTGTTAATGAAAGTAACCATTCAAAATATATATATATATGTTATTTTGATTGGCAACAAAAAGGAAAAACATTATTGATTGAAGGCAATAAAAAGGATTCAGTACAAACCATAAATACAATGACTAAAGCACCTAAGCATACACCCCATAAAGAAACCAACTCTTCAACAAAATGATCAACCATAAACTATTTAATTTGAACTTAATATTACAAGAAAATACGGAGCTTGTAGCCTTCCAAAAGCTAAATTATGTCCAATAGTTTCGAGAAGATGGTGCAGTGCCTCTCTCATACGACAAGAAAAAGTACATACTGCACTTTGTCTATTGCACCTTCGTAGCACTCTTCCTGGTATTACATGAAGGTTTAGATTTCTTAAAATTGAGCACCACGCCGCCTTTTCTTTTCATTTTAAGGAAATCTAGAAGCCTTATTTTCAATTCTGTATGTATTTATTGGGAAGTCGTGGTTTCTTTTTTTTGTCCTTTATTTCTCTTTTTTTTTTTTTTGGTTTTTTTTGTTTTTTGGGTTTGGAGAAAAAGAGATAAGGGGGTTGGGTTGGGGGGGTTCTACTGAGGCCACTTTATGACATTTATAAAGTAAATCCATTTACACATCCCATGCTTGTTTACTAAGGACTACCATGGCAGGTGTTTTAACCCCTCAACTTATCTTTTAGACCCGTTAACTGGGTTTTGTTAAGTTTGTTATCATGCAGTTCACCAGGTGGTGATCCTGATCTATGCATCATTTATGAAGAGGTTGGATTGCTATGATATGGATATATAAGCATATCTGAGTGTTAATTTGTCCAGAACTGTTGGTTTTTTTTTTTTTTTGTGAACATTTTGTTATCTTTTTGCTAAGCATTATTTATTATATCTCAACTATTGTTGAGGCTTGAGACACTCTTTAGTTCTTGCCAATTAATGGTCTTCCTAAAAAATGGATCCTGCTGTAGACCAGATCCCCTTTCTACAAGAAGAAAAAGAAAAAAAAATTGATCCATTATTGCTGCGTTTCTTTATTTTGGTTCGGGCTCCGTGACAAATGATCATTTTGCTGTACTGAATTGACCTATTTCTTTTTCTCTAAAACTTCTTTCTTTTGGCTGGAATCAAACTGTGATATCAATTGGGTAAATAGCATGAAGGTCGGGTCAATATACGATATATTTTTTTATTTTCCCTCTTTATTATGAGCATGTTCAATAATCAGTTATTCTTGAATAAATTCTGCTTGGTATATAAGTGGAGACCTGGAAGACAAGTGTTACTATGTTCTTGAAATCCGTTCAGGAGATTCAATCACTTTTATACTGAAAAGTGGTTATTGGTTTGTGTTGTTCAACTTGTTTAGTTTGTTCAGAAGGTGCTAGCTTAAAAATTCGTGCTTCATCCCGCTTACTCGAACTATAAACTGATTTTATCGGGCTATCAGCAACCCCCATTTGAATGTACAGGGAGTTATAGTTTCTAAGATGTCTTATTTTAAAGTAGTGACACTACAAGCTGACCAGTTAATTTATTGGTGTTGCTGCTTTGTAGATGGGACTTTGAAATTATCTCTCTCCTTGAAAGCATTTGGTGGTAGCTGTAAGGAGATGGAACATGAACAGTCCATCTGGATTTTTGGAGAGTATAAACCTCACTGGTAGTCTATCTTAATTTTCAAGTCAAGTAAAATATTTTTTAAAGTGTTTGGACAGGAGGTCCTGCTGACTTTTATGCTTGCTGTCATTGTGCTTAGCATGAAAAAAAAAAAAAAAACTAGTTTCTAGGCATGGGTTCTGTTTCTTTGGTTTTTATTACTGGTTCCTGTTTTATCCTGCTATCTTTTTTGTCTTAGCTGTTCGTTCACACTTGCTGTTCTCTTCAACTAGAAGTTTTTACTAAGATTTGTTGAGAAAGAACATGCAATTGACAGTTGATTTCCATTGCAGTAAACGAATTAGTGGTTTTGACTTGGCGCCTTCTGCTACTGCAATGATGCCTGGTGCTGCCGCTACTGCTGCTGCAGGTGCATATTCTTTTCTTTTGGTCTTATTATAGATTAAGTTGTTTGTGATTAGCTAGGAAGATGTCAGTATGCATGGTGTGATTTGGGTAAGCTGTATCTCTTCATTCTTGCATTAGCACAATCTTTATGGTATTTAGGAACTTAGAGCTAGCATGTCAGGATGGACTATTATTTTTTATGTTATTACATGAATTACTTCTGGAACTGAAAGACATTTTGGTTGTTTTCTTGTTTTTGGTGGTTGTTTGTTTGTTTTTGTGTCTATTGTTGTTGTAAGGCAATGTTGGGCTACTTGCCCCACTGTGCTGCCAATGGGTGTGAGCCGGCTACTGTAGCTTTTATGTACAAGGAAGATTCAATGCATCGGTTTGATGGATCTTGTTCGTCTTCAACTGGCAACTATTGCCTTTTGGGTAGTCTTACAAATTTTTCCTCCAGAACTTGACATGATTTATTCCTTTCATCTCTTCGGTAAATTCTATCATGAGAGGCTAGGACATTTCTCATACCAGTAAACACATGTGAGGAATTCGTGCATAGCATATTACTATGATTTTTACATATGTCTAAACTTAAGACTCATCTGGTTTTGTAGGCTACTCGGCATGCGCGGCGTGTTTATGTTGGTGGTCTTTCCCCTACTGCTAATGAACAGGTTACGTATCCTGTGTTCTATTCTGTGTCTTTGTTCAGTAGCCTTTTGTTGTGGAGTAATTTGGATATGGTTTTGTAGTCACAATGGTGGTGTGGTTATTACTGATTCATCCTGACTCCTGAGAGGACAGCCCTTCAGCAGAGAAAGGCGAGTCTGGATCCTCTTAGGCTTTGACTGGGAGAAATTTCTAGTTGGAGGGTCGAACTCCATAATAGGGTCATCCAATCCATTAAAAAAATCCGTTCCGCTCAAAATAAAGACCCTCCCAATTTTTCTAGAATAACCAAATTTTACTCCGGTAGGAGTTGGTTCCACCAACAAATTAATCATTTGATTAAAAGTGTGATTTAAACAATCTATGCATCTTTGTTTATCATGTTTCTTATTGAACAGCCAACTTTATAGTAGGACCAACTTGGATTACGCTAAAATTTGCTGATAACCCACAAAATGAGAGAACATTTATTTTGAGCGGATCAGATTTCAAATATGTGAGCCCACTGTAAAATTGTATTCTTTCAACTAGGGATCTCTCTTAAGTCAGGCTGCAACAGGTCTTGAGCATACATGTGTTTGAGATAACATGACAGCTTAGTAACTTCTTACAAAGAGAGGAATGCATGGAGAATTTATATACTCCCATGGTTTAAAAAAACGGCTGTTATGTTATTTTCAATATAACGGTCATAACAGTCACTGTATCAGAAAAAAGCAAAAAAAATTAGTCGATAACAGTTGTTATTTTGAACATATGTCATAACGGCTAATATTTTGAAAATAACGGTCAAAATATCAGCTGGTGATGGTTTTTTTTTTTTTTTTTTTTTTTTAAATACTTTTCTTCTCCTAATCATATGTGGAGCTTCCTGAGACTCTGAGCTTTTCATGCAATAGTTGTCAATTCCATTTAGGTCGTCATTTCAGTCTAGCCTCCAAGATGGAGTAATTTGGTATTTTGGTAAAACTTTTCAAAGTGACTTTTCGGAATATGAAAATTTAAAAAATATATATATATATATATATATGTAAATAATAGATTAACAAAAACAAAAACAAAATATAAATTATACATGTTTCTTGATATGGATATTGAGAAAAAAAATAAAAAAAATTAGTGAAAATTGCGCTACAAATTGAAATGGACCGAAAGGGACAACTGGAATGGGTCGGAATGGACCAGAATCAAACCGTAATGTTTTGACCCCCATTCCGTTTCGGCCAAAGGACTGGAATGAGAAATTCTGGCCATTCCAACCGAAATGAAATGGAATTGACTACTATGTTCTCAAGCCTCTTTTTTCACCAAAGCTCAAGTGATTTGCAAGATTTTGGTGTATTCTCATATGAAGGCTTCTTCCGTACTGAATCATAACATCCCTATGTCTATACTCCAATGCTTTCATTAATCAATTCATCTTAATGTATGAGTAAATATTACTTGAAAGTTGAAATAAATTCTCCACTTGCTTGGTAATTGAGTACTGCCCTACTATTGCTAATTTCTTTACTTTAAGTGTTTATAACACTAATGTTTAGTTCTAAATTATGGTTGCAATGCATACTGTAAAATTTGTAATTTTTCAACTTAATTTAAATATATATATATATATCTATTTAATTCAGAACAAAATTTACAAAAGAAAGTGATACAGGATTTTATGACTTAGGGGGACGGATATTTTTTCTTTAAAGTATTTACTAATGGAAAAAAACCATAGTTGGATTTTTTTGGGGTAAAATTAAAATTCGCACTGCGAAGGACTGTTAACCGCAACCTGATGCTGCGTCATAATGGTTTTTAGGGTCGACTTCGATGGCAACTGCAACCGCGATTTTAAACCATGCATACTCCTCTTTGGTGTTGTACTATTGATACATCACTTTTGATGTGTAACAGGGGAAAAAAAAAAGTAAAGAAAAGAAAACAACGTATAGTTTGTTATAAAACCTGGTTCTAATTCTCGAGCTTTTAGTGGTCTTATAGTTGTTAGAATGAACCTTATGCAAGAAACTAAGTTTTTTCCCAATCCATTATGAAGGATATCCTATGAGGGTGCTGCACAATTTGTTTAATGGTCTTTATTTAACTCTTTTCAATTTGACATAAAGGTTGCTATTATGATGTTCCGAGTTAATAAGAATTCATTTATGGGTTTGCAACATTTTGTGGATGTAAATTTTTGGTTTATTCCCTATTCAATATTTCATTGCTAATTTACAATCTCCTTTCATTTTGTCGCCAGTCTGTTGCTACATTTTTTAGCCAGGTTATGTCAGCCATTGGGGGAAACACTGCTGGACCAGGTTTGATCTTTTTTTCTCTCCTTTATGTCTCTTCTCTTTTTTTTTATAGTATCACCTAGGGTTCAAAATATCGGTGTTGGCTGCTGTATCAGCCTCCAAAAAGTTAAGAAAGGAAAAAACTAAGAGAGATATGGGTTTGTGATTTGTATTGGTTGTTGGCCGCATCAAACTGTATGACAGTGAAATTTGGAATCTTAAAGGAGAAGGTACATTAGAAGATGGTTGATTTTTGCGTGTGCACTGTGGTTGTATTTTTACGAAACTTATGAGCATGTTCAGGACCCTAAATGTCTAGTGGGACATGTTTCTTTGTCTGACATCTATTGACTTTACTCATTCCATTGACTTTGTTGTCTTACATCATATGTAACCAATTTGTTATTTATCATTATGATTAGGTTTTCTATTTTCCTTTTGTCTGAGGCCAATAGCCTCATTGTATAGCTTCTCCTCATTTTGGGCGGTGGCTGTATTTCTGGGGTTCTTCCCCAGCCACTTCTCAGTATAACCCTTTTACAAGTTGCCATTTCAAAAAAAAAATAAAAAAAACAATAATAATAATAATAATAATTTACGAACAACTAGATTGTAGGTCTAGTAAGGTTAAACCATTACTTGATATTTCATACTATTTAGAGAATAAATTGAAAAAATCTAAGAATTACCAAAAAAATCAATAAAATTCCCTAACAAGAAAAATTAGCTAAGATATGTGTTTGCATTTGAATTGCTTGCTTTTGATCCTATACAAGAGGAAATGAAGGAATGCCTTTTGGCGGTGTGCTTAGAAGACCGAAATGACCTGTTAATGTTGAATTAGAGGGGTGATTTTTCATTTTTGTTTTTGAATGGTAATCAGTGTGTTATAATTGCAAGGTACTAAAAGGGAAGGCAATAAAGATGTTAAAAAGTGACATGTTAGAATGTGTGTGATAAAGAACTTTGCTTTAAAAGGGATGCTTGGAGGAGCACCTGCAGCCCACCCAGTAAGGTTGTACATGCAGGGGTGGACCCAGAAAATTCAACTTTTGTGGGGGGTGCGGGAGCTCTATGCAAAAGAAATATTGGGGGAAGGGGCAAATGTAAGGAAAAAAAAAAAAACATCTTAATTTTCAGAATTTGTAGGGGGGTTCTTAAAAATCGTTAACTTCTTTCAGGTATGAGTGGGAGCTTCAGTCCCCACCCCCTTGTACCTGGGTCCACCCGTGTACATGGGTTAGGGTGGCTTGGGAAAGGCTTGTCCAGGCCTAGCCCACATCAATGCTATTGAGGTTGACCTTGCTAGAGCAGACGGAGACCTAAAGAGAAAGGGCGACCTCAATTTTGAAGCATATCTTAACTTCTTAAGGCCTTTAACCCGACCAACGAGTGACTGCTGCTAGAGGCTCAAATTAAGGCTTAATTTTACTGCAGGCAGAATTCTAGGGTTTTTCTACGCAAAATTTTTAAAGAGACGTGATTAATTATTGCTTTTAGCGGATAAATATAGTTGTGTAAATCGCTACAATTGGGCAGTTTTCTTGCTTTCCCACATAGGTGGGGCATGTGGTGTGAATGGGTTGATCAACCCAGGGTCAGCCTCACTTGTTACAATACACAATAATGATGATGGTGGGTCTCACATGTTTCACTGTACACAATAATGATGATGATTTAGGGTGATTTTATTATAGTTGTCAGTCCATTTCGATTTGACTCCAGACTGAAAATTGTCAGTTGGATTCACATTTTGTATTACATTTTGGCTTCTGATTTTGGAATAAAAAAAAAAAGAAAAAAAGAAAAAGAAAAACAATGATGATGAAATCCAGTGAAAGAGTAAAACAATCAGGTCTGCCTTGTGTCTTCAGCAAACTGTTTTGAAGGCTAATATGCATTGGCTGATATTAATTGGCTAGTATGTTTTTGTTTGGTTCCACTGATTCATTCTTTTTTTTTTTTTATTATTATTATTAAATGTGATGTCCAATACAGGTTCAAAATGTTATTCATCGATATTTTGAACCATGATGTACTTGACTTTCTATTTATGATTGGTAACATGGCTTAAACCCAACCATTAAAAAAAATGGCTTGAACTCACAGCCTCAAGGTTGCAATTGTGAGCACCTTTCACTGTGCCACAGCCTTGTCATGATGTACCTGACTTCTCAGCATGAACTTTGATGTCTTTGTTTTTCCAGGTGATGCTGTCGTCAATGTATATATAAACCATGAAAAAAAATTCGCCTTTGTGGAGATGAGGTCTGTTGAAGAAGCCAGTAATGCCATAGCCTTGGATGGTATCATATTTGAGGTTTGTTATATTTCTTGTACATATTTGCCCAGCAGAGCTTAGCACATGTATGCATAATAACTTAACTATGTTTTCTCAAAAAAAAAAAAGAAGGAAAATGAAAAGGAAAAGGAGGAAAAAAAAAAGGAATTGAGTTCCCTTACACACACATGCGCGTGCACAGAAAAAGAGAGAGAGAGAGAGAGAGAGAGAGAGAGAGAGGAATACAAGCACTTCTTTCATGGTGGAGTTGGGAGGGGCTGCCTTTAACATCTGTTCCCTTACGAAGTATTCTTGCGATTCATTTATGATATGTTAAATATGGCTAAAAAAATTTCTTTAAATGACTAGACATATTCTGATTAACTGTTTTGGTCTTTGTGAGGTTCTTTGCTTTGTATCTTATTGTATTGCATGAGGAGATTTCCATTTCATAGGGAGTTCTTGCTGCAAAGTTTCCTTTCCTTCTCTTGGCCCAGTATATGCTTTGTAGCACTTGCAGTCTTTCATTGTTTTAGGAATCATTAACATAGTTAATTTTTTTAAAAAGGTACAATGGCATTTTATTGTTCCAAAGAGGTGTCCTCTATTGGGCTTCCATGGTTTCCACGAGGGGTAGATAGTTACAATGTTCAGATTTTAGAAAATTTTGTAGGGCAAACGTTTATGTATGTTATTTTGTAAAGGCTTGGATTGCTTTTGGGTAATTATCTTTTAAATGCAAAGAACTTGTTTGATCTCTTTATTTAAAATTAGGTTGTGGTTCTGGATATATCCTTGTGGAACAAAACCTTAAGGCTTTAAGTATAATTATTTACTTGAACGGACTCGATAGTCTTTTTTGTCAAGCTTGTAAGAAAGAGACAAGATTTGATGTCTTAAATACGGAAACATGTTTTATGGACTAACTTTTTACATATCTCCAGGGGGCACCTGTGAAGGTGAGAAGGCCTAGTGATTACAATCCTTCTCTTGCTGCAGCACTTGGCCCAAGTCAACCTAATCCCAGTCTGAACCTAGCTGCAGTGGGGCTGACGCCTGGTTCTGCAGGTGGGCTTGAGGGACCTGATCGGATCTTTGTTGGTGGTCTCCCATATTACTTTACGGAACCACAAGTCAGAGAGCTTTTGGAAGCCTTTGGGCCACTTAAAGGTTTTGATCTAGTGAGGGACAGAGAAACAGGGAACTCAAAAGGCTATGCCTTTTGTGTTTACCAAGATCTTGCTGTCACGGACATTGCATGTGCTGCCCTTAATGGCATAAAAATGGGGGATAAAACTCTCACTGTTCGGCGTGCAAACCAGGGTACAACTCAGCCTAAACAAGAACAGGAGAGTGTGTTGCAATATGCACAACAGCAAGCTTACCAGGTGTGGAGGGCTTTAACTAAAATTTCTTTGTTTGAAAAACTTCTTTCTTTTTAATGGATTTTCATCAAGGTATTTGTTTATCTAAATGAATTTCTTCAAGGTTGGGTTTAATCTATACTTATTTTTTCAGAGACTGGTATTCCAAGGGGGCCCTCCTCCTACAAAGGTTGTATGCTTAACACAGGTGGTCACTGAAGATGAGTTAAAAGACGATGAGGAGTATGCAGACATAGTGGAAGATATGAGAGGAGAAGGTGGAAAATATGGTATGGCTGCTTATTCTTATTTTTTTTTTTTACTGTTTCACCTTTTTGTATTGTGAGGTTTCATGTTATTTACTTGTACTCTCTTGCTAGATTTCTCCTAGTGGAGCAACTTGGTCCACCCTTTTGTTTTAATTTTATGGTGATGTTTCCTGCTATTCACTAGTACTTTTCATTTGAGTTCTCCTGGCAGAAGAACAACTTTCTAAAACTATTTAAATGAAGAGCTGCAGATAACTAGTGGCTGCACTGCAACATCCCTCGTTAACAGTATGACTCCCTCCGTTATCTATGACTGGGGCCGATTAATCTAAACCGGAAACACTTCCGATACCAAATGTTAATTTTACTCCATTAGAAGTAAGGCCCAATCATTGAACTGAATACCTGTTTTACATGATATCAAATATCACAGAAAGCCACACCCAGGTTCAAGTTAAACTTGAGTCAACCCTAACATACAAAGATTGTTGTACTATTCTGCTGTTTGCGGGTAACTCCCAAACACTTACGTGGTGAGATGTACTGTATTGTTATGCTGAGAATACTGCCCAGGGACCTTGTTCTAATGGTAACTGTACTCTTTGTACCAAACATCTGATTTTTACATGTCCTCAATTATAGTCCTTGTAGCAAATATCACTCAGTAAAGTGATATACCATGGATTGATTGTGTTAAATTATCTTATACGTGGCCAATACAACAGTATGTCAATCTGTTGGGAGAAATGTTTGGGCAAGTGCCTTTACTTGGGGCATGCAATATGTAAGCCCTACAGGTGAAATGAGGTGATGAGAAGTGTTTAAATATGCCAAATCGGACCCCAACTCGGCTAGAATTGGGTGGAGTTGGGGCGACGTGTCGCGGCCAAGTTCGATCTGAGTCACTACTTTGGTTTTTCTTTGAAGGAAGATGGGTTGGTTTTGGTGGTGTAGTAGCAGAAGAGGGTGATGGAGATTTGGAGAAGAGGAGATTGAAGGGAGATGAGGAGAAATTGAAGATGGGTTTTGTGGCTAGAGGTGAGGTAGTAGCAACTCAAGAAGAAAGGGGATTGGCGGGGACATGGCTGGAGAAACGGATTTAGGGTTTATGGTTTTGATGGATGAGGTGTGGATGGAGTCTTCTAGAATACATGGGAGAAAGAGATTTAAGGGTTTGGGTTTTTGATGGATATTGATGGGTGTGGTATGAAACAATTGAAAAGGTTGATTCGAAGCCGTGAGAGGTTCTAGTGGATTATCTAGCTAAGCAAGGGATTTTTAGATCTTCTCTATGGATGGGATCAATCTTGTAATTTTCGGGGGGTTGTGGGGGTGGTGTGCTCTTGGTACCCTCCTGGCCTCCCCTTCCTTTTGTTTTTTGGTGTAATTCTCTTTTTAATGAATTTTATCGTTGATGATATAAAAATTAAAAACATGAGAGGTTTTGGAGAGGGACTTGAGTTTTGCTAATGGGAGGGAGGGAGAGGGACTTGGAAGAAGAAAATGCAGCTGGGATGGCTTTGGTGATGGCTGAGTCGACTCAGACTTGGCTGAGTTTTAAAAACCCTGGTGAGGGGTATGTTTTTATCACCAGCACAATGTCTGCTTAAAAAAAAAAAAAATAGAAAAAAGAATAGAATAAAAGGGGTGTTTGCCTTTTTTTCATTCTTAGAAGCTTGTGTCTTGCTCAAGGGTTGTCATTTTGTAAAAGTTGTCATTCTCTCAGTTTCTTTTTTATGGACCTTACATATCGACATGCATTTTGCAGGTACGCTGATCAGTGTAGTCATTCCACGACCAAACCCAAATGGCGAGCCATCCCCGGGTGTAGGGAAGGTCAGTACCAAATGTCTCTATTTCTGCCAGAAAATAATTACACTTCTAAGCCCAAAACTTCCGCTGAAGGGTGTTCAATCTGCGCTACTGCCATCTTAAAGTTGATTAAGACCAAGTTGGATTTGAAGTATGGTGAAGGCCTTAAAATAATAAATACAAATACCAGGCCATTAGCCCTCCATTTCCTATGGGCCTTATGACCATAACCAGACAGTAGCATGTTTGTGATTTAGAAGCTTGCATTACGTTTCTTTCTTTTTTAACCTTTGGTTTCAGTAGCAAATTCTGAGATTCATCTTGTTTTTGCTATTAAACAGGTTTTCCTGGAGTATGATGACACTGATGGAGCTGCTAAAGCCCGCGCAGGACTCAATGGGAGAAAATTTGGTGGGAATCCAGTGGTAGCCGTCTTCTATCCAGAGAACAAGTTCTCTCAAGAAGAATATGATGGCTAAGCATTTTACAAACCATTAGACATTACTAGTACTATATGTGGCTAAAATACTACCTAATAGGAACTCAAAACATTGACGTCTTTGCTAACTTATTGGAGTTGTGAATAAAAAACATTGTTAAAGATGAGGAAACATTCAACCTATGCTTGCTATAACCGAACAAGGATTCCGCCATTGGTATGGTATGCCCCGACTGGTTCATCTATAATGGTCGCACCCTGTATTGGTCAGGATTTTAAGGCCGGGCTTTGTAGCTGCGAGTAGTTAATTACATATATGGAGAATTCATACTTACAAAGCATATGAATTTATGATACAGATTCACACACATATAGCATAATATATGGGTTGATTGTCTAATATGGCATGTTACAAGCATTTATCTTAAATCATATTTTGGCCACACGTGAAATCTTTTTCCCCTTTAGCCAGTTCCGGGCTTTACACCGATTCTTGGGAGAAACCAGAAAGGACTTTCAGATGCACACCTTTTTCTTGCGTCTTACTGTGCACACATCCTAGTGGTGCCCATTTAAGCACTACTCAGTATGGACTGGCACTCTTATGGTCACTGGTCTTTTTTGGTGTTCTTTATTCATCTATACACCTATCCGAATGGACCATTGATGTGCCTTGAATTTGATGTGCCTTGAATTTTATACAGAGTTGATCTTTCATTCCCACCACTGTTCAGTGATGGCTTGTATCGGTGTATTAAGTGCACACCTCTTGGAGGAGTCCACCTGATCTAAATGGACTATATTCAGATCCCCTAATAGTCACTAGATCCCTAGGTTTGTACCGTTATGAATGGATTGGACCGTTGGATTGATTATTACTTTTTTATAGTATAAAGTTTTTAAATCTGTGGACTATAAATTAAAGGGTGCTTGCTACAGTCAGCCTTTTTTTTTTTTTTTTTTGGGGGTGGGGGGGGGGGCTTGGTTTGTTTCAAAAATAATAAAAAATAATAAATAAATAAATGAATGAGTGTGGATGATCTGATGGCCCCTAAAAGCGACTTTGAACATCTGTATGTGTGGATCTGCATCGAATTTTGTGTATATTCCTGATCAGTTCTACTTCCAGCTAGATAAGTGCTGCTGGGCGCTGGCTACCAATGCCATTCACCGAAATGTGCAAGTGGGTTGATTGATGTCAGGTAGGAATCAATGGAAATTTTGGAAAGTTGGATATCGCTCTAAGCAACATTGGAATTAATGCTGATCCCACAACCTGTCCATCAATGGAAAATTTGGAAATTTTGGATATCGCTCTAAGCAACATTGGAATTAATGCTTGATCCCACTACCTGTCCATCAATGGAAACACTATGGATGCACAAAGCAAACTGGAAAAAAGAATGAACTAGGATCAGGCATTACCAATTTATTGCACAGTTACTAGATTAGAACTCAGGTGCAGAAGCTATGCAAGAAATGAGATGCCTTGTTTAGCAAAATCTTGGTGTGGAATGACTTTGAGAAATGGAAAATGGAAAACAAAAGTGTCTCCATGGAAGGAAGGCGACTCACCACTGAGCTATTGGTGGATTGGCAAAAAAATGAGTTGCCTTTTGAGAAAAAGAAAAAGGTTTTCAAAAACGCACTCACGAAGATGGCCAGATCCAATATCCATGAATGCAGGTTTTCATGTCCTGAGCATATACTAGAATTTGGTTTATTTTGGAATAAATCCATACTAATTGCTCATCATGTGCAATATGCATATCCCTAACCTTGATATTTTGTGTTTAAATGTGATCTTCTTCTATAATCTTTATTTATTGGAAAATATTCAAGTGAAAACTAGTTCTCACCTATTATATGAGAACTTTTTTGCTAGGCCTAACTAGCAACTCATCCAAACCTAGCAACCAATAAGGAACCCCCTATTAGTCACTAATCCTAAGGATTGACACACATCCGAATGGACTGAACTGTTAGATTGAGGGTTGAGTATTTTTTTGAATATGAAGCTATTAAGCTTGTGGGCCACGGATGTAGGGGTTAGTGGCATGGGTTTGGGGTCAAACTTGATACTTGAGGAGGCCTCACATAGATTTTTCCATCCCCCCTGGTCCCATCTCCAAATGGGGCCCACAATTGGGCCCCACAAAAAAGTAATATGTGAGAATAATTTCCACCTGAATATTACCCTTACTTATTTGTATTGTCTCCGAACAGATTTTTGTCTAAAGGATGATAATATGTAATTCATCTCATTCATCACGAGGTTCTAATAATTGCAGCCACATCTTTCCCAATTTAATAAAGCTGGGGATTAGTGGGAATCTTGGATGCTTATGGGGGATGAGTACGAAACACTAAACAATTATATTATCTTGTCATATTTGGGTGTAGTGTACTTTGGCAGTTCTTAATCCTATTAGGAAGGATTTGTTTAAGGCAATGAGGATATATGTACATTTATTTCCATTTCTAGAAGAGTTTTGTTGTAGAAGTACAAGACAAAATGCAAAGTACTTGCTAAATTTTTGAAGGGAAAGACACACTTGCAAATGAATATACACGTGCTTGGTCAGAATTTAGGTGCTTGATCAAGTTTCTACACTATTTAATGAAGCTTACATTTTCTTGTCGAGTATTTAAAGGCTCACACTTGAGAAGACTCACTTTTCTTCTTAAATTCCAGTGTTACTCACTGTTAGACTTATAGTGGGCCCCATATGCAAAGCTAGGAAGTGGGCCAAGTCCACTAATAGAATTCCTTGGCTCCTTAGGATACAACTTTTTGATATAGTATAGCTTCCTAAAAGAACGAGTATCCTCTTCCAATTTTGGAAGGAATTTAAGAAAACAAGGTAAGAGAAGGTAATTGGATCTACTATTAAGGAGCTGCATCCTCGCTCACTCCTTTTGAATATTCATGTGCATCCATCCCTCACCATAGAGTGAGGGACACTTCCATAATTAGAAATTTTCAAGTACAAAAGAGAATTTTTAAGTATATAGGGCGTGGTGCACTTTCATAATTCATGTGCAGAAAGAGAAAGTGCCATCACCCTATGGTGAGAAATAGATGAACATGAATGTTCCATATATATATATATATATAGAGAGAGAGAGAGAGAGAGAAAGAGCGAGAGAAGAATTAATGGGGCTTTCCTTCTACTTTTGTCTAAAATGGCATCTTTATTTTATCAGTAAAGTATAGCTGTATGTGGGAATCACAGAGTCGATGTTGTGGATAGCACGCCCGCTCCCACCCAATCTTTGAGTCAGTAGGTTTACTTACCCTCCCCTGGCTGCTACTACGCCATCGTGGCAAAAAAGGTGTAGTTCTCTTTTTATTAAGAAAAAAAATTTTTGGGTAAAAAATAAAGTTTTTGGCAATGGAAATTGACTTTACTTTCCCATTCAGGTGTGGCCTATCAACATACATGTTTGTGTCCATCTGTTTGCTCTCAAATCATTTCTATATAAGGCACACACTTTCATTTTCCACGTTTGCTGCTTTCCTTGATCTGAAACAAAGGGCCAAGAAAGGTATATTTTCCACGTTTGCTTTCCACTTTCAAATAGCTATTATCGTTCTTTTAGAGGCCTCTTTTGTATATCACAATATGTATTCCCTGCTTTCTATTCCACCTCTTGCTTGATCCATTTATTATTGTATAAACAAGGTTGCTTTAACTTGCTTCCAAATCATTGGATCCAATAAAAACATTATTGGGGAAATGTACCTTTGATAATTCTGCAGGAACTGTATTCGTGAGTTATATGACTACCTGCAAAAACCACCACACCATCTTTGTTTGGAGAAATTTTTTTTTTTTGAGAAAAATGACAATCTTTTCAAACCTTCAAATCTCAACAGAAAAAAGAGGAGTTCCATTTTCTATTTAAATGCCCTAATTTCTCATTTCATATTCCATGTTTACCTTTCGGTTTTAGAAAAGTGCTATTGGTTTTTTTAATTAGTTTAGTTTTATTATGACTTGATAATAGTGTTTAACACCTCTTAATGCCATTAATTGAAGGAAACCGACAACTTTACACCTATTTTTAAAATAAAGAACTTGTTTGAATGAGAAAGGAAGAAAATATTTGTTGAGAACATGTTTGGACAAGGCCGAGGATTCTTTGTCACTGTAGAAAAACTTATGAATTTATGTTTTTAGTAATTCTCCGTTGTTCGATGCAGCATTTTTCCTCTCAAAAAGAGAAAAGTCGAACTAGTTTTTTCTCAACTCTTTAAAAAGCAATTTTCTATGGGAGGAAGGTAAGAATTGCCTTTTCACAACACTGAACAAAGAATCCATCGTGTTGCAGATTCCAAGCAACGCACAAACATGCCCCCAAAATAGAAAAAATAGAAAAATCTTTCTACTATTTGAATTTTATAGGTGGAGAAAGGTAACTACTTTATTAACTAATTTTTTTTTAAAAAGACATGGAGAAGTAGTTTTCACCTTTTCTCAAGATGGTGCGGAAACACCTTTTCTATCTTCTCTATTTTTTTTTTTTTTTTTTTTGAAACAGTAACAAAATTATAATAAAGAGAAAAAACAAATACAAAGCTGAAAAAGTAAAAGAGAGAAAAGTTAGGGACAAGGGACAAGAATATTATACTGACCTGGTCCAATTATATAATCACACCTGCCCATGGAGGCAACCTCTTCCCTTGCTTGGCTAGCACATCCGCGATCGAGTTGGCTGATCTAACATCACGATGAAAAGAGACATTTCATTGAAATGGAATTGAAATTTCCAAGGGAAATCTTCCCTTGGAAATTGACTTAACTATTTAGTATTTTAGTTTTAAAACGTTTTAATGAAGAATCATTAGGAGTAAAGTGATCAATGAATGTCTTTTCCCTATCTCTAAACTTCTCATTTCTTCTTTCATTGAGAATTCTCTGCTTATCATTTTCTCCTCGCTAAAATGAGTGGCAAAAGAAAACTAGAGTTTTGGGTTCCTAACGACCACTGTGAGATGGTAGTACTTAATGTAAATATCTAAGATACTTTTCCAGAGTCTACTCCCAATTTCATGTCGATCCGGCCAGTTGAGTCTTGAATTCATTTGACTCAGCAGGATGTAACATTTTTATTTTTTTTTAAATCAGGAGGTAAAGTTGAGTTTTAGTTTTTTTATTCATTTATTATTTATTTAAATTTCTAACTTTGCCTTTAAAGGCTTCTGAATACAAATAAGTAGTAGATGGCTGACTGCTGGAGACCATTAACAACTCCAATATCCACCTTGGGATCCTTTTTCTGAATTGGGGGTTTCATCCCTTCAAATGTGTCTTTCCTAGGGTCTTAATTTGGGAACCTTTAAATGTGTTGTCTACTTGTTTACCATGGTTCTCTTTAACCAGTTCTCGTTGTTGTGGGCCTTCTATTTTGAAGATGAAAATATTTTTAGAGTCTGCGATTTTTAGATTGGTCTACTCAAATAATCAACCCAAAAGTGTGCAGAAATTAACAATATGCAGTGGAAATAAATAAACAAGCACACACCACAAGGACACTAAATTTTAAGGTGGAAAATCTTAATCGGGTGAAAAACCACCGATTCGAACTGAATCAAATCAAACACTATGAATCTCGCAATTACAAGAAGCTCAGATCTCTTCCTAAGATATCCCCTACCCAAGGACTGAAGTTATCTTGTATCGCTTTATGCTTTAACGACTTCACACTGTTGATTGAAACAGATTCAATCCAGCGCTTCACTCCTCAAGTCTTCTCAAAAGAAGATAATCTTCTACAAGGATGCAGAAGAACTGACTCTAGAGAACTTAGCTGCACAACTTCATAAAAATCTTTAAAAAAGAATTCTCTCAATAATAATCAATAACTCAGAACTTTAAGAGGTGAGGTGTGAGCTGTATCTTTGGAATAACCCTTGAGTCCTTTAAATACCCCTTTGGTCATGCTTAAGGTTGCCTAAGTTGATTAGGACTAAAACAATCAGTTTGGGCAAAATAACAAGTTTCTCAAATTTCATATGGCTCTCTGCGCCTTGTCCGCTCGAGCGGACCTACCATCCGCTCGAGCGGATGAGGTTCTGTCTGCCTTCGCTCGAGCGAAGCTTGGACCGCTCGAGCAGTCCATTCTGGACTTGATCTGGAAATACAACACTATTCTTCAGCTTTCTTCTTCTAATTCTTTCAGACTTTCTTCTTCTGAGTCATTCCAAACTTTTATCTTCAGAGTCATTTTCTAAAACAGAATTACAACTCAAAAGACCCAGAGTTTTGTCCGACCCATGAATTTAGCCAACACTAAAATTCTAACAGAAGACTTGCAATGTACTCTCTCTTTCATGAAGTTATATGAGAGAGAGAGTGTGTGTGTGTTTTAATTCCATCCAACCTTGACATTAATATGAAACAAAATATGAATAGAATGAATAAATGAAAACACAATAATATGTTTTAAAATAAAGAATTATATGAAGGAACGTAAAGTTTTAACAATAATAGTTCCATTAAAAATATTGTTTTGAGAATAACATATTAAAGTCTTAAAAATGAAACTAATAAGAATTTAAGTTTTTTTTTAAAAAAAACAGGGGTTTTAATTAAGTGTATCGGGCCCCTGAGACTATGTTTTCCCTCCCTCAGTCAATAATTTTGAAAATTTCTCGCATAGGTCCTTGTATTGGATGTACATGATTAAAATGATTGAAATGCCCTTAATTTTGTGATATCATATATTTTGAGGGTTCTGCCCTTTTTCTCAATGTTTTCTACCTATTTCTCCCAAAACTTCTCATTCATGTGGACCCTCTATCTATAATCATAACCATTCAATTTATTTATTGGACTAGTAAATTTATGGTCTTGAAGTTGATTGTCTTTACAGATTTTGAATAATTTGTGAAAAAAGTCTCAACCTATAAATTTAATTTTCTATACTCCTGCAAGCCTCCAATCCATGATCTGAACCATTCAATATTCCTGTATTAAAGGTAAATATCGGGACATTTAGGACCTTTCTTTACTAGAACTTATGATAGAAATTTTTCCATGTAAGTTTTTTTTTTTTTTTATGATGTGACATCTTATCCCCTAACACTTGCAAATAAATACCATATTTCTGCAGAAAAATTTCAAGATTTGAGCTACCTAAAAGGTCTCAAATGATTTTGAAATTCCTAAAATTCCAGCCCCTTTATTTTATAGTGGAATTTCAGGATGCTCAAGTACAAGGGAGCATTGAGAAATTCCACCATGTTGGAGAATTTCAAGTTTCCCCACTCAGGAATTTGCCATGTTTGGTTTTTAAGATATGATGTGATATCTTATTCCATGACATTTGCAAATGCCATAGAAGGTCTCAAATAACTTTTGGGAATTCAGAAATTCCATATCCTTCGCGTTTTTGTGGAATTTCTAGATGCTCAAGTACAAGAGAGCATTCAGAAGTTCCACCGTGCCTGAGAAATTCAAAATTCTCCAGACAATTCATGAATTCCACTAAAGAAACTAGTTTCATATCGTAATTCTTCATTGATTTTGAGAAATTTTCAAAAAAAATCCAAATACATCTAAAACTACTGGATATCCATGTGAAAGTGGTGTTTTTTTACGAACATGATAATATATTTGACATGTGTAACATTTGGATATGTGACATACATATGTAAAACCCATTTTAGTATTACATGAGTGAAAGGCAAATTACCCCTTTAAGAGCATATATGAAGTATGTACCTATATTCCAATATGTATCATCGCATGACTCTCACCACATAGGAGGATGGAATTGTCCTCATAGAGATATTTTTTTATCTTCTCACTACAAAGTATCCAACTTATGTAGTGGGATTTATCTAGTGGCCTTTTCGCATCAACTTCTCCTGCAATTGGGTTTTATGTAGCGAAAAAACTACTTGTCCCGGGTTCTGGACAGAACCCGGGACAGCTAGCAGGGCTCTTTATGTAGTGGGTTTACATGTAGAGGACCTTGCTTGTGTACTTGTGTTTTCTGTTGTGGTTTTTCCTGTATTTGAGTTTACATAGTGGGTAATTTTAGTGGATATTTAGTAATGGTTATGTGCAAGAACAGTTGTTCTTTATTAGCTCTCATATGTACATGATAACTGAGCAAGAAGTTGTCTTTTGGTACCTTACATTCACATTGTCTTTGTAAGACTACATGAATCTCTTAGATTCTCAAGAACAAGTTGAGATTGGGTGAGATTTGCAAGAGATCCAACTGAGATCCAACTGGGAGTGTTTTAGTTGGATGATGCGGTATGCTTGGATCAAACAAGAATAGTATGGATACGTTTAGCAAGCATCCTCAGCAAGAAAAATTACCCTACTGTTCTCCGCGTATTTTCAGAAAATCCGAGTTTGATAAAAGTCTACACCAAGGAAGTGGAAAGCCCAAATCTTCAAAAATCATTAGCATTTTCAGAAAAATCCGCATTTGATAAAAGAGCTACAATGAAAAAAAGCAGTATTTTTGGAGGAACTTTTTTTTCTTTTTCTTTTTTTTTGCTCTTGTGGGCCTCTAACCATGATTTGAAATGTCCACCTCTTTAGAAGCTAAAAATGCCTCGAAGTAAAAATTTACATGTTGATTCATCACATATTTTGAAAAATTAGTGAAAATTATGGACCATTTGATGAGCATTTATGGTCTTTTGTGCCCCATAAGTAACTGTCCAAATTGTTCATTTTCTTTGGAAGGCTGAAAATAACTAGGGGTTTAAATTTGATGTCTTGATTCATCATGGATCTTGAAAAAACTGCAAAAACTCTAGACCATTGTGCCCATCACGCCAATTTACAGGCAGTCTATCATTTTAAATTTGTTCATTCCTGTGGGATTCTTAATCACGATCAAAGCCGTTCATCTTTTGCAGAAGGCCAGAACCGCCATTTGTTTTCAATTGTTGATTTATCATGGATTTTGAAAAAAAATTGCAAAAAAAAAAAAAAATTTATACCAACAAATGACCGTTTATGGGTTTTTCTGGGTTTTTAAATCATGATTGAAACCATTCATCTTCTTTAGTAGGTTAAAAATGATTAGGTGGTCGGATTTTTTGTCATGGTTCCTAATGGATTTTGAGAAAGGCATACAAAACGGTGAACTATAGTATAGAGTAGAGTAAATGGTGTGATTCCACTAAACAATCCAAATGTGGAATGCGATTATTCCTCTCCTCAAGAGTCCATGGTGAGGACAGCCTAGTTCCTGGGATGAAAGGATTCCTCTCAATTGTTGATTCCACTAAGGGCATTCAAATAGAGATGAGAGGAAAGCAGGCACCGTAGAAGAAAACTCAGATAAAGAAATGGAAAGCTAATGTGAGAAAGTTGGAGGAAAGGAAAAGAGGTTGAGATTTTGAAAGAAAAGGTGAAAGCCCATTTCTTGCTGGGGGAAAAAGATTGGATTTGCTGGGAAATTTTCTGTGATATCACATATTTTGAAAGAGAATGTAAGATTTATACGATCTCAAAATTCTGCAATATCACAGAATTAAGACAATTTTAGTAATTTCTCACCACATACTTTCTATATGAGGATGAGGATAAGGTCCTCTACAGTCAAAATCCCAAAAATTACTCATTGGCTGGTTTCTCAGAATGACCTGGGCATTGAACTGTATGATTTACAAAATCCAGTTTGGACTTATCGGTCATATCTGGTTTCATAGAGATGGCTCAATAGGTCTCAAAAAAAAATTTTCTTTTTCCCTAAACACCGTTTTTGGAGATCAAGAATGCAAGATACCCATTTCATCAGAGCAACCAACAATCCAAAGGCAGCTAACCAGAAAAATAAAAATAGAACAAAGCGCAACTCGGTCGAGTTCAGCCACTCCGACCGAGTTCGATTCCAAGATTTTCACTATCATACTGGGGTTAAAGAGAGAGTTTATCCGGCTTCCCTCTGGATCCGAAGGAATTAGTGTAGCTCTAAAAATTGAAAACCTTCTGATAGCAAAAAAAAAAAAAATCCAGCGACTCTTCCGGGTCACTCTGGCCGGGTGATTTCCAGAGGAATCGGATTTCATATTATTTATAGATATGAATGCCACCCTTTCATTGGAAACTCTACTAAACTCTTTTCTATCTGCCCCTCAAATGAATGAGTATTCATTGACCCTTACCTACAATCATCACATTTAATTGGTGAGGCTGGGCCCCACAAACAAATATCATAATAAGAAGGAGAGAAAGGGGCAAAGAGTGCTGGCAAGTACATTATCAGAAAAGAACTCTGGGGGTCTTCATCATGGTGAGAAAAATACAAACATGCCCTCAAGAAAATAACCAAGGAGAGGACCATCAGCTATGGATTTATTGCTCTCTCTCCTTCTGCAAACAAATTGAAACTGTAAAAAAGCAAAAGAATAATCAATGTGTTGATGATCCCTCATGTATGTTTCCTTTTTTCTCTTCCTTTATGATATTTTGCACTTGTATTGTTTTCAACACCCTTTTGTGTATGTTTAAAAGAGGCAACCGTGTTAGATCTTGAATATTCTTAATCATGATATGAATAACAGTGTAAGACCGCTTTTACGTTTTTTCGGTTTGGCTCTAAATGTTTCATAGGACTCTCTGGCAACTATTCTAAACCTTTGTGAGAGCATAAAAATGCCAATGACTCTCTGACTAGGCTTGAACCTGCTATTCCACTTTTATTTGGTTAGAGCATGATTAAGATTTTCTGTTCATTAAAACTGATAGTTTTCAATTGCTTAAGAGCCACTGAGCATCTTAAAAGCCAATTATTTAAGAATTTAAAGGATTTTCACCATCATCATCATCAGAGCCTCGTTCCAACTACATTGGGGACTTCTACGAAAAAAAAAAAAAAACTACATTAGGGTCGGCTATACGAATTTTGTTTCTCTATTCTAATCTTCTTTTAGTGAGATTTTTAGATAAGTCGCACTTCTTTAGATTTGTTTTTATAATCTCCATCCACTTCCTCTATAGCCTACCCATTTTTCTTGGTGGGCCATTAATCTTGGTATCCAAACTTTTCTTTATCGGCGTTGTTTCTGGCATGCATTGGATATGCCCAAATCATTTTAAACGGGCTTCATGCTTGGCTTGTGTTAAAATTTCACACTGGCGGTCAACCTATCAATGCAACCCGTCTCCTTTATCCCACTAAAATCTAGCGAGTTATTTGAAGGATTCTGTACGCAAAAAATATAAAAGAGTTTGCAAAGCAAATAAGAATTCCAAAAGGGGGAGATATGCTGTCAAAATTTTACAACAAGAAATAATAGCTGGGACTTGAGACTCAGGACACAACTCACACATAAGAGAAGAGATAGACACCACTCACATATGTGAGGTGATGAAAATTCACACATGCGAGGAGAATAAACACAACTCACACATATTTAGTGATGAAAACTCACATATGCGAAGAGACTATTGTTCAAACCCAAGACCTCACAATGAAAACTGCTACTCCTTACCATAGTATATTTGTCTCCAATAAATAGCTGTTAGTTATTGGAGACAAACATACCGTATAACTTTTGGAGAGAGCACAGTCACGGATGATTTTCACTTCACCAACTAGGGCTTGAACATGCTACAAAGTATCTGATGTCCCTTGATCAAGTGCAATGGATGAGTAGTACAATAGGTGGAGTTCATAAGCAAGATAGGGTTGGAGTTAATAAGCAAGATGATGGGACAATATCTTGAAGATCATTAGATGTGTAGGATAATTCTCACCGATAGATGAGGAGTCCTTTTCCGGGAAAGCTATGGATGGCCTGGAAGTTGACAGATCCTATCTTTTTTTTCTGCTTTAGTTGAGGATTAGGATCCTCTGAAATGTGATTTTTTTTTTCAGGCTATATAGCCCACCCATGATAGAGTCCATTGATTGAACGGTTTAGATCTCATACCTATATGCAGCTTATAAGATAAATTAATCACTGATAAAGATAAAGGGGCTCACTGTATCTATTGAGTTTGCATATGTGGGCTTGTGGTTCATTGCTCCAAACTACGGATTTAATTGGTCCCACCATAGGCATACCTGTAGGAAATCGTGTGGCCCGCATGGCACAAGTCTCATGTCAGATCAAGCATGCCAATAGAGAATACAATCTCACTTAATGTAAGACTTTGTCTGATCCTACCAATAAGACTCCCAATAGGATTATTGGATGTGCATTTCTTAGCGAAGAAATCTTCCGTACGTGTGACTCTTTGGGACTTATCTATATAAGATAAGGGAGTCGTAGGGTTTGTATTATTCTATCTCATCAGAATTCATATAGATCTCCAGCTGCGTGTCGTAGTCTCCGCATCCAAATCTATTAATACCATAGTTGTATATTGGTTATCCTGCTAGGAAATCGTCAGTTTGAGTCCAAGTTGGGTCAAGATCAGCTCAGCCCAACCTATAAGTTTATACTGGTGTGTGAGCCCGATCGAACCAGATCTTTAAAGCCCGCGCCTAGTCCATTTAGGAATTTAGCCCGACGACTTGAACGGGGTAAATCAAGGGCCTCGATCTGATCCCAACCTACCTAATATTCATACACAAGATTTTCCATCATATTTGGATCCATCAATAGGACCATTGAAGGCCTGGCCCCAAGACCCGACAAGCTGGCCCAACCCATAGAATGTTTTATGACTGATCGGTAATTTCCCTTTAACAAATCAATTCCTCACCAAACTTAACTTTGTAAAATAGAACTGCAGAAGTCTCATGCAGATCCAAGATGGATGTTGTGGTCATACATGCCAACAAAATCCACTTCTAATCTAATGACTTGAATACCAGCTACCCTTCACATGATCCAACAAATCACTTGAAAGACAGTTTTAAACAAGCACAGAGCTTAAATTCTTTATTAGTTTCTGCAAATGTCCTTTCTAGTTAGTTCCCATGATTAAAAACAACCCCTATCCTAATTCAATAATTAATAAAGAATTGGATTCTCCTCAATCTGTCCCAATTGATAAAAAGCACACACAGCATAAGCAGAGAGAGAGAGAGAGAGAGAGAGAGAGAGAGAGAGAGGTGTTACATGACAAGTCCCACTCACATGTAAACTTTTAGAAGCCTACAACAAAAGTAGAAAAGACCCAAAAGAGAACAGTGCAAAAGAGCCATCATTGTAAAATAACGATGGAGAAGAAAATAAAGTAACCCAGTTGTAATGTAATGAAAAAGAAGGAGCATTAGTCAATGAAAGTAATCATAGTGAATGAAGGAAAAAACTTGCTGCCCTTTGTTTTTCATAGAGTCCCAATTCAGCTTCCCAACAACAGCATCCTTATCATCACCACCAAAGCCGTGCATTTTTTCTGGGAAAATCATGTACTTGGCTGATGACAAATGAGAGAATAGAAATGAGCTCTCTTCTTTTTGTTGTCGAAGTTCTTAGACATGAAGTATGAATGGAATAATAGTTGGTCTGGGAGTTGTTGAAATTGTGGTTTTGTGAGGTCGTGACCATGCATATCATATGACCAATCTACTTTGTGTAGGTGCATTGAATTCGATCTAAGCTTGTATCTCTTAATATTGTAAGATTACTTGTAGGGACCCGTGTCTCATGAATTTTCTATTTGTATGGGTCCTCATGTGTCGGTCTCAAGACCTGGCAGTAGTTCTTCTTTTCTTTTTTAAATTAGTGTACGCCCTAGTTATGGGCCACACGTGTTCCGGGCAAAATATATACGTCCCCCTTTTGATTTGTTTTTATCGTTTTAGACTTTTAGACTAGGAGCTGTAATTTAGTAAGGGCATATCTGCGTATACACTTTTTCCGTATAAAGAGAAAATTACCACATCATGTCAGTAAACTCCACAAAAATGAAAATCTGTAAAGGAATTTCAGTAAAATTTAAAAATTTATGTTTGATGCGAACTTTTTTCCTCTCTAAATTACTGTTATTGCTGTTTGGTATGGCTATGGATTCCTTATTGAAAACATGAATTGTAACATGATAGATCCTAATGGAATGTGGGAATGGGCAAGGTGGCTTGGTGGGGTGCGGTGGGGTGGGGTGCCGACCTGACTGCAGGGGAGGGGAGGGGAGATGGTTGACGATGAAGAAGGGGTAGGGTCTGGTGATTGCTATGGTCGATGAAGATAGGGTTTTGGATTGAGTCTGAAAGAGTGAGGAAATGTGATTAGTTTGAAAGAGTGAGGAATGGGTCGACGAAGATAGGAGGGATAAGTTTTATGAGGAAATAAAATTTTCATACCCCTCATAGAAAATCCATTTCCAGCATTAGCAAAAAAAATGCTGACAAGGCAAGAAAGCATTTTCGTCGAATTTTTTCCGTATCCAGATGCATGAAAAATGGGCTTTTCCATTGAAAATTATTCACTTTTGTACAAAAAAAGTATTACACAGACTTGCGAGAGTGGTGTTGGACTCTCAGTTTCTTTGCAAGGGAAGGATGACATTAATTTTTCATAAGAATAAAGAAAAGAATAATATACGTGTCTGACATGAATGAAAACATAATAAAAATAAAGCCTCTTTAAAATGAAATAAAAAAGAATTTATAAAGTAAAAAAGGCACATGAAAAGGTCTAAAGTTAGAAAATATAAGAAAGTGAAAAATCATGACGTAGAAGCTAATACACTCATAGTTGAGTGGTGTTGGCACTCAATTCCGCACACATGCTCATGAACCGATCCTTGACTACTCAAGTCAAAAAAAAAAATTTTTTTTTTTTTTGGGTACCCAGCTCATGTAGGCTAGGGCCCTAACTCTCTGAAGTAAGATACCCCTCAGGTATAAAATAGCCCTCGACTAAGGGAATGTGGCATGTCAAGGGCCTGAACCCTAGGTAAGAACTGATGCATATTACCACTAGTGCCAGCCAGTTTGATTGGAAGAATTGTGATGATTCTTGTCTCCAAGAGGATTCTAAGAATTTCAAATGCTGCCCTCCAAAGTAGAGTTTTAAATGCTCAACTTCCCTCTAGCATTTGAAATGCTGAAATTCTTGAAATTCATAAGGCTAAAAGTGCCTTCTCCGAGAGTATAAAATTATGAATTATTACATCAAACAGAGTATTTAAAATGCATAAGAGACATGATATCACATCATATTAGAAATCCCCAACAAGCCCAATTCCTTCTTAATAATGCCTTTAACCAAACAGGAATGAAGTATCACTCCGAGACAACTAGCCCGATATATCCATATGTATGTATATATATATATATATATATATATATATATATATTACAAAGAAGTTTATAAAAGTTCAATCTTTTCCCCTCATCCAAATTGTACCCAATCACCTGTCATTTACCAACCAAGCAATTACTTATTTATGTCTCTTTTCCTTTATTTGTTGTGTGTATGTTCAAACTAAACTTTATGATCTCGGTGCATCTTTTCACTTGAGTGAGGGTCATAAGATAAATCAAGAAGAAGCATGAGTCACCAAATGATGTTATTTAATCTAGAGGGGTAGCTCAGTTGGCTTAGGACCACGGATTGCACCTGGAGATTGTGGGTTTAAAATTGCACTACCGCACTGGGGACACAGATAAATTTTACACGACTTTCTTTCCTAGATCCGTAGGGATTATTCTTACTCAAAAGATTGAGAACCTTGCATTATAAAAAAAAAATAAAGTACTAATAATGTTTTTTTTTTCTATATATTCTTCACTCTTTACCAGGAACAGCCTATTTCCTAAAAAGAAACCTAGTTCTCTATGTAACATGTATGTGATAAGTGATAACGATACATGAGGAGATACGTGATATCAGCCAGCTTAATCAAACTGAAGTGAGACTCAAAAGAAAATGCATGTGACAACCATTGAGGGACCCATCTCTCATTAAATGGGTCCACTTAATTGTTTTCCCATCTCATAAAATATGAATTTTGGAGAACTTTTATCACTCATGAAATAGTATACTGAAGTCAGTGAAATTGACTATGAGGCATGAGAACTGGTGAAAGGGTCCCACGTCAATGGGCCAAGCAAAAGACTCTTTTCCCTCACTGAAAGATCTGAACCATTCATGGGAAGAAAAAAAGAAGCTTGAAAGTGAGATCAGCTGCCGTCGATCAATGGGCTAGGATTTTGAAATACGTTCAAATTTCTCAGGCATGGCCCACACCACGTGCCCTTGTCATTTTAATGATTTCCCAGAACGAACGGTGGCGATGGTCTTCCCTCCAAGCAACGGCTGTGATGTGATGAGCTGCAGGAGTAGGTCCTTTCAATGTTCCGCCGGACCACCAAACCACTTATTTCAAACGAAGACATACCATTTTTAAAACGATGTTAAAAACAAAAACGAGTTTCACTAGACGACAAAGCAGGCGGGGCACCACTTCGTCCGAGTTCCTGCGACAGATGCCTAAACCGTCCAGAGCCCCGCATCTTTCGACAGGTGGACGGTCGAGATCTACGAGCAGCGTAGACCGGAAGGTTGGTCTTTCCTAACCCGAGGTGCTAAACTCGGGTTAGGACCTAACCACGGTTAACTCTACCGCTTCTATCATTATTTTCCTTTTTTTTTAACTCGGTTTCAAAAGCTCCAAAACCAAACTCACTTCAATTCTATCTCTCTCTGTCGCCGCCTCATACGACTCTTTCGTCGTATTCATTCTCTTCTCTTAACTTTTCTTCTTTCTCTGCAGCAATGCGTAACGGGAACGAACCGATTTCACGAACTGTTACGACTTTCTGCGTTCTCGAACACTCCGAGATATCCGGTTCATCTCCGGAGCGTTACGTATCTGCTCTCCATTGAAGGAACGGCAGCTGAGAATCGGGATTTCGGAAATGTCGGTGACTTGAACGGTACTGTTTTCCTTTGGCGATTCTGCTTTTTTAGGAAGAGATTCCCGGCGTTTCAAAATCGGACGATCTGGATGCGTAGATTTGAGGTGTTGTTGCCGATGATCAGCTGGATATATAGGGTTTTGCATCTTCGTTCGTGTTAGATCAGTGCTGGAGGTAGCGTTTTGTTGATTCTGAGCTGCTGATTACGATCGCGAGCTGAAATAGTAGTGAAAGAGCTAGAAGAAACTGGAATCTGGAGGCGGATTGAAGTTTTTTTAGATTGAAGAACTGAAAATTTTGGTAACGGATTCAGGTAGATCGAGAAAATCTTAGGTTTTCAAGCTCAGATGTCTGTGGAATTGGAGAATTCGGCTTCCGGCGATGCGAGCGTCTCTTCTTCAGGTCCGGCAGCCCCCGCGGCGGCGACGAAGAAGAAGCGAAGTCTCCCTGGAATGCCAGGTAGATGAAAAAAAATCCCGAAATTTGGAAATCACAAGGCGATTGAGATAGGATTCTGATATTTCAAGCTCCGATTTTTATTTTTATTTTTTGTGTTGCAGATCCAGATGCGGAGGTGATCGCGCTCTCTCCGAAGACGCTTATGGCGACGAACCGATTCGTGTGCGAGATCTGCAACAAAGGGTTTCAGCGAGACCAGAACCTCCAGCTGCACCGGCGCGGCCACAACCTGCCGTGGAAGCTCCGCCAGCGGTCGGGGAAGGAGGTTAGGAAGCGGGTGTACGTCTGCCCGGAGCCGTCGTGCGTCCACCATGATCCGTCTCGCGCGCTCGGCGACCTCACTGGGATCAAGAAGCACTTCTGCCGGAAGCACGGCGAGAAGAAGTTTAAGTGTGACAAGTGCTCCAAGAAGTACGCCGTTCAGTCCGATTGGAAGGCTCACTTGAAGACCTGCGGCACAAGAGAGTATAGATGCGATTGTGGAACTTTGTTCTCCAGGTCTCCTTCAATTTCATTTTCTATCTTCTTCTGCGTATCTTTCTAGGGCTTTGGATTTCTTCAATTTGGTGGTTTTTTTGGGTTGCAGGAGAGATAGCTTCATCACCCATCGAGCGTTTTGCGATGCGTTAGCAGAGGAGAGCGCCAAAGTGCAGACAACAGTTGCTAATTCGACTAAAGAAGAAGAACCCAAGCTTAAAATCACTGTTGCTGCTGCTGCTGCTGCTTCTGGGGTTTTGCCTGTTAGAGGTAAATCGAATTTGTCTTTTATTTTACATGGGTTTTGTCTGATCTGCTTATTAAATATGTTTTTGGCATCCTTTCTCTGATTTTTTGTCTGGTAATGGAAGGAGAGAGAGAGAGAGAGAGAGAGAGAGAGAGATTTGTGTGCTTTTGAGATGGGGTTGTAAAAGGTCTCTCTGATAAAACTTTCTAAAAGCCTTTCTCTGGTTTCTGTATCCATGAAAAAGAGGCAGTGAGATGAAAAAAATTGGAAAAAGGAGAAGAGAAAAGGGTAGATGATTGATTCTGCTTTTGTTGGGATGAATCTCTTATCATAATCCTCACTTTTCTGAACTTGGTTTTTATTATTGTGTTGTATGTTGTGCTGCTCTTTTATTTTTCTCTTTCTCTCTTGGATTTCATTTGCAGAGATGGAAAATGGGACCGAAATCCAACACGAAATTCAGATGCCTCAGATATCAATGGTTGGGATTGGAGGCAGTGGCGCCAGCGATGGAAGCAACAGGAGCTTATTCGCCAGCCTTTACACATCACCATCTGCACAATCTCAGGGCTCTACATTCTCGGATCTTATGGGAGCCATGACCCGACCCGACCGATCCACCACATCAGCTCCTCCCACCTCCACCGAGCCCCCTTCACTCTGCCTCTCTTCCAACGGCCCCACCCTGTTTTCTCCGCCCGACAGGCGGCAGTTCGCCCCGGCGCAGCCGGCCCACATGTCCGCCACCGCCCTCCTGCAAAAGGCCGCACAGATGGGCGCTGCTGCTACGAGCTCCTCCCTCTTTCGCGGGTTTGGGCTGGGGCTTTCGTCGTCAACGTCGCCGGTGCCGGATAACATGCAGTGGGATCATTCGGATCCTGCATCTGTGGGGATGGGTCTCGGCCATCCGGGCATGGGTTTGTCTGAATTGATGATGGGTCAGTCCATTTTCGGTGCAAAACCCGCGACGCTCGATCTTCTCGGGTTGGGTATGGGGATTGGAGGAGGAGCGGCGCCGGGGGGGCTCTCCGCCCTCATCACTTCAATTGGTAACGGTCTTGACGTCTCTGCGTCATTTGGTGGTGGTGGAAATTCGCCTGGCAAGTCTTAGGAATATGTGCATGGACGAGTAGAACGGTATCGGTTTCAGGATATCGGTTTGGAGATCGCATGTGCAGGTAGAGCGATATGGCTGCCGTCATTGTTATTATTATTGTTCGTTTTTTTTAGTTTTTGGTTCCACAGGATAGTAAAGGGCAGTCTCTATTTATTTTTTTTTCCTTTTTAGGGGGGGCTAGGGTTTAGTAATGTGGAATTGGAATGCTTGCCTTCCCTGCCATTGAAATGGGGAGAAGGAGTTTTTGCAGAGAAGCTAAGTTGTACAGAGATCTCTTTGTGTAACGAGCAAAAGCAGGGTTAGGAAACCTCTTGTTTGCTGTTTAGTTTTTTCTCTGCTGCTGTCTGTACTCTGCAGCAGCTATTTTTCGGGGTTTTGGATCCACCTGTTCAAAACAGATGCATCGGATAACTCTATTCAGCTTGTGCTGAAATGAAGACTTGGGCGTTAAGTTACACATGAATGAAGTAGATACTTGGGCGTTAAGTTACACATGAATGAAGTACATACTTGGGTGTGAAGTTTTAGGAGAATGCCCGTCTTATGCTTAGCCGTTCGTTGACTGGTTAAAGATGCCGGTAGGTGGCACGTGGGTTGGGGTCAGTGTTACGGGGAATGACTAATTGATGGATGAGATGGTATGTAGTAGGATGGAGCTCTACGCAACCGTTCATCAATCGACGGTGTGGTGGAATTGCAGTTCTGCACACATCTGATGATTTTGAGCAGTTGTGAGTGAAGTTTGTTTGCAAATATTTCGTGCAAGTTTTGCTCTAAAGGGGCTCTACAGAAATCTCAAATTTCTCCGTTTCACATCATCCAGCGGTGAGAGTATTGGGTGCAGTATGAGAAGCATGAGGTCGAAGGTTTGAATATTTTGGAACTGATGGCGGCCTGCTTGTTTTATTTTATTAAATATGAGCCTTTCTTGTTTGTCCTTTTAATCTTTTAGACTTTGCTTAAAAAGTGGTTGACAGCTAATTGTTTTGGGGTGGGTGCGTTCCTGTACGTGGTTGAACAGTTATCTGAAAATTTTTGCTTATTAAAAGCTACAAATTTCTTTTCGCTTATCTGTCCAATAAGAGGACCCCGGATTGTAGTTAAAAGGGCATATTTCTTTATCTGAATTTATTGCTAGAATTTGAGAGGAGAGGTTGGGGTTTTTTTTTTAAATTTGATGTGACAATTTATTCTTTTGATTTGAAATGTTGTGTTTATTTTGATTAGAATTTTAAATTTCAACTACTCAAAAGATATTTTGGAATTTTTAGAGTTGCACTCTCTGTATTATTTATTGAAATTTCAGATCCTCTACGAAGAATGTGGGATTTGAAATTTTTACTTAAGATGATGACTTTTGGAAAATTAGAAATTCTCCAGGCCCTAAGAACAATGACAAATTAAGATTACTCTTATAAGATATAATGCTTCATTGTGTTTTATGGGCAGTGTACTTCAGCAGTGGAGCAGCTTAAACCAATTAGCTCTACAGGACTCTGTTAGGCCTTTTGAATTGGCAAGTTAAAAGAGAGGAACGATGGCTATTCTGTAATCAGTGTTTTGTGCTAGTGAAAATATGTGAGAGAGAGAGTGTTTCTGTATCATCACTCGCTGCACATAAGAGGGTTTCTTATGGAAGCCAATTTCAAGTTTCAACGCTATGAGGCGCTTACGTTCACACGTTTCTGTGACTAATGTTTGGACTATTACGAAAGTGATTGGTAAACGAGCGAAAGATTAAAAAAAAAAAACGCAAATTGGAAGAAGTAAACGATATCCCATCCTCCTTGGGGAAATCATTACCGATCCAAATCCGGATTTAAATTATAAGGTTTTGAGTGTATTAGTGTAATTGAATAAGAGGGCCTTTTAAATATGGAAAATATTCAAGTGAAAATTAGTTCTCACTTATTACATGAGAACTTTTTTACGGGGCCTATCTAGTAACTTATCCAAACCTATGAACCAATAGGGAATCTCCTGATAGTCACTACTCCTAAGGATCGGAACACATTCGAATGGATTGAACCGTTGAATCGATGGTTGAATATTTTTTTGAATATGAAGTTATTAAACTTGTGAGCCACGAATGAATGGGTTAGGGGCATAGGCTTAAAGTCAAACTAAATACCTAAGGTAATCTCACATAGATTTTTTCATCCCTCTTGGTCTTATCTCCAAATGGGGCCCACAATTGGACCCAACAAAAAAGTTCTCACATAATATGTGAGAACAGTTCCCACCTGAATATTACCCTTTAAATATATCTTTTATATATATATATATATATATATATATACAAAGTGGCTATTAAATGGTAAGTAATTAAAGCTAAGTACACACTCAAATATCAATTTTACTTGACCTATTTTGGTTCATGAAACTTGTATGTATTTAAAATATGTGGATGTAACCGTCTTGGATCTAGATCCTTGGATTTGAACATAGAATGATACAAATTCAGATGTAGATTAGTTTCTTTCGGTTTTGAAAACGGTTCTAAATCTTGCATATGGAATGGTAGAATTTGCATACTTAAATAATCAGATACTGTATGCAACTTTTAACCGAGTGCAATGAGTTTTGCTATCACCATATCTTAATGTCAGGAGGTAAGTGCAAGTATGCACGTTGAAACTCTTGTATTTGGAAGGAGATCCACTTTCTTGTGAAACTAAAAGGAAGTCTTGATCATCCCTTGCCCATAGAAAACAAATTAGGAGAGGAGTTAAAAAATAGAAAAGAAAACCAAGAAATACAAACAAAAACTTTATGAGTCTCAAATAAAAAATAAAGGAGATTACCGAGAAAATCACCTTAAAAGTTTGGTGCGCCAAAAATGCCCTCGTAGTTTCTCTATAATAGTAAAAGTTCATAGCCTTATTTCACTTTTGTTTGAGCAATGATATTGCCGCTCATTTTAATTGAGGAGGAAGAAGAGAATAGTGACAATATCGTCGCTCAAATAAAAATGAAAAGTGGTGGGAGGACCTTTACTACTACAAAGAAACTATGAGGATCTTTTTTTGTGCACCAGATATCAAAGGAAATTTCTTAGGTAATTTTCTCTAAAAATTGATAACACACTTGCACTCTTTTGGGAAAATACGCTCTTGAAAGGAAAGAACGAAGTGAGGCTTTAGGAAAGTTGAGAAGGCTAGGGTTCTACATAAACTTATTCATAATATATTTCTCTAAATTAAACTATCTGTGAATAATTAAGTTCATGCACACAATGGAGGATCTAAGATTTTTGTTTGAGGGGCGCAGGCCCAAATAAGTAATTGAATTTTGTAACAAACCTAGGATTTTAATGTAGGTTTTGGGGGCGGACGTACGATTTTTATATAAATTTTCAAAGCAGAGCTAAAATCTTCATTATGGTTTTAGAAGCAAATCGAGGTCCAATGGGTGCGTCCACCCCCACTTGGATGTGCATTGGTCTGGCCCTAACAAAGTGTGTAGAACTGTTTTATAATTGTTATCTCGTGAGCCAAAATTTACCAAGATCTAACGGTTATGATTTTTCTTCTAGGCTAATGGTTTTTATTTACCTGGATTCCCTTGGGCATATAGGGATTAGTCCGGTCCAAAGGGCTAGTACACCTTTTCGTCGTAAAAATAACAATAATAATAATAATAATAATAATTAACCTCACGAACGTACAATAAGTTTCTTTTTACCTTCCTTCCGTCAGGTTTTAAAGCCAGCAATGGAGTCCTGTATCATTGATCCTCAAATGAGAAAAGTTGGGTGCATCCTGAATGAACGTGTACAGTTCACGTATGCCACTTGTATGATGTATGCTCATTCAAAACTCTCAAAATACACCCTTTACATGGGGCTAGTTCGGCACTTTACTAATATAGTAAAAGTTAAGTTAATTTTCATTTTTCAGATAAGATGTCACATCAAAAGTACTTTAATTCAAAACTCCTTCCATTTTTTTTAAAAAAAGTCAAAAAGCAATCACCTTTATCTACTAAAATATAAAAAAACTTCACTCTTCTGTACAAAAAGTCAAAATGATGCCATAACAAACAACTAAAAATAAAATACTATAATAACACACTTATATTTTATTCTTTTTTTCAAAATCAACTTCACTTGACCTTATTAGTAGAATTGTCAAACTACCCGGGATAAACTTTGAGCGGATGGAAATTCTAGTAAAAATAATTCACCCCATTCCTTTCAAAGTCTCTTGTAATTTAACTTCTCTGCTCACAAACTTCCCAAAGGAAGTTTACATTATATTTACTTCAAGCAACTGGTCGGATTTTTTTTCCTGTATTTTCTCGTGCCCTCACTCAATTAAACCTTTAAAGTCCTCTAGGTACCTTATTTTTGCAATATTGCACATGACTATTTGCAGGAGCACATGTAATATTTGACCGTATGTTTTGTCTAAACATGTCTCTCATTTTCTTGGGGTCAAGTACTACTGTAAAGGTTGGTGCGAGTTTGGCGTGTGGACCACAGTCCTTTGACTGGCGCTGGCCAAAAAGCAAGAGAAGCACGGGTCCTGTAGAGAACTGGATCGAGTGAAATGGGTTCAGGTGGTCCCCTTTGGCTGGGGTGCCATCATATGCTGAAGGTAGCAGGCAGGGGTCGGCTATACTCTGCCCAAGGGTAAGGGTATTAATGCTTCCATTTCAGACTTCTGCTGGTCAATAGACATGTAATCATTTAATATTGAAGGGCATGGATCCAGCATGCCTACAAGATGAGATCTTCCTTGTTTTCACATTCATAGACTAGTTCTTTGATTTATGGCCCACCAAAAAAGGATCGCCTAGTAAGTGATCCAAAGTCTTTGCAAGGTGTGATCTGTGAGCTCTGCTGCTTTTGAACTGAATTCATCAGTCCATGTCTATAACATTGCAAGAAAGAAATCAACAGTTGTACGAAGTAAATATCTTTTGGTTAGGTATGGACCAGTCTGGCTTGTGTGACCACCTTGGCTCACCATAATCAATCTAAATCTCTCACACTCAATACCCCCTCAGCTCTCTGGTCTAAGTCTGGCTCTCTTTGGAGTCATGTAGGGACCATGATTTGATTATGGAAAATTGACATTTATCCTATTTATCCAATGGCAAGAAGTTGAACAGATTTGATGCTCCAAAAAAATGCTTTTCTGGTGTTTTGTTTTGTTGGCCCAGTGGCCAGGACATAGGGAGTAAAGGGCTCCCACCAGGGTCGAAACCTGATCGGAGCTAAGGGAGCAGGCGCCTTATTCCGATGTCTGTTAGTTATTTAAATGATTTTTTAATGACGTGGGATCCCTGAGGTCCCTTACCCAGCAGGACTATTCCCTCGGGTGGCTCCGGCTAAACCCACAAAGGCACGTGGCGGGGCAAATTTGGGGCAGGTTGATTGTTACTAAACCCTATGGGAATTTGCTCCTGTGTGTGGATGTTTGCATTGTGAAAGTAACCATTGCAGCTCCTGTGTCTCTCCCGCCTGAGGTCCAGATGCAGACATTGTTGGCCTAAACTCCCAACCCTGAAAACATTTTTCAGAGTGACATGCAAATGCACTCTTGCATGTGACCCCGGAAGGAAATGGTTTTTCTACTCCTTACATTAGCCTCTAATTTAGAAAAAAATTGCAGTATGTTATGAAACAACTGTAAATAAGTCGCTTTAGAAAATTTAGTTTCATGAAAAAGTACTCAGCACAAACATGCCCTAATTTAGTGGTTATAATTTGTAACCTTGAAAAACAACCTACTTCTTTTGATGTCATTATTTCTATCTTTTACCCCTCTGCGGATTAGTAAATTATCACTTCAAGCTAAGCAAACTGAATTTTAGATGTATGTTCTGGAATTCTACACATTTTAAGATTTTTCTGTTTAAAATATGCTAATCTGATGCACTTTTGAAAAATAATTACCAATCTCTATTTGCAGAATGAACAGTGAGTAGGGCCATCTAATATGCCCATGTCATATTAAGCCCCTCTTCTAGTTTTCATTTGGGTTCTATGTATGATTAATCTAACTACTTCACATTCATTTACTCCACCAAACATTCATACATAATATTGGGTACTGAAATTGTTTTAACCACTGTAAAATTTGACCATCCTTCACAATCAACAGCTGATATATCAATCCCTAACCGCTTTGGTTGTCGGTGGGGAGAGTGTTTTTTTTTTTTTTGGTAGTAGTGTCGGTAAGGAGAGTTGAGTTACAATTGAGAATGCTCTAGGCAAATTCTGCAAAACTATCAATGGAGCCCACATTTGAAACTCAAGAGGCTAAAATTAGGTGATTTAATTTAATGTTTATCTATCTATTTTAATTATGTATTTTACAAGTAATCAATATGACAGTGAAAATCAGCCATGGCTCCAAATATGTGATTTAGTAGCCATCATGTGGGCCCAACATGTTATCACTAAAAGGGGTTTTTTTCAAGGGTAAATTAGCGAGAGATCCCTTGTATTGGTCTTGTAAGGCATCCAGTCCAACGACTTTTCCTCTAAGGCCTATGGTCCATACGGTTGTACATAGTTTGGCGAGAGGTCCCTATATACGCCATATCAGACATTTTCATGCCTGATTTGCCCTTTTAGCTTGAATTTCAAAATTTTTAATCTTTTACTCTCTTCGTTTCTAAGTCCTCTCAATCTCCGATACCCAAAAGAATCCCTTCTCCTCCTTCTTCTTCTTGCATCAAAGCGAGGCTATGGTTTTCCTAGGGCTAGGGCTCGAATCACACGATCAAGGGCAGAGATCATGGTGGGTTATCACACAGTGTGGAGATCAGGGACTTTTGTTCCTGATTTAGCAAAGCAAACCACTAGTCGCTCTAGAGAGGGCTCGGAGAAGAAAGATTTGGATTCGCAAGCGGAGAAGACTCTGGAGTTGCAGCATTGTGCTCGGAGAAGGAAGGCAACGTCGCAGCTTCTTGTAACAGATTCCAGCCATCATCTGAGCAGAGAAGGGCGCAAGTGCTGCACGTGTGGAGGTCTGAAAATCTCAGACGATTCGGTTGACCTTCTCAGGAGATTGAAAAACGCAGCGATCATTGCTGTTTGGTGACGCCGAAGAAGTAAAAGAAGGTAGCAGGGCTGCCGGTCCTCTGTTGTAGAAACAGAAGGAAGGAGGAAGAAGACAACGTTGCCCCTCATTGTTACAGAACTCGATCGCCAGAAGGAAGGGCCATGACCCTCATAGTTTTGAAACTCAAATAAATTTTGAAACTCAGATAAATTTGACGAGAACTCAAGATTATTTTTTCAGAAACTCTGACAAAAACTCAAATAAATTTGTCAAACTTCAGATAAATTTATCTGAGTTTTCGGCAAAGTTATTTGAACTTCTGGCAAATTTATCTGAGTTTTGTTTTTGCTAACGTGTATAGGGGGCTTTTTTTGTCTTTTTTGTATTTTGAAATTTATTTGCGTGTTTCGAAATAAATTTAACTAAGTTCTTGGAAAAAATACTTGAGTGTTTTGCAAATTTTTCTGAAATTTGAAAAAATGACTTATCTTAGTTTGGCAAATGTATTTATGTTTTTTGAAATTTATTTGTGTTTTTGAATTTTATTTAAGTCTTTTGAAATTTATTTTTGTCTTTGTAAATTTATTTGCGTTCTTTTGATATATATATGTGCGTTTTTTAAAATTTAGTTGCATTATTTTGAAATTTATTTGCGTCTTTTGAATTTTATTTGTGTTTTTTTTTAATTTATTTCAAAATCTCATTAATGGGATTTTCATTAATCGTGGCCAATTAAATAGTAGCTGGCCATTATTAATGGCATATCCCACTAATCATGGAATATGATTTTTGTTTAAATAGATAAGGGCTTTTAAAGAAAGGGCAATTTGGATGTTTTAGATCTTCAAATTTGGAAAAAGGACTTACTACACTATGAAAAAAAAAAAAAAAGTGGATCTAAGGTCATAAAATCAAATGCTCAGGGACCTCCGCCCAATTGCCCCTTTTTTTAATGGGTCGTCCATTTTATATAGGGATTTTTTTTTTCCATACAACCACCATTAGCCATTGATAACCCACTCTTGTGACAGAAGTTGAGAAAATTCTCTAAAATTTATCCAAAATGATACTATTTTGCAATATCACAAAATGTTTTTACGATATTGACATAGAGAAATAACAAGACGATTTTATATGATATCCCATAATTTAATTGAACTTTCTTGTGAGAACTTTTCTCATCTTCGGATAAAAGATGGGATTATCCATGATTAATGGTGGATCTATGGGAAAATTCTGTTTTGTTTACACGGCTAGAATTAGAACTAACGTCGGTTGATGGGCTATGCAGGCCAATGGAAATGTTCTCTGACAATGTTGCTATTTTTCTTTTTATGGCAGACCCATTTTGTCTGACTGTACCCCAACTTTCTATATTCATTCAAGAGCACTCAGGGCAAGTTTGAAAACAACCAAGTGGATTCCTCAGTTGTCCTTTTCTTTTTCTTGGATATATTACAAAGACATGAATGAAATCAGACCTTGTAAAATGCCATTTGGCCTTTTTTTTTTTTTTGAAGAAAAGATGCTCTTTGGTTCATTTGGTACAGCCATGTACGGAAGCACTGGAGATAACTGATAAGAGGGGAAAAGGAATAGGAATTAAGACATGGGAAAGGAGCTGGATTTAGATGATCAGTGAACACAGAAGAGGCATGGAAAAAATGGGAAAAAGAAGAGAAAGAAACGAGGAAATAGAGATGATAAATGAATGGGAAGAAGCTGGAGTAGAAAGTACGAGAAAGGAATGAGGATAAGATGAGCGGAGAGGAGAGGAATAAAGGGATGAGGGAAGAGATCGAGGCGGGGTCGAGAGCGGCGGTGTTTGGCACTTAAGTAGTTAAAAGTGATTAAAGTGGATCCCGATAAGAAATGATAAGGGGCCATATTAAAATTACATAATTTCAAAATTCCATTTGAAATTTTCAAAAAAAGTCAAAAAAAGCAGCCTCCTTTTTCCACTAAAAAAAAAATCCACTTTTCTACACAAAAAAGTCAAAAAGATCCATATCAAATAACTAAAAATAAAATACCATCATAACACCTTATATTTTATTCTCTCTTGATTTGATGCTTCACCTCACCATATTTCAATTCACTATACATCCAAACAAGCCCACGAAAAATAAGAAAGAGATAAAGAGGTAACTCGAAAATGTTTTAGGAATCAAGGTCCAAGGAAGAGGAGATTGCATGAGATGACAGCCACACAAAGGCACAGGAGAAGTTCTGTGGATCAAATCTCTACACCAAACAGTATTCAATGGATGGATTTGTTTTTACTCAACTTTTATTTTCTTTTTCAGACAACAGGTCACATCAAAACTACTTATCTTTAAGATTTACTCAGTCTTTTAAAATAAATAAAAATAAAAAATCAACCCCGTTCCTCTGCTAAATGACAAAAAGAAAAATACTCACTTTTATGTAAAAAAAAATAAATGAAAAAAATACCCTACCAAACAACTAAATATCAAATACAGTCATAGTCCCTTTATATTTTATTATGTTTTGATCTCATACTTTCCTTTACTTTTTTTTTTTTTCCGAGGAAATTATCAAACAGGCCCTAACATTTGACTAGACATGACTAATCAAGTAGGTGGCGCCCACCACATAAATGCACACAAGGTAAATATCATCTGTTTCAAAAATCATTTATTTTGCAGTGTGTGCTTGCTCGTGGGATCCTTGATGAGACTACTTTGTGGGTCCCGCCTTGGTAAAGAATTTCAAAGTTCACTATATCCTCATAATTTGACGAGACCATTCAATTAAAAAATGATCTCAATTTATACAATAAACAGGAAACCTAATCAACTATTACTCAAAATTCAAATTACCTAAAATTTCTAATGAACCAAACTTCCTTAAACTCCACAATCATGTATTCTTGGGAATCATCGTTCGTCTATAAATCCATTACTGTTGCAATTCATGCTGGGGTTCCATTAGAACACATGTGGCACGATCTCTTTTAAAAGCTTTCATCGTTCAAATTGATGCAGATTTAATGTAGATAGTGAGATCATAAGGCTTGGATGGATAGATAAGAGAGAATGCGCGATTTTTTTTATTGACGTAAAAAATTAACAATAACTATCAAAGCAAGATCATACCCGACTTGATCATAAGATCATCCTTAGGCCCTATCTTTGATGCCATAAAGAATTTAGAAAAATACTATATTTCCATAATTTCACCGTACTATTCAATTGAGAAATGATCTCAATTTATACAAATAAAGAGCAAACCTAATCAACCATTACTCAAATTTCAGATTACCTAAACTTTCTAACCAACCAAACCGATTTTTATTATCAATCTCTAACACTAGGGTCACGCCGATCATGTGAGGTGCAATATCAAGAGATCTAGACGAGACTGCACAAAATCTCAACTCTGCTAGATCATAACCTTGATACATGACCCTCAATTTAAATGGTTATCTATGACCTCGAGTATATTTGTGTGCATATGATACATAGGAACTTAATACGCTAGAATTTCGAGTGAAATTAGTTCAACTAGAGAACTGTCAAATAGGTGAAGGGCACGAGGGATCTAAAGTAGAGATGCACATGAAATCTTGTCTTTCCCAGATATCAAATTAGAAGGGTGATTGATGGTCTTCTTTGTCATCACTTTTTCATTTTCAATTACATAAGTAAAACAAGCCTTTTTAAGGTAACGTCAAGTTCAAAAGTGAAAATTCATAGTGAGGCCTTCCTTTTGATGATCTCAATCATATAAAATAACTATCAATCTAACTTTTATGTTGGTAATTTTACTTGTCAAGTAAAATTAAGCATCAAATTAAAAGCACTTTAATTCAAATTCTCTTTTTTTTAAAAAAAAATGGGTAAAAAAAAAAACTATCTTTATTCACTAAAAGACAAAAAAATTTCATTTTCCTCATTTAAAAAGTCAAAAATATTGCATCACAGATAATAAAAAACAAAATATCATCATAACTCACTTTTATTTTATTTACTCTCTTTATTTCATTTCACTTCACTTTATTTTAAAAGTAAAATTACCAAATCAACCCACTGATCCCACCTGATCGTTTGATCGAAATATAATTAACACAATCTCATATATCATTCATTATGATGTATTTTCGTATAAGGATGAATTATTAATAGAATTTGGAGATACCCTACACTTGTTTAGAAAAAAAAAAAAAACATGCATGTGACTGGTGGGATTCTTGGATGGGTCTTTAATTCTTTCTTTTTTTTCGTTATGACTTGGGACCACGCTCGCATGTGGCTCTGTTTAGGGATATGGACATGCGCTGCTTTTGATTCAAAGTGTTTGCAAATATCACGTCTCATATTTTCCACACGCTATATCACATTCATAGGGAATTGGTGGGTCACGCACCACCATCGAGTAGGTCATGCATGAATACTTGATGTTTTGTGGCTGTGGCTTGTGACAACGTAAAACGATAGTGGCTACAATCTCTAGAGCCTAGTGCCTGATCTGCAGACTTCACCACAGACAATATACGTTACGGCCAACACACGGCACCTCTAAAAAGCTCCGTAATTCGGATTTTGATTACAGCATTCCTAATGATGATATTTCCAAGCAGGTGTGACGTGTCACATTCCCACCAGCTTATAACCCTCGGCTCTCACGTTCCATTCCACATGGGACCTCTTTGATGCAGCTTGGCTCGCCCAAGCATTTTTGTACCTTGACATGTCCCAAAAGTTAATAGCATTGCAACACCATGAGGTTTTTAACTTTTTAAATAACAGACTCTTACCCCCGACTTAGGAACTGTCTCCTTGCTAGAATTCCTGCTTATGGTCCGTTTGGGAGAGGGGAGGTGAGGGGAAGGAAAATTTGAGGGTGAAGGAAAATGAAGGGAAAGGGAGGGGAGGGAAAATTAATTTTACATTCTCTTGTTTGGAAAGTGAAAAAGTAGAGGGAAGAAAAGTGAAAAAGTAGGATTTTGTTTGTTTGTGAGATAGAGAGAAAATTACCGTTTTGTCCTTACTTTTATAAAAACTTTAAAATTTTCTTTAAACATAAAGGGCAATTTAGTCATTTCTCTCATTTTCCCCCTCCTCTCCCCCATTTTCCCCCCCAATTTTGGGGGGGAAAATTTTTTCACCCCTTTTCCCCTCCCCCTCCCCTCCATTTCCCTCCCCCCCCCCCCCCCCCTTTCCCAAACACCCTCCAAAAAAAATTTTCCCCACTTTCCCTCCCTTTTTTTCCTCCCCCCCACCCTTCCCAAACAGAGGGTTAGAGTTTTAGTGGTTGGGATTTCTGACATCATGTCTCATTTGTATTTTTAAATTCCTTGATTTTTAATATGAATTTATGAATTCCAACACATAATAAGTTTTAATTGACCTTTAGGACCTATTTATTTTTAAGCATTTCTGACAGAAATTCAGGCTGTTTGTGAATTCCAGAATCAGAAATTCTATATTTATTTACTAGAATTCGCAGCATTTGAGGCAAGCAGCGTTTTGAAATTCCAAAAAAGTGGAATTCCTAAATGCTAACCCTTGCTCCAGCATTTACAAATTCTGACATTTCGGGAGGCTTCTTTAGAACTCCGGCTCTTCTCGACTGTCAAAGAAGAAAGATTAATCAATATGGGTTTGGTGGAGATTGCACTGCAATTCCATCTCCGGGTTATTGCCATATCTCAAGTGGGCCTCCATTGATCCCCGAAAAAACCTACTTTTCCAATTTCTAATGGCTCCAATCGCTTGTTGGGTATCTCCAAAGAAAAGTTCCTATCGCAATGTTCTATATAAAATCTCCTCGAATGGAAACCAACTTAAATGGGCTGAAAAAGTGAGGAGATCTACATGAAATCCCCTTGAAGAGAAACCAACTGGAATAGGTTGAAATAGTAAGGGGTTCTTGTCTAGGAATCATCCCATTTTCTTAAGAATTTGTTTCAACTTTGAGGGATTCTACCCACATGCATGTGATTGAAGATGAAAGAAACCCACCTTTGGAGGCAGATGTTCCAGAGACACTCACTTTGTAGAACATAAATCGGACTCCCTCTTTCTTATTTGAGGTTGTAGAGATGATGTGAATGGGGCCCACTACGTCTTAATTATTTCAAGTTGGACGGTGACTCCACAAGCTACTTCTACTGCTATTATTATTATTATTATTATTATAAAGTGCATAAACATGTAAAATCCCACTCAAGAATTTAAGTAGTTTTGAAATGGAAAATTTGTGGAATTCAAGTTGCATGAAGTCCTCACGCAAAAATTCTAATAGGAAAGAAATAGAAAATTCATAAATGCCAAGATTGAGCAGCATTTTAGAATTTCAGCATCCCAAATTCTGTGAATTCCAGCAGACATGACTTCTAGGAATTCCTGCGAAGAAACAGTTAGAAATTCAGGAATTTCACATTCTTTATATTTTGGTGGAATTCCAAAAAGCTTTTATGCCGTTAGAAGGATTTTGTAATTCCACTTTGTCTAGGAATTCAAGAATTCTTCAAACAAGAATCCCTGGAATTTTAGTAAATGAATAGGCCCAAAAAGTGGTAAGAGGTGTTAGTTCGTACTTGTCTGTCCGACGTTTGAATTTGGAGAGGCACCTCTCCTCATTTGAGACTTTGTGCAACCTCACCCGCGGTTTACTCCCATCACCCGAGGGCTAGGGACCCTACCCCCTAAGCTGAGATACCAAAAAAACAAAGACTTTTTATAGCGATACTTAATCGATATGATGTATAATTTCAACAGCTTAGAATTATTTTTCTAAAGTTTATAACATTGATAGTTACTATAGTACATTTAGAGGGAGAGAATAACCCTACATAAAACCATTTTCTACAATTCGAAATCTAAATCAATCATAATGAAAGTCAACACTTACAAATAATTGGTTATAATTGACTCAAGCCATACATGATCTACTTGTGGATGAATATGTTAGGTTCAACTGGTCACTGAGAGGGAAGGGGGGCGGGGGGTGGTTTGCAAATTTATTTCAATTTTTAATTCTACAAATTAGATGAGCACTTTCTTAAACAATCAACCAGGCAATCACACAATCACAAGAGAACACAAGGGATTTTTACGTGGTTCACCTGCAAGCTACGTCCACGGTGTGCAAAGTGCACGCTTCCACTATTTAGAAGCACCCACTGCTAGGAGCACTAACCCCTTTACAATTTTCACCCGCATTTACGAACATGAGCACTAACCCCTACACTCAAGCCCCAACTCAAGTGATTACAAGATATCAAATAATCTAACACACGCAGGTGTCTTACAATAATATCCCAATGACATACGCAGATGCCTTATAGAATTTCAACATAAAAATATAGCATACGTATATGCTTTACAATATTTTCAATCAGCCAAAAACAAACACCTGTAGATATTGCAATATTCGTCCGATTCAAACAATTCAACACAATCTCTAATGCAATAGAACTCAACTAGGAAACCACATTGGAAAACTCACACATCACTATTCAGAATTCTGCACTATGTAGAAATGCAAGACAAGTCTAATGCAAAAACAGGAATTTATTTAAATTCTGATGTAACAAATCCACGAATAACCAACCTGAAATCGTTCTTCACTGAAGATTCTTCTCCTAAAAACAGCACTCTGCAATTTTCTCAAAACCAGCACACTACGATTTCAGAAATTGCCCCTCACTACACAATAGTCGTTGTTATGCACTCATATTTCTTTCATAAACTGCAAGTCAAGACCATGAAGAAAGCTACAAGCCCATTATTGCAGAAAAACTCCAAAAAGGCAAAACTCAGCACGTCTTCTACTTCTTTTTTTTTAACATTCAGTTTTCAAAACTCGTATCTCAGATCCTAAAAAGTTGGATCTCTAGCAAATAGGAGAAGTTGCTAATAATAAAATGATAGAAAGAATATCTTGTTAACTTTCTTGCCAAACAAATGGACCCAACAAGCAATTCGTCGTTTGGACTGGGATGGCCTACTATTTGAGTCAGATGAATCCGATGGGCCATTTGTTGATTACATTCCAACACATAATGGGACCCACAACAAAGTACCAAGAAGAAGAATTAATCTCGCAGTGCAGAAGAACTACAGAACTTATCTCCACTAGAAAATTCATAACTTCCTCTTCGAGCTCGAAATGACATGATTCTTGAGCCAAATGAAAGATTTATCAGGGGGCTACAACTTTCATGTTTTGAGATTTAACCCAGATTGAATGGATAGTAGTACAAAATCACCTTAAAGATGACTTGTCACAGAAAAACAACAACTTGAGTGAAGCAGAGTTTTCCTGCTATCCGGGCCACAACTTTAAAACCTGAAGTCAGATCGACCTGATTCAAAAACCAAAAATCAAGCCCTCTCACTGATACACAAAAGTCATGTTAACCACTTTTTAATCTAGATGTTAGATGTGAAGATATAAGCATAACAACATGCTTAACTGACATGACTTGAACATGCAGTTGCCCAGTTTCACTTTGAATGCCTGCAACTACTTTTCAACACCATGCCATCACCCTAGGTTTGACAACAATTACAAACAAAAACAAAGGGCCAATAGAAGAAAGTTTCAAAATATGTAATTAGGATTGTTGTGCATGAGAAAGTTATTATGAGAGAACTATACAGATACAGACTTGAAAAAAATAATGGTATTTCTATACATAACAACGAACTAATTTTATTTAATGGATGCAAGGGCTAAACTATTATTTTCATAAATATTCAACACAAACTTAGTGGTGGTTGGGCATCTTGTGGGAGGACCAATTCTTTAAATTTGGAAGATATTAAAATGAAAAATTAGTGATATATCACATGGGCCTCCAACATTTCTCTTATACTTTTCGTGTCATAAAATCCAACACCGAAATCAGTTGGGGAACATAGTAAAATTTGGGCTTATACTAGATGCAAGTGAAAAGGACTGGATTGGCTAATGTGCGCCCCCATATCCTAAGAGGAAAAATCCAAACATATAATTGCCTATGCATGCGTCATTATTTTGAAATAAATGGAGCCTCTGACATCTTGCGGCTGGGATGCTGACAAAACAATTGGAAATTGTTAATTATTCAAATCGATGCCAGCAACTTGCAGTTGGGTACCACATTGTCGTAAGAGAAATGCTACATGGCCTGAACATTTGGGACCAGTCTGTGGACCGATCCCAATGTTCAGATCCAAAGGATCTGAACATTGGGATCGGAATGTTCAGGCCATTTAGACTTTTTCTTGTCATCACTACCGTCGCCCACTCCATTATTGTTTTTGGGCCAACACCAACAAAGTTCGGTTTGTTTACTTTTATAGCCCATGCACCCAATCCAATGAATTCTCATTATTGAAAAATGATATATTTTTTGGTACCCCACTCAACAGGGCTGGGATCCAAGAAAGAGCAAAGTCCACACACGTGGGAACGGACTCGTATTGCACCATTGTTCCAACCTTCGACACTCAAGTGAGAACCGTCACTCCTTACCACTACTCGCGTAAAATATATATATATATATATGAGCATGGCTCTTTTAAGTTAAAGTTTTTTTTATCCTAAGTTGGAATAATGCTCGTCTCACAAATCAAAATTGATTAAATCTATTTTTTACATGATGAAACTGAAAAATCCAATTCTAATTAGATTTATATTGATTTTGGAGACAATCATCGTTCAAAAATACAACAATAATCGAATTTGATTTGTGGAACCAACATTATTTCAATTTAGAATAAGATTAGCTTCAACTTAATATATATATATATATATATATATATTTTGGTAACTGGATAAGGCACTACATTTGAACCCATTGTTATTTGTGCCCCCCAGTCACCAGTTCCATTGATGAGTCCCAACTATACTATGGATTGGTAAATCCTACAGGCCTTGGTCCATGGGCCTTTATTGAAATTCGTCAGCCCAAACACAAGCCTTCCTTGCTGTGTTGACCGATGACTTCCCTTTCTTCTACCCTCTTCTAATTTCTAATTTTAATCCTAACAATGCCTCTCTCTCGTCTTCCACTTGCAACCCTCTTACTTTCCTTTCTCTTCTTCTACTTCCTCTTGAGATTCATCTACTCTTTGTTCTGGGTGCCATGGAAACTGCAGCTACACTTCAAAAGACAGGGCCTAAGGGGCCCACCACGCCACCCCATATTTGGAAACTCTGGGGAGATCAGAGATCTGATTGCAAGGGCTCAATCAGAGCCGTTGGCTGCTGGTTTTGGGCATGAGATCATGGAGAGAGTGATGCCCCACTACTACCACTGGTCGAGGAGGTATGGGAAGACTTTTGTGTATTGGTTCGGGTCGAAGCCGCGGATTGCGCTGGCGGATCCGGATCTGATAAAAGAGGTTCTGGTGAATGCGAGTGGGTGCTTTGAGAAGGTGGGGTTCAACCCTCTGTCGGGTCAGCTCTTTGGTCAGGGGCTTGTGGGATTGGAAGGGGACAAGTGGGCTCGTCATAGGCGGATCGCTAACTCAGCCTTTAACATGGAACGAGTCAAGGTGCTCTCTCTCTCTCTCTCTCTCTCTCTCTCTCACCAATTCATATAACCCCATGGGGTAGCTCAATAGCCTAAGGAGGTTAGAACCATGATGTGCACTTGGAGGTTATAGGTTCGAAACTGCTCTATTTCTCTCTCACCAAATCATATAACCCCAAGGGGTAGCTCAATAATCTAAGGAGGTTAGGACCACGATTTGCACTTGGAACTTATAGGTTCGAAACTGCACTATCACACTTGGCTACATCCGGCTTTCTCTGGGCTCAGAGGAATTAGTCATTTATACAATAATAGGGATAAGTTAAAAGAGAGATTGCGGAAGTATTTAGGTCAAATGGGTAAGAGGGAATTCTTTAAACCCCCTCGTGGGATCCGCTTGATGCCTTCCAATTTTGGAGTTGTGTGAATGAAAGGGTCTCATTGTGGAAGTCCTGATCCTCCATCAAGGGAATTTAACTTTGGGGGGCTTAATGTAAAAAAAATATTGTGGGAAGGGCAAATGTAAACAAAGAAATACATATTAATTATCAGAATTCACAGGGGGGCTCTTTGACAATTTTCAGGTATAATGGGGCTTCAGCTCAAAGACCCTTGTATCTGGTTCTGCCACTGCCTCCATCACTCTGTCCAAGATGAATGTAATCCCCAACTCAGTTATATCCTCAAATATCAGTTCAATAGGACATGTCTGAAACAAGAGTAGTTCAATCCTAAGGTGGGAACCACTCCTTTTGAAATGAGATTTGAGAATATATCACGAGAAGGGTGATATTCATCTGGATTATGATCATGTGAGCCCCACAGTAGATTACACGAGAAGCGTGTAAAAGCTACCGTAGAGGACCTTGACTCCTCGTATGAACGAGGGATAAAAAACATCGTAATCAAATTATCACAATCCTTGAGTAGACCATAAAATAGGGACCCCTTGATAGTCACGGGCCCTGGGTTTGGCACCCATCCACCCAATGTGCACTCATCTTGAACGGTGAAAACTTATAGGCCAATTATCAAGTGGTTAAGATGATGGTATGAGACTTTGTCACCGTAGACTGGGCAATTTGGTTACAGTGCGTGCGCGAGTTTGAGTTCCCAATGTAGAAAAGTTTACCTAGCTGAAGCCTGGCCCAGTTGGCTACAAGCATAGTAGTTGCACTTGGATTATCACTATTACTAACATGTTGTTTTCACAATCCAAGTGATGCCTCTGCTACTACATGCTTACTTTTAATGTCTGATCATAATCATCAGTTAAATGATCTTGGATTCTGGAAACTTGGGTAATATCAAGCAATAATGGATAGTAATGCATACCTGGAGCCATGAATTTAGTGTCCCCTGGCTGAATCCAAGCTTTGGTGACCAGATGTGAGGCTCTTCAAACCTGTTCTTTTATATCTGTTCTCTCCTTTATGAGTTTCTTCTTTTTTTGGCATAATCTCTCCCTTAAAGAGTTATTAGACAATGATCATAATCATAATTGTAAGTGCTGTAATTGCTAGAAGAGGGACCAAGCATCTCCATGTTTTATATCTGTTCATCTATAGAAAAAAAAGTTTCCATTTTACAGAGAATAAAACCATTGCCTTCATAACATTGTAATATTTAACGTAACCTTCAAAGCTTTTTCACCTATGGAAAACTAGATGAGCTCTAACATGAGGAAAAAAGCAGAACTTACAGAGTCAACCCCAGATGGATGTTATAAGGATTCGATGATAAGACGACAAGAATAGTCGATGTGACCGCTAAGGTAACTGTAACTTGTGCTCATTTTGGATTTCAGGGTTGGGTACCTGAAATCACCACAAGCACAAGAAATATGTTGGAGAAATGGGAAAGAAATGGATTAGACGGCCACGAGTTTGAAATAGAGGTACACAAAGAGCTCCATAACCTTACAGCAGACATCATCTCTAGAACTGCCTTTGGAAGCAACTATGAAGAGGGGAAGCTCGTCTTCCAATTGCAAGAAGAACAAATGCTTCTAGTATCACAAGCTATTCGAAGTGTATATATTCCTGGATTCAGGTATTGTTACAAATTATTTGTTGCTTATCGTAACAGCTGAATTATAATGGTGATCAAATGAACATATTGATTTTTTCATCTATTGTAGATTTATACCCACAAAGAAGAATAGAAGGCGGCGGATACTGGAAAAGAAAATCCGAGAATCTCTAAGAAAGCTTATTGAGATAAATGGTGAAGTGAGCCAAAGTACAAAGAATTTGCTTGGTTTAATGACCTTGGCTAACAGAAACCAAGAAGAAGGGGAAAGAATTGGAATTGAAGAAATAATAGATGAATGCAAGACATTCTACTTTGCAGGAAAGGAAACGAGCGCCAATCTGATGACATGGGTGCTGCTGCTTCTCGGATTGCACCAGGAGTGGCAAACCAGAGCCCGTGAAGAAGTTGCCCGCGTTTGTGGTAGCCATTCCTCTCCTACTATTGAGAGTTTAACCCACCTCAAGTTGGTGAGTTTGATTTTTGCTATATTCTTAATCTCTTTTTCTAAGATATTTTGGTAGCCATGCTAGTAACTGTTTGGTAGAATGGTGTGGAGATTTTATCAGTTGATGGTTAAATTTCTACAATTACTCTTCTTTGCTAATTTTTGTGTGTTTTCATTTATTTGACAATTAGTGCTTTGTGATTCAATCAAATGTTGAGCACTACTACTACTACCAATTTAGCATGAGTGTGTTTGGACTCTTGGGAGGGCTTATATCATGAAAAACACTCGTATTAGGTAGCAGAAGCATTTGCTCATTTCTTTGTACTTGGGTCTATTAGAAGTTTATCCTTTTGGGCCCCATTTTGATCTTTTGATCTCAGGGAAGCACTCAGTTTAACTGTAAATCTAATTTCCTTTGATTGATTACGACAGAAAGCAAAACAACTGTTTTACAGATAACTCAGATTGTCCCAATATCTGAACCCTCGTTTATGCTTGTACTGTCCACTGCATTTGAAGAATTAAACTTTCTCTAAGTCTACCATTGAGTATAATTTCACTGCCTGTGACACTGTTTACCTATATGTGGTGAAGACAAAGAACAAAACATTCAATAAATAGTATTGAAATATTCACTAGTATTTTGCTCAATCTAAATCAAATATATTCAAATTCGTGTTTTTCGTATCTATCACTCATTGGGAGGATCAGTTTAAGTGGGAGGTCCACACTTTCAAGGTAGAATTTCTCTGTTATTGTGATGTATAAATTTGGTTTAAATGAGGTTGAGTTAAGTAGTCAGTTTGCCGCACCTTTAACGCCTAGGTATTTTGGGTGTATTGGTTAGCAACTTGATAAGATAACAGAGCCAACACATTTTGGATCCATCCGAGCAAGACGAAAAAGACTCCTTGCTGCGTCTTGTGTGAGGGCGCATGTGCACAGAGCAAAAAGTCTCCATGCGACGTGCAGGTGTGTGCTTCGAATCCGGCGCGGTGTCCCTTCCAAAGTGTTAGCTTGTAGCACCTTTAATGCCTAGGCATTTTGAGCGTATTGGTTAGCAACTTGAGAATCCAAACACATGAACCCCGATTCACATGTATACTGAGCTAAATGCACTCTGTTTATGATTTTTTTTTTTTAAGAACACCAGTCTTTTCCTTTCTCTGCTGAGTTTAGCATATTTCTCATCAACTTGCTTGCAATTCTGTTATAGATAGGAATGATAATAGATGAATCTCTACGACTTTACCCTCCAGCGGTGATGCTAATGAGGCAAAGTTGCAAGGATGTCAAGCTAGGAGCTATGGTCATTCCTGCCAACACTCAACTTTATTTGCCCATGACTGCCATTCACCATGACATGAAACTCTGGGGTGAAGACGCAGAAAAATTCAATCCATTAAGATTTTCCGAGACAAGAAAGCATTTTGCTGCATTTTTTCCATTTGGATTGGGGCCTAGAATTTGTGTGGGTCAGAACTTGGCTACAGTTGAAGTGAAAATCGTCCTAGCAATGATTCTTCAAAGATTTTCTTTCATCGTCTCGCCTTCATATGTTCATGCCCCCATGCAGCTTCTCACTTTGCAGCCTCAATATGGTGCACAGATTCTCTTTCACAAGATTTGAAACATGAAAACTGTACTTTGAAACTTTGATATGTAATATTCAAGATTTCCATGTATTGTATTAATCTACATGAACAGAAAAATGCATCTCTGTTCGTGATCTTAGCCCAACTAAACATGCATTCACGTTTACACAGCACTCGGTATGTTTTGGTTTATTTCTTGTAATTCTCTTCTAAAATTCTCTTCAAAATGAAATAAAATTTGTAGATCTGTGGCGCTCTTTACCTTTTAAGGTGTTTTAGATGTAAATAAGATGATCAGGTATGTAAGTGGCTTTATTGGAGACTCATAAGAGAGTTTTGGACCTGTTTGATAGGTAGGAATTGCGCACACATGAATTCTTGGTCAAATAAGCTCAACCTAAGGTTATTAAAGAGGGGAGGTGTGAATGATATGAGGCGAGCGGTGATGGATATAAGGTATAAAAGTAAATAAAACCTTATTTTTCTTAGGATTTGAATTACTAGGGCAATGACTTACATATTCCCTTTATCCACTTTCCATTAAGCGGGAGGTTATTTTCTGATTGTTTTTATTCACCCTGGATCTTCATTGTTTCCCCACTTATGGTATAAATTCCTATCTATAATTCCTATGCATTCTAGGCACTAGGTCCTATATCTTACATCATTCTTTATTCCACCCATGTAAATACACCTATATTTTTTTTTCCTAATTTTAATGCATGCTTAATATGGACGTCCCTTCCCTTTGAGTTGAAAGGCCCCTGCAATTTTATGGATCTTCTGGTGGACTTATAAACCATTAATCTTGTAATAGAGATTTTTACTTGTTAATGGCTTCCTGCCTACACAGATCAACAGTTACCTAAAACTTCCACACTTTCACATCATGCCAAATCACAATAGCCTTTCAGTAAGCTTAGTTTTCTACACATTTTAACATTGTTATGCCAAATCATAACAGACCAGGGCTCATATAAAACTCCCACACATTTTCACATTATGCCGAATCACAATTCATCATCTTATTGATTTGGGATTTGGCATTTGTACAATCCTCAACCTATTTCCATGGGACTGATTCCAACTCCTAGACCAAGTGTATCACAACATGATTTGGAGTTACTTTGGATAAAAAAACAGAAAATTTCTAGCTGAATAAAAGAGAAGGTAGAGAAGCATATTCAATGATTTGAGACTTTCTCTTAACTTCACCTTCATGGATTTCTTTGAGCTTTTGGGTGAAGAAAGAATAGGTGGAGAAGCAAACTCACTGATGCTAAAACTCAAGAGGATTTGACAAGGAAAAAAGTAGGAGAAGGGATCGAGAGCAGCGTAGAAAGATGCTTCCCAATTTAGCTTCTAAAAATATCCAGTTCAAATTCCGTTAAGTGAATTTGCACATTTTGTAGAGTAAGATACGGTCGAGTTGTTGAAGGTTTATGAAGAGACTTGGATGGTTCTGATCTTTGAACCATATCAGCATTCATAAAATAGAAAAGAATGAGTCACAGTATGGCCAGGGTAGTAAGTAAGCTTGATGAAAAAGTGGACCACCATGTCCATACAAGAGGCTTATTAGCTGTTATCAAGCAGTAGGGCACAAGTGCATCCAAGAGATCTATCGGTTTATGACCAAAATAGGAAAATTAAAATTACTGAAACATGCATGGACAAGAGAGTCATTTATGACAAAAGACCATAGTTACAAATGCGCATAGCATAAGATACTAAACAAAACTCAGCTGATACCATGCAGCACACACCAACATGAAGAAAATACAAAATCACGAACCTAGATAGTTTTAGAAGACAGACTTCAAGCTTTTCCATCCTCCACCACCCCCACCACCTTTGCCCTCTTCCCTCTTCTCCTCCTCTCTCCTTGGCGGCGGCTCTTCCCATTCCTTCTCTCTCTTTCTAGTCTCTTCTTCCTCTTCTCTCTTCCTAGCCTCCTTTTCCTCCTTTTGCCTTGCCTCTCTCTCTTCTTCCTGCCTTCTTGCCTCCTCTTGTTCCTTCTTTCTTTCTTCCTCTTCTCTCTTCCTAGCCGCCTCCACTTTTCGCATTGCCTCTCTCTCTTCTTCTTGCCTTCTTGCCGCCTCTTCTTCCTTCTCTTCTCTCCTTCTAGCTTCTTCCTCCTCTCTTCTCCTAGCCTCTTCCTCCTTTTCTTTCTTCATAGCCTCCTCTTCCTCCTCCTCTTGTTTCCTCCCTTTTTCCTCTTGCTTTTCCTTCTCAATATCTTCTTCCATTTTCTTCTCTTCATACTCGGCACACGAAGCGCATTCCAATATAACTGACTCAGATTGAGCAGATATAAAATGTTTTATAGTGGTGTTGGAGACATTGAAGGACATAGCCCAGATATCTTCATCGATGGTCCGCAGGACTGACCACTTCCCTGCTAGGAACTGAGGTCGGTTGTTCCGGGCCATTGTGGAGAACCCCATGAAAACAAGAGAGTCATTGTTGAAGGAGATCTGAGCCATGGGATGGAAGCGCGGCACCGCAAACACATCCCCTTCCTTCACTCTAAACCTTGCATTCTTGCACTGGGGAGCATTGCTCGGGCAAACCACATGTACCATCCCTTGACCCTGGAGCACCACTGTGATCTCCGTCGCTCTTGGATTCCAGTGTGGCCCCATCATAGACCCCTTCCAAGATCAAAAGCGACACAAACACATTAGATGTTGCCAATGGTATATAACAGACGATAGCATTACACACAGAAACCATGGTTCAAAAACTTGCCAGTACTGGTACATAACAACCTATAACATTACACACAGAAACCATAGTTCTAAACCTTGGCCAACTATTGGCCGGGTAGAAAAAAAAGGAATCTTCCCTCAGGACTTGAGGCCTGTTTGTGTCGTGTAATAAAATTTCAAAATAAGTAAGATAATATTTTTGTAAGTGGTTAAAAATGAGGAACTAAAGGTGAATATCCAAAAATGACCACCACGTAACCTCTCGTTTGATGGAAATGGAGTCAAAGTAAGATGGGGCAATAAAAACCTAACTATCACCCAAATTATTCAATACCTAGGAAAGTTAAGGTTCCATTTACATTTCTCCCTTAAATCCTTCACCCTCACCTCTTTAATAATCCTTGGGTGGAGCTCATTTCACCATGAATTCCTTGGTATTCGATTTCTATATATTTCATATTGCAAACAAACAAGCCCTTAGTAATTGATGCCTTTTATGAGACTTGGGTTAACTTGGTCAAGACAAGATTGACCAAGCCAAGACTCACTCAAAAGCTCATGAGCTTTTTGAGAAACTTATATGTACTTCATTTATTTTATCTTATCTTATCTTTATAAGCCATGTCTAGACTTAAGTTTGAATGTTTACAGCCAAGGTTTTAGTTGGAGAACCATAAGAACAAATACACTGTATTTGATGATTCAAGGCGTTGTACAAAAAAAAAAGAAAAAAAGAACAAATACACTGTTGCTATATACAAGGTTTTAATAAAGAGAACAATTAGAACAAATCATCACCTAAGTTAGTACGTGAGGTGAAGAACATGATGATCATAATAGTGCAATGGAAAACCGCATGGCATCAATGAACCATAATAGCAACACATGGAGAGTATATAAAGGTAAAAAGGAAGTTGCACACCTTAGTCAGGTTCACCATAAATGCACCAACATCAGATCCTTTCAGTGCATGAAAATCTTTGGAGGTCACGGCCAAGCTCCACCCATTGCAGTTCTTGAAATCTGGTTTCGCCTTGAGAATGTTAAAGGTCTTGCCCTTCTTATTGTCTAGGCTATGCGAGCTTCCACCGCCTACTAGTGCTTGGATTATTCCTTCCCTCCAATCAAACTTTTCATTTTCAGTATTCTTTGACATGTGTACAATTGATGGAGGCTTCTTTGCCATTGTTATCCCCTTCAATTCTTCCTCAGACACCTTATTTGGAAACAAGGGGGGTTAAGTTTCAATTCAAGGAAAGAAATTGACAGACCATCTTCCATGCTCCTCACCTTAAATGCGACTTGGAGAACTCTCTCGTCGAAGCCTAAGACCAAGTCAGAGATTTTTGAATAGGCCCCAAAATACTCCAGCTGCAGAAAGAGAGACAGAGAACTATTATCGAACGGAAAAGCAAATAAAAAGCAAGAAGATGGGATTATTAAACATGGGAATGTTCTGATTGATGTTGCATGTATGCACCCGCTTACTTAGGTGTCCTCTTTATCAGTTTGGGTGGGGCACGTGGAAATGTCTCATCGTGGATATGGGCCAATAAAAAAATTCCGCACGTCAAATTATCCTAGGCCTAGATTTAATAACTTTAAAGTTTAGTGATCTTTTAACCATAGATTTCTTTGAGATTCAATCCAATGGTGGATAAAAATACGATACAAATCAAATTAGACCTGGTGAGGTGTGTGTGAAAGGATTTGCACTAATGAAAAATGGGTCCTAAGGGGGCCTCATAGAGCTAGGTTGTTTGAGTTATCATAGAGCTAGGTTGTTTGAGTTATGTAATTGAATTCCTAGTATTTCAACTAATGGTTAAAAATGAAAGAAGGGTGAATATACAAAAAATAACTATAAAACAATTTCCCTTCTCAAAACAAAATGAATTTAAGGGGAGATGGGAAACACACACTCAGCCTATACCCTAATAAATCAAATTCAAGGTCCCATCCTTCACCCCCACCTCCTTTTTCATTTTTTTTCATACACCTGTGCAAACACCACACACCCACGCAAACTACACCATATCCTTAACAGGGGACGCTTCTTTAATATCTCTTCATTGAGCCCATTTGACCATAAACTCCCATGTGTTCTATTCCTTGAGAAGGAATAGGCGTCCTAAGGTGGAATTCTTAAATCCTCCCCTTAGATGGAGGATTTAAAATTATAGCAAAATACACAAAATTGGTATTCCAAGAATTTCAAAATGTCATTTGAGACTTTTTAAGTGCCAGGAATTTGGGATTCTGAAAAAAAGAATCATGACAATTTCAAATGCCACGAGATAAACCATCTCATCATGTCCAATCACATCCTGTCCAAACAAAAAAAACTGCACGTCAAATTCTGTGAAAAATCCTGAGTAAGGAAACAGGCCCTTAATGAAATTGTATCTCAATTCATGCACGTTAAGGCCACCATACCTCAAAGATCCATTCAAGTTACTGGATGGGAATCGAAGCAGAAAGAAAGAGGAAATAAATTTAGATCATCACTCCAAATATGGATTTCAAACCTGTATATTTTCATTGATTTTGCTAGTGAAGACTGCAAAGATCCTAAGCTTCTCTCTCATAGGATTTGCATAGCTTTGCACATAGAAGACTGAACCGCATCTGAGTCTGAAGATATCCCCACGCTCTAATTCAACCTGATCACGCTTGTTCTCACCATCATGGTATGTCAACTGTCCCCTACCTGTAACACCCATGCATTAATTTCACATTGAAGATTCTTGAACATTTACAAAATCAAGTAATTAGGCAAAACTATTCTGCAGATCTTAAAAAAAAAAAGATTTTGATAAAGATTTTGAGTTGAAAAGTTCAAACCCATATCAACTTTTATACTTTCTTTCATTACTAGAGTCACACCTCGGATAGTATTGAAAAGAAAATGGCATTTATATATGTTTACCATAATCCTTAGTTAGCATAATGCAAGTCACCTAAGGGGAACACATGTCTCCTACATTGGCCAAGTAAGAACGCATTTGTTGGCATAAAATACATAAGAATTAAATACACAGAAGCACAACATTGCACCTCATTTTTAACCACTTTTGGAAATACAATTTTAGATATTCAATTCAATTTACATGAAACAAACACGCCCTTAAAACCCGAAGCCATCACTCATAATAATTCAATCTTTAGAAGAGCCAAGGTCACATCTCTACATCTATTCCTTGTATCCTTTACTCCTTACCCGTTTTACTTCACATATATCCTCACCTTATATCCTCCACTCCTCGCATCACCTAATTAATAATCCTTGCATGAAGTTCATTCGAGCTACAAAGAGGCCCTAATTTTTCTCTCTCTATGCCATCCTAATTATGTCCAGGATTCATTTTTTACTCCCTTAGAAAAGATTATGCTTTAATTTAATTTATTTTTTATTTTATTTTATTTTATTTTATTTTTATTCTCTGATATTATCGATTTGCAAGCCTTAAAGAACTAAAGAATTTTAAAATCTTTTTCACATTCAATTCTTATTTCTAACTTTTTCCCTAGCAATCATCTCCATAGTCAACAAACCTAGATATGCATTACAATATGAACTTACCTAGATTTATATATATATATATATATATATAGAATTACGCTACAAAATTCGAAAAACACCCCTCTTTTAGCGGATGAAAGTGTGACATGTGCCATCAGATACACATATCCAATTCTCTCTCCTAAATATTCTCCTATTTAATGTGGATCTCTTAAAATACTAAGAAATTATTGGTTATTAAATAGGGGCAGAAACTCATCTTTTGAAAATTTCCCCCATATATATATATATATCAATTTCAAATAATTTTTATTATAAGTAACATAAATAGATACTCTTTTTTCTTGAAAAGTAACACAAATAAATACTTAATTATCTGCTGGTTGGCCCACTATATTGGAAAATTATAACTTGAACTTATCCCCAAGCTGTCCAATTAAATCATATTTTTTTAATCAGATCACACATGAACCCTGTTGTATAAAATAGAAGGGATTTGACTTTAATAAAAAGCATAAAAATAAAAATAAAAATAAAAATTTTTCCTTATTTTGTAACACCAGGTCACTGATTAAATACCTGACTGCACATAAAACACCATGTCTGTTTGGAGCATAACTGGAAGGAACAAAGAACTGGGTTCCATGGTGATGAACTGAAGGTGGTATGGCCCTCTATAGCCATCATCGACTTCAACGGCTGAGATCTGACCAGAATCAGTCGAGGCAAGGGTTCTCCTTTTCTCCCTAGTTATCAAACGGTGAGGACTAAAGACATCATCTTTCTTCAATGGTATAGCATTTAAAGGGTCACAAACAAGGAACAAAAACAGGAGCAGTGTAGATATCATGGAAATGCATGGCTTTCTTGGCATCTTAGCAGTTATGGAAAATCTCATAATCTTCTTCTTCTTCTTGCTCTCTGTACAGGAGAAGGTTTTGGATATTTATATTACTGTGAGTGGGAGATGGAGACGAAAAGCAGATATACGTGGTACTTTCGAACGCAGCATCTGCCACGTGCGACCCATACGTGGCGTTCCTCTATAACGAAATGAATCCGTGTATTGACTCATCGGACTTTTGCCGCAGAGGCTCTTTACAGTTGTTCTAAGAGAAGGGGAACATTCCTATCCAGTTATAAGATGATGTTTAGATTACTTGCTCAATTTGAGGTGATGATGAGATGAGGTAAGTTTGGATGGAGGTAGTTTAAGTTGTGTCCCATCTGAGTCTTTCATTTTTTTTATTTTTTTTTTTGAACTATATTAAGCTATTGATCTAAGAGTGATACTTTCATTTGATGACCCGAAGATTGATCCGTGGACACATGTGAGATTAGTGGTGGATCCAAAATTTTTATTTAATTGGGGCAGATGATTTTTAATTGAAAATGTCAAAATCAACATGCACTACTAATAATATCCACTTATTATATGGTTTAATGACTTGAATTTTATTTTTCTAAAAAATTAAGTATAAAGAACTCACATCCTACTATTAGTGCGCCAGTTTCTACATAAAGTTTTTCAACTACAACAATTAATTCATCAAGAAATTAGTTTTTCATTCATATTTCAAATAAGTGTGATGAAAATTAAATTAGCAACCACACTACAATAATAATAAAGAAATTCCAAAGAAGAAATAATCATTATCATATGAAAATAATATCTCTTCTTTCCTCAAACTAAAGAGTTCCTAATAATACCTCTTTGATTTTCCATCCTAATCTTTGTTATGTCCTAGATCCCTCCCCCCACATTTTTCGAAGCTCGAAACACCTACACTCAAGACATTTTCAGATAAATTTGGACTTCAAAGATCAAACCGGTGGCTTTAAAGAGTCTATAGGGTCTAACGGGTATTCCAGAAAATCACAACCATTAGATATCTCCATCTCAAAGCTCACAGTAGGACAGCTGACCTACCACGTGTTGTAGACTTTCTTGTTATGGCTTGTGTATAGCATCCGAATTCGATACAAGATTCTCTATTTCTACTCTTCTCCCATCTATTAACTCTTCCCGTCTCCTTCCTTTCCCATATAAAAATAACCTTGGAAGTACAAGTAGCAGTAGTAGAAGAGGGAGATCTTGAGATTGAGAGTGCGAAACTATTTTGGAGAACTAGGGTGTGGCGACAACTTAATTGAAAGGGGGGATGAGCCATCTGGCCCGTGCCACCTTTGGGCCTTTTTGGATCCAACTTATTGACACCGGCCCTACTATGGATAAACATGGGTCAGTGGCGAGTGACACCTATTTCGAGGCCTGGTTTTGGGTTTCTTTTCGCCCCAGGTCAACCCTACATGGGTTTGCCCTTGGGTGAGACTAACATACCACTCAACCGCAAGTGTGTTGCTATTCAAAATATGTAACTTGTATTCTGTTTGATATTTATTTTTATTTTGTATGTGTAAAATTCAGGTCTTTGTCATATTCAAAGTGTGTTCCTACGGTACCCATGACATATCTGGGCATCATTGGTGTGTTGATGATCTAGTCTCCCATTGCAAGTTTATATATATAATATTGATCTAGTGCGTGAATGTGCGACTCACGCCCAGTGCGCGCCACAACGTGGGGCCCACATAAGGACTAGGACCGGGGGGATTGAAAGATCTCCCCTGGCCCTTCATCTCTACAAAAAATCAGCCCCATCTAGGCATGTAAATCTGGGTTAGGCCGTGCCATACCCATTGCCATGAGCGTTAGCCCAGCACGGCCCTAGTCGTGCCATGCTGGGCTGTGCCGCCCGTGGACAACCCACTTCTCTTTTCTTTCCTTTTTTTCAGTTGGACTTCACTTGGACTTAGTCTCTTAGCCAAACCCTATCCCTAAGAAATAATGTGCACTAAGAAAAAACCTCTGCCCCAATACAATCAAGTTTAGGTCGAGTCCTTTTGTTTTCTTGTGAAAATAATGCAGTTTAGTTTAGTTCGAGTCCATTTTTCTTTTTTTTTTTTCCATTGCCCCACTTGGACTTGGACTTGGGCTCTTCTTCCTTTTTGCCTTTTACCATGGAAAATGGCCCTGGTGGAGTTGAGATGCGCATTGGAATTACCAAACCCAATGCACTTGGACTTGGGCTCATCTTCTTCTTTTTTTTTTTTCCTTTTGTAGACCTGTGCACCGGCAGGCGGGCTAGGCCGTGCTGCCATGGGCTTGGGGCACTCGCCCAACATGGCACGAATTTTATCCGTGCCATGCCTCGTGCCTGGCAACCTTGGCCCAGCAGGGGACTATCGGGCCGGCCCGTTGACCAAGTCAACGGCCCAGACACGGTTTTTCTATGTCGAGCCCGTGCTGGGCTTGGGCCGCCCACCCAGATTTACACCTCTAGCCCCATCCCCGATCATCATCACCTTCATCTGGGCCCCACAAGTTTAACAGATGTACAATCCATTCGAACGGGTGTACAGTCGATTCAACGGTATATAGTACATTGGATTAGTGCAAAAGTGGGCCCCATCAAGGGGGGCTGTGTGTATTCAGAAGGACCATCATATAGGCCCCACCTCGGGTGCGCGAGATGTGCACTTGGCGCACATGATAACCAATATAATATATATATATATATATATATTGAACAGTAACAAAACTTTGTTAAAGGAAATAACAGATACAAGTAAACAAATCAGAGAAAAAGAAGGAAAATAAAAGTATAAGAGCATTGTACCTCTCCTAGCCCCACTTACATAACTACACCCACCCTTGCTAGTCAATATTTGTTAAAGTAATTTTCTGGATCTTGGTTTCCATGTAGCCCACCCTGGATTTATAAAAATCATATAAGGGTGCACTTTTTCTTGTGGAAAAGTGCTTGAACCAAATTAAGGAAAATCTTCAATGCAAAAAAAAAAAAAAGAGCCAAAAAAACAAAAAAACAAAAAAAAAGAAAAAAAAAAAAAAAAAGAGGAGCCATTTATGCACATCCTTTCCACAAAACAGGGCTGCACAAAGGTGCCCTCGCTGTTTTACATTTACCATCCAATAAGGGACCCTCGACGACAATTAATTTTCGGGGACTTCCTTATAAATTCACTTATAAAACCTCAAGTTTGTCTGAATAAATTTTCTCCAACACTTGTGAGACTATTATGTCTTCTCTTTGTAGGATACAAAGAAGGAGAAGCAACATTCTTATAGCATTAGAGCCACACTGGGCATGCATCCCATCCACGTCTCAAACAGCAGAATTCTCTGGCTGCCACTGTTTTTGGTTTAAGGCCATCTGTTTCTGTCATGGATCAACTACACTCCTTCAAAATCCAACCCTGTATTCTTTAGCCTGCAATCTTCCACGCACTGCTGCTTGAGGTTCTTCCCTTGATCGTAAGCAACGCCATGGGTGCAGATTTTATTACGCGATTTATCATAGTTGTCAATTTCATTCTATTCCAATCGAAATCGGTTTGGACAGAACAAAATTCCCCCTCAAAAAGTTCCTTGTCCGTTATACCCATTCTAGTCCATTCTAGTTGTTCCGGTCCCAATTCCAATTCCGGACCAATTCCGGTCCATTCCCGTGAAGGTTTTATTCTTCCTTTCAAATGTAGCAAAAACTTGTTAATGATCAATTATATAGTGTAGTTTAATTTAAGTGATGCAAGTATGCTGTTTTAGTATTATTTTAGCATTTAACTATTTCACCACAAAGTTATATCAAAACGGCGACCGAAACGGAATTGATAGATCCACTACTATTAGGCGCGGGATTGTTAGTGGACTGGTCGTGTTTGAGATGGATATAGTTTTTTAAATACTAATCACTCCACAACCCATTTCCCTTTGATAGGAAATGCCACCCCTCCCGTCACCTCTCCCCCTTGTGCATGCTCCTTTTACGTTTATGGAGGCCTTCTTCCCACTTGAGTGAGCTACATTCCCATGTATATGCGGGCTCTCTCTTGGGTCCTAAGGCAGGGGTTAAAAAAAAAACTACTACATAGTTCACTAGTTGATGCATGGCAAGCATTTCCAATCAAAGGGTACAAATGTTTGATGGCCCCTTGAGTGTCATCGTCTTTAATCTCCACTTTTAGCCCCTAGATAGAAAGGTATTACATGGAAATGCTTGGAGTTTAATGCAGATTATATAAACAAGCACTCATTACATTTAAACCAAAAAAAAAGAAGATTTATGTTACCATTGAACGGGTACTGGATTGTTGAAGGTTTATAATGTGTTTGGTAAATGTGGTTAGGCTGAGAATACCTGGCCCAGCCTGACCTTAGAAACATATGTCCGTAACTAGCCTAAGCCCGTAACAAAATGTAAATGTCGGGCCCAAGCTGGCCCAAATAGTCAATCAGGACAAGTCGTTCTGGGTCAAACCTGGCTTTTATCATTTATATGAGCTTTCTAGCAATTGTTTGAACAAACTTCACTAAATTACAAGAACTTATTCGGGTCAGGCCAGGGTAGGCTAATCTTTGGGCTTTCTATGACTTAGTCCAAGCCTAGCCCAAATATTAAACGGACTCAAATTATATATCTAAGCCCCGTCAAAAGTGGGCTGGTCCGGCACATGAGCACCCCAATGTGTTGTGTCATTAAGCTTTCTAGAATAATTGCAACAAAGGCCATTTTGGGAGATCTACTGTAATAAATGCATTCATTCAATTAATTAGTTGTTCAAATACCTTAAAATTACTATTAGCCAGACCTTAGTTTATAGGTCCTTGGTTGCTACTCAGTTGGTAAGGAAAATGTGTAGTGTATGTGGGTACGTTCGAGTCACTTGTAAAGTGTAAGAGGAAAAAAAAGACTCTTATTTCGAAGCGCAAATAGTGACCGTTGGAAAATGAATTTGAGCACTGAGTGGATAATGGAATGGATAAGAGTTAGGGCTTGTTTGATTCCCGTCCAAAGTTAGTGGCTAAACCTCTAGTTTGATGGAGAATTTTAAAAAGTAGATAGATGAAATTCGTTACAATTCTTCTTCTACAATTTTGAACCTTGAACTTCTCATAAAAGATTCTGAGAGATCAGCATGAGGATTGTCTTGACTACCTATTTGATAGCATTTCATTATCACATGCCCCATCATATGTATGTAATTATTGAAATTGCAAGCAAAATATACATCATTAGATTCAACATCTTCAAAATAATACATTTTCAATAACATGTTCATTCCTAATGATGTAAATAACTCTAGTAGGAGTTAAAAAGTTTGACTAAATACCCATAAGGTGACTAGATGAGGCATTTAACTAAAGTAAAAAAAAAAAAACTTGATTAACCAATTAATTATGGAACCCCACTAGTCAAGAACATGATCATTCCACTCATAATTTATGGTGAGACATTGGAACAAAGTCAGCATCCCTAACTATAAGAGATAAAATGTAGGGACACTTGCAGCTTCTTTTATTAGTAAAAGGAAACAACAGCAGTTTTTGTACCGTTCCATGTCATGTAATGTGTCTTATGATATTGTCTCTTTCCCTTAATCAAAGTTTTCAAGATCAATGGAGATGAACATGCAAAGACAAATGACTACAGACATGGCAATACACTGAAAGCTCCAGAGAGAAATACAAAAGACAACCACGAATCAGTGGTCCACCGGATGACCGGTTGGTAGTACGTGAGGATTAGGTGTTGTAAAGTGGATCCAGATGAGGCCAGCCCACATGGTGTTTATCAGTTTGACCCACCGGTGATCTCTCCATTTGCTCTTATTGGAGTTGAGTTCACTGTCAGATTGATTACTTATGTAAAGATATGATTTCACTTCTTTTAGGGAACATTTATACAGCATCATGGAAAGTCGTTTTTGCAAATAATCTTTTTCATGTTCCGCAATAAAAATCATTCCAACTCGCTCGAAAATCCTTAGGGGTTTTGACATATCAGTCATTCTTAAATTCGATTTTTTCAATTTTATAACCGAAATTCAGATAATGCCACCAGAGTTGCCTTACTCTAGTTAACATTTTTTTAAATATCTTTTTGCTCCAAGTACTATGACTTCACGGGAACAATTTAGTCAAAAAAACTAATAAATCCTATGAAATTATGGGAGTGTCCCATGATGTCATTGCTTTTATGCAATATCTTAGGAAAGATTTTTCCCGCATGAAAGAACTTGGTAAATGGTGGTTAGATGAGTACTTATTTTTCACAAACGATCATTTTTCATGTTCTGAAGAAAAAAAAAAAAAAAAAACACCTCGCTTGCTAGTTATATAGAGTGTATATATTAAAACTAATAAATCACATGATATCGATGGATATAGCGTAAAGAAGGTTTTTAAAAATGCTTGCGACTCTAATGATATTATCTGAATTTCATTCAAGAAAATGAAAAAATCAAATTTAAGGAGGATTAATACGTCAAAACTCCAAATCCATTCTTATATAAAAGCATAAAAGCAATCCCACCAGATATGAACTACTTATGTTTAAATTGACGAGCAAACTAACAGTATGACCAATTCTAATGCCATTTTAATTTAAGATCAGTGCTTATGAATGAGGAATTGAGAATTGGCATGTAATTATAGAGTGAGTGAGGGTGCATCTCCTTTGTACCTTCTGACTCTTCTACTTATTTCTCTTTTTATCTTTCGTCTTTCTTTAATGAAATCTCTTTATTACCGTCTGAAAAAAAAAATAAAAAAAAAATCAAAAAATAAAAGAGAGAGAGAGAGAGAGAGAGGAAGAGAGAATGGGGGAGAGTGATTTTTGGATTCCTTGCAAACTATCCTTTCCGCAGTCCCGCGGACTACTAAATTAAACCTCGTAAAGAAAGCTTTTGCTGATTCTGTGGTAGTTAGCCATGTGGGACCCACTGAAAGCGACGTGTCGTTCGGCAATTGGTGGTGGCCAGAAAGTGGGACCCATCTGCTGCTTTTGCCGGCGATGGTCATGGGCATGTATCTGATGCATGGATGCATGCCGCGTAGAGCGTACGCTAACGAAAAAAAAAAAAAAAGTTCGGCCGCAACGACAAAGGTGAGAAGAATATGTTCGATGTGAAACCATCATCTGAAAATCCAACCGTTCGTTTCAAATCCAACGTACGAAAACATAAGGAAAAATCACTAGACCTTTTGTAGGACTTTCTTCTCTTTCAATGGAGAGATCTTTTGTACTAATCAGAGAAAATATTTACACTTTTTGGCACCTAAGCAAAGGATTAGAAAGAAAAATCCCCTTTACTTTCTAAAGCTCATAATATGGATTTGGGAACATGTAAAGATCTCAGAATTATCGTCACATTATGAATGTCGTAGAGAATTTGATCATATCTTGAGAACAAGACCATTCTAACAACTTGATGGACATGTTTGGGGCTTACATTTGATTATATGCCTATCTTCATGAGCAATTGCTCAATTCTTAAAACCCCAAGTGGTAATTGGCTAGGACTACGGCTTAAGAACAAATAGCTATGGTTTTAAACTTGCGCTCTCTCGCTAGTACCACTTGTCTAGAAAAATGTTTGACTTACCCTGTGCGTGCTCTCTCCATAAGATCATGACCAAGAAAAAGCTTGACTTACATGGTGCATGGGAGAGGGAGGAACTTCACGTATATATAGAGGGAATAGTTGGTTTTCGAAGAAACCAAACACCCTTGTCAACTAAAAAAATGGCCCAAGTCTCATACAATTTTAGATTGATCATATCTAAAAACGTAGAGATGTTTTGAACATGAGATGGATTAATATGTAAATTACTTGAAGTGAGATTTATGCCAGTGCCTACACTAGATGAGGTGCCAATATGAATAAATTGGATTTATTTTATTTTATTTTATTTTTGTAAAAGATAAAATTGGATGTAGAGTTGTCATTTGTTCAGGGATAGCATAAAGAGGGTTGTTCACTTATTTTAAAAACCATTATTTATTTTTGTATGAGGTGGCCAATTCTATTTTAAAATATATTTAGGGCGTACGTAGACATATGCCTGATTAAACATTTCTAGTTGTGACCAGAAATTAAGCCCGACTCACATTCATGCATAATAGAGTGACTAAGAAGAAGTCCAAAAACAAATCATACCTCATAGTACAACAGGCTCCTTATAAATGCCTTTCAAATATTTACTCTAATGGTAACACTTCATTCTCACACTTAAATAAGGCAAAATCATTCAATAACAAGAGAAAACAATTGGTATTTTTGATGTTTTCATACACCACTTAACCTAACAACTCCCACCCTGATATGTTAGGGATTAGGCAGGTGGAGATCATTTATTTGTAGTTTTGATTTGTCCTTCCCTTGTCTTTGGCTACTGCACCAGACAGTACTCCTTCCAAAGGTGAGTGTGCATGAAAAAAATGATGAAAAAAAGAAGAAAGGAAGAAAAGGCATTTTTTTTCCAACACTTGGCTGTCTTGTCCTAACTAGATTTAGGGGCTTCAAACTCAGGTAATTAGTGTTTTTAAGTACAAGGCGACTCTCACACGGTTGGAAGATGAAGGAGAAGCTTGTAGCATACAAAAGAAGGTTTTGAGATTCTAATTTCTATCTGAAGAAAAGATGGCCATCATCGTCCACTCATAAAGGGTACTGTTGACAACTAGTGGATTTGATTTTGCTATGTGCTACCATTCTAGTAGATTGGAAATGACAGTGTGGGGTCTCTAGTCTCAACACCAAAAAGGGTTGCCTTGGATGGTTTTTGCTTTGTTTTCCTTTATTTTAATTCAATTCTGCTCTGTTTGCTGATTTCTCTGAAAAAAGCATCCTATATCAGTATTTTAGGAATAGAAAACGAAAAAGGTGCCTAAAATGCCAATTCATGTTATGATGTTCTCTCCTCCTTGGCCCCTATTTCAACAGGTTAACTTGCCACCTTCAAACAAAGGAAGTAAAACAAAATGCAGTATTAGAAATGCATTTTTTTCGCTTGTAATTCTTGTAGGTGTGCTTTGCTTTCAAATAATGAAAAATGTGTAGGGTATGATTGTGCGGTGAGAGTATTCCATCATAGAGAGAAAATTTGTCCGGATCTTCCATGCTGCCCACTCTTTTTTCCATTTACTGAAATAGTTTTTTAAATGAACTCACTATCCTCAATTAAAGGATTTCGATTTTCTATAAGACATGTAGGGATGCACGGATAGCATGCGAAATACTCTCATCACACAGACACACCTTACAGAAAATATTTTCATGGAAATCCAAGCACCAAAATGGAGCCCATCTTCTTTATTGAGGCCCTTAGGTTATAGGATAAAAGCCATCCCATTGATCCTTATCTAGGTTGAGTACATAGGTACTCATGGTTAATGAGCTTCAACGGAGGATTGTTAAATAGGTGAGCGGATAAGGGTATAAGGTGAAGAGTAAAGGATATAAGATAATGATGCAAATACAATCTTTGATTTTCATAGCATTTAAATTATTAGGGTGATAGTTGAACATTCATTTCCTATCTTCTGTTGATGCAATTTCCATTAAAGGAAAAATTATTATATGATCATTTTTTTGTATTACAAAGTCTTATCTAAGTATTAATCAGATGGTTATGGATAAGTGTTAGAGTCCTGCTATCGGTCCCGAACCCGGGACCGATTTTTGGACAAGCCCCTAGTTATGGATAAGTGTTAGAGTCCTGCTAGGGGGCTGTTTGTCCAAAAATCGGTCCCGGGTTCGGGACCGATAGACTTTTCGTAAGTGTTATGTGTAGGTGCATGATTTCAAATCCTTAAAATCCTAGGAATTCAATTACACGGAACAAAGATGTAATGCTGTTTTGCAGATGTGCATTAATTATTCTGATACTTCACTGGAAAAGCTAGTCCATAGAACCAAATAGGTTGGGCATGGACGGGCCTTGGCCCCACTGGACCTGTCCATGAAGATGGCTCGCACTGGTTGGGAGTCCGGTAAACATGCAGACCAGGTCTAGGCTGGCCTCATAGGGTTTGTGGCCTGCCGGTTAGGGTCATACACATTCCAGGCTAGCCCAATGGGCTGTATCTGTATATGGGCCTAAACCATCAAATGAATCTATCAGTTGATGCCCATGAGGCCCGCTGGAATATCAATAAAGGCAAGAGATGCAATCCAAATCCTTCCATGTGAAGTTTGTATTAGCAGAATTAAAATGGAACGAGGAACCTTGGATATCTTGGCACCACTTTTTATCAAGTTAAGTGTTGTTCGTAATGAAAACTGAATAAATGAGTAGCATGAAAATCAAACATTCCTATGAAACTGAAATCCAAGGTTTCTTAATTTATGGTCTTAACTAGTCAAAAGTGTAGTCTTTTGGCATATATGTAAGTGAGGTATTACATTGGACCCAAAAATATGTGAGACATATTACTTACCAGTTGATCAGATCTATTTCTCTAGCAAGTTGCATGAGCAGAATTTCTCTTAAATATATTATCTTTCCTTACAATAGAATCTAACGTTTTAGCTACTTATTAATGGTAGTACAATGATGGTGACAACTACGACAATTGTGATAATGATAATAAATGGGCCATTGTAGCCGACAAGTTCAAACTGTTTTCCACTTGGAGTGATCTGTGTAAGTGAATCTGATCTACTTAACCAAAATATCATGGGCATCTACAGGTAGTTGATATGGGTTTGATTGATCTAATTGGATTAGCAAAAGATAAACCCTATAAAGAAAAATCAATCTACCAATGGGTTTGCCAATCCACTAATGTTCACTTGGCGAGGCACCTCTCTTCCTCATAAACAACAAATAATCAATCTTTGGCTATAACACTTAATGGGGAGAGACTTGGGTGAATGCATGAGTGGGTGGGTGTGCGAGTACTTACCTTTTAAAAAAAGGATTTCACATTAACAGGATTGCAAGTGATTCAACTTATGTTGAACACACCTTAAATTGATCAAAACTATTTACATCACACACTTCATTGATGCCTAAATTGAATCAAATGTTACTTTAAAAAAATGTTACTTAAAATGCACGTAATATACTCCTCTGAATCGATAATGTTAGAAAAGATAAATAGATCAACATATTTATAATGTTAGAAAATAAAAATAGAAACTCGACCCCTATTGAGAAATACGAGATGCCTAAGTGGAAAGAGGCATCTCATCCCACACAGGCAAGGGCAGACCCAAGTGTTATCTTGCGGGTACAGTCGCACCCGCGTGATTCGAGAGACGCCTTAAATAAGATCTTAAAATATTCAATCTTATTATTAAAATTCTTCACTTGACCATATACTGCACCACCAAAATGAAAAATCATGGGTCCGCCATTGCACACAAGCACTTGAAAGTTTGATTGCTGAGTGGGTAGGTAGTTTCACAAGTTTTGTACCATTGTCTCGGTTTAGTAAAAATGACTTCATTTAAACCTAACAAATGAATTCTTTAGGCATACTTGGATAGGCAAGAAAATAAATGGGCCCTAAATTCCGAACCCTGCATTGTTTGAATGAGTTCGGCCTGACGGATGAGACGTGGTTATCGGCCATGTGTATATCCATTTCACTTCAACCCTAAATACTTTTGTTACCTTTAATAAAAGTATATTCTACTCCAAACCTTAAATTCACACTAAGCAATCAAAAAGAGTGAAGTAAATTACTCCACCTTAACTTCAACCCACTTCCCCTCCACTTTACCCCTCGTGTGAAATCTACTTTACTTTATTCCAACATTCATTTATCCAAACATGCCCACAGATCATGTGGAAAAAAAAATACAAATCCAGGTTATTAAAACATATATAAATCCCACGTAAGGCAACTCCAAAACCCATGTTGGGAAAGTTGTGAAACTTTTCAAAATGTAACATATAACTATCATTTACCAAAAATGAAAAAACCATTCTCATCGAATGCGTAGCCTCTCATGACAATTTAAGTTAAGAGAAATCCTGCATTGTTGGTATGAAACCCTAAATGAGTCACATCTATTGAAAATTCAAGTTCGTTACAACAAATGAACTTCTTGCACTTTTAAATATTTTCAAATTTTGCTCCACGAGAAAATGGTCTCACCATAAAATTAACTATTTAATTAAAAATATAATTGATATAATTTGAAAATATGATTAGCCACTCTTTTATCAAACAATCAATCTAAAGTTGATAATAATTCCTGTTTCAATAAAAATGTGGGAGGCTGGACCACAATTTATTTTGGGGAAAATTACCGTACAGAAGCTCTTAAATTCCATATTTATTCAAAAAAAGATAAAAAATTACAAATTACCAAAGGAAAGATCGTACATGAAAGTACATTTAAAGTAGAACCATTTTACCCTTTATCTTAGGATATCCTAATCGTATAGGATATCTCAGTTTTTGATATCCCACGCCAATAGGATATCGCACCGTTCAATATCCTACATATACATGAATAATTACCAAAGCTCTCGCTCGTTATAGCGAGCCCACTTGAAGGTTCAGCTCGCTGTAGCGAGGTTTTCGCTATAGCGAGCCCTCAATTCTTCAGAGGTATTTTCGTAAAATGCAGCAAGGTTATTTTCGGCAATAAATTTTCCTTTTCCCTGCACAATTATCTCACACACTGTACTAAATTATCTCGCCACCCACTGCACTGAATTCTCCTACCCACCGCAGTAAATTCTCCTACCCAGTCCTTCTCTACTCACTCTTTTAAGGCTTGGTTTCTATCATTTTTCTTCTCTCAGCTTCTCATCTTCTCATAGGTATGATCTTCTTCTCTTCTTCTTGTGAGTTTTTTTTTTTTTTTCAATCCCATTAACTAGTGTAGTTTATTCACTCTTGTAGTTTATTCTCTTTTTACAATATGCACATATCAGGGGTTCACACACATATATGAACATATTTTAAACCACCCAAAAAAAAAAATACATCTGTTTGGGTGAAAGTGCATGTCTGCCTCTATTTTGGGTGCTCTCTTATTTAACAGTTGATTAATGTTGGTTATATGCTTTGTCACTTTTCCATATTTCACAATCTTTTGGGATTATATGAAGTGACAACCTTATGTATTTTTCATGCTCTGTGACTGTGACTTTCCCAAGTCTAATCTTATGTGTTTGTTTATTTTTATCTCTAACTTCCCATGGTACAGCATGCCTCCTAAGACTTTTTAAGGGGAAGTGACAAGCTGGGTCTTTCTCTCAATTCAATACTAAACGGTTCAAGGATGCTGCGAGTGCTCAACATTTTGAATCAAGATTCATCAATCGCACAATGAGATTTGAGAGAGTAGTTGTGCAGTCCGATCTCACAGGCACAAGGTTTTTGCACTGGCTTCATGTTAATGGCTGCATGATTCTAATGAACTTGATTAATGAATGCTTTGAGGACTGGGTTCGAGAGTTTTATTGCAATATATTTGATGTTTCAAGTAGTGATTTTAAAACCTATGTTCGGGGAAAGACACTCCATGTGGATGCAAATAAGATTGCCACTTTACTCGATCTTCGGAGACCTACTGCCAGATCCTATCAATTCCTTGATGCGGAAAACATTAAGATACAAGCGAACGAGGTGGTCACCATTTTATGTGGTGAACCTACTGTATGAGCTACTCCAATCTTCTCCATATCCAGTCTAACCACTGATTACCGATCACTCAACACATTTGTCTGCCATAATATTGAGCCTGGAAGCCATCAATCTGATCTTCTCTATCCTCAAACTATTGATGGGTTTATATCAACTTCATTCATGAACATTCTCTTTCTTACGCCATTACTTATCGTTACCTTCTCATCATATTGTTCATCCTCAAAAACTCTTAATGGCTTTATATTAGCTTCATCCATGAGCGATCTCTTCCTTACGCCAATACTTCTCGTTACCTTCTCATCATCTTGGTCTAATTGAGATATTATACACCTACTGTTCATCCAAATTGACTTAGGTAATAAAACTGATAATAATAGATATCAAGCAGTAATGTGATTTATTCCATACCTTAAACTTGGTAGTTGATTGTTTGTGGCAACATCATCACTTCTATGGATATACAGAATGATAGAATCAACTCCATATTGAAATAATCTGAACATTCGCATCAGATCATCATCACCTCTTAGGCCTACTAATGTAAAGTTCCGGCCTGTATGATATATGTATTGCATGTAAGGATATCCATTTCTCATCTCCCAATTGGTTTCTGCTGCAACTTTTTCAATTAGTGAATTATAAGTTATGTTGCTATAGACAAAGATAGGCTTCTGCTCTCCACCGTTATATATTGGATGTGAGCGATCCACATCTAACTCTCCATCAAAGTACAGTATAAGACACAAATCAACATCAGACATCTTAATTAAAACAATAAAAATAAAATATACTTTATTAATAAAAATTGCATGGGTTGGAAATATGTAGAAATCATAGGATGAATTTTACCATCAAATTATTTGTTATGAAATTTATAGGAACAATATAATGCCACAATATTAGTACCTATAAAGGACTCTTTTGCCTTATTTTCTAGTAAGTAACAAATTCATACATTTTATTATAACATAGAAATCCAAAAAAAAAAAAAAAAAAAAGGCCTTCACCAATGGACTATTAAATAGGTTAACGGTGAAAGATCCAAGATGAGGGAGCAGTATATCAATAAAAAGAACACATCAAATGCAAGAAGTTTAACAAAATAATGCATTTCATGAAGGGATCTAGATCTTAATGAGTGATTTACGGTTTCCATCATAAGAATCAAAGCAAAATACAAGGTTTATCAAAACTACATTTATGGACTGCTTTTTTAACATATTTAGAAATTATATGGTCCCATATACCTGTTGTGATGAATAAAATATATAAAGTAGTGAAGAAAGAAGATGGAATAGCAATATCCTATAGTAACCCACAAGCCAAAATGGAAAAGAAGGAAACGGAAACGGAGCTCTGCAATTTTTGGAAACAAAGGTCTTAAATGCATTTTTCAGAAACGGAGGTCTGTACGTTGAGTTATATATAAGAATATGTAACTATGCGATATCCTACAAGCATAGGATATCAAACTACGCGATATCCTACAAGTCTAGGATATCAAATAATATGATATTCTAATGGCGTGAGATATTGAAAACTGTGATATCCTACACAATTAGAATATCTCAGGATAAAGGGTAAAATGGACCGACTTTCATGTACGATCTTTACTTTGGTAATTTATAATTTTTTATCTTTTATTAAATAAATGTGAAATTTTATAGCTTTTGTAAGGTAATTTTTTCTTTATTTTGACCAACTCGTATTTTCAATATGATTTCTCTTCTTAAAGTCAAAATCCTCGGTAGTATCCAGACTCACGGAAAGGCATCGCCTTCAACGGCAAGGCTGTTCTCAGATAAAGACTCGTCAGGCCACATGTCCACCATGCCATGTGTCATGTCATGTCAATTCCGCATCTTCATCACATGCATGGCCATGACATATCAAACCATCCACACATGCCCTCGCACGCAAAGATAAAAAGCCCCCAATGATAACGACGAAAAGCCCTTCCCATCCCAATTCCCAAGAACAAACACAGAGAGGGAAAGAAGGAGAGGAAAAAAAACAAAAACAAAAGAGAGCCTATTTTTCTTCTTCTCTTTTCTCCTCCTCTTCTATTCTCCTCTTCCTTCAACTGTCAAAACCACCCTCCATTTCAATTCCCATAACGACCAACCAAAACTCATGAAACCACTCATCGACAGCTCTCAAAACCACCAATTCCCCCTCTCAAAACCGCTATCCTACACCCTCGCCTCCCCCAATGCGGCCCTGAATACCACCCAGCCGATCTCCTACGAGCCCACATCCGTCCTCGACCTTCGCTCCAGCCCCGCTTCCGCCGCCCGGAGGCAGGAATCCGTCGCCGGAATACCACCCGTCTCCGCCGCCCTCTCAGACGAACCCTCCTCTCTCTTCTCCGTCGACGAATGGGACGATTCCCTGCTCTGGTCTCTAGGGGAGAAAGACGATTCTGCCCCTGACCTCAAGTGCATTCCCCATTTTGCCCCTCCCGAAACCCCAAACCCAAATCTCCCTCCTTTCCCTTCCTCCGACTCGTTCGATTCTTCTTCGTCCCATCATCTCATCTTCCCAGATCTCAATCCCTCTGCTTTTCCCTCTCCGAATCCATGTTTCTTCAGCGAAAAATCCAATCTTTCTCAGTCTCCACTCGAGAGCCCCTCCTTCGACCGCCTGCAGCTCGAGCAGCTGATCCGAGCTGCGGAATGCGTCGATTCGAACGATCTCTCGCTCGCGCACGCGATATTGGCGCGGCTCAATCACCAGCTCCAGTTCCCGACCGGTAAACCGCTTCAGCGAGCTGCGTTCTACTTTAAAGAAGCTCTTGAATCGCTCATCCTCCGCCCCTCGTTGAAGATCGTCTTCTCTCCTTTCGAAACCCTACAGAAGATCGGCGCCTACAAGGCCTTCTCCGAGCTCTCTCCGGTCTTCCAGTTCGCGAATTTCACCGCGAATCAGGCGATTCTGGAGGCTGTGAGTGGATCGGGGATGATTCATGTGATCGACTTCGAGATCGGGCTCGGCGGCCAGTGGCCGCCGCTCATGCAAGAGATCGCGATGAGGTGCAGGGATTCGGCTAGGGTTCTGCCTCCGCCGTCGCTCCGGATCACGGCGATCGTCGACGAGGAGTCGATGGAGACGAAGCTCGCCGGCGACGTCCTCCGCAGCTTCGCCAGGGAGATCGGGATCCGGTTCCGGATAGAGTTCGTGCACCTCGCCCGGTTCGAGACCCTAGCGCTCGCCGCGATCGGATTCGTGGAAGGCGAGGCGGTCGCCGTCAGCCTAACGCCGTCGATCTTCCGCCGGATCGACGGGCCCAATACGGCCGGGTTTCTCAGGACACTCCGCCGGATCTCGCCGCGGATCGCGGTCTTTGTCGACGCTGAGTGTCGGAGGGACGGCTCAGGGGCGCCGGCCTCATTCCGGCGGAGTTTCATCGACGGTCTGGAACTCTACGCGGTGCTGCTGGAGTCGCTGGACGCCGCCTCTCCGATGGGCAGCTCGGCGGAGCAAATCCGGAGGATCGAACGGTTCCTGCTGCGGCCAAGGATTTCCCGGGCGGTGGCGGCAGCCGGGGTCCGGACGCTGCCGCCTTGGAGGGAGCTGCTCTCCGGGTCTGGAATGTCACCGATTCCGCTCAGCGAGCTCGCCGAGTCGCAGGCCGAGTGCTTGCTGAGGCGGATCCCGCTGAGTGGTTTCCACGTGGCGAAAAGAGAGTCGTCCATGTTGCTGTGCTGGCAGGGGCGGGAGCTGGTTGCCACGTCGGCATGGAGGTGCTGCTGATTGATATGCATATGGGGGTGTGGATAGATCCAGCCGTTGGATTTTATGTATGGTCGGTTATGATGTTTTTTGTTTTTCTGCTGTTCTTTGGACTTTGGGTAAGGGAAAGAAACTCTTTTTCCCTATCTTGTGCAGTTTGGTGCCTGTGGTTGGTTGGCCTTCTTGTTGTATGTCTTATTTCCAGCAAACATGTTTTGATTGGGGAAGAGACAGAAAGGACGAAAAGGGTCTTTTTTTCTCTCTCTCTCTCTCTCTGTTCTTCATCTGTGGAGTGGTGGAAATCATTATGTATTTATGAGCCAATTTTCCTTTTTAACTTGGGAAGAAAGGCAATGATGATTATTGATAAGGACTTGTGGTTTATGATTAGAGTTTGAGGTTTGTTAATGTGAAGCTGCAATTAAAGCAGCATATGTGTTGCAAGATCACAGGGATCGGTTAGGTGACCTGGGGTCCTTTCTCTGCAGTGAATTTCCAGGATTTTGCTTTCTTTAGAGCCCTTTGTTTTCATGGAATGAAATTAGGAAGAAGTGGCTTGAGATGAAGAAATAAAGGTGAATATCTAATCGCCTCGTAATCTTTCTAGAGAGCATGTTCGTTAGCAAGAATTCTTAGAATTTCTGTTTGGGGTTTTATGAATTCCCCAAGTGCCATTGCCTCCCGAGTTTTACAATCGTTAAATTATATAGTCAAAACTAACATTTTATATAGTCAAGCCCTTGGAGGGGGAAAAAAGACTTTTGATAATAAATTGGGATTTCACCTATTTGATTGCGTTGAAATAGAGGGAGAGTACGAGTCTAATTGGAAGGGGCTTTATGGGCAAAATGGGATGAAAATGCATGAGTTTCACAAGTGTACAGCAAATTTAGGTTTGTATGCATGAGGAAAAAAATGGTCAATTTGCTGCTTGAGCAGCATTGGTTCTAGCTGCTGCGTGTTGGACGATTGCCATAAATTAGCTCTTGAAAGTGAAGCATGAAAGAAGCTAACACTACCATTCAAGGGACTAAGAAATGTTGTACTGGAGTTTTTTCCTGATCGGTTCTTCTCCAGATCCTTCAATCAAAAATAGTTTGACTTAGCTCGGCCTGGATTTTCGTGGCTAACCAATGAAGGCTATCCAAAGGAACTTAATTCACATATATTTTACCACAGGTTTGTTTTAGACGCGTCTTTGTTCATCATTCTTCTTCTATCTTGGGTCAAGAGGCATGTCGCCACACCACATTGATTATGGTGGTCACCATGTTGGTGACAGTAGAGTAGTAGACCAGCGGTCGTCAAAGACAGTGACAACATCCCAGGAAGTTGTCTTGGGACCTTGTTTGCTGGACAGGGTACATGGCCATCCTAAAAGTTTTGGCATTTTATTGACTTATCTTGTCCTTCCCATTCAATTGTTTATGAAGAAAAAAAAAAAATGAATGTGTGATGATAAAAGGAAGATTGGGTGTGTAAAAAAGATTTCATGACATTTTGACTTTCAAGAAAAATTAAAGGCATTGTTTTGGTCATTTTATTCCCCAAATGACTGCAGCTAGAGTGTGGAACTATTTTCAAAAGAAAGATAAAAACTTTCAGTGACTAGTATGAAATTAGTGCATTTTCTGAGCACTACTTTCAAATCAGGCCACAACTTGGCACTACATTTAAATTATTTTTAATTTAAGAAGATCGCAACATTTCTTTGAAATGTTTCGCGTGAACACTATTTGTGATAATGATTCTAATGAAAAGTATTAAAAGAGGTGAGAAGTAAAGAATGTGATGCAGCCTTTTTGAGATAGGCCCACCAAAGTTCTAGATTAAGCCTGTGGAAGGTCTGTCTTATACTGTGAATTAAAATAAGTTAAATCTTATCATTCCTTATTATTAAGATTTTAGTTTTTTTATCTTTGGCTTTTATTTTAGAGTTTCAAAATTCATTAGGATTTCTATTAGTTTCCACATTATTAGAACAATTTGAAAGCTTAAATTTCATATTTGATTAGGATTCTTTCCTTTTAATAGTGGAAATAAGATTAGTTAGAGATTAATTTATTCTTATATACATTTGTGTGGTGGCATTTCCGTAAATCAGAAATAAGCCCTGATCTCGGTAAAAGTACCAATTAGGCTTGTCTTGAACTCGGTCTCCTGAGCTCGGCAGCATCACCACTCCACACCAGACTTGGGCTAGCTTCGGTAGAAGTACCAGCTGACCTCGTCTCATCATATGCAGCTCGGTAATCTTGCGCAGCTCGGCAACAGTGCCGAGGTGCATCTATAATGAGGCTGTACTTGACTCCAGCATCTCCATCAGTTCGGTTAACCGAGGTGGATACTAATGTCAATCAGCATTAATGAAATGGCGGCTTCGTCCTAACTAATAAGATAGGCGCCGGATAAAAAACAGGGGTAAACCTTATCCAACGATCACATCATCAACAATCATACAAAGGTCAAGGTACGGTCTGATGGAACAATACATCTACCTACTTCCACTAAGGAGAAAAGGTATGGCCCGATGGGAAAATACCTCCACATACCCCCACTAAGGGAGGATCTTAGATGACCTACGCCTATATATATGCATGAGGAAAAACCAGCAAAGATATGAAAAACACAACATACTCGTAGCTCTCTCTTCTTCTCCACTCATTCACCATTTGTTGAGTTGTTGAATTAATTTAGGCGTCAGAGTGCCTTCGGCTGGCTGCAACCAGGGCCTCTAACCTTCATCTTTCCTTTTCAGGCCTCAGGAGGTACTTTCTTTCCCAAAAGCTTTACAACAAACTCCATTTAACTAAGTCCGTAATTTTTAGGCACTTATAACATTAAATACTCATGGAACTCAATTCGCCAAGTTAGTAATGGAGATGTTATTGTTGTTATAAACTCTTCCTAGTTTTGGGCGTGAGCGTTACAAAGGCTTTCCAAAAACCTAAATCAGATCTAGCATCGAAGCACACTGATCCTACATCAAAATGTAAAGAGGATTTTGCAAAAAAAAAAAAAAAACACTTTAGGTGACCATTGGGCCAAAAGGAACATTTTAACAGACCCTGCACCAGATTAGTCATTTTGCCTGAAAAGGTATTTGTTTTTTTTTTAGTACTTTCAACTAGCGTCCCTAGCGACCTTAGTTTTATGACGCTAAGGGTCCCTAGGGACCCTGCGGTGGACACGAATTAGAACAAAAGAGGCATTTTTCTTGAGTTTTGTTGTTAACAAGTCTATTTGCACATACCAGGTTCGTTTGCATCCATTTCTCCCTCGAGCAACTATAGTCCCCTCCAACATCCGCTTCGGCTGTTGCTCCTGCTCCTCCCCTCCTACCAACTATGGTCCCCTCCCACATCTCCTTTGTCGAAGGTTTGTCACTCCCCTTTGGCCTTTTCTGAGTCGTTTGGGCTGGATTGTCGTCTAGGTTGGGCTCCATAGTTCATTCCCACCTCTTGAAGACCATTAAAGCCACATGCCTTTATTTGGTGGAGAACATTAAAGTGCATATGATACTCGTTTGGAGGCAGAGCAATGGAAATGTGAAGTTTGTACTTTGCCCTAAAACATGATTTTCTACTTTTGATAAACAATTTTCATAATTCTTAGTTGCATGTGACCATTTCTACATGCATCTCATTGTCTTCTTCCCCACAGCATCCCATCATAAATAAATAAAAAAAAAGACTAACAGAGATTTGAAATCAAAGTGTTTGTGTTTTCCTTTTTCTTTACAATATAAATGCTTTTGCCATGATAAGAAGAAGAAATGTTGTATTTTTATCACGGCCATTGATCAAAAACCCATTGGGCCCTTTCAAGGGAAATGACAAATCAGATTGCTGACAACCGTGTGATAGATCTAAGATTTTGAAGGTGACTAATATCAGGGGTGTAAAAAAAACCGGAAAACCGTATAACTGAACCAAACCGAACCGCGGTTAATAACCGTATTTCACGGTTCGGTTACGGTTAATGAAATCCAAAAACCGCGCGGTTCGATTCGGTTACAGTTTTTCGTAACAATTCATGGTTATTAACCGAACCGAACCGTATGATACGGTTCGGTTAACTGTATGCGGTTAACCGTACCGTTTACAAATAAAAGAAAAAAATAAGGGGGTTGAATGAAATATTTCTTACCTTATTCAATTGCTCTTTATGTGTTATTTTACCTTCAATCATTCACATTTATCCCCTTATGTGAGGAAAGCATTCCACTGTTATTAATCGTAACCAAACCGTTTAATATGATTAACCGCGATTACGGTTTTCCACGATTTTTGTGGGTACGGTTACGGTTTTAAAAGACAGAAAACCGCGGTTATGGTTCGCTTAACGATTTTTTCAAATTGAGCGGTTAACCGAACCGTTACACCCCTAACTAATATTTATAGATCTCAAACCCAACAGCTAATGACTTGAACCAAATGTTTCAAGCCGGGATAGAGATTGGCGTGCAAACATCTTTGATATGATTTTTTATGTTTTTATTTTTCACTAACATTGATGTGAGAATAATATGGACCAAAAGAAATGTCAGCATACACTGGAATTTTGGGTTTTAGAGAGACTGGTAAATAACAAAAAGAAAATCATTTAAAATGAGTTATGTGATTAGAAAGAATGTAGAGAATCATATATGATAAAAAAAAATTTCTTTGATTACCACTTGGGGTTGTTGTAAAAAAAGCAAGATTAATCGAATCAATGTTATCAAAAATAATTGTACCACTGCCAACGAATAACCCTACTTACCAGTCAACTTCCAAATGGACTTGTGGTATTGAACAAATGTTTCCCATACAACTTTGATATGTTCAGTGAAGCATGTTTGTTATTACTGATTTAACCAACTAATATGAAATGTTTTAATGTTGCAGTATTCCTTCGGATGTTGATGTCTTAACAATATTACATTATGATTGTGATTTTCAATCTGATCTCATACGCCCTCAATATATTGGTGGAAGACAGAAGATGAGGCATCTCTGGAAAACCATAACATATAGTGAGCTGGTAAACGTTGCACTCGAAGCATCAAATTGGGAAGCAGTGTGGAAGCCTCATGTATAAAGCACCTTCTTCACAACAGAAGTTTTTTTTCATTGATAGACATTGATGATGGCAATGATGTAAAGGGATTGTTCAAAGCTTTGGGGACTTATCCAAGAAACAATATATTATTGTTCGTTGCAAGAAGGGAAGGGGAGACATATGCTACCAAAGAAACCCCAGAAACTAGGTTCGTACGTAGTGAAATTTATTTTTAATCCATAATTGTGTTTATATAAATCCAAAGTTAATTGATCCATGTGTTTTTTATGCAAGAATCATAAGAGGCAAAGAAATAAACATCAACGGGAAGCCTTGATCAATGAAATTAGGTTAACCAAAGCAAAAAAGTTGGTGATTGGGGCATACATGAAAGAATTTCCCACTATCGACTTGAATTAGGATTGCAATTTCAATTTCCCATCAGCGCCGAATGGTATGATTGGAGAGGAGGAACCAATCATTCGGGCTTTAGACAATAATGCAAGTATGGATTGTTTTGAGGATGTTTATTACTTTGCGAGTATACCCTCCATTTCAAGACACATGGAAGAACAAAGTTCAAACAAGGAGCAACAATTTCATAGTCCGGACGAGGGGATTACTAGTAGGTTGAACGATGCAACCAGCAAACAGAACTTCACAACAGTGGACACGATGGTGCCCGAGGCAATCATATCTGAGGAGGGAGTTGATTCAACAAGGGAGATGTGGTTGGGTCGTGAGTTTAACAATTGTGAAGCTTTCAGAAGATCCATTGCAAAGTTTGCAATTTACCTTCACGTTGGAGCATGTGCGCACCAACATGAAGCAAGTAACTGCGCACTACAAAGATGCAAATTGTCCTTGGAGAATACATGCGTCCATGGTTGAATTGGGACCAAAAGGATTGTAACCTGCTCCAACTGTAAAGAAAGAGTAAATCGGGGGACCTGCCGTAATCCTACCGCTGTTCAGTTAAGGAATCAGTTTTTGATTTTTTGATGTCTTATGTCACATGTAATTTGATGGGTTTTATTTATGCATATTAACAACAAAAGTCATCACATTTAATGATATTTTGTTTCAAATGTTTTTTTATGGCTTCTTCTTTATACATATGAACATCAATGTAATCAGAAGAAATTTAATGACATGTCAATGACATTTTGGGTTTTTTCAAATGTAATGATCCATCTGGCTTCTTCTTGGTTGTTAATGAATAATTTCCCTCATTTTGTTTTATTTTTTTCCCTTCAATTTAACCAATTCAAGTTGGATTTCCCTCTGCATATAGTTATGTTGGAATAGACCTTATCTTCCCATAAAAACTACTTCTGCTATGCACTTTGTTTTAATATGTAAGGGTCGCCAATGACCCTTATTTATAACTAATATAGGTCGCTAGGGACGCTGGTAAAGAAACAGATGCTGATCAATGGGTCTCTAGCGACCCTTATCTATAATTAATATAGGTCGTAAGGGATGCAGGGAAGGAAACAAATACTGTTAAATGGGTCCCTACTGACCCTTATCTATAACTATTATAAGTCACTAGGGACGCTGGGAAAAAAAACAGATGCTGATCAATGGGTCCCTAGTGACCCTTATCTATAACTAATATAGGTTGTAAGGGATGCAGGGAAGGAAATAAATGTTGCTAAATGGGTCCCTACCGACCTTTATCTATAACTATTATAGGTCGCTAGGGAGTTTGACCTAGAAACAGATGTTGTTTAATGGGTCCCTAGGGAGTTTCACCTATAACTAATTTAGATCGCTAGGGACGCTGTGAAGGAAATCTAGGCTGCTTTATGAGTCGTTAGGGACGCTGGGAAGCTTTTCTGTTTTTAAATCACGGTGGATTGACAACAACTATTTTCAATTTACAATTATGGCCTCACTACATCAAACATCAACTTCAACAATTGGAATAAATCTCAGCCTAAACAATAATTTCATTACATCATTTTCACAGAAAATAACAAATTCATTACATCATACATCAACTTTAACTTCAACAAAAAAAATTACATCTAAATAAATTCCATCCAAACAACATGTTTTTACATCATTTTCATCCAAAAGAATACCAGTTCATTACATCAATTTCACCGAAACAATTTCATACGTCCTTAGCATATAATACAACAGAAGTCTATAAAGCAATGTGACGGTGTATGCAGTGCTCTACGTATCCAAGCAAAGAAACCACAATCCGTCCCATTCTGCTGATATGGGATATTAATCTTTGTGACGTTCGTCCACACCCATGGCTCAGCCTATCCATGATCTCCAAATCACTGCGTCAACCACAATCTCTGTTTACAAATTAAGTAGGAAAAAAGTCAATAAATAATAGCATGCGAAAAGGGCAACCTATGAATAACAGAAAACTGATGGGTTTTATACTTACGAAACTATCACAAATATTCTGATGATAATGGTCACTGTTCAAGCTATTGTAGAATTTCCAGCGATTTTTGCCTGTGTTACTGACGAGAATAGTGAAATGATTGTGCGCGTTTAGGATGTAAACAAGGGTCTTACACTCGTTTGCATCCCAAACTCTGGATCTATCTGGGACAAACGCTGCATCATCTCTGGCCTTCTGCTTCCCTTACCACCAACTTTGTAAAGGAAAATGATAAAGGTATTATACGCTATAACAGTTATTGGGAAAATTTCAAAATAAACAAGTCACCGAAATAAAAACTCATTCATTTCAAACTACGGTCTCCATTTTCCCACAGTCCACGGTCCATATCACAGTCCACAGTCTACATCATAGTCCAATTTCCTCTACTTCACAACAGTCAACATCACAGTCTAATTCCTCCAGTTCATAACATTTTTCCACAGTCCATTATCTCTACTTCACAACAGCCAAGCCATCACATCTCTCCATCCTCATTAAAGTCCACATCCTTATCTCTTCATTGCCACCCATCACATACCGATATGTCATCTTCGTTAAAACCACCTGCAACTCAACTCATGTCTCCACTTCCACCCGTCACATACTAGCACCTAATCTTTTTCAACATCTCATGTCTACACAAAAAATCTTTTAACTATGGATAAGAATTGAGTTGGCAGGGTCACTAACTGTGCAGGAGGGATATGGCCAAATCTTGAGATTGTGAAATATCTTTGCATATTGGTCTAATATACCCAACAATTGGCAACAAAGATGCATGAATTATTTAATTGAAAAGAGAGGGACATACTGTTTGAGAAAAAAAAATACAAAAAAGAGGAAAAGTCAACAATGCGCTTAAAAACTGCTTTAGGCATTATATTATACTATAAGAACACAATCATCATAAATAGTTCAACATGATAAGGCATCTCCATGTTCACAGTTTTTGCTTTATTAGTGAGGAACCTACTTGTGTAGTAAGTATAAGTGCCCTTTGAGTGTGTAACTCACATTAATCATGTTATCAGTCAATGTCCTCAATCTACCAAAGTGGCTAGAAAAAAGTCTCTAGTGTATTCTATACATGACCCAGATTATAATTTCAAGAAGTGACCAAAAAGCAACCAGATTACACTTCATCTAAAAGAAAAAATTTTGAAAACCTGACCATAGAACATTGGATATGAAAAACAAATAGTATGAGTTACTCTTCTGGGAAAGGACATGTAAAGCATACTTGAATGATCATAAACAAATAGTAGTTAAATAAAAAAAGATATAAATACAACTGATTGATTAGCTAGCAAAGTCAAAGACAAGCAGAAATGGAAGAACAATCAAAGTCAAAAGCAAGAGCTAACAACCAGACAATCAAGTCAACCCCTTCTATTTTTTTACTATACCTCCTACAACTGAAAAAAAAATGTTGCAAAAACTGTAGTTCTTTAATCTATAGGCTAATTCTGTTCAATAATGTATAATACACAACATGTTTCTTCATCGTGGCAGCTTGTTTTGTTTTACAGTAATCTTTCTTGCTTCTACAGAAGTCTATAAAATATTTCCATATGTTCCCAGTGTCTCCAAATAATGATTCCATTCTCCAAGTAATGATTCTATTCGATAATGTATAATATATAACGTGTAAATATAATATGCATGTTCTCAAAGCATAATGTACCAGTTAAAAATATGTGTTGACCACCAAGTCACTAATAATTCGGATTGTTTTAGTCAATTTAAAAACCTGAAAAGGCCAAGAGGATGGATTTCCATTTTTCATTTTGTTCGAAACCCATTTAAAATCATTATTAGTGATACCTGAAACCTTTAATGATAAATACACAACTTTGTTACTGCCTAAGTTCTCAAAAATAAATCCTATTTTGGAATACACATGTAATTCCTAATTTACATGAGCATTTGTCTTTGACAAGCAAATCATGCATTTGCATTTAACAAGTAATTTAGAACCAGAAACAATATAAACCAGATCATGCATTTGTATTTAGCAAGCGATTCAGAACTGGAAATAATATAAACCAAATCATGCATTTGCCTTTGGCAAGCGACTAAGAACCAAAAATAATTGAAAGCAGATCATGCATTTGTCTCTGCCCATTGTCTTCCAGTAAGGGCAAACGCCATTTTTAGGGAAATTTTCTTGCTATGAGGGGTAATGTTACACAAGAAAGACAAAGACCATTTTAGAAAGAGATTTTAGAGTGGAGAGTAGATGTTTGCCACGAGCAAACATTAACCAAACCAAAGGGCATGGAAACGCAATAAAGGGTTTGTCATATACGACAATCCAGTTAGAAAAGGCCAAAGGGGAGCATCATACCTTCGACAAAGAGGATGTGGGAGGGGACCACAGTTGGTAGGAGGGTGAGGAGCAGGAGCAGCAGCCGAAGCGGATGTTGGAGGGGACCACAATTGTTCAAGGGAGAAATGGGCGCAGACAAACCTGTATGTGTAAACTAGCAACACCCCGTGCTATGCACGGTCCACCTTGATTTTCTTGAGTTAATATTGGGACCTAGGTGGGCCACTTGATGACGCATCTGATCTATGGATCCGAATGAGGACCCATGGGCGACCTAGTAGGTGGTGGACCCCTGCAAGGTGGGCCCTGTTTGGCCCACCATCCAGTGTCTGATCAGAGAGAGAGAGAGACCACATGTTTTAGGAAGCAGTTAAGAAACATGATTATTTTTTTTTTTTAAGTTTCAGTCATTGTTTGGTCTATTCAGTTTTTTTCATTGATACCCGGACACAGGTGGCCCACCGGATGATCCATCATATCCGTGGATCCAAAGGAGGACCCACCGGAGACCCATTATGTGGTGGACCCGTGTAAGTTGGGCCTTGTTTGGCCCACCATCCAGTGTCTGATCAGAAAGAGGGAGAAGACTTATTTTAGGAAGCAATTGAGAAATGGAAATTTATTTATTTTTTATTTAAGTTTCGGTCATTGTTTGGGCCATACAACTGTTCTGCTTGATTTTCTTACGTTGATATCGGGACCTAGGTGGGCCACCGGATGACCCATCCGATCCGTGGATCAGAAGGAGGACCCACCGACGACCTATTAAGTGGTGGACCCGTGCAAGGTGGGCCCTGTTTAGCCCACCACCCAGCATCTGATCAGAGAGAAAAGGAGTACATGTTTTAGGAAGCAGTTAAGAAGCGGAAATTTTATTTTACTTTTAAAGTTTCAGTCATTGTTTGGGCCATTCAGTTTCCTGCATTAATACCGGGACCCAGGTCGGCCACCGGATGACCCATCCGATCCGTAGATTTGAAAGATGACTGGCAACCCATTAGGTGGTGGACCCGTGCGAGGTGAGCCTTGTTTGGCCAACCATCCAACGTCTGATCAGAGAGAAGGAGATGACGTATTTTAGGAAGTAGTTAAGAAGTGAGAATTTATTTTTTGTTTTTTTTTAAGTTTCAGTCATTGTTTGGGCTATTCGATTTTTTGTGTTAATATCAGGACCCAGGTGGGCCACCCGATGACCCATCCGATCCATGGATACGAAGGAGGACCCACCGGAGACCTAGTATGTGGTGGACCTGTGCGATGTGGGCCCTATTTGGCCCACCATCCTGCGTTTGATCAGAGAGAGGGAGATTACGTATGTTAGGAAACAATTAAGAATTGTGATTTTTTTTTTATTAAGTTTCAGTCATTGTTTAGGCCATTCAGTTTCTTACGTTGATACCGGAACCCAGGTGGGCCACCCGATGACCCATCTGATTCGTGGATCCAAAGGAGGACCCATGGGCGACCTAGTAGGTGGTGGACTAGTGCAAGGTGGGCCCTGTTTGGTCCACCATCAAACGTCTGATGAGAGAAAGGGAGAGTACGTGTTTTAGAAAGCAGTTAAGAAGCGAAGATTTTTTTTTTTTAAAGTTTCAGTCATTGTTTGGGTCATTCAGTTTCTTGCGTTGATACCGGGACTCAAGTGGGACACCCGATGGCCCATCCGATCCGTGGATCCGAAGGAGAACCCACTAGAGACCCATTATGTGGTGGACCCGTGCGATATGGGCCCTGTTTGACCCACCATCCTAATCAAAGAGAGGGAGAGTACCTGTTTTAGGAAACATTTAAGAAGGTACATAGCGGTTTTTTTTATGAAGTTATATGGGTCGGCTAGTGAGAGTGGAGAGAAAGGAGAGTGAAGAGGGAGAGGAGATACTGACACCTGGAGCCTTCTGGTAAAACGAAGGGAAGATACATTCCCTTAGTAATATAGATACACTTGTTGACAGCGAAACACAAGAAAAATGCCTCTTTTGTTCTAATTCGTGTCCATCGCAGGGTCCCTAGGGACGCTAGTTGAAAGTCTTAAAAAAAAAAACACATTTTTAGGCAAAATGATTGATCTGGTACAAAGTTGGTTAAAATGTTCTTTTAGGCCCACTGGTCACCTAAAGTGTTTTTTTTTTTGTAAAATCCTCAAATGTAAATAAACATTTCAACTTGAATGAAACAAGGAATTCAGAAATGATAAGCTTCATCAGCATTTCAAGAGTCCAATTTTTAAATTATCAAACATCCACCAAACATGAGTTTCAAAAATTCTAATAAGGAAAATGCCCTCATAATTGACCCATCACAATTTAAGACCCCAAAGCTGAGATATGTTTGTTTTTTTTTTTGTTTTTTTTTTTTAATCTTGAAAGAACTTAAACTCAAGCCCTCACACAACCCCAAAGAACTTTTTTATTTTTTCTAAGTGAGGCTTTTGGTGCCTGTTGTGGTACTGGGGTGCAGTGGCAGACCCACACTTATGGAACCCGGGGCGGGTGCCCTAGGTTGATTTTGAATTTGCCCATAATTTAACTTGGTCTTACCTGTCACACGTATATTTCGCCCCACGTCTAAACATTGTGATTGCTCCATGTTATAAAACTTTAATGACTAAAAGTACCAGATCCTCATGCCTTTCTCTTTCAATATCTTCTTTTTACTGGGAGTTTGAGATCCTCTTTGTGCAGATTGAGCATCTTGTTGTTGGTCTTCTCGTGGTTAGACTCTCACCAAATAGCCATAAATAAAAAAATCTCCTCAGATTTAGTATAATCCTAATCACTCTATACCCAAATCTGAGCCGTTAATCTCTAAATCCTAATTTCAATTCCTTAATTTTCAAATCCTAATCCAAACCCTAAGCCATAAATCACCTAATCTAACATATCTACAAGTCCGAAGATGACCAAATAACCATTGGGCACACTTTAATCTTCAATTCACAAATAAGTCAAGCCTTAGGATTCATATGTTTGATAACTTGAGTTAGATTTATGGGGAATTTTTTCTTCTTTGCCATGAGCCATGACCAACTATAGAGAATTCTTTTTTAGAGCTAAGTAAGTGCAGGCAACTAAAATTCTAGATCGAAATAGATCACTCCTTTGGATTTGAATTGATGATCACCTGAATTTGGGAGAGGCAATGTCAGAGCCCTTCAATTAGGCAAGAGATACGACCATGAAAAAAAGTTGTGTCTATTTAAATGTAATAAATTTTCTTTTTGATATTTTTAATGTGAAAAAAGTTAGCAAAATTGAACAAAAATTTTGCCCCACCCAAACAAAAATCCTGGGTCCGCCACTGTTGTTTCGGGGGGGGGGGGGGGGGGGGGGGGGGGGGTTCTTTTCCTTCTTTCACATAAGTATTGGTTCAACAGGAGTCCATGGAAAAAATGAAGGTGCTCACTATTACGACCTAAGGTTTTGGATCCAAGTCAAGTTACCAATAATAATTGTAAAAAAAGAATTTGTTTGTATCAGCTCACTTTGTTTTAGCACATTCTAGCCCACGCGGCCACACCCACATGTTTGAGATCTGTTTTGATGTGAGCTACGGCTGCAGATGAGTATGATTAGGGTTGCATTTCAGGTCATTGGTCTGGACCATTAATCATGGGCATGCATCTATGATCCTAAAGCTTGAGTTCGATGTCCATGCGACGGACATGTGAGTTGTCCTCTGCAAAAGTAATGGGTCCCACATCAGATGTGGCCCTAAATTAGTTAAGGAAATAGCAAGTGCTTACATTCAAATGAAATGGCAAAGACAGGAATGATAGCAATCACTCATGTTGGGGTGCATGAAATGAAGATGTGGGGGACTACAGCCTATAATGGCATATGCTTAAGGTTCATTCCCTAAAAGTAACCATTTTTGCAAAAGAACTTTTGGATGGAACTTAAATATTGACCTACTGTCCTAAGTTGATTATGTCAAGTGAACATGAATTATAGTGAGTTTTTAAACCATGATTGAAGCTCAAGCGCAAATCTAGTTTTGTACTCACATTAGATCTTATAAAGGGGCATGCAATTGCATTAATATATAGTTACTCTGATCCTAAGTCCTAACCCATTAATAGTCCAAGACCCTGTCCAGCTCCATTAATAGTCTTTCTCATGGGCTGTTTGTTTTATGTAATTGATTTCTTTGGAGTTTTAAGACTTGTATTTTTTAAAAGTGGTTTGAAGAAATAAGGGTGAATACTAAAAAATCAAAAATCAAATAATCTTCATTTTAATAAAGAAAATGAAACAACGAGAAATCAAATGGACTTTGGTTGTGTCACCGGAAGTTCTGAAGCGAATAAAGAGAAAAAAACAGAAGAAATCCGGGTGAACTCATGAGGCCCGATCAATCGGATGTGAAGATTGTCTCAGTTAACAGGCTGGACTAAAGGATTTCGGGAGGCAGGGGGTTACCCGATTGATCAAATGTCGAAGATTTTTCAGATTGGGCTGCGCGGATTTATTTTCTTTTCCAACTGATGTTTCCACTTTGAGTCTTATGTGTGTTATAATAGTAAGGCACGAATATTGGGCTATATAAAGGGCGTTTCTCTCGACCATAAGTGGAGATTAAGAAGACAAGAAATTAACTCTCTCATAATTCTGAGCTGAGAAAATCCTAAAAAAGATTCATTGTTCTTTAGAGCCATTATTAAGAGTTTGTGCTGAAGAGTTGCTCTAAAAGGTTTGCTGCTTCTACTTTACCATAGAAGATTTGTTTATCTTGGATCACAAGGTGTTGCTGGATTAAGTACAAGAAGCGGTGCGCAACATGAAAGTGGTGGCAACAGGGGGAAGTTGTAAAAGAACAACTGCAGTTCTTAGGTCGACATAATGACTGGGAAAGGGAGCTATGAGTATATCTTGTAATCACTAGTAGTGTTTGATTCAGATCGTAGTTTTTTTCTTGGATAGAACGTAAAGTATTGTGCCTTACTTTTTGTGGTGTGTGATTGATAAATCTATTTGCTAGTTTGGTTTATTTTTTGTTCCAATGCATCAATTATTGAACCAGCATCCATTCTAAATAAGCACATGCAGATCCCACTTTACCACGAAGTCCTCTATATTCAACTCCATCCAAATAATCAGGCCCAATAAATAGAAAGCGCCTTAATCATCTTCTTAATGACTATGGTGGCGTTTGGCGTCTCTTATTTTTACCTCTACTTGTCTAAAAGCCTACGCATAAAGATGATTTGGTAATCACTTTTACCACGTCTCGTCCAAACCTCATAAAGACGTTATATGTCTTTTTGGGAAAGCCACCATTTCTGCCATATCTATATCTCTATTAGAATGTATTCTGCCTTCGTTTAACCACAAGCCTCCAAAGTTCCATCCCTCAATTCATAAAATATATGAAGACAGGTGTCATTATCTGCTCCCTCTCTACTATCCACTCTCTCCACTCTTCTCTCTCCTCTAAAGTAACTTCCACATAACTTCCTAAAAAGAAAAAGAGTCTCAATTGGAAAAAAAAGGGGACTATTAGAAGATGAACCCGTTGGTCGCCTGCGGATCCTCCTTCGGATCCACGGATCAAATGGGTCATCGGGTGGCCCACCTGGATCCCGGCATCAATAAAAGAAAATCAAGCCCTCACCGAGTTTCCCACAACAATCTGCTGCAAAACTGATTTTGTTCCTAAAAAACGACCTCTCCCTCTCTCTGATCAGACACTGGATGGTGGGCCAAACAAGGTACACATCGCACGGGTCCACCACCTATTGGGTCGCCCGTGGGTCCTCCTTTGGACCCACGGATCAGATGGGTCATCGGGTGGCCCACCTGGGTCCCGGTATCAACGCAAGAAAATCAAGCCCTCACCGAATCCTACCAACCAAATACCTAAATAATTTCAAATCCCCCTAAACAAACAACTTAGGTCCTCGACCAAATCGAAGATCGGATCAACTGGTGGGTCCCACAACAATCTGCTGCAAAACTGATTTTGTTCCTAAAACACGTCATCTCTCTCTGATCATACGCTAGATGGTGAGTCAAATAGGGCCCAACTCGCATGGATCCACCACCTACTGGGTAGCCCGTGGGTCCTCCTTCGGATTCACGAATGAGATGGGTCATCGGGTGGCCCAACCGGTATTAACGCTCTCACTGAATCCTCCCAACCAAACACCTTGGAATAATCAAAACCAAACACCCAAATAAATTCAAACCTAAAACACGTCCTCTCCCTCTCTCTGATTAGACGATGGATGGTGGGCCAAACAAGGCCCACCTCGCACGGGTCCACTACCAACTGGGTCGCCCATGGGTCAACGGGTGACCCACCTAGGTCCCGGTATCAACACAAGAAAATTAAGCCATCACCGAATCCTCCCAACCAAACACCCTAGAATATTTAGAACCAAACACCGAAATAAATTCAAATCCCTATAAGCAAACAACTTAGGTCCTCATATCCAAATAAGCTAAACAGCTATAAAACTGAATGAGCTTAAAATCTGCCCAAACAATTACTGAAACTTGACTAGATTTTATCTTAAACAATTGCTGAAATTGGGCTGGGTTACAACCAGATTTCGACAGCAAATGGGTTGAGATTGGGTCAAAAACCACCCCAAATAGATAGATGTGGTGGGCTGAAACACAGACTAAAAGTGAGTCTTAAATGGACTGAAACTTGGCTCAGCAAACTACTATGAAAAGGCTAAAAATCAATTCCATGAATAGACTTAAAATTACTTCACAGTTTGGCTACAAATACAGTGGATTGGCTTAAAATAAAAAAAAAAAAAAGGTTTTTAATGCATACAGGCCTCAACCCCTGACCAAGCAGGCTAGAAAAAAATGGCCAAATAAAAAAGGGTTGAGGTTAAAGACTCAACCCAAGTTTGTCCTTAGAAAGGGGTTAAAATTAGCCCAAGTATGGCTTCAAATGGGCCAATCTGTGATTTGGGCCTAGTGGAACCCAATATCCTGTCACTCAAATGTAACTCCGGATGAGGGGGCTGGATTTGTCAGGCGTGGAGGCCTGGGCCATCCACGCCTTGATTAGGGAGAGGGCATGTTTAAAGAATAAAAAATTATTTGGGTGTCTTGGACCATGGGAACCAATGGGTGATCTGATCTGGAGATTGTGTTTTTTATTGTCTTTAATGAAACATTCACATTTAATTAAAAGGCATGAACCATCCAGCATCTTGATCAGGGAGAAGGCATGTCAGGAAGGGAAAAATAAAACATTCAGGTTTTTTGCACCTCCATCTAAACTTGATAGGTTGGAAAAATAAAAGAGAGGGACTCCATGTCAGCAATGTTTTTGATATGTTCTTGACGAGGCATTGAAATTTTTTTCCAAGTCTACAATTAACTATATCATCAGACCATCAAGGCTCTAAGAAAAAACCTATCCTCACACCTCATGCTAAAAATCAAATTAGCAACAAAAACTGACTCAACTGTTTACTAATTAAATTATTTAATAAAAATAATACGTATGAATCTGTGCATTTAGTGATTTTGTGGTCCGTGCATAGCACGGGGTGTTGCTAGTTTGAAACAGACTTGAATGTCTGAAGCGAGCAGATGGTCAATTGCTGCAGTATTATTGACGTGTTTCTCAACTTGACCGGGTTTTTGAATTCTTTCAAATAGTGGGACCCTCAAGGAACATCCAAATCGTTGAAAATATTTCCAACATGAAACACGGCTACCACGTCCAATTTGGTTCGTTGATTTGTCCGGAATATCAAGATAATTGTGAAAAAGTAAAAAATTCTAGAATTTTTTTTAAAACTTTTGTGGGGCCCATAATCGAGATCTAAACCATTGATCTTGCTTGGAATATTGAAAACGGTAATGGGTATAAATTTCAGCCTCTAATTCTTCACGAATCTAGATAAAACGTTGAAAAAAGGAGAACCGTTCAATAGGCTAAAGAGTTTTCAAGTGATTTTTTTCATTCCGTGTTTTACCTTTTTGTTTTAATTCTAGGTATCAAGTGACAATCAGAACTATTGAAAATGGCCCCAAGATGAAACATAGCTAAGAGGTCAAATTTGACCTGTTGATCTGTCTCGAATCCCGAGATATTTGTGAAAAAGTGCAAAATCTTAGTTTTTTTTTTTATTCATGTGGACTCCAAATTTAGGATCCAAACCGTTGATCCTTTTTGAAATGCTGAAAGCAACTATGGGTTAAAAATTAGCCTCTATTTCATTGTAGATGTCAAGAAATTAGTCAAAAAATTGAAAACCGTTGGATTTGTAAAATATCTATTTGTACCAATATTTATATTATAAAACGATCTATTTGTGAACCATCTATTTTAAAACGCACCTTTTGAAATAGATCCATATCGTAAAGATCTATTTCATATATATATATATATATATAAGACTTGCAAAACTAGCCCTACATCTTAAAAGTCTAATTCGTCGTTTATTAATAATCTCAAAGAATTGAGATACAAATAAAAAAAAAAGACAAAAAGAAACAAGTGGAGGATTGGATATTGTTTAATATGATAGAAGGCGAACAGCCTTAAACCTGCTGATTATTCTAGCGTAAATCATCACATGGGAGTATGAGCGCAGGAAACTAGGTGGGGGTGGAAGAACATGACTTGGTAGGCTTTATATCAATATTTAAAGCCCAATAGATTAAAAAAGTATACTTGACAAAGTAACGTAAGTAGTTTGGATTAAGTTCATATCCTCCACACAAATTCACTATCTATCCATGGAACAAAGTTAGAACAACATGACATATGATCTAAAGCATATTTATTTTAAGCCAATCTTATAAATGGGATACTTAAGATGATGACAGTCCAACCTCAAAGGGTAGTTTGGTTAGCCTAGGATCATAATTTACACCGGAAGATTGAGAGTTTGAAACTGCACTACCACACTGGGACCACAGGGAATTTACCGGGCTCAAGGCCAGCCCAAATACATAGGCAAGTTAGGAGACTGCCTAAGGCCAACAAATTTGGAAGGCCTCCAAATTTTTAAGCCCCTTACATATATGTGATTTTTATTTGGCAAAAGCTGAACTTAAAACTCATTTTCTTATGCCCGAAAACAAATTTAGAGCTCACATATGATAGCCCAAAACACACATACATGCACAAAAAGGCCTCACATGGGAAAGACGTTTTTCAAAATTAAAATAGATAAAAACCTACTTAATTAGGATCGACTATGTCACAACAATGATTAAGTGGATTAATGATATTATCAATTGAAAAAGATATTTTAGGTTAATTTGATTATACAAACTTAATTAGTAAGTTTGCATCTCGAAAAGCGAGAAGAATAAAGTTTAACTATTTTTTAATTATATTTAAAATTATTAATTTTTTTAAGGTAAAAGGGCCTCCATTTGATAGTTCGCCTAAGGCCTCCAAAATGCTAGGGCTACCCCTAACCAGGCTCACCCTAGGCCCGCAAGGATTATTCTAGTCCAAAGGGCACGGACACCCACCGTTTTAAAAAAAAATAAGAAGATGATGACAATCTACTTCACCACAGTTGTCATTCCTAGCCCCGTCTAATTATTGGGCCTAATATTAAGTCTTGGATTCGGCACAACCTTATGCTTGCTTGTCTTGAGAGTTACTTGACCCAGCTAGGCTAGTATATTGTTTGGTCTGATAAGTCAGCCCAACCCATTTTACTCTCTACCTAAGGCTTTGGGCAAATGCCTGAAGTGGTTAGATTGTTAAAACTCAGGCTAATATGTAACAGAATTCGGGCTGGCCCGGCCTACATGCGATCATATTCGATACCTGCATTATTTTGGCATTTGACCTTCCATAATTTAATGGTCAACACGATTTTCATCTCCCAGTGAGATCTCTTAAAAAGGAGGTGAACAGATGACATGAATTGGGTTCCCAATAATAATAAGGTGAAGATGGGTAAATTAGAGTTGGTTGTGTGTTACTTTTTATATTATTATTACTACTACGACTTTATCTGAGACTCAACCTCTGCACTTTGGCACACTCCGCTATCACTAACCAGCTAAGCTACAGTTGGCCAAATACTATTTTGTTGTTTGACTGTTAACCTACTCCAAGCGTAATTTTTTCATGCTTATGAGCACCAATGTCAAGTGAGGACACATGACAGGAGAAACAGAGAGGTTTCTCGCCTATGGGTTGGGCTATACCACGACCTAAATAGTACAAAATCAAGGCCCAACAGTTAGAAAGGACCTTCGCAGAATTGAATCCCTAGAAATTCATAGTAAAATAGATTTCAACGAAGGATTATTATAAAAAATAAGTGATGGGTAAAGAAAACATGATGGAGAAATGCATGTCAAAGCAAGACTTTCCCAAAATTTGATTACTAGGATGATGGGTGCGGTACTCCATTTTCATCTTCCCTTAATTTATTCTAAGCTAGATGTTAGTTGGAAAAAAAAAAAAAATAGTGTGAAGTCTCTAGAATCTCATAAAACAAAGGCAAAATCCAAGCTATTTTGCACTAATGCCTCTAGTGAGGCCAATTCGATTTTTTAATGACTAATTTGCCCCTTAACTGCCAAAGAGATCATATCACATATCTTCCTCCTAGTTTTCAGCTCAAATATCATATTAATTAGCATGATTATCACAACCATTTGAACATCTTTACGCTATTTTCCAACAAAATTTGAAATTCAAATTGAAAGGAATTCCTTCTCAGAGTACAGCTCCCATGTCGAAGTCTACCAAACGTTTCGTCTCTACATCATCAGGCATGACTTCGAGCAATATCTTCATGAGGATGATACAACATCAAAGTCAGATAACTTTATCTGAATTCAGATGGAAAGTATCTGAATTATGAAAGGAATTCAGATAACATTTTGGATTCAAATAACTTTATATCTCAACTCATATATAAAATTATCTGAGTTTTGGAAAATCAATATGTTTAGCAAAATTCAAAAATTGAGATAAGTTTATCTGAGTTTTGGCAAATTTATCTATGTTTTTAAAAGTTTATCTGAGTTCTGGCGGGTCCCTAGACAACTTCGTGATTTTTGTGATTTTTTCCTTCTCATAAGTTCTTCTCGATTTTTTTTGCGATTTTCTCCTTCTCAAACCAGTAAATCTTCTCTTTTTTTTTTTTCTTTTTTCTTTTTAGTTTTGTTTGTGCTTATGTGTCCATGATTAATGGAAATCTCATTAATAGGATATCCATTAATTATGGCCAATTAAATGGTAGTTGACCATTATTAATGACATATCCCACTAATCATGGGATATGTTTTATCTTAAAATAATAAGAACTTTTAAGGGAAGGGTAACTTGACATTTTAGGTGTTCAAATTTAAAAAAAAAAAAAAAAGGACCTCCCACACCATGAAAAAAGGTCTGGATGTAAGGCTACGAAGAGAAAGATACACTGAATCCAAAAAACAAAAAAAAACCCTCAAATCTCTCCTGTCCTTGAGTCACATCAGCTCATCCATTCTACATTAGCCATTTCTCCACTCCTTGGCATAGTGTTTTATAGGCATATCAAATGGGTCGGGCCATGCCGAACCAATCAACGGCACGGCCCATGTCCAAGGAGCCTAGGCCCGTTGGCTGACACCTACGGCCCGCCAGCCCGCCCAACGACTAAGTGCCCTTTTTTTCTTGAAAAAAGTTCATTTACACCCCCCCCCCCCCCCAACAGCTATAAAACGGTCATATAAGGGGTATTTTGTGTCATTTTTCATTTTACAAAGTCTATAAATACCCTAACCCTCTATTCTCATTCCTCACCAATTTACACAACTCTCTCACTCTTTATACATTCTCTAGCTCTCTCTCAAAGCATTCAACTCTTTTACTCTCTCTAAGAAGTTTTTGGAGGGCCAAAAATCAAGTCATCAAGAGACAAGATTAAAGGGGCCTTCAAAGATTTAGAGGTGTTTATATTATTTAGATTTGAGATTTCATATATATAAGTTTATATTATATTATATTAACTCTCATTTTCTCCCCTTTCGTATATTAATTATAACAAAAGAAAGCTATTAGAGCCTATTACTGTTATTATTTATAAATTTTATTTTTTGAAATATGGCTAGAAGATTTCCCACATAATCTTTTTTTGTTAATTTAGGGGTAGAAGAAAATCTTATTGAATTACAAAATGAAGTAAGTGATTTACCACCCCCCTTTCCTCAGAGTTCTTGTAAACCAACTAAGAGGAATAGAACTTCAGTAGTCTGGGAGATATTTACAAGGTTTGTTGTTATTGAAAATGGAAAGAAAGATGAAAAGGCAAAATGCAAATTTTGGAGTAAGATGTATGGTGCCAAGTCAAAATCGGGTACTGGCAATTTGACAAGACATAGGAAAAAATGTTTAGCCTTACAAAAGCCGGCGGATGCAGGGACAGGGAGGCCTGGTTCACACACCCAAATTTGTACTACTGGTGGTGGTAATAGTAGTAACAGTTTGGATCTTTTTTCTTTTAATGCACAAAATGCTAGACAAAATCTTATTAACATGATTGTGTTATCCGAATTACTATTTTTTTCATTGAAAATGAGTTTTTTGAAGAATGGGTCCAAAAATACTGTCAACTACAATTTCACAGTATTATCGTATCTTGACGTCGGTGTACTACGGGTACATGATGCATCTAGTTTTGACTTTTTAGCTTGGTGGAAGCAACAAGAAAGCATTTATCCAGTGTTGGCCATCATGGCTCGTGATCTATTGACTATTCCAATGTCTTCTGTAGCATCAGAACATGCTGTTAGTACAGGTGGATATGTGGTGGATGATAGAAGAACAAATCTAACTGAAAAAAATGGTAGAGTGTTGTGTTTGCCTACGAGACTGGTATTTGATAAATAAGAGAAAGCAAGAGTTGACATCAATGGAAGATTATGATCCATCAGAATACAATAGTGGACTACGCATATGATTTTTTACTTTTTCCTCATTGTGATTTATAAATATATAAGTTTTTTATTTTTTTATTTTTATTTTCTAAAAAGATTTTAAGGTTTTAATAGTAATCCTATTTAGAAACCTTCAAGAAGTTAAGATTTAAATGGTTATCTCTTCTCAGTGGAGTAGGTCGAGTTTGACCGAACCACTTAAATATCTTTGTCATTCTCCGTGCTTGTGCTCTAATTTATATTTTAATACTGATAAGAAAAAAAACATATATATGAAGGAGGCACGCTTCGCCCTAGCGGGCAGGGCCGAGGTTAGAGCGGGCCGTGCCGGCCCAGCCCGGCCGTTTGACATGCCTAGTGTTTTACAACCGTCAACCCATAAATGCCCATTAAGGGATTTGATTTTCATCTCACATGAGTTGCACTTTCACCTCGACATTAACTATCATTGAGAGAGCCCCCATCCATTATCACACTATTTATGTGATCCCACATAATTATGTTATTTAGGGGGGGCCACTTGAAGATAAGGCCACTTATTTATCAGCTTATTGAGGGGAGTAATCTAATTCATTTATAATGGGCTTGATTCTCACCTCACATGAGTTACAATTGGGAGGCCCACTTAAAGATTTGATTTAATTTTCTATCAAAAGATATATTGGTAATTCAACAGTCATTTTTCTTAACATTTAATGAGAATATGCTAAAAAAATCTCAAACTTATATAAACATTTAAGCGAATGCATAAGTGGTTTAAGTTCAAATTGCAGAGTAATTTATCGATATTTACTCACGGAGTATTTAAGTGTTATATATGAATTTATTTTTACTTTATTATTGTATAATATAGATTTATATTCTGATGATTATCCAAATTTTTTATCACTATCATTCAATAAAAAAACCATGTTTTTTTTTTTTGTTAATAATACTTAAGTTTGATATTAGCATTCATTTGTATGAAATCTTAACCAGTGAGGCCTTAAATGCTTAGTTTTTCATTAAAGAGGAGATTGTTAGATAGCCATTTTAGTCAAATTTAGCCAGTTCTTGGGATCAACGGTGTAGATCACTCCATCAACTCAATACTCCAAGGAAAGTGCACAAAGCCCTATCGGTTGATCCAATGATGTCTTCTTTACCATGATCGTACGCACGGTGGGGACCACCCCATGATTGATCTAAAATCTACACCGTCCATTTTCTATTAACGATGACCAATCTAACGGAAGGCAAAAAAACTCTGAAGCACGGGCCATCCACAGGTGTGGCCCCACCAGGTCAACGGTGCTCAATGGCCCAGATCACCATTCAGTGGGGCCCACACAATTAACACAAAACCCACTTTGCCTAACAACGAGAATGACTATTTGAAAAAGCTCCATTGTCAGCTGTATATTTATCTGTATCACATATATGCGACTCAGCAAGTCTCTTTCTCTTTATCCATCGACGACTTTCATCTTTCTCTCTCTCTAGTATCTAGGGTTTCAGCTACAAGAAGTTAGGGTTTCTGATTCTCTCTGCAAATCGCCATTATCTTTCCATTAAAGGAAGATTTTTTTTGCTCTTTCTCTGCTCTTGAAGATCTGAGGATCGGAGTCGATGACGGGGCGTAGAGAGAGAGTCGCTGGTCAGTCGATTCGAGGATCGAGAATCGCGGCCGCGATCGGAGTCGGCATCTTAGTCGGATGCATCTTCGCCTTTCTCTTCCCCAACGGTTTCTTAGGCTCCGATCCGCCACAGGAGCATCAATCAGCGAAATCTGCTGTTCAGGTAGTGTCTTTTGTGCCCTAGATCGCATTTCTGGTAATTTTGTTGCATTCTTCGGTGGATTTGGCTTTGAAAGCTGTGAATTTGTTGGAGATTGTGGAGGAAATGGAAAAGTTTGATTCTTGAAAGTTTGGATTGAGGATTCTGATAAATTAGGATACTTTGGATTAAGATTTCTGTAGAAAATTTTGACGAGATTAGTAGTCAGCTTGTATTTGAGATCTGGGCCGTTCATCTGTAGGGGCCTGCTGTTGATCATGATTGCGCCCCAAAAATCCCCGCAATTGGATGATCCTTGCCATTGGTTAAGGATTCTTAGTTGTTGCGAAATGTATGGTTGTATAGGAAATCAAATAAATAAACCAAATGGACAAAAGCCGTTTGATTGATGGTTGCCTTGATTGTTCGTTCTGTTCTGATCATGGGAACAGATGATCGATCCTTGGCGCTACATGTGTCGCATTTTAGTTGATATGATACCCAAACTTTGGAGTTCTTATCTTCAATCCAATGTGGACCGTGGAATGTGGAGATAGATTGCTTATTTTAGAACTATGTGTTTTATGTAAATGTGGTGATGGAAGATAAATCGATAGCCTGATTTCAAGAGGGGTGTTCTTAGAGGTTCATTAAATGGCATTAATTGAATTCTAGGATGTCCCACCAATGAAAACTTAAAGATTTTTTTTTTCCTCTGCTAACTTTGCTCTGTCGTTGACCTCATTTAATTGAAGTGGATAATTTTTGTTTGAGCTCTCTGTTTATGTTTGGAGAACATTGGCCAATTGAAGATTGCCCATTCAGCTACCATTAAAATTGAGTTAAAAGTAATTGCCATTTGTGCTTTCCATCATGATTCAGCCTAATCTTGGCTGTCACAAGCAGCAAAAGGTTACACTCCAAAATCTGATCTACCAAAAGCTCAGTGTATCATTAATGAGTTTGTCATCTCACAATCTGTTGGATAAGAGAAACCTCGACTTTTGCCATCTGTTGTTTCTTTCCATCCGTTCACTACATATGATGACAAAGAGTAGCATCCTATAAATGATTTGTCACCCCAAGCAGAAACACCCACACACTCCAGCAATTAAAATCTTCAACTTTTGTCAGGATGCAGCAAACACCAAAGCATTTGAGAGAAAGAAAGCACCAAATACAAATAGTACTTAACCTTTATACAGTAAATCTTATGGTCAATGTTAATCTTATTGGCCACATCTGTGAATTTGTGTTTTAAGGCTCTATTTGAGTTTTTATTAATATAGTAAATTGATTGTGCTTGCATGATTCTTGTTGAAAACATTTTATGCTTTGTGTCAATGCTTCTGTAGACTCCAATTGAAATTCTGCAACTTCTTGTTCTGCAAATACTTAATGAAAATGGTTATCATATTGTTCATTCATTTTGTTGCTGTTTGGTTGTCTTTATTCTTTATTCTTTTTCTTTTTTTCCATCTTTCGTTTGATAGGTTAGTTCATCTCCATGTGAGTCACCAGAACGGGTGAAAATGTTGAAGTCAGAGTTGATATCATTGTCGGAGAAGAATGCAGAACTTAAAAAGCAGGTAAGGGATCTGAACATGAAGCTTCAGTTGGCTGAACAAGGAAAGGATCAGGCCCAAAAGCAGTTTTTAGTATTGGGAAACCAGCATAAAGCCGGGACTTTTGGCACTGTCAAGGCCCTGAGGACAAATCCAACTGTTGTTCCAGATGAATCTGTGAATCCGAGATTAGCTAAAATACTTGAAAAGGTGGCTGTTGAGAAAGAGCTTATAGTCGCATTGGCGAATTCAAACGTGAGAGAGATGTTGGAGGTCTGGTTCGGGAGTATCCAAAAAGTGGGTATACCCAATTATCTCGTTGTTGCATTGGATGATGAAACAGAGAGTTTCTGCAAATCAAAGGGAGTTCCTGTGTACAGACGAGATCGCGATGAAGGTGTTGATTCTGTTGGGAGGTCAGGTGGAAACCATGCCGTCTCAGGGCTGAAATTCCGCATCTTGAGGGAGTTTCTGCAACTTGGTTATAGTATTCTTCTATCTGATGTGGATATTGTATACTTGCAGAACCCATTTAATCATCTATACAGGGATTCAGATGTGGAGTCCATGACTGATGGCCACAACAACATGACAGCTTATGGGTATAATGACGTTTTTGATGAGCCCAAGATGGGTTGGGCTCGATATGCTCATACAATCCGGATTTGGGTTTACAATTCCGGTTTCTTTTACATAAGGCCCACAATCCCATCAATTGAGCTTCTGGATCGTGTGGCAGATAGACTTTCCCGGCAGCCAAATTCATGGGATCAAGCAGTCTTTAATGAGGAGCTCTTTTTCCCCTCACATCCTGGGTACGATGGGCTGCATGCATCTAAAAGAACCATGGATTATTACCTCTTCATGAACAGCAAAGTACTGTTCAAGACAGTGAGGAAAGCTGCTAATCTGAGCAAGTTGAAGCCAGTAATCATTCATGTTAACTACCACCCAGATAAACTGCCGAGAATGAAAGCAATTGTGGAATGCTATGTTAACGGGAATCAAGATGCACTGAAAGCATTCCCAGATGGTTCAGAGTGGTAGAAGATTCTGACTCCATATGCACCTTATCCTTGACACTGCTGCACTTGCTGGAATTGGACTTCTACAGTGATGCTCCAGACGCATATGGGTTCATTGGATTTCGTGATTCAACGGCTATCTAAACTGTACCTTTCCATTCTCCCCACATGAGATTGTTTGTCTGTTGGATTGTTTGAGCGAGAATAACCAGTGTACGACTAGAATGTGCTCATCTAGAATCTAGATAAGACTTGTGCCTGCAGTCCTACATTGTAGTTTCTTTCATATTTTTGCTTCTTTGTACTTTTGGACTGCAGCTGTTACACACAGTGATATTAGGATTTTCCTCTTGGTATTTCTCTGTGAATCCTCTTGGTACTTGATGTTTCTGTCCCAGTATCTGGTGATCTCTAATCCTTCTTGTTATAGTTAAGGGCGAAAGTACTCTCCAAGTCATTGGTGGTGTTTTCAACAGCTCAGTAAGCAGCAGCACATTTCAATTCATTTCACCAAAATGACTTGAACCTGCAAAAGATTTTGTGAATTACGCACAATTTCGAAAGACCTATGTCAAATTCATGAAGTGATTTAATATCCATCAAAGAAGAAACTGTTAATTTCTCGTACTGGATATTCTTGTTTGTGCGCTTCTGAATTTGAGCCGATGGATTAAGGTAATAAAACTATGAGGGATTTTTACAGAAAAGATCCTCTGAGACCCTTTTTTTTCGTTAGTAACTAGATTGGACTTCCTGCCACACTTTACTTTTTATTTTATTATTATTATTATTTTTTTTACCCTTTGGCGCTGAGCAGCAAGCATTGATATTACTGTTCGTGATAATTAAAAGTCACTTAATAGATACCAATTTAGGACTTAGCCAGCTATGAGCATAGATATCGCTGCTTCTAAGGGGGTTTAAAAAAAAAAAAAACATTTGACATTCAATTATCATCACCGAAGTTGCATTCCTGCAATGATCAATTGGCCTCAATCTTTATGTTTAATCAAACTAACAATCATTTCAATTTTGCAATTTCCATTAGAATCGCATCTACATTCATCTTCACATCCATAGACCTCTTCACTGTCACAAACATTTTGACAATCACGTCCTCCACAATCGCAGACACCTTGGCCATTCATCACATTCATCTTTGCATTCCTAATCACTGACACCCATGCATTCACATGCACATGGCAATTCATATTCACACCTTTGCACATCCACCTGTCTAGGCATGCACCAGCACATTTAACGTCACATTCCTATCCACATTCACAGACATCTTAAATCACAACTTCAACCATACAACGACACACCTTTTCATATAAATGACAGAAATTACAAAAGCAGTTCGTTCATGCAGCCTTAAAATCAAGCATATTCAACAGAGAGGAAGTTCATATATACCCTAGAAATCAAAATCAAGAGAAAGGAAGTTAGTTATGCATGGTTTACCTCGATGTGAAGCTATGATAGTAGTGGAGGATTGGCGAATGAATAGTAAGAGGAATCCCTCTTCGGTCGCCCACTTGTGGGCCACAAAGAGGAAGAAGTAGGAAACAAAGATGCCAACACGTATTTGGAAGGAGTGAAAAGTTGGAAAAAATGCAATAGATGGGTGACCAAGAGGACCTTGAGACCACAACGGGTTGTAGCATCGCTATCGATGGAGAGGGTAAGAGAAGAGATGAGGAAGAGGGAGAAAATGAGAGGTCGGGATGCGGGATGAGTTTTTATCACATAGCAGCGAGCAGCAATACTGCTGCTCATTAAAAAAAAAAAAAAAAAAGGGCCCATGGGACTACTCCAGGCCATAAATTTCTCGAAGGGTCCTTTTTTATCGACTAAGGGTCTGAAGAGATTTTTCCGATAAAAACCCCAAACTATAATCAGCTAATCCTGCCTTTTTAAGTTTCGTGGAAATTTTGAAGTATACAGTGCATGACGTGCAGGTCTATTGTTTTTTTCCCCTTCTGGCTTCAAGCATTTATATTTTATACTAGTAAGGCCCATTTTCAGTGATCTGCATCATTCATCTGGTAGTATTCACAGTGTGTAATTAACCAAAGAGATTCAATTTTAGATTGCAAATGGATAGTGAAATGAAAGAGTCCCTCCTGATGGGTGATTGAGATTGTTCAGTGGAGGAGATTTTTTAAATTGCTTAAGCCGGATCTCACAACAAAGATAGACCTCTAGTAGTAAGGAATATGTCAGAAATCAAGCCGTTTGACAAACTACTAATTTGCTAAGGTGAAACACATTAATAATTCTTCAAAATGTAGTAGCCTGAGGAGTTCACTACCCTTGGCCCTTTCTAATTTGTGCACCTACCCCGGTCCAAAAATCGGTCCCAAAATTCGGTCCAAGTAGACTTTTTTGGTGCAAAATGCTTTCACATTGAACTTTTTCTTTCTTATTTCAGGTGGTTGCAACAGTTTTTTCTACCTTCACTTTCTTCTTGTTTATAGGATCCTTTCCATGAGAAAGGTATTCCTCCTTATCCAAACGGCCTCTTTCGGCCTGTTTGTTTTATGTAATTGAAATCGTAGGAATTCAAAGACTGCATTTATAAGTAGTTAAAAATGAAGAATAAAAAAGTGAACAATGCTATTAGATAAACCTCCATTTTAATGGAAACTGAATAAAGGAGAGATGAAAAATGAATGCCCTACTATCCATCTCGTATGTTGAATCTTAAGAAAGTCAAGATCCCATCTACATGGAAAATCTTGATGACCAGTAACACTCTAACGCTTCTCGTTTGAATTTAGAACCCTAACTAGTAACACCAAAAGATTAATCCATTAGTGAATGACATACAAATTTATACCATCATCAAATAAGCCCGTAGTAGCCAATCCACTAGTAGCGCCTCTTAGTGAGGTATCTCCTTATCCACATATACAACCAGCGATAGATTCCTGGGTCCGTTGGATAGTGACATGGACAGCGTGTGTGTTGGATGTGTGAGTATCTTCTAGAGCAAAAGGGGGTAAAAGAAAAGAAAAGAGAGGCCCTTTGTAAATGACACACACAAGCACATGGATTTGTTGGACCGCCTTAAAACACATTCCTAACCATGGAGTGGATTGATGGATTACATGAAATCTTCACTGGATTCAAAATAACATAGAGACTTTTGCTTTGACTTCTTATATACCACAAACATGTCGATCTCACGAATGCCGTGAGGACAAGAATGACTAGCCAATTTTGAGGCCAAGGCAAGAGCTTCCGATAGCTAGAGGACTGAAGAGAATCTCCTCCACCAATAGAAATACTGCATAAGAAGAAAACTCTCAAATAATCCATAGATAATTCATGCACTTGCTGTATGTATTCCATCTAGAAGAGTTAGACCAGTTTTCTTTAGATTTTTTTTTTTTTCTATTGGAGGGTTCCCACTCGTTGGGTTGGACTAATCCCTCCGGGCCCATAAGGAAGCCGGGTAAACACTCATATGGCCCTAAGGTGGTTGCACTAGTGGACTCAACCTTCGATTTCTGTAGAAGGAGGAACCGGAGGTCGATACCAAGACCTCTAACTCCGGAAGAGGGAGGAAACGACCCCTCAGGGTTTATCAATTGAAAAGAAAACATTATGGTCAATCACAGGTGGAGCCCATCTTTTTAGTGAATCAGATCATTCATGTAGTGGGGTCCATGTTGGACAATCAATGGAACAAAAATCACCTACACTGAATCATCTCTGTAAAATCTGATCAGTGGACTCTGCTTATATTCTTGCAGTTGGTTCTAAGTCCATATGGCTTAGCAATAGCAAGCTTATATCAATGATAAATTAGACTAATGGCACTGTTCATCAAGCTATGTGAAAGCATTTTAATCATGATTGGCAGGTTTGAAAGTTCTAATTATCTGCCTCAGTTGGAAAAAGAAAAATGAAAAATGAAGTGCCTGATAACAATAAACAGTACATTTAGGTAGTAAGGGCTTCAAAACGCAGCCGCTCATCCTATGAGGTGCTTGACTTTGGAGAACTTCTGAGTTGAAAGAGTAGAATTCCATAGTAAAGCTTACCAATAAAAAACACAAGCTGCTCAAAATAAGTGCCTTCCGTTTTATGAAAACATAATTAATAATTATGCATAAAATTATGTTAATTACATTTTTTAACCAAACACCTTGATCCTATGATGAGACCAATTTCTATTAAAGTAAAATTAAAAAATAATTAATAATAATGACATTTATTTTGAGCAGTTTATTAGATTTTTATTTTTTTTATCTATTGGAGGGTTCTTAACTCTTTGGGCTGGACTAATTCCTCCAGCCCCATAGGGAAGCTAGGTAAACTCCTCTGTAGACCCAGTGTGGTAAAGCAGTTTCGAACCTACAACATCCAGGTGCAAACCGCGGTCCTATACCTACTGAGCTCTTTCAATACGGGTTCACCACCAATAAATTCATGCCAACAACAATGCTTAAAGAGTTAAAAGAACCTATTCTACTCAAAATTCTCCGAATCCTAGGAGTGATAACAAATTTGCATGGTTAATCTAATGATTTATAAAAGTTGAACCAGCAACAAATGCCGGTGAATGCTAAACTGCCAATCCGCAGTTGATTTACTGCGAAGATTCTAGATTCAATCATTAGTGGGCCTTAACACAAAATCACCCAAAATCCTGTTTTATGCTTTATTTTCCCGCATTTCAGCATCCATTCACAAAAATTTCAAGAAGCAGACAAACAAACAAGAGAGACAGGAATAGCAAGACAATGTCGTCCTCTCTTTCTTCTCTCTGTTCTCTTTCAGCTGTGACCTATCTCTATTTCACTAGTAATGTTTGGTACATGCCAACATACAAAGAGAGTCCTCTCCTTTTCTTCTTATCCACTCCGCTGAGAAATCCTTGCCCCTTTCTCCTACAAAAGAAACCCAACTCCTTCTCCTTCTTCTTCTTCTTCTTCTTCTTCTTCATCGTTCCCACTCTTCCTGAATAACGCTTCTCGTCTTCTTCCATCCAAAGATACCTTCCATTTCCCTCATTCTCGACGAATAATCGCACTTCTTCTCATCTTAGATATCTCTCGCAGCCAAATCGGAACTCGCTGGATCCGTTTGCGTTGACAAGTTTCGGATTTCTGAAGAATCGAAGCTATCAGATGAACAGATTTGCTCGGATCGCGTTTTTTCTTCTACTTTTGCGCTCATTGTAGTAGAAATTTGAGGTTTGAATCCGAATTCGCTGTTCGTATCGGTTGGTTTTCCTCTCATTGTAGCAGATTCATCTTGCAGCTTAGGAATTTCGGTTTTTAGTGAGAATCGGAGATCGATGATTGGATGATCTGCTTGGATTCATATTAAAAGTGCGGAATTCGGATACGTACTTCCGGTTTCTTTGGTTTCAGATCTTCTTTCTCTCTTTGATGACTCTGGATTTGAATTCTCTTTACTGTTGTGAGAGCAGATGGTTCGGATTCGGGTTCTTGTGTTAAACTGGCGACGGATCTGGTAATTGAGACGAATTTTGTAAGATTTCTTTTGTGTTCATGCTTAAGATGACATTTCCCGCCATTATTTTTTACTATGAATCTTCAGTTTACCAGAAGAGATTTTAAAACTGATCTGGATTCCACTTCTTCTGCTAAACTGGCAGCCGATCTAGTAATTGAGATGATTTCTTATTAGTTTTCTTTCAAGTTCATGCTTGAGTTGGAATTTCCCGCCATTTTTTACTATGAATCTTCAATCATCGAATGATATAATAGAGAAGGTATTGTAAGCCCTAATTTCTTTTCTTTTGCTCGGTTGCAGCAATCTGTTGATTGATTGACTTGATCTGGATCAACAACTTGTTGAATAGAAATGGAGAGATCTTATAGAGACCCGGTTCTCTTGAGATCTGGCTCTCAGAAATCGCTTGGGAACCCTAGCTGTTCTCCTAAGCTCCGGTTAAGGAATTCGGATGTGGATTTCAGCGATGTGTTTGGGGGACCCCCTAGGTGTTCGATCACGGAGAAGCGCCATAGCACTGGGGAAACTGTGAATTCGTTGGCTGTTAGAGGTGGAGAAGAGGCGCCACCGGTTCGTAAGTCATGGCCTGGTCTCAGTGAGAAGCCTGTGTTTGGTGGGGACAGCCCAAACCGTAGGAGGCAGCTGGGCAGCGATTTCTTTGATGACATTTTCAGGGGTGAAGATCCTGTTAGTACTACCGGGCCTAGAGATCCTTTCTCTTCAATGCCGGCTTCCCGGACTTTAAGCCCAGCCCGCCCATTGCCACCAAAATTGGAACAGTTCAGTGGAGGTCCATCGCTACCTCCGCTGCTTGGGTATGTTTTGCCTTTTTACTTCTTTTACAGTTAACAACTTCATGGGTAAAGATCCTCGTCATCAATCATCATCACCACCGAAGCCTTATTCCGTCTAAACTTTATTGAAAATAAGAATGATAATGATGATGATGATAATCCAACAATGAGTTGGTACCATGTTGGCATGCCACAGTTTCATATTTGTTGTTTATTCTTCTTTGCCTTTGATCAGCTATAAGGATAACAGTGTATTTGGATGTCTGGAAGTAGAAGAAGGGCAATCTTAATCCAAAACATTTCATGTTGAACCTGCCAACTCTAATTGATATTGAACTGGGGTGAGATAAGGTGAACAAAGGTATTCAATGGGGGAAAAGATTCTCCTATGAGCAGTGGGATGCTGGAACTCCATTCCCACTGCTCCGTAGGGGGAACACACCAAACCCCCACCCCTCTTCTTGAGTTGCACGAACGAGCCTGTGACGAAGGGCACCGATTTATTTTTTCCACATGCCGCAGGAGAACATCTTTCATTCAATGGGATTCAGTCCCTGAATTGCAAGCTGCCTCAAATGTGTGTGGGGCCTGAAAATTTTTTAAGAATTGATTTTGGATGTAAAAAGGTAGAAAAAAAGACTTCCTGCATGATTCAATTGTGTATTTTCTTGCTCTTTTATGCATCGTTTGTGTATTCCATCCCACTACAAAATACACATCAAAAGGGCTTGCATCTGTTCTGCTGAAATATTAGTCTGGCGTGTGATTTTGGTGCATCGAAATGCAGCCTAAATGGGTTGACACTGGAAATTATGTTCTTCTGAGATAGGACTCCACGTTGTCTGAGTATTGTTGCGTATCTCGATGTAAAGGAATTCTTCAGGGGGTCATTGTTTGGTTATACAGACCATTGATCCGATAAGTTCCCACCTTAGATGGGGATTTTGCTAAAGTCTTCCAGATTAGGAGATCCCAAAACTTAGATAAAGAGCACAGTATCGAGAGAAAAATTAAAAGAGAAAAAAAGAAGGAACTATTGGATGAATGCTATATTCTAATCTGGAAATATTTTGGTGAATCCTTCATCTGCAGCGGAGCTAATCTGATCGGCCATATGATAGAACCTTCAACCAGAGATGGATGCATCAGTATAATGAGTACCCATTAATGCCTCTCGTTGGTTCTTTTCCTCCTTTCCTTTCTATATCTTTTATGATAATTGAACAGCAAGGAAATCCTTTGTATTAAGAAGACACAGAGTTATTATATGTGAAGTGAGTTCATATCTCGTCATAGTACTTTTCTTCAGGTGCACCTTTCTCTTGCAATCCAGTCCTGGCTGACAGTATCATCCACTCAATGTACGAAATGTCTAATGTAATTTTTATGACTCGACGTAGGTATCGACACTTCCAATTCCTAGAGTTACACAGGCTGGCTTAGAAATCAGAACCATGCGCTTTTAACTAGTATTTTGGGCAGTTTCATGTGCTAGTCCAATTCTCTTCTTTTGTGATCAATTCATCTGCTTATCCCTTCATTGTATGTTTAATTTTTCTTATGTTCTCATTGTGTAGTTGTCTGACAGTTCCTTTTCTTTTTTTAATTAGTGCTTTTAATTTAATTATTATGCTTTTTGAAGAAAAGCTTTCAAGCCAAATGGGTTGGGTATTAGTTGAAAGTATGGATTGTGGAGTGCAAGTTTATCTTTCTATGAAGAGGGACTAGGATCAGCTGAACATTTAAAACCATGTAGTGTCACTATGTTAGATTCCAATACTTGGAAGCAAATATAGAAGAAAGTGGAGCTGTTGTGGATTTGATGGGAATATTGCAAATAGTTGCAGGATGGGCAAAGTGGAACTAGTGGAGTATCACGTAATCCTCAAGTTCCATTTCTATAATAGCCACAGTTTTGCAAGACTGCAATTAGGCATGCATTGTTATACGGAGGTGAATGTTGGGCAACAAAGAAACGGCAAGACAAAATATATGTGGCCAAAACGTAATATTGATATATGGATTGGAGTAACAAGAAACACGACTACCGTCCCCGGTTGTTGCTCAGCTGGTCAGGGACGTATTGTGCATGAATGCATGTGTTAGAGCCCCTTTTTATTTAAAAAAAAAAAACAAAACGGCTAGAACTAGAAATAAGTACATAACAAGAAAATCTATAGCTTGTAGGTGGCTTCAATGCAAGAAAATAAAGGAATCCCATCTGAGATGATTCCGGCTTGTGCTTAGAAGGTTGAGAATGTCCCCCATACAAAAACGTGAAGTGTAGAAATTATTAGGTACTACAAGAAGGTGAAGCCAGAAAAAGGGATGAGTGGAAATAGAACATACAACGTCAACCCCAAATAGATGGGATAATGTTTTGACCATGATAATGATTTCCTGTGTTTCATGATCTGTTTGTGTAGTTTATAAAATTTAGTTACCATCCCCCCCTGAAAATAAAGTTTTGATCGTGTTGACATGAGGTGACTCTCTCTTTTAATTTATATTTTGTGTTTTGATCGTTTGAATGTGACACCATGATACCTGGCTGCTTCAAAATAAGCAACATTATCATGTCATATTATACTGGATACTTCATTTTTTCTGTGTGATACCTGCCCCTACAATATCCATTGTATGTCCCTGCCTTATATGGGTATAATAGATATGGTCCTTATCTTATTCTTTTCTCGATAGTGTTTTAATCTTGTTGCTCTTTCTCGTCTCTTACACAACTGTTCATTATCTAGATATGTTTTTTTTTTTTTTTTTTTTTTTTTTTTTTTTTTTTTTTTGATTTGCTCTTGTTCAACTTGATTCGAATTTTCCAGCCTCTCCTCAAAATTAGCGAAGGGGATTGATTATTCAACATTCAGTACTCCTTGTCGTAGCCCAGCAAGAAACAGGGAAGGTGCTTCAAGCACAAATACTTTCCCTTCTCCAAGAACTGGTTTAGTTAGAGTAACAAGCGAAACGAAGCTAGGACAAGATTGCTCAAGATATGATTCTCGAGCCTCTTTTCGCCAAAGCCCTTTATCCCGTGTATTTTCCAGGGCCGGCGATGGGTTATCAAATGACACTAAATCCACTAAACAAAAAACAGGATCCCAATTTTCCAAGGATCATAGTTCTTCAGAAGTTTCCAGTGACAGCAGTCAATTTCACTTCTCCATATACAAATGGGCGAGCAAAGGAGTAACATTAATGATGCCCTCTAAGGGAGGTAAACGCTCAAACTCAAAAGAGCGTGGTAAGAATGAGAGTATAGTTAGTGGATTGCCTGCACCAGTTTTGCAAGGGGTCAATTTGTATTCCCTTGATGAAAATATGTCGACATTGAGTACATCGTCCCAATTCCAATATGATATTGAAGATAATAGTTCATCTCAGGATCTCAGGTCATGGATGAAAGATGACATAGTTGAGGAACCAATGCCTTCCAAACCTGAAGCAAAGCCCCTTCATGTTTGTCTCGGTGATGTTACTGAAGAATCAGGTAAGCTTATGTCATTCATTCATTGTGGTTTGCTTCATGCTCAAGACATATTTCAAAATGTTCCAAATAATGCAGGAAGGAGTGGTAAATTGTGTCCCAGTAGGTCTGGTGATTCACCGCACATAGCCTTTTGCAATCAAATGGAAAAAGAAGAGTGCCAACCAAAACTGAACCTTGAATGCCCTCTAAGTAACAGTTCTGATGAACCAGGTAATTCTAATAATGATAGGTCAACTTTATTGGTCCAATGGTGTATGTCCGATTTGCCGTAATTGTTACTTCCAATTGTTGTCTAGGAAAGGGGATGGTAAAACCAGCCGGACAGGAAATGGGCATGCCAAAACGTAATGATTTATCAGCAGGAAATGTTGACGACAGTAGTAAAGTGAAAAAACGGATTGGTGGAAAAATCATCTTAAACCATGCTGAAGCAACTGGCCTTGGCTCACAAGAAGCAATGCTAAATTCAGAAGGCAAGATCCCCGCGACAAGAGTGAAGGGAAAGGTCAAAGAATTCGTCAAAATTTTCAATCAAGAAGCTTCTCCAAAGCTCACATCCAATGGTGATACAAAAGGTCGGAGTTCTAGAAGGATAGACTTACGGGCATTCAAAACAGAGGACTTAGCATCCTTCTCTACACCAAAGACAGATGAAAAAGAGACTCTGAGAAATAGGCACAACAGCAAAATATTGGCAGATGCTCATGCTGTGGTATGTTACAAGTGACTACTTGATTGTATTATTTGAGAATCTAAGTAACATTGTTTTCCAAAATTTCTACAAATTGTTCAACTTATTCCTTAGATAGGATTCTAAAGCAACTCTCTGAATTCTAATTGTTTCTTTCAGGCAGACCAATCTTCGAAACAAACAAGGATGGCACGTGTTAATGCAAACATCTGTGGTTACAAAATTCATGATTCTTCCTCAGAACGGAATGGCATCCCAGAATCAGGCTCTGGTTAGTTTATTTATTTAGTTAATTTTTTATTTATTATAATGGAAAACACGGCAGTGCTGTCAGCTGTGCCCTGTGAATACATATAGTTATTTTGTATGATGAGACTAAAAAGTGACCTTCTGTCTTGTTTTACTATTTGATTATAAAATAATATTTGCCTTTGGATCTCCTTTTTCCTTTTTTACCCACAGAGGGGTGGGGAGGGGTGGGGTGGGGTGGGGTGGGGGAAAGGGGGAAATGGAGATGATTCAAGCTTGAGATAGGAAGATTTACTCTAGAACAATAATTTCGTCACATTTTAGGAAGCTGAGTGGCTCATGATTTTAAAGTAATATGAAGGATCTAAAAGCTATGATGTGTAAGTAACCACGTTATTTATTTATATTATTAGAAGGCATATTCATCAGCAAGATTTGGGGTGTCAAAGAATCTTTTTTCTTCTTAGGGATATTTGTATATTCCCCATGCATGTTTTGCTTATTAGTAGAAATGCCCTGAGAAATCAATATTAATAAAAAAAAACCTGAGAAATCAATATCACTTTTTAATATATTGAGAAACCCCATGCATGTTTTGCTTACAAGACAGTTGTTAGATCAGCATACAAGAAATCAAATAAGTAAATTGATAAGGATGTTGAATATAGCATAAGAACTAAATGGTTGATTCTAGAGTGCTTTTTAATCAGGGCTTACCCAACGTCCTTCTCAATCTTCCCGTCCTTACTAATTATAGAGCTAATGTAACACTCAAATATTCTGTAATAAGTTTAAATTAAATTCTAGTGCTCCTTTTTTTCCAAATGGCCACAAACAATGCCCTTCCTTTTGAAAACTACCAAATACACCCTCTTTCATCTTTTTATTAAAATTGTTCAAGTACCAAATGCCTCCATAAAGTATCCCTTCTGATCATTCACCGAGCCAACTTTTTCTTTGATCTTTTTCCTATAATATTTTTATAAAAGTGCCGAGAATGCTCTTAGTGCTCGATTGTCTTTTACGCATGGGATATCAAAATGAGATTTACCTATGTAAAATATATGCAAATTTTACATAAGTAAAATTTACACATGGAAATGCAATACCATGTTTGTTTTGAAGCACCATATTCACATGACTAACGTTGAACGTTCAGATTACACATGTAAAATCTTCATATGTCTCAAAATCTAGAAATGTTTAAGGTATGAAACTAAATGTTCTGTGGGTCAATACTCAATAAAAGTTTTGAATGATTCAGATTAAAAATTTGGGCCCACAGGAGCTCTACCAACACCTTCTTGATCAAGGAGTGTAATTGTTTCACACCTTTTTAGGTTGGAGATTGTCATATGAAAATGGCCATATTTACCCACTACTTTCACATCTCATTTATCCAAGTGCATAAATGAGCACAAATAAACGTGCGTAACACGTGTATGCATAAGTTACACATATGTAAATGGGTGCAAACAAAGGACGACTTATAATGCTTTACTTTTCTTTTCTTTTTTTAATGAGATTTTATCAAGCAAGATTATTGCATAATTATACCAATTAAAATTGCAATGAAGGGACCACTTCTGCTACCTTTATTTATCGTGAAAGGCTGGATAAGAAGGTTTTTGTTTAGATTACATATGGTTAAAATTTTCTTCTATCTGAGTAGTAGAAACAGCTCAAGTGAATAAAACATAATGGAAACTTAAGAGGCCGTGTTTGGTAGTTTTGCAAGAAGGTATTATGATAATTAGGAGAAAACAAAATGAGGGCATCAAAATTCGGTTTAAACTTGCCACAGAATATTCAACCAATCAACAAGGCCCATACGTGAATGCATGTGGAAAAGGCTGGGTTTTTTTTTTTTTTTTTTCACTGATAATAATTTCTGAGGGAATTCCCTACAAATAGGCAGAAAGGCAGGGTTATGTGCAAATAATACTTTTTGTTATTGTTAGCTAGCTGAGTGTTATATTCTCTGTTTATTATTCTCCTTTTCCCATGTTATTGTTAGCTAGCTGAGTGTTATATTCTCTGTTTATTGTTCTCTTTTTCCCATCTTGTTGGATCTTATCTCTCTCTCTCTCTCTCTCTCTCAATATCTTATTTGGATATATATTTGTTTGACAAACAATGCAAGAAGGTTCTGAGGATACATTTGGAAGTATAAAGGAATCCCATGGTGAAGATCTTCATGTAAACTGTCTGGTAGGTGGTTTTTTTGTTTTAATTCAGTTCATGTCTTGCTGCTACTTAATAAGACTCACTTCAATAAAGTTCTTTTATCTATTGCTAAATTGCAGGAAACACTCTAGAAATGAATTTTCATTATTTATTTGTTACAGAGAAGGTTTTGAACTATTATATTGCAGAACACAGGAGATGAATTTTTCATTGTCTCAATCTAATTTCAAGAGGCACAAGAAATTTATTTGTTTGCGGGCTTGATCAGTAGATTCCTGAGCACAACTGAGTTGTCCATGATTACTAACCTTTTGTCTGGACGAGGAATATATCCCTGGGTCAGATTAATTAGCAGATTTCTAAAGGCCCATTTGTTTGCTTAAAATTGAATTCCTAGTAATTCTAAGAAATGTATTTCTAGATGCTTGTAAAATTGAATAAATGGAGGTGATTATCCATAAATGGTTAATCTCTCTTTTGATGGAGAAAAATTGAAGAAATGAAGGTGAATATCCATAAATGGTTAATCTCTCTTTTGATGGAGAATGGATTAAGGAGATAGAAAATGAATACCGACCGTCACCCTAATAAATCATTTTCCATTGAAGGGGAGATTATTAAGTAGCTATTTATGGATGTTCACTTTTTTTTTTTTTTTTAACTCCAACCACCTTTAGAAATACATTTCTCAAGACTTCCTAGGAATTCAATTCCACAAAACAAATGGGCCCAAGGATCTAGGACTATTCCTATGATTATAAACATTATGCCAGGCACAAATCAAGAAATACCACCTCAAACAAATGCTAGTCTCTTTTAGTTCTTTGCGATTTGGATTGAAAATCTATACATTTTTCATTGCTTGGAAACACAGGACTTGCATCCAAATATGAAACACGCATGCAGTTGAGATTCATGGCCTATGCATATGATATATTTTACTACTTTCAAAATGCATGTCTACCGTATTTCTGACTACAATAACTCCATCACTTTGCAAATCATTGATTCGTCATAATTAATACTAGACCTATACTATCTAGATTTAGCTAAATAGGGAGTTTTTTCGTGGCTTCTGATATGAAGGAAGAATTTCCTGAGGAATTGCAAACGCAACAGCAAACTGATCCAAATCAAGATGAAATCCAAGTAATGCACTCTATATTCATTCTTTTAATGACACTACAACAAAAACCTTTACCTGCCAAAAGAATTGTATTTTAACTACTTTATTCAATGCAGATTTCAGATGCTAAGATACAGCAATGGTCGCATGGAAAGGAAGGAAATATCCGCTCTCTGCTTTCAACTCTACAATATGTGAGCATTGTTTGTAGACATTAAAATGCGAACTGTTCACATGGCATTGGATGTATCAGAAATGAAAATTCTCTCTCAATATGCCACGGTCTTCCATTATCCATTGTGGTCAATTTATCACAATTATACAGTTTGGATAGTGACCATCTTAATGTAATTCTCGATACAACTACATGATCGTGTATTTCTTTGACCTCTTACCTAATTTTTAATACAGGTTTTATGGCCAGACAGTGGATGGAAACCAGTTCCCCTTGTTGACATAATCGAAGGAACTTCTGTGAGGAGAGCATATCAAAAAGCCTTACTGTGTCTGCATCCCGACAAGCTGCAGCAAAAGAGTGCCCCAGTATATCAAAAACACACTGCCGAAAAAGTCTTTGGAATCTTGCAGGTATCCAAAGTTCTTAACTTATAAGCCCAAATGCAAAATTTAGTACAGGCAGTATCTCAACTTCAGCAAAGGCTGTAAATTAGTGGGCATCAGGTGGGCAGTGCTAGCACTTGGTCACCACCCAGTAACCTACTCACTGCGACACTACAATGAGCAATGGTGGTCACTACCCAAACCCACACCTGCCCACCAGGGCTACAAATGGATAAGTGTAGGCAGGTATAGGAACTGAAGCTCGTTGATATATTGTAGTCATATAACTACAAAGCAAAAGATGCTCACAGATAAATGGAACTGCACTAGAATTGCACAAATATTATATGGAAAGTAGAAGGGAAAATTAGATGAAACTAACATTTTCTCCTAATGTTTTGACATATTGATCAGAGCGGGAAGTTCTTTAAAGAAGTGCAATGATACATCAACCAAAACTTGTGTAGGAATCTATATACCTGGGTACTTTAAAATGGACTATGTATCTCCACATCGTATATCGTATCTAATACTTTGTTTTTACGTGTAAAATCTGAGAAACCATGACGTGCCCTTGCCTTTGTCATATCGTATCTAGGCATAGGTAGATAAGTTTCTAGAAACCACGACTATTGTAGACATTCCATGGCTTGTTTTAGAAGTACTTGCCCTACAAATTAGACCTAAACTCCCTAGATTGACAATTGTACAAATTTACAAAAAGTGCTTCATTTTTCATTTGCACCCAGAGTCGGGCTATATTTAGCATGCCCAACAAAACAATCCTAATAATCTGAATGGTTGAATGTCATATACTACATTACAAAAGTAAGGTTACTAAAATCTTTTGTAGCAGGTATCATTAAAAAAATCATCTTGTAGAACTAGCTTCAAATATCTAGTGCTTTACATAAACTTCTGCATGTCCCTTAGGAAGCATGGGATCACTTCACTTCGCTCAGTTCACTTTGATGCCAACTCCGCATTTGCTCCTTGCAGAGAGCAAGTTCATCTGCTTTTTGTTCGATTAGAGGTATGTGAATTTATCTTCGATGTATAGTCTACGTTTCTTTTTTCCCTATTGTATAATATGTGTAACACCTGATTGATTGCTTACGTTAATAAGATTTCCTGTAAGCAATTTGATGTGGTGTAACGGGCCTAAAGATACTTCTGACTGACCCCATATCATTTTGTACTGGAAAGGTTGACAAAGAAAGTTATCATGCTTTGGAGTTGAATGCATTTCATTTTGGAATAACAACTGTCTACAAGTTCGTGGCATTTGAGTGAGAATTAAATTTAGAACATAAATTGGAGAGGATTGGTTGGCCCATTAGGGCGATAATATAAAAGAGCGGAGATGATTTGTGGCACAAATGTACGGCAATGGTGGTCACAGTTCGATCCTAGGCTATTGAGCAAAGAAAGAAACGATGGAGCGAGACAAAGTTAAATGAGGGCGAGAGATATGAAGTTAGGTCCTGTGTGGAACTTTGAAAATGCTGTCTGCCTTCGCCTCGCACGGAGATTTTAATGGATTTCGCACCCATCAGCTGGGGATTTTAATGGCACGTGGAACAAGTGTCTTTCCTTTTTTTTTTTTTTTTCCTTAAGAGGGGACTTCAAAGAGACCGGGAACTTCTTGTGCTGGGAGATGAAGAAAACTTCCAACATCAACTACATCGTTGTGGGGTTCATCAAATCTGGACTTCCAGAGAGACTGAGATCTCGTTCTTACAACTTGCAAGACAGTCTAAGCCAAAAGGATCCCTTGTTTTACAAATATTTTATTTTCCTATATGGATCTGTTAGGCGCCGAACTAGTGTTTGCGAGGCAGCTCCTATATTCTACGAGGAGCCAAAAAAAAGAAAAAAAACAGAGGTTCAACTTTTTCAATCGTTTACCTTGAATGTATGAGGGCCCTACAATTCGGGCTCCTACAATTTAATATATTCACACAGGAGGGGTTTGACAATTAGGGTTTAACTTTTAATTCTTATAGTCTGGATTCAGTTCTGTTGTTTCCATATCAGTAGTCTCAGTAACCATTTCAAAAGGTATGTATGCATATTTTGCTTTAGAGAAAATCTCAACCATCTATTATTGTTCACTTAACTGCAAGAACTATAAATAATGATTATAAAATAATAACGAGGCCATTTAGAGCACCAAAAAGGCACACGGTGCGGATATTTTCATTCTATCACAGGTAGATCCCGTGTTCGAAACTTGCTTTAAAACGTGGGGGCCATTTAGAAGGCTGAGAGCAACGTTTCCTCCAAATTCTCACAGGATACTTGAGCTACAGCCAATATTTTCTGCGAGATGCTACAATCCTTTGTCACTTACTAACACATAATGAGTCTTTCTAACAAAAAAAAAACACACATAATGAGTCATACGGACCACAGAAAGCAATAATATGATTTCATCATCAATGTCTATGTCCACTACATAGAATTTGTTTCTCTACATATTCTAAGCCAAAAGCCTCTGATGTTGGACTCCTTAAATATACCCTTGCTACTTCCATCAACATATTATATGAATCTAAATATGGACACCTCCACCATCCAACTCTCATAGAGGTGGTCCAAAATGAGACCCCTGAATTAAAAGCAGCCCCACGGCAATGTCTGCAAGCAGATGCTGCAAAGGAGAATATTAAGCATTATGTGAAATCACATTGTCAGAAATTCTCTCCTGCAAGAGCACTCAAACCTCTACGGTACCAACTTCCATCTACCTAAAATCACTACCATCCACTGACTATGTTCTCTGTTTCACTAAAAGATTGAATATTCAAAGGTTAGGAAAGTCTAATATGCATTTTTATCTTAATGCCACCACATAAGCCTGACAACATACGAACAGTATGCAATCCACTCAGAGGTCAATTCCCTGTTTATGTATGCCACACGTGCAGTTTCAGAAACTTAAATTTGGGATCTGTGATGGTACTCGGCCAACCTCAATCCGACCTTCAAATTCTCCCTGCCCCACCAATTGAGTTACATCAAGGTGCACTTGCAGTTAATTTTGCACACTTTTCTGCTGTCGGTTGGTAACCAAAATTTCCTCCCTGCTAGTAATTTAATGTGGCTACACCTAAAAATCAAAGGAGCAGTCAAGTAAATCACCTAGGGTCATATTCTAAGAATACAGCACCCACTCTGAGGAATTGACCCACCTAATCAGTTCACCAGGTATGTGCACCGGTCCGGTCCAGTTGGAACTGTGGTCCATATAGAACCAAACGATTCATTGGCTAATAAACAAAAGAACATTATGAAGTCATTCATCTACATTCATTATTCTTTTCAAGGGTTGGGGGGCGGGGATTGATAGTAACCTAAAACTAACCCCTTCAATTTTGGCATCCATCCCAAAATCTAACTCTATACAATGTTATATGCCAACAAAATATAACAATACCTTTTGATGCCTCTGCCTCCCGTTTTAAATCTATCAGAACCAGGCACGGAGGTAGTATAGCCTACAAAATTTGGGTAGAACATGAGGCTGCTAAACCAACACCCCTGTTGCTTGTTAGGAGAAACACTCATTAAAGCATCCAAAGACGCCTTTAGACGAGTTTCCAGTCTTAACCTCATCTCCTTCTCTCGACCTGTCCATCAGATGGCGTGTTCCTGGAGAGTCAACTGGTAAGTAGCTGCTTTGCGCCACCAACTCAATGATGGGGGGAGGTGTGGTTTGCACAGATGTCAAGGAATTGAGGAAGCTTGTGAGCATGCTACTGATCTGCTGAAACTCTGGCCTGCTATTGGGATCTTCTTCCCAGCAAGACTCCAGGAGAGCAACAAGATCCTTAGGAAGACTGTCCACACTGGGCCTTGCTTTCTGAGATTGAATAAGCAGGAAAAGGAAAAGAAAAAAAAAAAAAAAAAAAACTGACAATAAATTAATTGCATGGTCCTACACTGCTAAAAGATAGAGAAATCAACATGCACAGACTTCCCACATCCTAAGTAACTCAAGTCAGGCACTGTCTGGTACATAGTATTTAGAAATTGTAAGAGCCCATGTAGCAATTTGATAAAAACTAGACCACAAGTCGATCCAGTTTTATACATGCATACATCAGACTATACCTTACAACATAGTCCAATCATATGTCAAAATGGCGTGCAATGCCAGAAGTAAATTTACCATTTGCCCCACTAGACTGTAACAGCTCCAGACCATTCTGGTTTTAAAACACCACTCAGTAGCCTTACTTGATACCTATCTGTAGACTACAACTTTGGATAAATGATATATTCAAGAAACTAACTGGATTGAGCAGATTTTCTGGGTCACATTTACAAAGTCAAAAATCACAACTCTAATCTTGGAGATAGCTTTTTTTTAAAAGATTAATTGAAGAAGAAAAATTACGAGGTAATAAGAACATACCTTAAAAGCTGCAGCATATGCAGCCTGCAGATTAGACATTCCCTCAAATGGCATTCGGTTAGTAAGCAGCTCCCACAGAACTATCGAGAAGCTGTATATATCAACCTTATGGTTGTAGTGTTTTTTTTCCCCGCGGCGAAGCGTGACTGTGCTGTACAACTAGAAAAAAAAAAAAGGGTGGGGGGGCGGCTGATAATCAGTACAATCATATGAAGCAACATATCCTCAAAGATGAAAAATGGGGCAAGATGGCAATACCTCCGGAGCCATCCATCGGTAAGTACCAGTCTCCGAAGTCATCATCTCTGTCACTGTCTCCTCCCTCGCTAATCCAAAGTCAGCCAGTTTAAGTTTCTTTTGGTCTCCTGTTAGAAGCAGATTATCTGCAGCATTCAAGAGTCATCTATACAAGAGTCATCCATTATGCATCCGCATTGTTCTAAATAAGACAATATAGACATGATTTTTTGTCATTTGGAGTATACATGTCCGGATATTACCGGAACTAAAAAAGGAAAAAATTATATTAACCTCTTTCTAATACCCTCCTAAAAGGTGAATCCAATTGAAAGCCCACGTTAGTAGAGAAGAAATACAAGGTCGATCAGAGAGAGGTTAATACAAACCATTTTTGTAACAATGTTTCTCAATTCTTTGCAACAATGTAACTACGCAACAAAATGTAAAAGATATTACTTAGAAACGTCAACAAATCAATGATACATAAGATGCATATATTACGTAGAATCATCAGCAAATCAAATACATAAGATGCATCTAACCAAGAATGTCAAGTGACATAAGTTTATTTAAGTCATTGTCCATCATGATCACAAGGTATTCAACAGTCAAATGTATTTCAAATACATTGGATAAGATAAACCTACCCAATGGTAGATTTTACCATGGCTACTGGCAGTCTAGCAGAGGTTTACCTTTACAACTGAAATGACTTCAATATGGTAAACCAGCGATTCCATTTCTCGGTCAACTAAAAGCAAAAACCATAGTGACAAGGAAACTTGTATCCTCCAAAAGATGTTACCATTTCCTGCTAATGCTATCCCATTTATTGCACGCTTCTACATAAATGCTATCCCATTTATTGCACGCTTCTACATAAATGCTATCCCCCCCACACACACAAAAAAAAAAAAATGCACAAAAGAAGAAAAAAAAAAAAAAGAAAAGAAAAGGGACCCCACAAAACAAGTCCATTCACGAAATTCATTCTTGCTTCACTTTCAGCATCTATTTATCATTATGCAGCTTTCAGCAGAACACTGAAAACCAAGGTTTTAAAAAATCAGAATCAGGAGGCGACTGGGCCCCCCTCAATTTGAGTTGTGAATCAGCCGAATTGGACCATTCCAACCCTGTGCCCATTAACCTTTAAAAAATACAAAATCAAACAAAAAAAAATGTAGTTTTCTATTGTGTTAACGATTTGCTTGTTTCATTTATTAATAGTGAATTTAAATTGTTGTAGGTACCCAAATTTGTATTTCATTCAGCCAGATGAATAGTACCACTGATCATCAAAGGCTTTAACCTTTAAAAAGGAAGGGAGGCGGGCGAGGGGCGGGTTTCAAATTTTCTAGAATAGAAGTAAAATGTCCATAAGAGCCTCCTAGAACTTTTTCTAATAACAAAATAGAAAACGAGTATACTCAGGACCCAAATAATTGACTTGGGGCCGATCGGATCGGCAAGGTCTAATTTGTTGGCACCCCCCAAGCCCAATTCAACTTGGACTCAGCTGATCTTTAAAACCATGTTGATAATGGCTATTCCAGTAACTTAGAGCAGCGAATTACCTAAAAATTAAAGAGTGATGACTACTGACAGATTTCCAAAGGAAACTATATCATGCCAAGATAGTTCATTTTCTAATCCAATCACTTTGGTATGAGAGAGTGACAAAGAAAGAAAATCTTAACAAGACAACTATAATAATTGACAGATATATTTCAAGAGAATACTCAATTTGAAAAAACAGAGAAGCCACCATTCACCTTCAGCACCACATAACAAGGAACAGACACAATGTAGTTTGTGCGACTTATCAATGTATGAAAAAATAAATTTATGCGAAAATTTTTTATATTGATGCAAACCAAGCAAATTACCAGGCTTTAAATCACGGTGAATGATCCCATTTGCATGTAAGCATTCCATGGCTCGTGAGATATCCAGTGCGAAACTTACAGAAAGCTGAAGGTCCAGACAACTTGGACGCAATGCCCTCAGAAACTTTTTAAGTGAACCACCCTCTAAAAGCTCGGTGACTATCACCATATTTGAATCTTTACAGGCACCAATGAACTGTTACAGTAATCCAATCTCAGCAACTGAATTCAGTCATCACACAAGTCCAATCAAGAGCATAATATGCTCCACAATATAAGTCAAATAAGTACCACAACTATCAGTATAATACTTAACCACAATATAAGCCGAGTACCAGAACTATTGGTTAAGGTACATTCAACAATTGCAAAGGAATTCTCCAGTTGAATACAAATGCATATGCATATTGTTATAACTGAAACTTGATTAAATTTGTTCATTACTACAAGCATTCCAGTGCTAATTTGTCTTTTTTATAAGTATGTTAGCTTCTTTCATGATTCCTTAAGGAAGCAACTAACATCTACTCTCATGAATATACATTACAAAAAGGTAATCTATCCACGGCATGAGAAGCAAAACAGGCAATTAGAGATAATAAAGCAAAATTCTTAAAAAATGTCATCAGTCACAGCCATCCAATTCTGACAACGCAGGATTGGAAGGGGATATATTTAGGGAAAAATAAATAAATAAATAATAGTAATGGTAATGGTAATAATAACAGTAAAAGGCAGTCTTTGAAGATATTCCTTGAGGGCAGCAGAGGCCTAGCTAGTAGCTATCCTTTCCTAGAAGAGGGATCTGTCTCAGTATTTCAATCCCAAAACTATGATTAAAAGTGCCACACTACAAGGTACCAAATTCTATAATTTCCTTCAACCATTGACATTATGCATTAACTGCTTAGGGAATCATTTTTGTTTCAGAAGGGTAGGAGATTTCCTAGTACAAAGAATCAATCCAGTCGCTCCTTTCAAAGAGAACCTGCCGTATCAGTGACTTCTCTATCCCGTTTTACCATGGATAAAAGACATTATCTATTTAAAAGAATATAATTTTTTTGGTAAAAGATAAAAGGAACAAAAAATTGATAAAAAAAAAAAAAAAAACGAAAGACCTGAACCAAATTGCATATCCCTATAGCGCTTGAAACCCCCATCAACTTGGACGTGTGTCTCTTTAATCCTCATGTTTAATGGCTATAGTGTAAAAGAACTATGGTCATCATTTTACACTTTTATAGGAGAAGAAAATCCTAAAGGAGCTTGCTCAGCTAAGAAAAGCAAGTGCCGAGAGAAAGCTTAATTTAGATTTATTTTTTTTAATAATTCGTATTGTCATCTGTCCATAAATGTATATGAAGATGGTGAGGAATACAAAGAGCGAACCAAACCTAAATGACAAAATCTCAGTATGTACGCACATAAAAAATCCATGAAGGTTATTTTTTACTTTTCAGGTGGTTAGAATTCAAAATTCTAGTAAAGAAATGCTGCTTCCGGGAATGCCATGGGGATAGCCATAACATCATGATCTTCGAATTCCCAATATGACAAATTCTCATCAGAAATTCTGCTAAAGAAATGGCACAACCTCAATCCACGATCAGAAAATAAAACCTCCCAAGAAATTGATCGAATCCAAAGATGGATTCAAGCATTAGGGCACACTCAAGATAATGGAAAGCACCGTAATTAAAGAGAATAACTCATAAATCTTTAATTGACGGTATGCATGAATTACAAAGAGGTTTGATCGTCCTTATATAGAATTTGATAGACCTTGCTTGGACATGAAGACTTTCTAATATTGAATAGGTCCAAATAAAATAGGAAACTAGATAACATTAATCCTAATTAAACAAGATATAAAAATTAGAAATGTTTCTCTAATCAAATAAGGAATGAAAATTGAAATAGGATCAAAGAGGATGCCACAGTAGCCCTCGGTCAATTAGGCCCATGGCTGAACCCAATGGACCGGGTTGACCTATGGGTCAATGGGTTGGCCCAGTTGGCTTGGACCTGGTCCGTGCTGCATCAAGAAACAGGCGCTATTTATCTCTTAGCAATTCAAGAATCAAGAAACCCATTCCTTTATCCATCTTTGTTCATGCACGCACTAGGGCCTAATCAGTTCAAGTTGAAGTGGAATTTCCTTTTCTCTCCTGTTTTTTTGTCTGTAGTCTTATTTTAAAGATTCTTGTTTGTAGTTAGTTTTAGCATTTTACCTATTTTAAATTAGTTTTCTTACTTTCTTCAGGGCCCATTTGATTACCTATATGTTGAAAGTTTCTTCGTTCTTTGCCATGACTAGCTACAGGTAGATAGATTTCCAGGTAATTAGAACAAGTAAACTAAGAGCAGGGAACCAAATTCTGAAAATCCAAACACGACGTTGATTTTACTTGGAAAGCTGCACACCAAAATAGGGAAAAAATGAGGTGTACACCTCAACTCACTAGAGTTCCAAAAAATTTGCAATTTTGCATCCACATCATGATTTAAACACAGATTCTGATGAAGTCCGAGCCAAGTCCAGATCATGCCCATGACCTGTGGACCAACCCAATCCATTGGGCCAGCCCTTAGACTCGACTTAACCAGTTGACCAACCTAGTTGTGAGCAATTACTGCAAATTCTAGAATTTTAGAAATAAAGGGAAGAAGATTGAAATCTCTATCAAATAAGGAACCCACCACCGGGTACAAATTGAGAATCCCTCCATTGAAAGAAGCAACTTTGAATCGTCATCATCATCAAAGCCTTGTCCCAACGATGTTAGGGTCGGCTACATGAATTTTGTTTCTCCATTCCGATCTATCCTGAGTCAAATCCTCAGATAAGTTGCACAAAAAGCACCGTTGAATATTAAATAAAATTCCCTGAGTTCTTTTTTATTTGTATTTGCTTTTGTTTTTTTGTGAGTGTGTGCTTTGTGCTGTGGATCCTGAGAAGGATTCAACCAACCCCTACTGAGGTGTTGGGCTATTCAGTCTAATTGCAATGATGGGTCTCAGCTCTGTAAGATTCAAAGAAAAATGCCAATACCACCAACCACATGCCACTCACTACTCAAAAAGAGTTTATTATATTAGTGTGACAGTTTGTTGGCATGTAGGCCTTTTTTGTGTCCATAAGATCCTCCAGCAGCTTAGATTTGTTATCAAATGTTACAGTTGAGGAATATTAGTTGCTGTTGAGAAACATCTGGCATTAAATTTCTATTATCGGAAACATATGCAAATATCACAAGATTAAGGAGCATCTGTTCCACGTTGAGAAAGATCTGACATTGACAGTTGAACAATATTTGTTGCTGTTGAGAAATATCTGACAGTAACTCTCTATTATTGGAAACATATGCAAATATCACAAGAGTAAGGAGCATCCGATCCACGTTGCAGCGGTTTCCTCCTGCAGTAGGTTTAAGAACACCACTGAAGCACATGGATCACCAGCCCCGTAGTCAATGCTCCTTAATCTCATGACCAAAGAGATAGCGCCGGATCTTTATCCACAGTAACGGACGTTTCTCGATAGTAACATCTGATAATAGATCTAAGCTGTTGAGGATCTTATGGAGGCCAACATACAAACACAATTAACAAATAAGAAGTAATAATCAAAACAACATTCGGACTGTAAACAAAAAGAACTGTGAAAAGTTAGAATAACAACTTCATTCAGCTGTTTAAAATAATATAAAACTGAATTTTTTTTAATGGTTACTTTCATTAAACAAATACTATAAAACTGAAATTCCCAAAAGGGGATTGCTAAAGACCAATATTAAAAAACTCTAAAATTAAACAAAAAAAATACCTTCACTAAATTCTCATGCTGCACCCGAGCTAGCATCATAATCTCCCTTAGAAACTTCTCCCTGTGCTTCGCATACTCTTCTGTCGTGCTAGCAGGTTGTATTATTTTTACAGCCACACTGGAGGCTTTATACCTACAAAACATGTGATAGTGTAGGGACATCATTAAGCACACTGCACACTATATGCAAGAAGCTCCTTGAAGACACTTGGTATCTTAGGCACGCAAAAGTTTCCCCACAACCACACGAGTAATAAATTTAACCATGTAACCACACCACATATGAAATCACCAAAAGAATTTGTCCATATGCTATACATGCTCAATGGGCTAGTCACAGACCAAGTCTGGACCATTGGGCTTCGAGGGGCAAAATGGAAAGTTCAGCATATGTCTGGGCCATACTTGTGGGCTGATAATCTTTTTTCAGGGGCTAATAACTAAGCTTACCAAATAATTAGGCCAGTCTCATGCCCAGGTCCGTAGTCTCTATTCAGGTCCAGCAGTACAAGCCTGGACCAAGGCCCACTTAGTACTAATGACAGGCTGATCAAGCATCTATCCTTTAGGGTCCAACTAATTCTTTTGGGTCCAACTAATAAACAAGACAAGGTTTCATTTCAAACCTTCACACATGCCAATAATCAGATGTGGTTCAGGCCTAACCCAACCCAGTAGAACCAGGCCATTCACATCCATGTCACAGCGGGTCACGTTGGTTGTTAAACTCTATAAAAATGTTTCCATTAAGTAGAGTAACCAGCCACTCATGAGGAGGAAACTTGCTTGCTTTGTTTAACAAATTCTAGACACTTTTGAACACATATTAAGGTGGATTTTCCAAACAGTAGAATCCATATCGTACAAGGAAAAAAAGTTTTTGGACCAAAACAAGTCCCCAGGAGTTTGTTTGGGCTACAAAAAAGCTTATGTGGAAAAGAGGAAACAAAGGTCCACTTGATGCAGTTCCCATCATCCACACTACCCACACCATCCAAGTGCGAGACAGAACTTGTCTGGGGAGTACATCCAAGCAGGCCATCATACATGGATTCTACCACTGCTTGCAATATTTGTGACAATGTTACTGCCAAATGGTTTTCATGATTTTGGCAGTGAAGTAGGCTCTAATGTCTGTTGTAGACAAAGCAAATTACATGGCAAATAATACAAGTACGACGTGCCATGGCATACGTGTCCGCCATTCCATTGCAAATCATCCACATAGGTGTTCCATTGTGGAGGAAGCATACTCCAACCAAACAAAAATAAAATCTCCAGTTGGACAATCTTATACACTCAAAAGGCGCCCATCAACAGGGATGTATGGTAAAGAAGCAAATGGTATGAATTATGAACCCAAAATTAATAACCGCAATCGGATGCAAATTCTATCTAATCAATGATTTTGGCCATGATAGGAATGGTCTGTGTTTGCTGCATATCTGCCACATGTAGGTCGGATGAGTTGCTACAGCACTTTGCAGTCCATAAATTCAATCTATTTGTATTTTGTTGATAACAATCGTTGATTACACATAAATGTGATGGTAATTGGGAACTAACCAAGTTATCTAAATTTCACTGTCTGAAAGTGAAGTGCGTGGAATATTAATCAATCTGTGGCACTATAGATCCATGAGGACTGTGGATCGGAATGGTCTACCAGATAATTCCTAACTCAAAAGGACCACAATGAGTACAAGATCTGAATCATCTTATCCTTGTAATCAACAGATCGCGATCCCTTCACAGTAGGACTAACTAGACAGACTACACCGATCCACCATCTGCGGCAGCCTGCACCGTGTAGTCTCAACAGGAATCTCAACCACACTCCAGATCCAGTAAATCTCACCATACAAATTACTGCTATCATTTACACAGATCGCTCTCAAATTCAACATTCAACAGACATCAAAACTAACCAATTGCAACTACTGATATCCAAGAAACACCGACAAATCCTAATCTGACTCGAATCCTCAACAGATTACCACAAATCGCACAAAAACACACACAAATTCATAAAATCAGAAATCTTCAAGATCAAAGATCTCAATTCAACATGAAAACATCAGATCAGAGAGAAACAAGAAGAAGATGAAGAAGAAGAAGAAGTCAGAAGCAGCAGAGAGATTGATAGAGATGGAGATTGAGAGATTACATGCCCTCGTAGACCTTGGCATGGCCTCCTTCGCCGATCTTAGGACCGAGGTAGAGGAGCTTCGGATCGATGAGCCATCTTTCGTCGATCGTCGGCTCTTCGGCCGAGACGGGATCTGGACCATTCATCATCGATCCAGATGAAAAACCTACCCGATCTCCACCGTTGTATTCGCCTGGATTCATTCGAGCGAAGCTCGAGGGTTCTGAAACCCTTCTCTCCGCCATCTCTCCCTTCTAGGGTTTCTTCGCATTGCAGTTACGAAGCAGTAGAAGAAAAAAGAAGAAGAAGAAGAAGATGGAAAGGTAATGAGAAGAAAATCAAGCTCGTTTTGGACTTTATATGCGGGAACAGAGAGAGCTTGAGTTTGTCTAAGGAGAGAGAGAATATGAAGACGACGAAAATGGAACAGTAGCAAGAAAGAGATAGAGAGAGAGTTGACTCTGAGAAGAGAATGTGAATAGAGAGAGAAGGCAGAGTCTTTTACATTACACCACCCCCTGTCCTACGGACACGAAGGTGGTGCTTCTAGAATCTATAAGAGCCATAAATAGGTAACACGTTTTGACGGAAATGGTCATAGTTGTCATTATATTTGCTCAAGTGCCACTAGCCAAGAACGGCCTCTTATACATTGGTAAGAATTCGCTTGATGCTGCGATGCTTTATTAGAGGTCTACTTTTCTCATTCTATCCATGGGCTTTCTTGCCGGAGGGCCGGAGGCCTAAGGCCCCGACCCTTTAAGATGGGATACCAAAAGAATTAATTGCCACTAGTTGGGGGCATCTTTAGTTCAACGTTTCATCTTGATGTTATATCTTTGTTCGCGCATGTCACCCATCATAGATGAATGTGGGAAACAATATGGCACATTTGGTAATGAGTGAGAAATCCGGAGATTTGAAGATTACTCAAGTTGCAAATTTTAGAGTTTTTCAAAATGAAGGATTTGTATGGCCGAGGATTTCGTATTGATATTGGTATGTATCGGCTCATATGGTTTAAAAGAAATTGGTGTTTATGTAAATATGCAAAATGGAGGGTTTTCAAATCATATGGGGTGGGTTGGATATGAAAATCTTTAAATACGAGGATTTCAACCAGCCCAAATCCTCTAGGATTTACAATTATTAAATGTAGATATTTCAAATTTCCACAGAAAGAAATCGGTGAGAAGTCCTTTTAAGGATTTGGTTTCCAAAGATAACATAAAATTATATATCTTAAATGACATGGATCCTGACCATCCCATGCATGTGCAAACAAATGACCAAAAGAAAAGAGGTGCATCAAATTAAATTTGAATGATGATAGCTATATTTTGGTGGGATCGATTTTAAGTAGGGGGCCGTGAAGGGCTTCTGGTATGTAATATTAAATCCTCCCCTTTTGGATGAGAGTTTGGTCAAATTTAAAGTTAGTCATTTTTAAATACATATATATGGACCCAAAAGAGAGCATTAGAGTGGGAACATGCAACCTTATCTTCTCACATGTCTTTAGTTAATGCCTCAGCACAACTTGCACCACATAAAATTTGCTTATATTTTTAGTAATAAATAAATTTATATTATATATATGGGATTGTGCGGGTTAGGTTAACAAAACTCATCATATCCGTTTCAAAAAAACCAATACCAAACCCGCTCCTAATAAAAGTGGGGTAGTATGGCTCGAGCTTGGAGCACCGCTCGCTGTTTTTTGGCCAACTCTTGCAGCTCCTATATCTTGGTCAACAGAATCCACAACTTCTAAAGCCTTCCCAAATTTTAGTTTTTCACATACATGTGAAAATAAAAATCCACTATACTTTTCACCTAGGAGAGGTCATATCATCAAACTCCAGTGAGTCTTTTACTTTCTACAACTTTCATAAGCAATAAGTTTTATTTGAATTATTAAAATATCTTTGTTGATCAATTAAACACAAAATATTTAGTTTTAGATCTTAAATCCTTGTGAATTTTGAGATATATAAAAAAAATACATAAAAAATCCTAAATGTTATATATGCCTATGTGAAAATGACACTTCCAAACAAAAAACACATAGCAGGATGTTTAACAAGTGTAGATTTTACATATATATAATTTTTATTTTCATATTAAATTCAATGTATTTACTTTTGCATCTTAATTTTTCATGGGTTTTGAGATATGTAAAGATTTATATGTAAAATTTGAGTTGTTCAACATCTACTCATGTCAAAATAATGCTTCCAAACAAACATGGTAAAATATTATACATTGGTTTTTACATATATAAATATATATATATATATATATTTATATAAGTCTCATTCTCATTCTCATGTTTCATGCATAAAAGACAAATCAGCCTTCAGCAAGCATATTATATCCATGGCTCTTTTGTCATTTTGGATTGCTGACATTTCCACTCTTATTGCACTTAATTATTGCTTTTGCCGAATTGGCAACATGTCATCACATTGTGGATGAACAGAAATCCATGAATTTGTCGCAATCTAAGAAAAGCCATAATTAAACTCAATGCATCATGACATCTTAGTAATCCATTAATTCCAGTCGTTTTGAATCATTAGATTTGCAGTCAGTCTCAATAGACCATCAAAAAAGTTAATAACCCTGCTGTGGATAAAATTGTAACAGATGAACAGGAACAATAACATTGATGAAATATAAACATTAATGAGGAAGAGGAATCATTATATTCTCAAAATGTATATGGCTTGCTTGCCTAGGTCCAATGGAAACCAGTAATCTCCTTAAAGTATTTTTAAGGATGAATTTTAATTTAACTCCAATGGGTTGGCTGAGTGGTCAAGACCACGGTTCCTCCCTCTTCCGGAACTAGAGATCTTGGTATTAACCCCCGGTTCCCCCTTCTTCAAAAATCGAATGTTAAGTCCACTAGTGTTACCACCCGGATTCCCTCTGGATCCGAAGGGATTAGTCAAGTCCAAAGGATTGGAAACCGATAGCAAAAAGAAAAAAAGAATGAATTTTAATTTTAATTTTTTAAAGAGGAACATGAAAGCATCTTTCATATATCAAACAGTGAGGGCTAATTAATATCCATCAATTTCTCACCAGATCATTTTCAACACATTAAAATTGAGTGACATTTTTGTTGTATGGTTTGAATTATGAGTATGTTTCGATGTCAATAAAGCAGAGTCTTGACCTTTTTTGTTTTTTTTAATGAAGAAAACCTATTCTTAACTTGGCACCACCACCTTTAATCAAAACGTGTGCCACTTAATCGTCAAAATCTTTTACAAAATGAGAGGACTTTGACTTTTCTAGAATTCATGGTGAATCTCCTGCATAAAGAGGATCTAGGTAAATCAATTGGTCCCTTTCAATTCATTTAAGACGTGGGACTCTTTAAATTTGGGCCGGACTTGAATTAGGTGATCTAAAGCCCAAAGCTTAGTCAAAACAAGTAATGCTTAAAGTCTAGTGACTTTAATTAAGTAATAGAAAGCCTACAGTTGATAGAGTTGCCGGCACAAACACACAACGCGGGATGAGTATGGGGCATTTTTATGCTACGTGATTTCGAACTCGAGACCAGAACAGTTGCTAGCAAGTAATTCCAAAACTTAATTGGTGATGGGAAACTAAACAAATAACTAGTTAATAAGTATTACCATTATGGGGGAAGGTTCACTAACTGATGCCCGAACGGGGGATAAAAAGGCTGGCTTTGTCCCAGACTGATTGAATAAATGGGCGGGAGAGCTTTCTTGTGAGACGGGCTCTAGCCAAGTGCTTGCGACCTGTGCTAGGCTTGGGTTAGATATGTGTGTATGACTCAATCCGGGTAATGCTTGGATATGACTCAATCCGGTCCATGGGCACCCATACTTACAAGTAAGTGTAGAGATTTCAATTAACTCAATTTTACATTAGGACAAATCTTATATAAGGTTGTAGGTTTGAAATTGCACTACTACAATAGAGCTACAGGGGAGTTTACCCGGCTTCGCTCTGGGCCCGGAAGGATTAGTCCAACCCAAAGGGTTTGAAACCATCCGATAGCAAAAACAAAAGGAAAAAGAAAAAGAAAAAAAAGAAACAACCTAACTTGTACTCGATACATGTTTGGTGTCACATATTTTTAAATCCGACAGGACAAGTGAAAAGGATTATATCCTAATTCCTAACCTTACTATCCCTATAATCTGAGTACCTCATCACATCGTCGTGAAAAGTAAGATTTTATATTTATAGCCATCCAATCTACAACATTTTAACCATCAACTAACATCCAATTCAAAAAAGATCATTTTGACTATCCATTTAATTGCCTTAAATTATATGATTAAATTAAAAATTCTCACAATCATGTTGGTATCTATAATTATGTATTCCTTTGTCACAAAATGTATTAAATCATGACACCCGTAACATCTTTATATATGTAGGAACGCTCAGGAGAAAATTCCCTCCATGTTAATAAAAACATGTTCATACTTACTTATGTGAAAACTAAATAAAGAGAAAAAATCACCATCTACCAAAATTTAGCTCAAGTCAACATTATTAGTTGTAAAAATTGAAGGGCTTTAAATAGATATTCAGAAAAAAAGAAAAAGAAAAAAAAAGAGGCATTTGGCGGCAGGTCCCTCAAGAGTACGTTTTTAAGCCTGTGGTCCAAGTCATTTTGTCATAAAGGCAGCGGTCCCCTTTTAATATTAAATGAGTCAAAAAGACAAAAACGCCATCTCTTTATGTACTCCGTACGTCACCAAACATGTACCGCTTTAAAATATTCCGTCATACCCTCCAAAATTTAACCAAAATAAAGATTTTGAAAGCGAATATGAAGAAAACTACAGAAAGAAGCAAAATCAACTTATCGGTGACCTCGATCAACTAAATTATCTTGACTTAAATTTAATTGCCTTTGACATAAGTTTATCTAAGTTTTGGTTTGAATTTATCTGAGCTTGAAATGAAATTATTTTACTTTGACATGGATTTTTCTGAGTTTAATTTTAATTTAACTACGTTTGCTATCAATTAAACAAGGTTTCAAACAAATTTATGTGACTTTGAAAACATTTTCTTATAGTTTTTACTGAGTTTATATGGGTTTCTTATGAAATAATGAGTTTGGTATGAAATTAACTGGATTTCACATGATTTTTTTTTACTTTAAAATGTATTCAACATTGAACTTGGTTTTAAATGAGTTTTTTTTTTTAGTTTGATGTGAATTTATTTAAGTTTTGTATGTGTTATCTAACTTTGGCATAATGTTATCTGACTTTGGCATGATTTTTATCTGTGTTTGGCATAAATTTTTCTAAGTTTGATATTAATTTATTTTTATTTGATATGAATTTATCTGATTTTGCTGTGAATTTATCTAACTTTGATGGAAACTTATCTAACTTTGGCATGAGTTTATATGAATTTATCTGAGTTTGCTGTGAATTTATTTAACTTTGATGGGAACTTATCTAACTTTGGCATGAGTTTATATGAATTTATCTGTGTTTGAAATCATAGCCAGTTTGAAAATAAGTGTTTTGTATGTGCTATCTGACTTTGGCATAATTTTATCTGACTTCAGCATGATTTTATCTGTGTTTGGTATAAATTTGTCTAAGTTTGATATGAATTTATCTGAGTTTGCTGTGAATTTATCTAACTTTGATGGGAACTTGTCTAACTTTGGCATAAGTTTATATGAATTTATCTGTGTTTGAAATCATAGCCAGTTTAAAAAGAAGTGTTTTGTATTTTTATTTGACTTTGGCATAATGTTATCTGACTTTGGCATGATTTTATCTGTGTTTGGTATGAATTTTTCTAAGTTTGATATGAATTTATTTGTGTTTGCTTTGAATTTATCTGAGTTTGCTGTGAATTTATCTAATTTTGATGGAAACTTATCTAATTTTGGCATGAATTTATATAAATTTATCTGAGTTTGCTGTGAATTTATCTAACTTTGATGGGAACTTATCTAACTTGGGCATGAGTTTATATGAATTTATCTGTGTTTGAAATCATAGCCAGTTTGAAAAACAAGTGTTTTTTATGTGTTATCTGATTTTGGCATAATGTTATCTGACTTTGGCATGATTTTATCTGTGTTTGTATGAATTTTTCTAAGTTTGATATGAATTTATTTGTGTTTGCATTGAATTTATCTGAGTTTGATACGAATTAAGTGAATTTATCTAAGTTTACTGTAAATTTATCTAACTTTGATGTAAACTTATTTAACTTTGGCATGAGTTTATATGAGTTTATATAAGTTTATCTGTGTTTGAAATCGTAGCCAGTTTGAAAGCAATTGTTTTGTATGGAAAGACAGTGAGTTGGAGCTAAAACTCAGATTTAAATTGCATGACACCCATTTAAATGATTAGAAGGGCAAATCAGTCATAAAAAATCTGATGCCACATGCTTAAGGACCACCGCCCATTTAAATGGTTAGAAGGGCAAATGAGTCATAAAAAATATGATGTCACATACTTAGGGACCACCGCCTGAATTAATCCCATGCGTAAGGGACTCTAGGTTTTAAACGTTATTGCTGTGTACTAGAGACTTTATAACACGGTACTGAGAGATCTCTGCCTAATTTACCCAAAAAAAAAGTAAAATGTGGAAATCATCGCCTTCGAGAAGAGCAAATGGGGAGAGGCAGAATGGCCTCTAAAGTTTTTTATGATTCCCGCTTAAATAACCATTGCTTAAAAAACTATGAATTTGATTAGGAAGGTGACATTAATAATGGTATGTTATTATCTTTATTTTTTACAAAAATATAAGATGAAGACTTTGGGAAGTTTTACTTTTAATTGCATTTGAAGTGTTTTAGATATTAACAAAATATAATATAAAGGTGGGGGTGAGAATACAACTCCAATATATGTTTGGTTTCCAATTGAATTCATTAGAAATCAGCATTGTTGTGGCCAAAACCAACAAGTTCTATGTATTAGAAACTCTGTAATTATTACTTGATAATAAAAGCTACATTTAACAATTTTACATTTAAATTACAATCTATTACTGTTTTTATTATTCATTAACTCAATAAAAAGGGAAGAAAAAAAAAGTGAAGCTCTTGTGATAATTACAATTATCTTATTAACCCAAAAACATTCTTTGTAAATATGCTGTTGGCCTGGGGGGGGGGGGGGGGGGGGCGGGCGGGGGCGGTTTGGAATGGCTTTTGCTTCAATGGAATCAACAATTTCAATATGAATTAAATTGGTCATGACCTTCAATGGAATCAACAATTTCAATATGAATCAAATTGGTCATGACCTTCAATTCAGTTGATGGTAACAAAACTAAGACAGCAAAAAAATCAATACATTTTGACCATATCATTGATACAACTCAACATTTTTTGTGTGGAATCAATATTATTCTATTTTGAGCTGTAAAAATGAAATAATAGTCAATAATTATGTTAGCCGATGCAGCCTTTATGGGTTCTTAAAATGGTTAAATTTAAAAAATTAAATGTAAATTTCTGAAAATGATATGAAAAATAAATCAAGGAAAGGTGGGAAATGAATACACTAACCACCACCATAGCTGATGATGCCAAAAAGTATTTTCGGGCACCACCGGTCAAGTAGTGAATAATTAATGTGAAAATTGAAGGAGAGAGAGAGGATTTATAGTGGTTCGGTTAGTGTGACCTACGTCCACTTCAAGGTGATGATTTTACTTCTCTAATGTGTAAAGGTTACAGACTAGGAGAATACAGAAAAATGTGCAAACTACTGATTGAAATTGCTTGCCCCCCAGCACCAGTGGGGCTCTGTGATTTATAGTTTTTCCCTAACAGATGGGGACGACTCTTCAGCAACGGACGCTTCGTTTTGGTGGAGTCTCCGAACCGCCCTCAACAGACGAGGCAGGTAGGATTTTCTCCGCAAGATTTGGTAAAAGCAGATTAAGGGAACGACGCGCTGACTTCGTCACTTCGTGGATCCGGACCCGATCCACGACGAACGGATCTAGACCTGAGCTCATCACGGCCTCGGGTCACCTAAACCTGACCCACCATTGTGAACTGAGTCTCTTGGGCCTGACCCATCAATAGCAATTCAAATCCTAGACAAGTGGGGGCCACATTTATATAGCTGCCTTTAAATCATCATCCCTTGCCCCATATATATTCAATTCTCATGTATTCTGTGCAAACAAAAATGTCCATCCAAATTCCAAACCATTCACAAATGTGCAACAGGGAGGAGTTGCCTTGTGAATATGAATATTCCACCAAAGGGAGTGACGAAGGGCTACAGTGTCACATACATGTTACTATTTTCATACGATGGGGCCATCTTACGTGAGAGCAGTTGCCCGATTTCCTGATATCGAGATTCAGACATCTATCATCAACAGCAATGGGATCATGGGATAAAATGGGGCTTAAAGGACCAGTAGGAAGGTGAAGGACTAACTCAGTTTTCCATTCTGAAAAGGAATATGACTGTCAAGATCAGTTCAATGTTTTCCTACTGCATGGAATCAAATACATAGGAATTTACAATAAATAAATGATTATTAAAGAGGCGAGGGGAAAACTATGGAAGGTAAAGAATAGAGAGGTAGATGAGAAGTTGAGTTTATTAGGATTTGAATTACCAGAGTGATGGCCGAGTGTTCATGTCTCATCTCCTTTGATTGAGGTTTCTTACGGTCATTTTTTAGGTTCGATTGTTCAACTTTCCTTCTTCAATTTTAACCACTTTTAAAAATACAAGTATCAAAATTCTAAACAATCCAATTACATTGGACAAACGGGCCCTAAGAAATCAACTTATTTGGATGTAATTAGCCAACGTATAAATGTAGTAATTGGGTATGGAAGAAGAAGATAATGGAAAATGTTCTCAACCTTCAATGGTTTTTTTGTTTGCTGTTTACTTTCACTGCCTCTAATATTTTAAAATTTGAATTCTACTTTCATGGCCTCTGAAGTAGCAGTTAGTAAGTGAAAGAGGAAAGCCAGAAAGCTACACTTAGTGTGTTTTTTTTTTTTTTTCTTTTTCTTTTTTTTTGTATGGGGTAAGACATTAAGCTACACCTAAATGTAATGTCTCCTACATTGAACCTGTTATTACCATAATAATTGAAGCACACGCTATAACTCTTGAGAAATAAATGTATTGAGTCAATCAAGGGAGGTAAGGCCACATTGAATGGCTAGGATCATCAGCTAGAAAAATGTTTTGAATGAGACCGAATCTAGCTCTCTAATTTATGACCCTTCTTTAGTTAAAAATGAAATTGGTACAAGGCCATGTTGAGACATATTGTCCTTGCTGTGATCCATTTAGACCTAGTAATTTATGAACAATATAACAGAGGTGTTTTAAAATCTAGAGCTTTAAATTAGGAGAAGATATGGCAAAACTCGACTTAAATGTCAAGTCTATTATTCTTTTATCATTACAATTGGATATACTAGCGGCTGGATTCAAAGTAAATGGAGAAGAATTGAAAGATTATAACTGCATGTCGTATAAAATGGAGAGTAGGTACCACCCATTAAATTTGAGAGTCGGGCCACTAACGTTCCAAAACCACTCCTTTTTTATTTTTTATTTTTTATTTATAACGGAGAGTGTCCAGCCCTTTAGGTCAGAATAATCCCTACAGGCCTAGGGAGAGCCAAGTAAATCTCCGGTGGCTCAAGTGTGGTAGTGCAGTTTTAAACCTTAAACCTCCGGGTGGAAACTGTGTTCCTAGACTAATTTAGCTACCCTTGAAATTACCAAAACCACTCCTTAAATAATGGAATCGACTGAGTTTCCACTCAAAATAATTATGTCCCAATGTAAGAAGTTAACTACATAATTTACATGTTATTAACTCCCTTCACATATTTTAATTTTTGCATGTTTAACTATTAAAATTTTTAAGAAAAAGTCTAAATGGACCGATTCTTGGGATCGGTCTCTGGACCGATCCCAAGAATCGGTCCATGTAGCAGGGCTCAATTTTTAAATGGAATTCATTGCTCGTGAAATGAGTAACCAATTTAGGAGTTTGCACTAAAGTCGACTTAAAAATTTATTTGATTTAATACAGGACCTATTGTGTTCTTGAATAGTGTCAACAATTGTGCGGCTTGTCTGCCCTGAAGCTCATCGTTGGGTTGTATTTTGTATTTCGGGGTTAACTGGATTGATATTTTATTATTCATCTAGGGATCATGGGCAATTTGGTCACCTAATATATATATCTATATATATATATATATATATATATATATTCTTGTATGTTGAAACTCTAACTCCAAATACAATAATAAAAGTTTTTCTTGTGAATATAGGCGGTTTTGCGGGACCACGTATATTATTGTGTCTTTGTCTTTGTGGCTGCGTGAAATTATGTGTTTGTGCATTTGTCAATCACATTTCACCTTTCAATTTCACCGCACCGCCCAACACTCATGTCAAATTAAGTAGTTGGTAAACACAGAAGCCAATCTCCACCCTTCGAAGCGTTTAAATTGTGAATTTGACATCTCATGTCAAATTCACGTGGCTTCGCTTCACATGCTAGTGAAAGGGGGTGGAGTTAGGATTTCTATATATTGGGAGATGGAACCCAAGTTCATATCATCCATCGATCCTTAGCATTCAGAGGAAATTCACAATGACTTTGACCTGAGAGCAGAACGAGCAAAGCTTGGATTTCAGAAAGATAACCCCGCTCAAATGCTCAAATTTTGTGGGGGAGTCATATCTTAGATGTGGTTGTTCCTCCCTCAAGTCTAACAAAAACGTTTTCAGACAAGTGGGTTCAAAATAAAAGTAAAGCCAAATAAATGGATATCTACAATGCATATTCGAACTTACATCCCGTGGAATATTATATTCTCCTATGCTATACTGCTAAAATACGCATATGCTCAAGAATTTGGATCTTTTGAGATAATGGGGCTTCAAATATTCCTTAGGCCATAGCTATAAATTTCTCATTAGTGGGGCCTAAATAGGGGTGGACTCAGAAAATGGAACTAGGGGGGCCAAATGAGAATTATTAAAAGAAAATTTTAACAATTTATGGGTCAAAATAATACAAAAAATTTAGTGATAAAAAATAAAATTATGAAAACTGCCCCTAGGCCTACATGTAGGTCCACCCCTAGACCTAAATCTGGAATCTAATTGTGCTAATGGAGCATATTTTTGCAAGAATTCTTTGAAAAAATAGATCTTTTATTGCAACCACACACTATTCTATCATTTTTTTTTCCTTACGAGAATGCGAAAATAACCTCAGGGATAAATGCCAAACGAGCCATAAGTGGCTCAAAACTAACGCCTCACCATTGTTAGATCTAAGACTAAATCCCTCTACTCGAACTTATTTTAATTGTCAGATTAACATGTGTTAAGACATGATTATAATAAAAATAAAAGAAGTGAAATCACTTGTTTATATTAAAACTCAATCAACATCGAATAAAATAGTAAATGAGTTGAATTCAAGATGGAACTGTGGTGCCTCGCCTTTTTTTTTTTTTTTTCCTTGTTTTGAGTCAGATAAGAATTATTGTTGCAAATAAATAGATGCAAACCTTTATTTTATCTTACAAAATAGAAAGTGCTAATTGGGTTGTGAACTTATCCGCCAAACATAAATTAGAAAGGCCTGGGCTCTCTCTCTAAACTTAGTTATAAGTCTCTTACCAAAAAAATAAATATGGTACCTAGCTGTAGTAACTCAAAACTTGCCACATATGGACCTATTTTTATACAACCATGTCACCTTCACTTTACTGTAAACGATCAATACATGCAGTAGTAATGTTGAAGCATTGTAGCTTTGATGATAGGATTAGGAAGATAATAATGGAGTGGGTCCCACCATATATCCAAGGAAGCAATAAAGTTGCAATATCTTCCTTTCTTATTCTTGCTTTTCCTTCTTTGATCTTCAGTTATTTGACCGAAGAGTTAGAACTTGAAGTGTCTTTTGACTAGACGGGCTCATGAGTGGATAGGATGGTTTTGATAGAAAAATATTATATTAGTAAAAGCTATATCTTGAAAGATGCAGATTAGACTAGAGTCTTAGACTAATCAAACTCTATAAGATCTTGTTTTCCAAGGGAACAAGTTTTCCAAGGGAGCTGGTTCCATGTCCAGCTGACAAAATTAGTGGGTTAATTACATTGTCTACCATGCAAAAAGATTATGTAAGTACAAGGAAAAGTGTTATGATGGCTGATTAGCTACCGATTAAAATTGGATTTGGGGCCCACGTTATGGTTGGAAATGGCCCAAGTAGGGTTGAGCTTGATTTGAGTTAAAGTTCTCCAAGAATGGGCTGGGGTTTTCAATTTGTGGTTGTGGGACTATTTAAAATAGAAAAATATTCAAGTGAGAACTAAGTTCTCATCTACTATATGAGAATTTTTTGTGGGACCTGACTAGCAACCAATCCAAACCTAGCAACCAACAGGAAACCCCATGATAGTCACTAATCTCAAAGATTTTGCAGGGTATTGCTCTAGAGCAGCACGCATAATGTCGATATCGACTAATCGTTAAATGAAAAAAAAAAAAAAGGGCCACATGAGGACCCGTCCCATGTCCAACATGATACTAACACCTCAATAGTGGTATCGGATCCTACGAGGACCCGCGCTGTAAATTCCTCTAAAAAACAACTTAACAAAAATAATCATTTATTTAATGTTATGCATGGATGAATTGTTAAAAGAACAAATTACATATGTATAAGACGTCTAGCTCTAATGATTAAGGGGGAAATCGTATTATGTTTGGAGTACTCAAAGCTATAAAAAATATAGAAAAATGTCCTCAAGACTTCTGCCTATCAGAGATATTAGGAGGTAGGTTAGGCGAGGGAGAAATTGGGAGAAATTTGAGGAAACCTGGATTTTGGATTTGAAGGTACGTGGCTGATGTGTTTTTTTCTCCTTCCTAATTTAGGATCCTTTTTGTTGCTAATGGTATGTGAAGTTTCTGAATTTGTGGCCTCATAAATTTCTTTATACCCTCCTGATAATCACAATTGGCAACCTCCTTCTTTCCTTTTCCAAAAATAAATGGGAATCATCCCCTAACTTGGAATACTTAGTGCCAATGGTGAGGGACTTAGGTTAATATTGGTGCGTAAGTATTTATCAGACAAAAGAAAAGGCACTTTGAACAATTTATATCAACTGACTGTTATAGAGGTGGAGCCAAACTCAAACATTCAACCTCGATAGATTTCATGAATGTAAGTTCATATGCAGCATGCATAGGTGAATATTTTTTCAAAATCTTTCGTATCTTTGTCTGATTTTGGGGAATAGGTATAATTAAAAAAGACGGACTATAATGGTAATCAATGCTAGGTCATCCACAAACGGCAGCACCATAAGGTCCATCCAAACTGTGGGTCCCACTGATATTTTTTTCTATATTTCTCCTTTGTTTCGTAACACTGAACAAGAACACATGGCCCTGTGCCCTGCGGTGAGTACTGAGTAGACTGTACGTTTCGCAAGTATGGTAGAGGTGGGACCCACCAGCTGATGGCTGCCGCGCCTTCCAAATCAGTCACGATACTTGACCCCCATGTATACCCAGCACACATGAATTATTGCGTGCACGCATTAACAACCGACATTCGAATTAAAGGGTGCTAAAGATAGGCACTGCAATTCTGTAAATGGAAGACTGACAATGAAATTTTGTTCATCTTGGACTACACTGCATGTAAGGTCCAGCTCTATAGGGGCACTCGAACGACCTTTGATCAGTGTATGTTCATCCCGCTTTTACCCACATTGCACCATCATTAAATTTTAAGGTCCAGCTCTTGATTTAACATCCCATGATCCCATCTATTCCATCTTCAAGCCAGGGGATGCATCCAAGTGAATCAATGAGCTACACAAAAACTTTGCATGGGGTCTGTTAATTCCAACTAACAATAGGAATATATTTTCAAAAAAAAAAAAAAAAAACAATATAAAAATATCAGAATATATATAGGGGGACATTCATGTGCATCTATCTTTCACCATAGGGTGATGACATTTTCCATTTTTGCACATGAATTATGGAAGTGTATCTTACCGTATGTACTTGAAAAATTCTTTTTTGCACGTGAAAATTCCTAATTATGGAAGTGTCCCTCACCCTATAGTCCCTAACCATAGGGTGAGGGCTATGGTGAAGGATGGATGCATATGAATATTCTTCATATATATATATATATATATAGCAAATAAATTCATGCTTTAGTGGTGTTGAAACCTTAACACATGACTTAGGATAGATCAATGGGTGTTACAGTTTAAAATAACACTCCTAAACAGTAGTCTAACTTAGCCTTAAAAAAGAGAGGATATGAGCCCCATTATTTGAGACTCTGAAAAATGTAGGTATATAGGATTCAAGGGAAATTTAGATATAAAATTGAAATTATATGCTTAGGATTGGAAAGTTTCCAATTCGGACAAGATCATGTGTGTTTTGAGTTGAGTATCAAAAATTAAACTGTGTACATTCATTAATTAGCATATACGCTCATTCACATTTTAGTTGGTTGCAGATGAAATAAATCTTCAAAAAGTCTACTAGCATACCATAGGGTTTGTCCAAAATTCAATCCAAAAAGTTTGTCCAAGTAGCACTACTCATAAATCTTCTTCTGTTGACAATGGATGGAATATACTCATCTGCCCCATGATGGGACAGAGTGGGTCGACTATCATATTAATTACCCTTCTAAGAACCTCATTTATAACCTTAAAAAGTTCTGTTTTGCTGCCGTGTATGGTGATCTAGACTTGGACATCATCTTAACCCCTTAATCAACAATTCATAAGTTTTTACTTTTTAAAACAGGTGCACAATCAATTCAATGATCTAATCCATTTAGACGAGCATCAAACTCGAGATCTAATAATAAGAGGAGTCCCTATTTTATGGTCATCTATGATGATCAAAAGCTGGGCCCACTAGGTGTTTGCATAAAGTGAGCTACGTGCTCACCAGAGGGGGCCGTTTATTTTGATGCCCACCCACATCGCGTCTCAACGAATTCAAAATTGGGTCTAGACTCAGGCATCGATCCCAGTTTCATAGTCTGGGTCGGGGTCAGGTACATTATAGATCCAAACTGTTTGCATCTCTAATTTGATCTGGATTTAAGTACATAATTATGGACTGTCTGGGATGAGTTTGATCTACACCTGAATACCACAGTGTATGGTTATTATTATTAGTACTACTGTTACTACTGCCGCGGCTGCTGCTGTATATAATTGCCGCAGCAGTAGTAACAGTAGTACAGCAGCCGATGTGAAGATGATAAAAATTACGGTTGATACTGATTTTTTGAAGAGAGGAAGATCCCAGTGAGTCCTTGAGATCCCCCACATCCACATCCCCATGTGGATCCCCAAGTGGGCTCCACCACACAGTTGAGCTTACCTTATCTTAAATTTGAGTTTAGGAGAGCTAGCCCCATATACATATATAAAAGGATAGCACAACTGAACTCGAAGGATCAAATTGGGAAAAAAAATCAAATATGAGTAATATTGGGCCTATTTGATTAGTATTCGACTCCAAATTTTTTAGTTATCTTGGGTCTATTTAACTAGTATTCAACTTCACAATTTTGGACAGGTGTAATCGATGTGGTTCATGTATTGAATGGACTCTATCACAACCCATGTCAAGAGTTGTTGTTTTTTTTTTTTTTTTTTCCTGCTAAGAGAGGGTTCCAAACCCTTTGGGCTAGATTAATCTCTTTGGGTCCGGAGAGAAGCCGGGTAAAACCCCGGTGGTCCCCAGGTGGTAGCACAAGTGGACTCAACCTACGGTTCATAAAGAGGAGGGAAACGGAGGTCGATACCGAAACCTCTAATTCCAAGAAAAGGGAGGAACCGTGACTGTGACCACTTGACCAACCCCTTGAGATTCAAGTCAGGCTACTTAATTTCAGAAAGAGTTTAATAAGTGGCCCCATTTTAAACATGTCAGCTCCAATCACATCCCTTGAATTTGGAATGGCACTGTCCATATGGCTGCCAAGTCGGGCAAAATGTAACAGGTGATGCTTTTTTTGGGATGGCATTATTACAGCTTGTTTACATGAGACTCTTTTGTTTTGCAGCTTCCTTTCCTTTCATAATCTATTTTTCTTTTTTACCGAAACAGGAAAAAAGAGCAGCCCCATATGCATTCATAGCAAAATATTTTGTGGGTGTCCAGATCCAAACGTCAAAGGGTGAGGCCCATCTAAAAATTGGGACCCTCTGAATTTTCCTGCAAGGATGGGTACATCTGCATGTGTGCTTTTGGCACGAGAAAATCCCCTTGCATTAGCAATAGTTAAACAGATGGTCATCTTTGTTGAACTTGTGGCCATTTTAAAAGAAAAATTCTATTTGGACGGACTTTTGGGACCGATCCGTGGACCGGTCCCAAAGTCCCAAACCAAATATCGATATTTGGTTTGGGACTTTGGGACCGGTCCACGGATCGGTCCCAAAATCCGTCCAAGTAGCAGGACTGATTTTAAAATGGAATACATGGCATGTTTAAGGAGTTGTTTTGAAAGTGTAAATTTTAATGGGGTGTGCTTAGCCTATTAGATCTATCGCATATTAAGGGCTTTTACGGATTTAGTCATCTATTAAAAAAGATCATATTTATTGAAGGGTATTAGTTGTCTGATCTAAAACCATGAGATGGACGACCATAATAAAATTTTTGGCAATTGTTATCTCCTACGGCACTAACATCTAGGATCTATGCTTCCCTTCAAAAACTAAAAAATGCTGGCGCTATTGATGCACTTATCCTTGTTATTGTAACAATTGAATCCAATGAATCCAAGACTCATGCCGCAAGGGTTTAGTACAGTGACCTGAAGAAAAAAAAAAAAAAACTTGATCGATTAGCTATATAAGACCAGCTTTATTAGATGTGTATGACAGTTCAATCAATTGAACACCGTGATTTTAAGTTTTTTAAATTTATTATCTACCTCATTTTCTTTGATTGAACGGTAGATAACATAGCAAATTTAACAAAATCTCTTTCTATGGCTAAGGCAGTTGGTCTGCACCTCCATAGGACATATCTTATATCAAAATTCGAAAATGATCTTTACTCTAATAGTAAGAAGTGTTAGTTTTCATCTAACTGTTTATGGATCGACTATCGCTTGAGAGCTCTTCAACTCACCCGAGGTCTCCGTCCCTAACCCACGGTCTCCTTCCCTCGACCGAGGGCTCGATGGAGTCCTAACCCCACTTAGCAGGGCTTAAAAAAAAAAGGTCATTTACCATGCAACAAAAGAACATCCACAAAGCTACTTCAAAATTTTGAGAGAGAGAAATGGATGGGGGAATACGAACCAAAATAATTAGAGGTTGGGGTGGGGGATGATTGTTGGGTGGGAAGAGGGCATTGTTGGAGATTAGGGTGGGCGATGATTGTGGGGTTTTGGTCCTCTTCACTGTTTTATTTTTGTTTTGCTGTGTTTCTTCTCCTTTTAATAAAAACTCTATTTACTAGAAAACGAAAATTTTTTTTTTTTTTTTTTATGGCCCAATATTAGGGAGTGTCTTGTCATTTTGAAGAAGGGACATGCATAAATGGGAAGCCTGTTGTAGCTTTTTTAAAGTAGGTGTTATTCTTAAAAAAAGGAAAAAAAAAAAAAAAAAAAAAAAACTCTTCAAAAACTTTTTTAAAGCAGGTGTCAATGTGTTATGAGATTTTTACCATTGAACAGTCACGAGATTAGACTGTGGAGAAACACATGATTCTTGATGGAGAACGTAAATAGCTGGAGTTTTGCAAAACAAGGTTGGCACAATCACTACATATTTAAAGATGGACTTCTTTAATCATATCGACGTATCGAAATTTATTGAATACAAATGGAACTAATGCACAGCTGCTGGGACCCACTTCTTCGACGGCCTTGATTCATTAGTATAATACAGAAAATCCCTGTATGGACAATCTTTACCCGTCACCCAGTGCAATGTGCCATCATCAGTGCAGACTGTTGGGAAGTCCCATATTCCACATCGCCTAAGTGGAATACAGAAGTCCATACAGAAGTCCCACATTCCACATTCCACATCGCCTAAGGCTTGACATGTCTTAATATACCTGTATGGGCCTTCCTCCTATCAGCTTAAATTTTTGGGTTGGTATATGGTTTATTACACAGACCCCTCAACTTCAGATGTTCATGCGACCACCTCTTAAATGGGTCCACTAAATTACTTTCATTGCATTTGTCATTAGCCTCATTTTATTTTTATTTTTAGCCCCCCGTTCTTTCTTACGAAAGAGACTCATAATCAAGATAGAGAGTGAAATCACATATTTTATATATAATCAATCTGACAATAAACGTGGTCCCCGCAGCGAGAGTAAAATTTGGCCGACACCAATACATGTGAAAAAGTATGATTTTGATTTGTTTGGACACAAGAGGGCCCCAACAATGAGTTTATAGGCCTAGCAGGATAGAGCTACTCCTAAAAAACATTTCTGGTTCTATTTTAGGACTCATTTATATCAACATTAAAAACGCCAGCAATAATGCTATTGAAATATATATATATGTATATATATATATTTATATGCGGGTTGATGCCCCACTAATAAAATTATAGATTTAGGCAAAAGAAGACATGAATGGTAGTAGTAAGAATAGATTGAAAGCCGTGCAACCCCATGTGGGGATTTGACTTTGATATATTGGAACCGAGAAAAGAAAATTCATATAGGCCACGACAAAATACACACACACACACACACACACACATATATATATATATATATATATATATATGGGCCAGCTATCCTAAATTGATGCTTAGAATAAGATAAGCTAAAGTAAGCTCAATTGTGTGGTGAGGCCTACATGGGGACCCACATGGGGATGAGGGTGTGGAGGATTTCAAGGACTCCCTAGGACCCTCGTTCCTGTAAAAAATCAGCCTCAACTATAGTTTCTATCATCTCCATTTGGCAGCAAAAGTTTAATAGTCAATGGTTCATTCGGATCAGTACACAATCGATCCAATGGTCTAGTAAATTTGGATCTAATCAAAAGTTGGTGGGCATGTGCAATTTAAGGGGAGTCGTGTGTTTGGTTCATTTTGATTGACCAAGGATGGGCCCCATAAGCATTAGCTTACGAAATCTTATCTAAAATCAAGACAAATCCAATCAAAACTGGATTTTTCACTTCCAACATGCAAAAAATATAGATAATCGACCTTAATTTATGGGACCAGCACTGTTTCAGCTCATGATAAGTTAAAGCTACAGAGAGCCCCTATATATATATATATATATATATATATATATATATGGGAGATACTCCTATGAGGTATAGATTGTATGAGGGGCCCTCACATCCATATTAAATGCCAACAACTTAAATGTAAGGGTCCCACCTATATCTTTCATATAAGGTGAGAGATTTATCTCACGAGAACATCTCCCTGTATGTAATATAAATTTTATTAGAAGCCTCAACAAAGTCGGAATAAAGTTTTGACCATGAAAATAATGATTTATATTATAAATAATTTTCTTATGTGGCATTTATTCATTCATCAGCTATCATGAGCCATGAATTGGAACATTCATGCCAATGATCGAAACTATTCAGAAATTGGCCCTACCATGCCTAGGTTATGGTTGTATCTCGTTTTCTTTGGAAAAGGTATAATTAAACTGTTAGGTAAATAGATAGTTAAAGTCATGCTAGGGATAATGGTCACATTTATTTCTCCTACACCAATAACTCAGATTATTCTCTAAAACAGGAAAGAGGATAAGAACGGGACCTTCTATTTGTGGCTGTGAGGGGTTTGAACAGTTGGACTGTGTTTTCACATCCTCAATGAAGGCAAAAACAGTAAAAAAAAAAGGTTGGACCAGCAGATAACCCAAGAACAATGAAAATGGGTCAGGTTCTGGTTAGGACCCTAACTGTACTTAGACCTGGACCCAAATTTCTAATGGGGTACCCATTGACGTCTAAGTTACTCGATTTGCACCCATCCTGAAAATTAAATTAAACACTGGGGTTTTGACATATTAATCATTCTAAATTCATCTATTTTTTTCTATTTCAGGACCGAAATTTAGATAATGTTGTTGGAGTCGCTTGACTTTTTTTTTTTTTTTTTTTGCCCTAAATCTCATGATATTATGGAAATAATGCATGTCAGATAAATTGATAAATCCCATTATACCATGAGACTATCCCATGATGTCATGTTTTTATACGGCATCTTAGGATTTTTTTTTTCCTAATAATAGAAATGTGAAATGACGGCAAAATGTGTATTTACTTTTCACATAATGTCATTTTTATGCAATGTAAAAAATAAATTTGCTTGTTGGCTGCAGAAAGTGTATGCTACAAAAATTGATAAATCCCATTATATAATGGGATACGGCATAAGAAAAATTAAAAAAAATGTCGACCATAGTCAAGCACAACTTTGGTGACATTATCTAAATATCTGTCATGAAATTGAAAAAATCAAGTTTAAAGAGGATTAATATGTCGAAATCCTTTAAATGTTTAAAAATTAGACAAAGGATTAAAACTCGCCCGCTCAATCACTCAAATACATATACCTGTGTCCCTAATCACTGGAGCTACAACTTTAGAATTTAATATTTTAATTTTATGCACATGTCATGTGCTACTTAAAACACAATTCAAAGATGAAATGGGCCATTTATGCAAAAAAGAAAAAAAAAAAAAGATGAAATGGGCCTAATTTATAAGTGGTCCCCTTGATAAAATGGGCCTTGTCTAAGCAGAGCGTCTCAGAGAAGTCTTTGGAGAGAGAGGAGAGAAAATTCCACATCAAAGACCAAAAAGAAATAGAAAAGAAATGAAAAGACTTTGACAGGAAACGAGAGGTCCGTGCACTTTTTACTACTTTAGCACTTTACGACCTCACAATAGTTGAAGAAGAATCAGATTCTTGATAAAATGTAAAAAATATAAATAAATAATTACAATCATTTAAAACAAAAGAAAAAAAAAAAAAGAAAAAGAAAAAGAAAAAGAAAAAGAAAGGGCAAGTTTTCCTCATTCCACATTTCCACCCCAAATTCTACTCATAAGATTGAGTTACATTGGATTAAAAAAGAAGAAAAGATTGAGTTACATTAGAATAGTTATAAATGACCTCACCAATGTGGGTAAGGCAACTCAATTTGGATAAGCAGGACCATTAAACAAGAGTCACATCCTTGAGAAGTGATCATGTCCCCCCCCAAAAGGTAAGGCAACACCCAGAAAACAACAGCAGGATTATCATTATACATTAGCTGTAGATGACTTGATTTAGGGTGGGGTCTAACCCAAATTAAGGTTTTTAGCATACCAGATTGAAATTGGAGCTGTCACTTAATGATAAATGGGCCCACCTAATGAGACTCCAGGATTACAATTTCAGTTTCTCCATGTAACAAACTTAACAATTCCTCAAGCAAAAAAACAGGAATAGCTTTTTCAAAAGAAAAGTAAAACCAAGAAATTGAAACTACTGAATGAATAGTGAAAAAGCAACTCTAAAAAGGAAAAGATTCTTTGTTGTCTCATGTCTGTGAACTGTAATAAAAGGAACTCATACCCAAACAGGATGGGCTTTTAAAAGAAAAAAACAAGAACAAGAAAATTCTTAAATAAATATTAAAAAAAAAAAATACAACTACAGGAGGAAAAGAGTCTTTGTTGTCTCATGTTTGTATAATATTAACTGAAGCCTAGGACTGGGAGAGAGGGAGCACCTCTAATGCTTCCTTTCTTCTCTTCTGCTATTCTTCCACAGATTTTGTCTGTTCTTTGGAAGGATTCCAGGTTTCTGTGTGGTTTACTTTACATTCTAACTTGGTTCTTCAGGTGGGGTTTCCTTCTTTTTCTCTCTATCTCTCTCTCTCTCCAACAATGGTGGTTTTCTTGGCTGCTAATGTGGTAAGATCTCTCTCCATTTCTCTGTTTTCTGGGTCAAGAGATTCCTCATTTTTTGTGGGTTTTTGTTGTTTTTGGAATGGTTTGTTGTGGTTATTGTTTTGCTGGATTGGAGCATGGTTCCTTTTACTTTTGATCTGCTGATCTGTTATTTTGGAGGGTTGGATTCGAGGGTCTTTCCTATTTTTTTTTTTTTTTTTGTTTTCTTGCTCTTTTTTTTCCTCTTATGGGTTTGTTGGAAATGTTGCTGTCTTCTTCTTCTTGGAACTTTTTTTTTTCTGTGTGTGTGAATGTGCTGGCGTTTTTGTGTGGTGTCTAATTGAATGCTGCTGTGAAGATATTTTGTGTGGTGTCTCGTTGAATGCTGCTGTGAAGAAATTGTGGAAATCCCACTTAATATATTGATGGTTCTCTCTCTCTCTCTCTCTCTCTCTCTCTCCCCATGCCCATTATGTAGTACTGTTATCTTTTCCTGTTCTTTTATTTTCCCAGATTTGGCTGCTGCTTTTGTTAATTTCCAACATCAGTGTTCTTTTATAAAATTCACATATCCTTCATCTTTTTTCATTTGCTTGGAAGAATGCTAGTGTATATTAGATTTATTTTTCAAATTGTTATTTTTTTGGGTATTATTGTTATTTTTGTCTATTATTTTGGAAAAATCAGCATTTTCTGACATAACCCAGAGACAATGTAGTTTGATAGTTTTAATGTATTAAAGTAGTGTGCTTCCTAAGGGCACATTTGGACCTGACTTGCTTAATTCAGGTTAGCAAGCTGGTACTTTTCTGATCCTATCTTTATTGCAGTGAATATTGGTTTTGGGTTGAATGATGTCAGCCAGCAACTTGAACCCAGTATCGATTTGAGATAAAAAAGGTGGAAAATGATAACCCTGCAGAGTGAACATCTAGTTGCTTACATCTTACAAGACACCGGCAGAATTGAAGATAGTCTGTTTTTTTTTTGAAATATTCCAGCACTTGTGATTTTATGGGTATCATTGTGTTATGTGATAAGGAGAATGTCTGAGAGGGAACCGGTTCCAGCTTCCTTTTCTTTTTTATTGAAGGAACTGTTATTGAGGCCTACCCATTTTGAACCCAAACTCTCACTCATCTATCCATCCCAATACACTCAACTAACCTACATGGCTACATCTGAAACTGGCCTGTATGTGAAGGTTAGAAGTTCTACCCGAAATCAAGGATTGGGTCAATTTTGTGTGTGTTTGTGGTTGGGATGATTTTCTGTCCCTCATTTAAGGTTGGGATGATTCAATGCATGTAAGAGAGAGCTCGCTTTTTGATACACGAAATTCAGAAATATTGTATTTATACACATGGCTGCTGCTTCCTTTTTTTCTTTTGTAACAAGGCTATGATGATTATAGAGAATTGTACATGTATGCCTGTTTATTAGATTTTCATCAAAGTGTGGACTGAGATCCTAGATTTAATTTCGCATTTCTTGTTATTTATGTTGTTTTTTTCTATTTTTTGCAATTCCTATCCCGGATTTCATTTGGTTTATACATTTTCCTTTCTTTCAGGATTGCAGGCCATCTTTCATGATTTATTAGTTTATTGTTATGGCTTTCTGGTTCCAATGTGTGGTGATTATGTGATATTTAGAAATACAAAGCTGCATTTGGGTAGATGGTCATGTTTCTTCTTTTCTACCAAATACTGCAATATTGAAAAGAATCAGATTTGGGCCTTAGAGCAGTATATCTCGGGAGTTGGTTTAAACCCATGCAGGCTTAGTAACTCTATATTAGATAGTTACCATTGCGACTGGGGCAGTGTGTGTAGTGTAAATTATTGCATTTTAGGCTTGTCCAAACCCATTCTAAAATGTTGTTTTCTGGTTTCTTTTTCTCGTTCCTCTTTCTCATAGCTTATCATAGCTTATCATTATGAGATAAGCTCTTTGTGGCCATGCCTACTCATTAGTTCTTGCCTTTTTTTTGTTTCCAGTTTTTTTTTTTGTTGAGATGATGGCCGGCGGTTTTGTATTTCTCTAAGAGGTAAGCTAGGAATTGGACACTAATCATTTCCCCTGCTTCAATTGGAGAATGGGGTACGTGAAATCAAGATCAAAGAAGAGTTGGGGCTCCATTTTACCTCTTCGTCTGAGAAGTAAATCAGTTACTCGCTTTTGCATGTTCTCCAAAGTACGCTCAGCAGGCCTGACTCCAGGGAGTGCTCCAGTTTATCTTAACGTGTATGACTTAACGCCCATGAACGGCTATGTTTATTGGGCTGGACTTGGAATATTTCACTCAGGAATTGAAGGTATTGCAGTCTATATCCTTGATTTGATTTCAATCTCCAACTGTATGCACCTGAGTTTTGTAGGTGCTGTTCTCTTGAAATGGTTGAATTTGGTTGCTTATTTATGAACTCATGTGCTTTGCTGCCTTTATATTGCTTCTACAAGTCATTATACTTTATATCATCATGTAGGCTTTTGAAGCCACTGCAGGTACCACACTATAAGAATGTAGAGACTCCTGTCAAAAGTACCACGGTCTTCCCCTAAACTTGAAGATTGATGTCCAGTTAAAGATGCTATGTTAGAAAGATTTTTTTTTTTTTTTTACTTTTACTCGTTGCTTGGAAATATATTTTTGCTTCTTACTAAAGCTTCTCCATTTAGTTTGTAATTTAACTGCATGCTAATGTGCAAACAATTTGGCCCTTTTCACTGAGTTTGAAGACACAATGAGCTTCCTATTGACCTCAGAGAAGCATTTGAAAATCTACATTTTTTCTCAAATAGGAGTTATGTTGTCCTAGAGGAAATTGAAGGTCTGCTTTCCACTCCCCTTTCTCTAATTGCAGATCTGGAGTGAGTAATGATCGTATGGCAAGCCAATGTGTTATATATAGACTTATAGAGAGAATATCATCATCAAGGGGCTTTTGGAGTCTTATTGCTAGTAGAAAATTTACATAAAGTTTTAGAAAGAATCAAAGAAAGAGGGTGCCATCTCCAAAACCGACTTGGAAAAAGGCTGATGATTCTGTAGATTAAAGCTTCATGGACTACAAGGTGGGTAGGATGGGTTTTGCTCTAAATTTAGAGGCAGGGGTGTGATACTTTAGAAGGTGAAGGAGGTAGGGTTCATTTAAGCAAGTGGAAGAGGCTTGAAAAGTACTCATCTTCAATTTGTAGATGACACAATCCCATTCGACTTGTCTGTTGAGCAAGAGGTAGCTATCTTTAAATGCATTTTCATATACTTTTTGGTAATTCAGATGTTAAGGTTAATACGAGCAAGAGTGTGATGTTTGCTATGGGATGCTTAGAAGATACTGAGCATCAATTAGAAGATAGAGTGAAGTGTGATATTGAGATGCTCCTTGTATTGTATGTTCACATGGTTTGAGAATTGAGAGCCTAACCTTTGCTTGAAATCAATATGGGACCCAGTAGTGACCATGTGTGAGAAGTAGCTGTCCATGCTTTAAGAAACAAAATCTTTCTTTTGGGGACTGTATCACTCTTATCAAAGCTTTATTGGCGGTCAGTCTTCTGGTTTATAACCATGTCTCTTTATAAGATTCTAGCGGCGGCGACAAAGAAGTTAAAAGTGGATTTAAGGGAGTTTCTCACCAAGGAGTATGAGAGAAGTTGCATTTACTATGATGGAGCAAAGTGAAAAGAGATGAAGGCCTGGGAGTCGGAAAATTAATAGCATCAAACCATAGATCGGTAGTGACTGATGATACCGAAAAACTACTGAGTTTACCAATCCACTTGGAGAGCTGATCCAAATTTTGGCAGCTGTTCGATCCTTGATCCGAATTTTGGCAACCGTTCATTGATCTGAGTGGAGATGCCTTCAACGATTGGTAGTAAACTCCATATCAGCTGATATGGGGTTCAAATTGGGAATTGACTATTGTTTGAGGCATGGGTTCAAATCAGCAACATACCCCTATCAGCTGGGTGAAAAACCATACATATTGTCTGCCTATTTTGTTTTCAAATGAAAAAGTAAAACAATAGTTAATTCAGCCTGTATTGTTGTATTAGTGATATAGTGGGAATCGGGTATAATGCCAAAATTCTGTATCTGTTTCTTGAAAAGCCAATACAGATATGTATCAGCTAATATGAATGAAAACCACATCAGTAGAAGCTTGGAATGGGTGCCCATTTTCAGTTTGTGGGCAAATCTTCTGGAGAATTTCATTTTTTTGCTATTGTATTAATCTAGAAAGAAATTTTGGCATATTTAATGGAAAGGAGACTAGTTTGGTAGAAATGAAGATCCTAGTGAAGGCGTCGCCAAAAGGCTTTGTCGAAAAAGGAACTCAACAAACTTAGTTTAATGATCTTGTTCACAATTGGGAAGCCAGCGTGGTTTGTGGGAATCGGAAGGAGAGAACAGAAAATGTAGATGGGGTAGCGAAGCAAAATTTGGATCGACAGGGATCAATTCTGTGCTATAAAATGACATCGGTGCCATTCTAGTTTTTCTCTTAGGCAATAGGGTGAAAGGGTCTATAATGAACATGAGACTCGGGCCATCAAGGAAGCATCAAGGGTTTTCTAAGAATTTCATTTGGGTTATCAAATTGTGGTGAGCAATTTTACCGATGCCATCTGTTAATAACCAGAAACACCAAAAGCTCGAGCTGTTAGTGAATGTCAGAACAATATCTATCAAAGGGTCCTAACAACCCCCCTCACGTGTGGGGCTCTGCACGTGGAGCGAAACACTCCAAACGGCCATACATGGATAGAAACACGTACCTAGGGATTCGAACACACAGCCCTTGGCTCTGATACTATGTTAATAGCCAAAAACACCAAAAGCTCAAGCTGTTGGCGAACGACAAAACAATTATATCAAAGGGTTTTGACACCATCAAGTCGGTCATCAAGGAAGGGGGTAGCTCATGAAAATCCCATTTTATTCTTAAATGAGATTTAATGAATTGTGCTCATCCTTGTATATTGAGGTCCGCCATTAACTATGGCAAATGAACTTGCAAATCTTGCTATAGAAGGGGGGTTGCAAGAGTTTTCTTTTAGGTCAAAGTCAAGAGAGATATTATGTAATGGATCCTCTGTTGAAGTGCTTTTTTTTTTTTTTTTATATTTTTTTTTTTTTTTTTTAGCTAGTTTCTTTCCTTCTTTTTTCCTTTTTCCGTCAGCATAGTGCTGTAATATGATTTTGAGAGAGAGTTTATGATTGGATACTGTATTACCTATCAAATAGTTTTTAACTTAAATGTTTAGTGTTGCTGCAGCATTCCCCTACCTTGAGCTATAACCCCAGTCAACTGGTCTTGTTAGATTCTGTTGTGTGTTTTAAAATTAGGTTGGGATGTGCCATGCTATCTTTCAACAGCAACTGGTATGGTTTTTATAACTGAAGCAAAGGTCTTTTTCGCACTTAATGGAATGAAACAAAATTCTGGAGTCCCTTTATAAAATGCCGAACTGAGGGATCCTTCATAAATTCCTTTAGGGAAGATGTTTTACCTTCTTGGTGCCTCTTTGGCTCTTTCAAATAGTTTAGGAAGATCCTCAAGTGCATTAATTGGTTTTCATGGGCTGTATTTTCTTCATTTACCATGAGGTAATTTTCAAGGCTTAACTGTAACATGTTGTTTTACTCAGTTGTTATTTTGTTATGAATTTTTATTGTTGGACAACTTGCAAGCGTAGTTATAAATAAATTTCATCTCCTTATATTATCTGGGAATGTGTCAGTCCTGGACATGATTATGGAGAATGAAATATGTTGCATAGATTCTTTTAAATGAGAAACATATCTTATATCAACACATATTGACATGGATGCTTGTGTAGAGTCCTTCATTATACAACTGGATTCACTTAACACTGGCGTAAGCATTGTTCTATGGAAAAAATTTGTTTATTGTGTTCCTTTTTTATCTTGCCTTGTTTTTTCCTTGTTGAAATATGCAAAATGGGTTTTCTGTATCAGAGAATATCATATTGATATGTTTATTACTGAAAATTCTTGCGTACAACTTCTTCTATTTCATTAGTGTTATCTTTGTACACTATTTTTTTTTTTAAATTAATTTATTTTACTTTAGAATTCAGCCAAGTCTGTGAGTCCTAGTTCTTGACATTTTTTAAATTAGACACTTCATACTGGTGTCAAAGTCCATTACTCACGTATGACAACATAAGGCATGGGTTATCTTAGATGATGTTTCTTTGTTTCTTTTAAGGCTGAAATATTCTTGTGTGGAAGGCCCGCCTTCGATATCCAGACTAATGTATGGGAGAAGGCCCTGCAATGCCCTAGGTTTCTGCAACACTTCAATGTGATGACTATGCTCATCTCTGTTAAAGGCAATTTCAAGTACTGGTTAGCATAAGAATGGAAAAGGATGTAGTATGACTACTGATTAACAAGTCTGTGGATGGTCAACAGGGCCATAGATGGGTTACCTAAGGTTAAACATATGATAAGCATAAGAAGATAACCATTATGTGATTTTCTTAATATTTATTAAAAAAATTAGTTTGGTTGCTATGCTCATTTAATTCATTGTCTTAGATTTATCAAAACCATATTCCATCAATCTATAGCCACTCACATGGCAATAGGTTTCCAAGAAGGATCTCAGCTATCATGAGAAAGCAAACTAGGGATGTGGGTTGGGTCAATGTTTGTCCAGGCTCTTTTCAATGAGCCAAGAGCTAGTACCAACTTGGTTCAACCAAGTTAAGTGATTAGTTTGCTAGGGTTTTGATTTTGGACCTAGAACTGGGTTGGTCTTACCACTTCACTATGCACAAAAACCTCAGCTTCACCACATAGTCCCAAGAAATTGGGGTTGGGACTTGGAAAGTAGAAGTTGTGGTCAGTGTGGCATGATTGTTTTATGTTCATGTAACAATGTATTTATTCCACCACCTCTTTCGTTAAACCCCAATCAATCACGAGTCTCTAAACAGTATATCTTTTTACATCCATATTTTCCAAACAGGTAGGTCCGAGGGAGACCTTCCAAACCCCTTCAGCCCTCAGGGTTGTCGTCTGTCAGGTGGGCCCCACAGGATGGACTCTTCTTAAGCCATGAATGATCTGGCCGTTTCTAGAAGTGACATCTATATACTTCATGTTTGATAGATCAGTGATCACACTTGTAGGAGCTTTTCCTTGTTTAATATTGAGAATATATGATTTATTTCATGATAATATTTCATATAGTATGTATGGCATGATTTAAAATGTTCTGATGGTCTACATCCATGGATACAGTGTATGGAGTAGAATATGCATTTGGTGCACATGATTACCCGACGAGCGGAGTTTTTGAGGTTGAGCCTCGACAGTGTCCAGGCTTCAAGTTTAGGAAGTCAATTTTCATGGGCACAACATGCTTGGACCCAATTCAGATCCGAGAGTTCATGGAGCGCCTCTCTGTAAATTATAATGGAGATACCTATCATTTGATTGTGAAGAACTGCAACCATTTCTGCAAGGATATCTGTTACAAGTTGACAGGAAACAAAATTCCAAATTGGGTGAATCGACTCGCCAGAATAGGTATGCAATATCATTGTGAATAACCTTAACATTGAAGAAGCTGCTAACATGAAATGGGCACATCACTGAGCAGGACATCACAATTTCCTGATTAACTCAACATCATTGTCCATTTAGGCCCATTTTTCGGTGATCCGATTGAAGGGTTAGAATCATCGAATTTTGGAGGAAGTATTTGATGATGAGAAATGATCTCATGCTGCCATCAGAACTTAACCTGTGTGAGGCCCACCTATGCTTGATCAAACCTGTTCGTATCACACTGACCCCTATATATAGGATCCGACTCAACTTTGAACAGAGTTTCATATCACCTGTAGAAAACACAACTAAATATTTTACACAATATTGATCCAACGGTGCTCATCACTCCAATTTGGGTGAGATTTGTGCCAAAATGCCTATACGTAGGGAGAAATGTAATACGAGCAAGTTGGATACACCAAAGCAGGCTTCACATGGGTTAATTTATGTTTTAGCTGCCCTCAGCACCATAGCAATGTCGGCATAGGATTATTTCTGTTTGATGATATCTATAATCAATGATTGGTCCATATGGACAAAAATGGGGATCAGGAAATGTACAGCTTCCTATGGTTGAAGCTTGAAGCTTAGAATCCTCATTGAGGAAACTGTCAATATTTGTGTTATGGTTCTGATAAAAAAGAAAGTAACAAATTAAATATATGAATCTTTCACTACTTGCATTTGTGGATCGGCCATGGGAGAAAAATCCACTGTTCAAATAATCTTAACCATCCCATCTGTACATGCATATGGGACTGCAGAAAAGAATCCTGCTAATGCTCAGTATTAAATGAGAAAGGACCCAGAAATTAGATGGGTGGATCAGATGGGCAGAATCAGCCATGGCCCATCGACTGCTGCACCCTCCTTATGATTGGTCCAGACCTTTAAACCTTAGACCATCATCTGCCACATGTCTGTGTTCAGTGTATCAGATAATTTGAATGTGTCACTCTTAAAATTTTTGGGACACAGATCATTTTCCTTCTCAATACATTTATCTGTCTTGATTGTCATCATCCTTTCTGATAGTCATTATTTGACGCAACGGGTTTGATGTCTTAAGGGCAGTATATTAATATCATTGACCAAATCATGAACTTTTCATGTCGGAGCTATTTTCTCTTTCATAGTTTCCTACCTTCTGAACACCATGATAGGAGACACAATTGGGTTCATGTAGCAAAGGCAGTAGCATATTCTTTTACCAAAGAAGCTTTCATGTCTGAGCTACATTGCCTGTTTCCTGCCTTTTAAACAAGAAGATAAGGATTTTATACGTTCTGTTGTATGTTTCCATAGGATCGACATGCAACTGCATCCTTCCTAAGGCGCTTCAAGTTTCCGCTGTCCGTCATGAGCCTGATTCTGAAGCCTTAGAAAGTGAGAAAATGAGGCTGAGAAGCAGCACTTTCAGCTGCCTGTCCTCCATCTCAATGCGACAAAAGCATCTTTCTACACCCTCTCTCTTCTTGAGCTCGCCCTTGAAAGCATGCCTTCCACCGTGGGAATTGAGAAGGTCTAACAACAACTCATTGAAGGAAAGGTAATGGATTTCGTTTCTTGATGCATTTTGCACTTGATGTTGCAGGAGAACTACAGCAACCTTTCCCAGCAGAAAAAAGAAAAAGAAAAAAGACCCTTCACCATTATGTGAGAACTGAAATTTGAAAGGTTCATGTCGGTTTTAACAAGTCACTTTTATGAAGGGCAAGCCCTCTAGGATGTTCTTAGTGTCGATATGCTAGAAAAAAATGCAGTTTTTTGTTCCCTTTGGGCTTGTGGGTCAACTCTCATTTTCTTTGTATTTTTTTTTTTTATTGTTGGTGACTCTTGCAAAACTGTTATGTTCTTTCATAGCAGGTGAAGTGACCCAGATGTACTGCAGCTTCTTTGGCTAGTTCTTTAGTTTTCTTTTAAGTCATGTTTGGGCTTGTTATTAATGAAAAAGCTTTTCTTTCATAGAAATGAAGCAGAACACTAACTTCACTGATCACCAAATTTCTATTCACCATTTTAGGAACTACTTGATACATGCAATACAGTTCTGGCTAAGAATATGCATTCCATATTTTGAAGATGCAAGGGAGTAGCCTTTTCTACCTATCTGTGTGCTACAATCAGTGAAAGATACAGCGCACACAAATAAATGGATAGAACTAAAAAGGCAAGCTTAAAAGTTGGCTTGACTTTTGAGGCCCTTGTACTACGGATTAGGGTGGTTTGATGAATTTTTTTTTTCTTTTCATTTTTTCAGAAAGATGAGACCTTCTGACCCACCTAGGCATCAATCAATATAAATGGGCTCACTCTTTTTTGAGGGAGGGCTCCACCTGCTAATGAGTGATGACAACAAGTGGTTTTCAGGGCCTGTTTGGGATTTGGATCACACACTACCTGGTATTTTCAATATGGGGGGTTGACTTGGATGAGAAAATAATTACCAGAGGTTCTCAGTTTGTCATCCAAATTGAGAATGTCTCTCTCCTCATTCTGCATGAGCCTTTTCCTGTGCATGGCCTTCAATGATTTCGATGAAAAAAAAAAAAAAAGTGGCTCCCACTTCTGCCTGACCAATTCTACATCTTTATGTGCCAAGACATGCATTGCCATTTCTCTTGTGGAACTAAAAGGGTGACATTTAAAATTCTTAAAAAAAGATGAGGGGAAGGGAAAGAAGAGAGCCATGTAATACATGTTATTGAACTGTGCCTAAGAAGCATCAAAATATGTGGAGCCCAGCGTAATTCCAGCCGAGAATGGCTTTTGTGTACGGTTCACGTGAGAATATTTTTCAAATTGTAATTGCGTGTATTACACCCAATGAACTTTTCAACATAGAACCTGTGATTTTTTTTAATCCCTCTAACTTTAGCTGTTTGGAAAAGTCTTTACTTAATTATCAGTAACGGTTCACCTTGGCCTGTGGGCATGTTAGTGTATATATTATTGTGCCAACACCAAATACCAAGCTTCCCTTCCAACGGCATGAAATTCTTTTTCCATCTTTTCCATTTTAAGTATGCTGACTTTCTTGTCCACTTGTTTTATTTAATGTCAACATAGAATACTGCTTAGTGATAAGCTCCATAGTTAATCAGTAACTAGCCTAGTTGGCCTTATTTTGAGGATTCCAAATACTGATCAGGTTAGATTATCTAGTGCACACAGTACGCCAAACAATTTAAAAACTCAAAGAAGCTGAACTGGTTGTTCTAATACATGGTTTTGCACCCGTGACAGTCAGGGCCTAAACTGTTACAAAGCAGTAGGAATCACAACCTAAACTGTTATTTGGGTTCACCTTGTCACTTCTTCATTATAAATCTAAAAAATGAAAAAAAGAACTTGGGCTTGTTTGTTTCTATTTAAATAGATATGAATTTAGGAATTATTAAAGAAGCGAGGGGTAAAGGATATAAGGTGGGATGTAGACAGGGATGGAATCAGATGGGGGCTAAGGGTGGCCATGGCCCCTCCAAAACTTTCAGAAAACCCCTTACATTTAGAGAATATTTCATGCATTTTTTTTTTCCATTTGGGCCCTCCCAGAATTTATTAATTACACTATGGCCCCCACGGTAAAATTTATAGTTCCACCCATGGATGTAGATATGACATTTGCTTTCTTTTAAACTAAATTACTAGGGTGATAGCTTGGTATTTGTTTTCATTTTCTTTTGATTATGTTTTCTTAGAAGGAAATGTTATTTTGTGCTCGTTTTTTAAATTCATTTTGATATTTTTAACCACTTATGGTCGAATCCTATGCATTCTAATGCAAACAAACAAGCCCAAAATATGAAAATATGGAATGAAGATTGTACATATTATGTTAGAGAAATGACACCCTATGTATGAGTTTTTTTCCTTGCTAAAGCCCTGTGTATGGCCTTTGTGAGGCGTGACTTGATCAAACCTACTCATATTGCACCCTATATATGGAAATTGATCCATATTTCACTCCGATTAAAGTATATACATGGATTGACTATGTAAACAAAATAGTATAACTTTATTTCTCACATGTAAAAATCTAATTGTATAAAGACTGAATAGTATCTAGTTCTTATGAAATTGGTGTGAGTGTGTGTGTGTATATATATATATATATTTATTGTGGATATGTGATTGAGGGGTGATTTATTCCTGTGCACCTACGCATCGGTGCTGTTTATCACGTGGGACTCATTGAAATTCAGGTTTCCTGCCTTTGGTGACAATCCAGATGCACGCTCTTGTGGGAGAAAATTTTCAAGTGATAGAGGAATTTGGATATATCCAGGAAAAGGTGGACTCACATAGGTCAAACCAAATGGTTAGCAATGGTAGTGTGCGATGCTAGCATCAGCTATCTTTCGACTATTAAATTTAGTTAAAAGTAAGATGGCCATTGGAATCAGTAAATTTTCAATAATGGAGACAGTGCATGATTTTCTATCTCTTTCATCCACAAAGCAGACTCTTAAATTATAGGTACTTGCAAAAATCCCCAATCTTCCATGGGTAGAAACTTGTGCAAGACCGCCATGCTTTTATTACTCTTCATCTCATGTCTCCATCAATTCCAAGGGGTTGGCTGAGTGGTCAAAACCACAGTTCCTCCCTCTTTTGGAGTTAGAGGTCTTGGTATTGACCTCGGTTCCCCCTTCTTCAGAAATCGAAGAATAAAAGAATAAAAAATATAAAAAAATGAAAAAATCTCATGTCTCCTCCGATTCCCTCTTCTTCAGAAATCGAGAATAAAAGAATAAAAAAAATAAAAAATGAAAAAATCTCATGTCTCCTGATTTTTCCCCTTCTATTGTAGTCACTCCTGATTTTTTTCTTCTTCTGAATTTATTAGTTCGCAATTCTATGGTTCCAGCAGCACTGTTCCTTTCAAGCATGAGCATTTGGGAATTGGGACTCATGAACTGTAGCTTCTTCACATGTCTTTATTGCCCAACACTCAATTCCTCAGCTTAATTTGTGGATGATCCAAATTGCGTAATTGAATATCACGGAGTAATGTGTAAAATCAGGTCCGGGCCACTGTAGATCCATCAGCGCGGTCCACTTTCTCAAGAAAATTGTACAAAATCAAAGTCCCACCTTGTATTTCGCTCCAATTGGCCTTCATCTGATTGATCACTTGTAAAATATGCGCTTAAAACATAAACAGTACAGTCTTTACTAGTAATAAATCTTACAATGGATCCATTTACAGACGCGAATACAAATGATTAAAGAGATTTCAAACTGTCTGAGTTTCAAGAGCGGGCCCACTGATGGATTTGGGATGCTGTCATTAAAGCATCCGAATTTATGCAAAGTAATTAGTTTCATATCAGCGGAGATATTACGCGCTCTTTGTTTTTTAATTTGTGGGGTACGTAAATATTCTCACATTTGAGATTCCATGGACATTTACAACGCATGCCTTGTTTTTTGACTTTTGGGGGTATGTAAATATTCTCACAGTGGAGATTCCTTGGACATTTACAAAGCATAATTTTATAGCATTACATCCGTCACAGATGAGATGTAAATGGGTACTCGATTCTCCGATTACGCGGAGGTTCCGACTATTTAAAAATTGGGTTTGAGTATTTATTTAGGCTCCTATAAGTAATGGGTCGGGGTCTGATTCCACCGTGGTTCGGACTCGTGGACCCGAGATCTGACATATTACTTTAATTTTTTAAAATCTCTCCTAAAAACACATATTCATTTAAATATCATTATCCACCTAGACTCGGACCCGGAACCAGACCCGTACTATATATAGTTCCGGTTCTGGTTCTAGAGTCAAGAAACCGGTTCAAAAATTGTTCCGGGTCCGGGTCCGCCATGGACTTGGACCGGAATCAACCCGTTTACAATCCTAATCATAGACATGCTGTCAATGGGCTCATGTGGTCTTGGGCTTGGGTGGGGCCAGAATTCCAGGACTGTAGCATTTGGCTTTAAAAAGTATATAAAGTCAAGTTGGGTTTATCTAGGTCTAGCCCATTCCAATTCAAATGCTTCCATTTATAGACTTAGAGGTGGCAATTCAAGGCTCGACGTAAAAACCACCCAACTTGACCCGAATCCAACCCAATAACTCAAGATTACTTTTTGACATTTTCAACCCAACTAAATAAATATGTAAGGGTTTTGGGTTGTGTCTATACATGCCGGTCAATCTGCCAACTTAATCAGGCAGTTTGTACTTCTGGCCTGCCAACTCGACCCAAAACAAAACCCACGAACATTTGCAACTCTGTTTACAGACGGGTCAGCTTTGGGTGGGTGCACACATTTACCTTTTTAAGTCAACAGGACCCTGTCTCAACCTATTGTCACCCTTAATCATCAAGGATTTGGGCCTTTTTAACACCTATGCCTATTGGTTGATGGTTTTGTATCACTCACCTCTTTCCCAAAATTTAAAAATTGTATAGAAGTTATGAGGACCCAAAAATATCAATTATGCATCAGTTGTGCTTAGTGGCTAGAGCTAACAACTACATGTTAAGCAGTACGATACTTTTCTTTTAAAAGTATTTGCTTGCCTAATCTATCGCTGTCATCTTTTGAGTCCTCTATGCACTGCCTGCTCCGCTTGCAGACGGTCTACACTTGAGTAGTCTTTTGTGCCATCCATGTATACCTCCATCTTATCCTCTGGTTGATTACGCTTGAGAAAAAAACTTCTAGTTGTGCCAGGGTCGATTCTTGACATGTCAGGTGAGAAGCGATGCCTCTTGCCGCCAAGGCATATTGCGAATCTCAAGACTGCTCGCGTCATGTCATGTGAGCCCCATCAAACAGATGAATTATATAAAAAATAAAAAATAAAAAATAGAGAATCAAGTTCACAGCAGATTGCCAGCCATCTAATTGATTTTCATCAAAGTATCCAATAAAATCTATTTTTCTATCTTTTCACTGACGGCTAGACCATAGGAAACGAGCCACTTGCAAGTCAAATTTGTTTCTTGTGTATGTTAGCTACCGAGCCCATTGGCTCATCACGAAGAAACATTTCGCTTTCACTTTACAATCTATCATCCATCATCTATATAATATAAAGGAAGTCCTCGACATCCACCGTGTCTTTTTAACGCCTCGGACATCTGAGAGCTCTCTCTTGCGTTCTTAATTTGTTTGATAGCAGCAGCAGCCATGGTAAAGAGAGAAATGGAAGATCCCTTAGACGCTTTGAGGCCTCTAATGGCTTCTCATTCTCCTCCAATTCATGCTCTTATCGTTCCTTCCGAAGACTATCATCAGGTATTTCTTTCTCTCCATCAATCACACAAATCAAATATAGAATCTCTCATTTTTTTTTTCTAGGGTTTTGTTTCTTTTGTATCGATTCAATCAAAATCCTGTTTTTATCTTCTTCTTTTTTCTAGGGTTAGTCTTTTCTTAATTTTATAGATGCAAAGCTTTCATTGAATGCTGATTTTTTTGGTGTATGCTGATGAAATTGTTGTTGTTTTTGCAGAGCGAATATGTGTCTGCGAGGGACAAAAGGCGTGAATTTGTATCTGGATTCACTGGGAGTGCTGGTGAGGAAGCTTAGATCTTAATATTTCTCCTTCTCTTAGTGGAATGTGATTGGTTTGAGCGTTTGTAGGCAAGAGATCTGTTTTGTGATGGTTATTGAATTATATCATCTTCTACAGTTATAAGGCATTGTAGGAACTAAAACTCATATATGTTTTTTGTTCTTGATCCTTTGAATTATAAGTTTTTGAATCATGTGCTAAAGGTGATTTTGTCTATTTGTTTATTACAAATTGTGTGGGTATAGATTAATGAATTAAAATGGCTTTGGAAGCATCCAAAATCCCTTTTGGTTTGTATATTTTTGCAGAATGGATGGTTAGTTGTGTGTGGGCTGTCTTGGAAATCCCAAATCACCTCTGTTGTTCATTAGAGCAACCGAGAGTGTAGAACACGAATTATGGCTGAACTGTTAAGGCTTTGACAAGTGGAACACTAGTTTTTTGTACTCTTTTGACAAGGGGTCTGTATTTTCTACGCATCAAGTCCCCATCTATTTTAGTTACACATCTGTTTGTGATTCTAAGCTCCAATTCTCCATGCAATTCGACAAACATGCCTTTTCTTAGGCAGACTGTGAATAACATTTGGTTTGTGCTAAGATATTGATGGAGCCACAATGGTGTATCAGTAAGTTTTAGCTTTCTTGTTTGGGTCTCGTAAAGATTCCAATGTCAAAAACCTTGATGTTTTTTTTTTGGTTTAAATTTACATTTCCTCTATGCCAGGAGCACTTCAGATTAATTAGAATTGTTGAGTTTTATGATTGTAATGATTTTCTAAAACTCTTATGAATCTTGTTCAGGTTTGGCTCTTATAACAATGGATGAGGCACGGTTGTGGACTGATGGAAGATATTTCTTACAGGCAGCACAGCAGCTTAGTGATCGGTGGAAACTCATGCGAATTGGAGAAGACCCTGCTGTGGAGACTTGGATAGCTGATGTGGGCCACCATTCTTTTATAAATTTACATGTTCAGTGAGGGTTATGCAAGTTGACTCTGCTGCAGTATCTACTAATAAATGGCACTGTAGCTTAATGTGTTTTTTATTATTAATTTTTAAAATTTTTGTGAAATCTATGATGCAGGACATATAGTACTCTAGTGTTTTGGATTAGAGTTTTGGTGATTTTAGTTGTCTCTTGTAATAAATTAAGGCTGATTCTTGGCTATATCACCTTTGCTTTTACTAATACTTGTTGGTGAACTTGAGAAATACAAGATATTGGTTGGCATGTCATTTTTCATGTCTACTTCCTGCTTGTTGAGATTGTTCAATGATAGGAAATGTCGAAGTGGCTTACATGGCATCTGATTCTTTTGTTACCAGAATCTGCCAAGCGATGCTGCTATTGGGGTCGACCCCTGGTGTATATCTGTAGATACTGCTCGAAGATGGGAGCTTGCTTTCTCAAAAACCAAGCAGAAACTAATTCAGTTGACAGCAAATTTGGTAGATCAAGTCTGGAAAAATCGGCCGTTGCTAGAAATTAATCCTGTCATTGTACAGCCATTAGAATTTGCAGGCCGTTCTGTTGTGGAAAAGTTAAAGGATCTAAGAGTAAAATTGTCTCGGGAGAATGCTTTTGCTATTGTTGTTGCGGCACTTGATGAGGTATCTTCCTTCCCTGTAACCTTTCCTTGTTTTATGTGTTTTTTTTTTTGGATTGATTCCTACTTTTGTAATTTTGTGTCCTTTATGTTGGAAGGGATGAAAGAAACTGTTTATTGTACCTCCTTGTGGATTCTTCATATTGATTTTGTTGTTCCTTGGGCTTGTTTGGATGAACGGTGAATTGAAGTAAAGTGAGGTGAAGCATCAAATCAATAGAGAATAAATATAAGGGGGTTATGAATTATGATGGTCTTTTGTTTTTAGTAGCTTGATAGGGAATCTTTTTGACGCTGTGTGTAAAAAGAGGATGTTTTTTGTCATTTAGTGGAAAAAAGGAGGTTGCTATTTTATCTTTTTTTTTATTTTTAAATAAAGGAGGGAATTTTGAATTTGTGTACTTTTAATATGATAGGTGGTCTTTTCTCGTCTGGATAATGGAGGCTCTACCTCACTTTACTTCAATTCACTATCCATCCAAACACGCCTACCTGTGGTGGTATTTTGGGCTTCGTAGACATGCATAATCATGATGTCCGTTCATTATAACACTGATGCAGGTTGCTTGGCTATATAATGTTCGAGGGAGTGATGTATCTTACTGTCCAGTTGTTCATTCATTTGCTATCGTAACAGCTGACTCTGCTTTCTACTATGTTGACAAGAGAAAGCTTTCTACTGAGGTCAGTTTTTAGAAAGACAGTCACAATGCATGGAAGCTGTTTTTCTACAGAAGTAGACTCTTGCAGTATCGATAAAATTTGTTCCTCAACTGTTCTCATTAGGATTTGCGCGGTGCATTGGTTCTAGTAACACACACATATATATATATATATATATATATATTTCAATTATATTTGTTGGAGGTGCTGAAACATACCAATATTCCAAGGATATCATTTTGCTTAGTAAACATATACATCATGGAAAGCATATGCGTTTTAATAGAATCTAGAATTGAAAGAAAATTAGTAAGCTACTTGTGTGTGCGTTCGATAGAATTTGTTTCCTAATAGATATCACAGAGGATTTTTTATTTTTAAGTTATCATTGTGTTAGTTTTTTGGAACAACATTATTTTTTATTTTGCTATAAAAGGGCATGATTAGGAGGTAATATGGTATATTGCTATTTTGCATATTTTTTTACTTGTCTCTGTAACTTACTTTTGTTGAAGCAAGCGCACTTGCTTAACTACCATGCTTAAATTACATGCATGTAAGAGTTAGTTATAGTAATATTAATTGGAGTTAAAGTTATAAAATATAATTAGAAAATTAAAGTAATAAAACAATGTAGATTTTTATGTGAAATAAGAAAATCACTTGTGGACAGTTCCAAATTAAAAGGAAAAAAGTATTATTTCTACATTTAAGAACAGGCATCACCAAAATTCAAAAGGAATTTTTTTTTCCAATTCTCAGTAATGATATCCTCAAAATATAGAAGTAAAAAAGAACGATAAATGTAATAGAATAAAAATAATATATCTATGTTGCCGAAAATTGCCTAAAACTTGAAGACCAAGGGCATTTGTCTGATGTATGCAGAAGATCCTCTGGGAGAAATTTATTTTCAGTTTTTGTTGGCCCACCATCAGATTGATTTCTTGTAAAACATGATTAAAATACGCAAAAGGAAGCAAAAACAATAAATATTAAAATAAATATAAGAAATAAAAAAAGAAAAAAAGAAAAAAATAATCTAAAGCCAACTCCACTGAGTAAAAAAGAGAGGTATAAAATCAATTTGACTGCTGGAATCTTCACATATTGTAAAGATACATACCTATATAGAAGCGACATTAATATATATTAATAGGGTCTCATATAAGAAAACATACGAATGATATGGTATATATTTTCTTCTAACAACTGCGACATGAATTGGGTCTTTCATCTCCCATGTATTTAAGGCTGCCCACCCTGTCTATATCAGATTTTGACATTTTTCATGATTTTTTATACAAAAGCTTTATATGGTGCAGTTGCTAGAGTATATATAATTCATTTTCAATTGCTTTAAGAGGTGAGAGATTGTGAGTTTAAATCCCTACAGTGTATATGTTTTTACCTTTTAAGCAAATTTGACCCGCCATTATCAATTGTTGACACTTGACAGTGGGCTCCAAATTGTGCAGGCTCCGTGTGAAGTCAAAATTTCAATTGGAAAAGTCAAAATCAAAATTGGATTGGTCAAAAAGGAATAAAAAAATTAGTCATAGTAGTATTGATAGGGGCCAAAATTATAAAAATGTAATTAGAAAATAAAAAATAATAAATCAATGTAAAATCTTATGCGAAATAAGACATTATTACAAATTCAAGGTGGAAGTTACCAAATTTAAAGGAAATGTATTCTTTATATATTCAGAATAGGCACCGAATCCAACCCAAGCCATACCCGTTTACAGGTTGGTTTGGTATTACAAACCATAAACCCGTTACATGACATGGGCATGGTTTGTGTCAGTTTGATTGGGTCTGGGTTTAGGCCCCACTTGTACTAAATCCGGCGAGTTGTCATCCCTACAGATCCCCCTTCCTCACCATTCACAACAACTGCAATTAGAGAGACCACTTCCTCAACATGACCCTTGCAGTGTTTTCTTCGGGTTTGTGGTGGGTGTAGATTTATATATGAACATATATTCGAGTTTTATTTCCTTGCTCCATCTATAACTATTTTAGATGTTGTCTAAAAAAATTAAAAAACACTTAGATGGACCAATGGTAGAGTAAGTTTGTTTCTTAAGGTTTGAGGTGGGTATAAATTCAAATATTGTGATGTGACTAGGGTTTAGGGTAGATTCGAGTTTTGCTGGCTCGCCCCATTTATTTATAATTTTGATATTTTCTAACAAATTTTAAAACAGAAATCTTGTGTGGTTCAATGGTAGAGTGAGTTTGAAAAGGTGAAGGGTTGTGAGTTCGAAACTTTTGAATCATAGAATCTGATTTTTATTATAAGATTTTAAATGTGGGCCTCAGGAAAAATGTGGGCTCCAATAAAAGTTAAAATTGAAAGAAAGCAGTCAAAACTGAATGGAAAACACTTGGCTTATATATATAGTGCCAATTTTATCACGTTTACTGTTGAGTTGCCTCCTGCAATACTTCCACAGGTTCACGATCATATGACCAAGAATGGAATTGAAGTTCGAGACTATGGTGTGGTGGAATCAGATGTGGCCTCGCTTGCATTTGGTGAGCAGCAAATGTTTTCATCTTTGCCTAATGTTGAATTTACAGAGGATGGGAGTAATGGACTCTGATCACTGATGAGGCTGGCTTGACTCTTGACAGGAAATAAGGAAGGTATTGATGAAGAAAAGAAGCATAATCTCATATGGGTTGACCCTGTTACAGGCTGCTTTGCCCTGTATTCAAAGCTACCTTCCGATCAAGTTCTTCTGCAGCAGTCACCTTTGGCCCTTGCAAAAGCTCTTAAGGTAAATATGAGAATTTTCTTCAGCATATGCATAGCTAGTGATTGACACTTATATGTGCAACGCTTAACTGTAAGACTATGGTGTCGTCAAGTGGTAAATGACTAAAGAGTTCGGATTATCGATCCCACGAAGAGAGGATGGAACAAGCAATGAATCCAATTAAAGTAGAACTGAGCTAAGATATAGCTAATATAGAAATTGAAGTGAACAATTAAAACTACTAAACTATGTGTGAAAAAATAGAATTAAACTAATTGAAATGTGAAACAAAACAAAAATAGCAACTAAATTACTCTAACTAACAATCTAATATATGAAATTAATAATATCTAACAAACTACACTAAACTAGTGGATGAATGGTGGTGGAAATGGAAAATTTAATGTGAAGATGTGGTGTGAAATGTGTATGATTCTAAAACAAAGATTCAAATTAACAATAATAAAAATAAGAGATTAGGCAATCTAAAATCCACTAACTATGTAATTAATCCAATCAATGCACGTTCTAATTCAACTCCCAAATTTACAATCCAATTAGCAATCTCTTGCTTAATTGGATTGGATGATATAACAATGAAGATCAAAGTAAATAAAATCAAAGGCCAAGATCCTAGATTATCATCTAGCCACCCTAACAATAATTTATCAAAATCAAGCTACAAAAGATAAAAAATAAGGGCTCTAGAGCATGCTATGTGAGAGAACTTAATCCAACTACAAAGCATCAATTGAGATTATTCAGGCATCAAGTGTAGAGATAGAGCATGAGAAATGAGAGAGATTAGCATAAATAGATTTAAAATCTACTAATCAATTAAGGCACAAGTAGAGAATTTAAACTAAAAAATGCATGTAATTGAACTAATTATATTATTTAGCTTAAAAAGGAGAGTCTAATCCAATAGCTTTAGCCACTAAACATCAAGAAAGAGCTCCAAATCTTCATTTGTGATCTTCAATTACACTCTCTCTGTAGATTAGTTACAAATAAGCTCCTAATTACAATCTAAAAGTGTAGAGAAGGTAAAATAAAATTGCTAAAAGACTAACTTGCCAAAAGATTTTTCACTTTACAAAAACATTTCAATTTATAAAAACATTGAGAATATTTGATTGGCTCATTTCTTTTCACAAGGATTGCTTTAATTTGATTGGTTGCAACAAACTTTCCTTCCAAAAGCATATGTGCTTTTTGTGGCTCATATAATTTCACATGGATTTGTGTTTTGATTGGTGGAGAGGTTAGAGTTGGATGAAATATCTTCTATGTAAAAAAATATATAATTGTTGGGGTTTGAACCCATAACCTAATTCATTCCAACCCAAACTCTAACCAATACACCAACCACTCCTTTGTATTATGAAATGACTTCTTTTATCCTTTTCCTCTTATTTTGAAATTCTTCAACTATTTGTAAGATTTCTTCACCAAGATTTCTTCATTAAAGTTCTTTTATTGAAATCTCTTTTTGATGCCTTGGGATACTAGCCGGAAGGTTGGGGTAGTCGCGAGATCCACCTACACAAGAGAAATTGCATAAAAATATGCTATAAATAATCGAATTTATGCATGATAATCCGGTAATCCGTTAATGTGATAAAATGATAAAATTTCTGTGTAAAGCAAATGATATGTTTATGAGATGCTAATAAAACACGGACTAATGAGGGGTAAAATATGCAATATTTAACACTCATCAGCTGGCTGTAAATATAATGAACTACAATACTTCTAACAATAAATCATAATGTTAAGCTGTCATCTAGTGCTTAAAGAAGTGAGCTTTGATGGTGTGTATTATATATTTGATATATTTACTCATGGGTTTTTACTTATTAATATCGGTACTTTTTTTTTCTTTAGTAAAAAACTGATGATATTTTTTCCCTTCTTGATAAGTTGACACTGGATTGATGGGATAAAGTCAAGTTGACGAGGTTGATTTTTCTTTCTTGATGCTTACTGTCAGCTTTTTTGTTCTCTAGAATCCTGTTGAGTTGGAGGGCTTAAGAAAGGCACATATTCGAGATGGTGCAGCCGTTGTGCAATACCTTGTCTGGCTTGATATGCAGGTATGATTTGTTCGTAAAACTTTCTATTTTGCTTGTTTTGTTTGAATTGTAATAAAACTCTCAGCTCATCCTATGTGTTTGCAATATCTTTGCAACATTTCTGTGCTGCTTTTTTAGCGCGTGTAAGTTTGTTTGTTCTTTTGAGTGAGCTCAGGTGTATGCCTGTGCATTTTATACGTGCACTTCTGTGGTTTGAGAACAATTTTATAGTGAATTTATTTTGACGTCATTTATCAACAATTTTATACTGCATCTTTGTTTTCTAAGTTACCAATTTCGTAGAACATACTGCCCTTCTTATCCAAGGGAGAGAACCTAAAGTCTCCATACTCTCTGTTTATTATATTCAACATAATGTAACTGTTCCCATCTGGTCCATGTGGCATAAGGATTTGAACTGTTCATCTTGTGGTCTATCCTGTAGATGGGCCACAGGAAAAAGCAGAGGACAATCCTAACCATTGTTCAAAATACCGGCAGATATGCTATGCTTCAGTCATATGAATTGGGTGTCCCTACCGATATGATAAAGTTTATCTTTATCAGTATCAGTCTGTATCACAAGTATCGGCTGAAGTATCAGTCTATCACAAGTATCAGTATCAGTCTGTATCACAAGTATGCAACTGACAAAGTCTATGGACAGATATTGCCGAGACAACTGTCAAAAAGATTTTTTAAATTAAAAAAGGGGGAAATGGGGCAAAGATGGAGAGGCAAGATCTAGAGACTCTTATCTGTTTTTAGCAACAATCTTTCTTTCTTTGAGTATAAAAGATCTGAATCCTCTACTGCCTGTTTCATGCTTTCCTATCTGAGAGTAGGCTTTGAGAATGAAGGATCTGGATCTTCTACTGCCTGTTTCATGCTTTCCTAACTGAGTATAGGCTTTGAGGATAAAGGATCTGGATCCTCCACTGCTTGTGTTGTAGGATACTCTCCATTGCCTTTTTTAAAGTAGGACATTGCTGAGTTTGTGGGGGCGCATTGGCCCCACCAGATGCAAGAGGGATTTCAGATCTAGTTATTTGCAAAAAAAAAAAAAAAATCCATTAGTTGTTGCTTTTTTTTTTTTAATTTAAGGCCATGAAATGGACAATTACATTATAAACTTTTCCCTTTATTTGTTGACAGCCAATTTCTTGGCCTTAGATTGAATAACTAGGCATATCTAATGGACATGATTTTTTTGCAGATAGCTGGATCCCAAAACCCTCTTGTATAGTAGGGTAATAGGCCAAAAAAAAAAAAAAAAAAATCTTTGCTTCTTGCCCTATTTTAAAATGCACTAGAGTTCCCAATTGTTCACAAGAATATAGAGTGATTTTTGTAGATACCTAATCAGTTGTTTTATATATGCTTAATCTAACGGTGGCCAACTCTTCTTGGAGCGAAATTTTTTTCACATAGCCAATCGAAGCGGTGATTTTGAATAGTTATACTTTTTTTTAAGACGTTTAAGTTTCTACCATTTCATTATTGATGTTTGTTTCAATCATTAGAATATTATATTGCAGGTTCTTTATTTAATGTTTTTATTGTAATTTTTGATAAGTTAATGTTCTTGTTATTTGAGGACTTCTTTAAGTGCATTGTTGTACTTCTGTTCTTTTTCCACGTAACTTGGTGTATATTAAATGTTTAAATTTTGTAGATGCAAGAAATCTACGGGGCTTCAGGTTACTTTCTAGAGCCAGAAGGAACAAATAAGAGAAAGCGCTCGTAAGCTATTTATTCACATTCTACTTAATATGTTTTCCCCCCATTTCATTGCAGGAACTTTAAAATATATATTTTTGTAGTTTCTAATTTTAGGGTTTTTTTTTTTTTTGGTTGAATTTTCTTATTTATCCCTGACTTATACAACACCTAGTATAATGCTACGGCATGACTGCATGAGGGAATCTCCATTCCCCACTGTTTATGCTTCATTAATAGGTCTTACTTATGGGACATAATAGGTGCCAACATCATTGGCATCTTTGTAATTCTCACGGCTTTCACATTGTGCCCCAAGATTGTGTATTTTCTGCACTATCGATTTCAATCAATGTTTATTATAGTGGTATTGGAAGCATGGTTTAAAATTGCGGTATCGACCGACCTAAAAAACCAATATGATATCGGTATCGGTTGCAGTTTGCGGACATTGTGGCGTGAATTTTTTTTTTGTCCCAAAAAAATTTGAAAAAATATCCAAAAATAAAAAATAGTGGAAAATAATTTTTTTTCCCATTAGTACACACTACAAATCAAAATATCGGTCCCCTAAATTCATAACAACCTATATCATTGTTTAATCTATGATTATTAATTCTGTCAAGCTTAATATTTGTGTTTGTCCTTATACTTTATAAATCTATTAATGTAGCCCATATTTGAAATCCAAATCATTCAAAAGATCTATCAACTCTTATATTAGCTTTCTTAAAAATTCCACTCCACTTGAAGTAGGCCCATAATTGAATTGGTTAGGTTACATTATTAAAATCATTGATCACTAGCCTATTCATATGTACAACTTCATGCACTAAGCATCTACAAAAGTCACAAAAAAACTTAGATTTCAAAGGGGGCATTTGTTTTAGAGTAGTTTAGGGCCTTATTAATAAGGTACAATTAAAAAACAAACAAACATAAGGATATCTTAAATTTTTTGTAGGCTTCATACTTCGTAGTGGGCCCCACTTACATAAAATTTAAAATGCTCAAAATAATCGCCCTCCTCCTATATGGTGTTTGGCCAAATTCCATTTTAATTGGAGATGTGGTACTATTAGATTGATTGATTTTTTTTTTTAATTGATCAACTTATCAATCGGTGGGCTAATCTCTTATTAGAGTGAAATTTGTTCAAAATCCATATAAAAGAGGGAAAACTATTTTGAACGGCTTTGATTTTCTATAAGTGGGCCTCACTATGGAGCCCATGGGTTGGCAAAATCTTTAAGTTACATTAATGTTGTAACTTATAACTTATAAAAATAAAATAAAAGGAATGGACTTAAAAGGGGGATTTGCCTTAATACCTCTTTTCACCGATATAGAAAGGAAATGGCCAAATGGGGGCATCAGACACTCATTAGGGCATGGCACATGTGGTGGCTGCTGCAATCGAGATGGAGGAAAAGAAAAAACGGAAGAAAGGAAAAGGGAATGGAGAGGGGAGAGGGGAAAGGGGAAGGGAGGCAAGGGGGAAGGAGGATGCCCAGTCTCCCACCTGTGATTCCGGTGCGTTGCAGCTCCGGCTCTCAGCCCGGTGAACTGCATCTCCAGCGGCCTCCACGGGACCATGACCTAGGTACACTCTCGTCTCTCCTTCCTCCCTCCCCATCTCTTTCTTCTTCTTCTTCTTCGTTTGTTTTTTATTCATTTCTTAGGCCCTCTAATGTGTGTAGTAGAAATCATGGAAGAAATGGGTTAATAACAAGGGCACTGTTCGTCGGCCAATATTGTCAATTTAGCCTGTTGAAATGGGTACCCGGCCCGGCCCATGCCCGAAAACAAAGAGCTTTTAAAAAAATTTGAGCCCAACAGGCTGGGCTTGGACAATTATTTAAAAGCCCGGCCAAAATGGGATTGAGAATGGGTAGAGCATGCCCAGCTCGTCTAGGCCCAGCCTAGCTCGGCCACAAGGTTATTTTACTAATTTTTATCTCTCAACTCAAAAAATTCTTTTCCTGGGTTGTTGTGACTAGCTCTTCTCAATGCATGCAAGAAATAGCAAGGCCCCGGCAAAACCCATGCTCATATGTTGGGTAGATTTGTAACCCTAATGATAGGCTGTTTCTTTGAGAATGCTCACTTTGGCCTGAAATATGGCAAAACTAGACCTAACACTTGAATTCGGGCAGGTATTTCAGGCCCTCGGAGTTCACATGGCACCTGAATATTAGTACTGATTATAACAAACCTACTCATATCATACATGTTTTCCTGCAGCAAAAGGCACTTTTACTAGTAAAAACACTTGGTAAGGAAGGGACATTACACCAAGGCTTTGCTTGTTGAATTCTTGAATGGCATGTTTACCATGTAGAGTTGAGATTCAGATTAAGGGTGACAAAACCAGGTTAATTGAGCCTAAATTCAGCCGAAGCTCAACTTGTGAAAGAAAAGCTCAAAAAAATAAGCGTTCAGGCTCAAACCAAGACTCACCTTGAGCCCCAGTAGAGACGGTTGTCAAACCATGAATTATATGCTCTTTAGGCCCAAACCCAACCAATTTAACCACTCATTCACTGTTCATTCTTGTAAAGGGGCCAAATTGTCATGGGACATGACTCATGAGGATCGATACTCAGAACGCAGACCCACTAAAAGCATCCAAATTCAGGCCTATAAAATCCATCTCCCCTGCACTATTAAATTAAATTTTTTGATGGATTTATCACCCTTCATTTTGAAGACTTAATATCTTTAGTCTAGTATCTAGACCTTTTGAAATTTGATTGAGCTGAAATTTGGTCTACCTCTTGTCCGGTCATCATTATTATCTTTATTAATAGAGCTTCACCCATTAAAAAGAATAAAGACGTCTCCATTGATGAAATAGTTAAAGCCCAGGCCCGGCCCCCAGCCCGAGCCCGCACGGGATGGAATTTGACATAAGCCTGCTCAATTTAGGGGCAGGTTTGGACAATCCTCGGCAGGCCCATCCAATATTTGGGACAGGATTGGACAACCCATGTCCAGGCCCGGCCCGTCCCATTGATAGTCCTAGATATATCGGTTAGATAGATATTATCAACGTACCAGCCAAAAAATCCCGATATTTTGGCGATAATGATTGATACGATACCAGACCGATTTCTTAGTAAGATACCGTCTCGGTCTGGGGCCGATACCGGTATGTATCGGCCGATATTTTGAACCATTATTGCAAGGTCTCAGCTGGTCCAGAAAATGATGCATTTCTGTTATCGGCAACACATATCAATTATCCGAGTAAATATTTTTAAGCTCCAAAAGTTCGAAAAGATATCCAAACTATTTGAAGTATTAGAAAATATTAGAATTTTAAGTTTATTTGCATTCTCAAGTAGTATATAGGTTCTGTTTAGATAGAAACTGTAGTAATATCATAGCCATTTGTCATACCATGAATGTCATGTAGATTGTATTTGCGACTAATCCTAAAAGGAACTAAATAGTTGAATCTGTTGAAATTCTGTCATTTCATTTACTCTCTAGACTGAATTTTATATCAGTAAAAGCCAAATACATGTGTTTTGTTACTAATTGTCTCTTAGGTTAGCCAATCCTGAATCCACTTGTAGCCCAAGTGGTGAGGCACCTCCTTATCCCCAGATACAACCATGGATTGATCCTTGAGTCTGCTAGATAGGGGCTTGGGTAGCGCGAGTGTGTGTATGAATGTACCAGAGAATAAATAAATAAATGTATACATATATATATATATATATTAAAAAATGCATCGGGTTACAACATTGTTTTTATGAGCCTTAAGCCCGGGGTTTTAATCTTGGACCTTACCCACTAATTCCATTACATAACTTTTATGAGGAAGTAACAAAACTTTCATTAAAAAAGGAAGGAAAGAAATTAGAAGAGTGTGTTAATGCATAGCACAAGAGATCGGTACTATATGGGAAAAAAGAAGAGATACAATAATTGCACGACCTTTGTGTCAAGATATCCAAAATTCATAATAATTGAACCTAACAATCTCACTTTTCTGTACATCGATTCCCTATCTACCCCAAGACTTTGCTCAAGAACCCGTCTCTATATTAGCTTTTCCTTGTAGCCTTAAATAATATTTGACTAACTTTGAAAATTCTGAATATAATTTAAAAAACCCAAAAAATATTTAAAAAAAATACAAGCTGTGGCTCAAATCACATAGATCTAAGCCATCCAAAGAAGTTATTTCCTAATTTAAGTTTAGGAAAACAAATCCATATAACAGACTTGATTAATTTTGGGAAAAAAAGTTTATATGATAGAAAAGAAACCCAAAAAAAAATAAAAAAATACATCCATCTTATTGGCCTTTACCATCTGAACTACATCCCTTTGTCAAATAATTGGACCTCAAAATAAATAAATAAATAAAAATATAGTTGGCTGTATCAGACCTAATTGGCTAAACATTTTAAATCATTGATTGTGTCAGCCGGCAATGTGTGATGTTTTTGAAGCAGATTGATACATCCATATTATCATTACAAGACCACTGATAACCATTGAATATCTGTTCATCAGCCGATATTTTGAACCATGATTCAATCATCACTGGGTGAATCCTTTTGGTACCTTCTGAATGCCTATTCTTGTAATCTTGTCCAAGTTCACTACTTGTTACACCTAGCAAGGAGTGAAACTGCTACCCATCTAATTGTTGGTTAACTTGTAGACTAGAAGGATTTTAAGCTTGAGAAGATTTTTATTCATGAAACATTTAAAGCACATCACTTAGCATCCCAAACTATTAAGGCATGGAAACTGTTATTTGTGAACGTCAAAGTTTCTTCAAAACTGAAGCTTAATTTGGAAAAATTGGTCATTTAATATAATGGGCAAGTGTTAATATTTGGAAAGCTAAAACACAAATCACGACCACAAACATATATGTGAATGCAATGGATGGACCTTGTCCCTTCAACAAAATTTGTTGATTACTACAGCACCATCCCGTCCTTGATACAAGCAAGATGTTTATGGTTATCATTTTTTCTTTTTTTTTTTCCTAGTGAGGTTTATGTCTTCGTTGGTTGCATGAATCACTTCAACTACATTCTTTTGTTTTGAACATTGGTATAACTTGTGGCAGGGAAACCTTGAAATTAACAGAGGTATCTGCTAGTGATAAGTTGGAAGGTTTCCGTGCAACGAAGGAGGTATCATCTCAGCTATTTTCTATGCATTCTATCTCCACCAAGATGAGATTAAAGTTTCATGACGTTTCATTTGACGTCTTAACCAATAAGCCCATGGATATTGAGGTTCCACAAGCTGTGCTTCCTGATACTGTATTTGAAGCAGCTGTTAGAATTTAGAATCCCTTTTATGATATGCAACTGAAACAAGTTCTTACTAATAGTAAAAAGGGGGCTTTGAATGTTGGGCCTGTCCTTATTTTACCTAAGGTATCTGAATTAGCTCCCAATGATGAATTATCTTCGCCTTTTCTGAACATTTGAACTAAATGATCCTGCATGAACTAAGGTCTCTTATTTTAAATCATTGAACTGTATGCTACTCTAATTTTACTGTGCTCTTAATGTATCCCATTCCTAAAATCAAGTTGTAACATGGTAGTAAGTGACAAAGCAAACAGCACACTAAGTATGCTTTAAACCACTTTGTTATATTATCACGAGTCGTGAATCTTAAAGAAAGTGGATAGCTGTATCTAGTTTATGCTAAAACTAAGATATCTAACCTGAATTTCTTTTCAGGTTATGTCTTTTTGCGTGTGATGTTTGCTCTCATCTGCTTCTCAGTGTGAAAGGAAAATTGGAAAAAAAGATGTTAATCTAATATGCTTGTCATTCTTTCCTTCATTTATTGATCTAAGGAATATCATGATAGAAATCACCCTTATTCCCAAATTGATATGCTTAACTTCACTATGTTCATGTTCTGATTTGCTCCTATTTGCATGGTTCTACAGCATTTTAAAGGATTGAGCTTTCCAACTATTTCTTCAGTTGGTCCAAATGCAGCAGTTATCCATTATTCACCAGATGCAAAAACATGTTTGGAACTTGATGCAGATAGCATCTACTTATTTGACTCTGGAGCACAGGTCTCTTACAACCTTGCATAGTTTTCTACAACTTACATTCTTTCTTGTACTTCTATTTTCTGGCCTGTGTTTGCAATGCAATTTATACTTTCATTGGGTCAACTCACTGACTGGTCCTTGTGGTTTTGAAGTATCAAGATGGAACAACTGATATTACACGGACTGTTCATTTTGGCAAGCCTTCTGCACATGAGAAAGCATGCTATACTGCTGTAGGTGGACTCTATTACTATCATTCTGGTTTAAGATCCCTTGTAGTTCTTCTTTTCTCCTGATGTCTGCTTTCAGTTTAACTCATGTTTGTGTTGATTAAAACCCTGGTTTGCAGAATTTTCCAAGAATGTACTTCCATACATATTTTAAGCTCATTACTAGTTGGAAATTTAAATCTTGTGGAATTAGGGTTATTTCTTATAGAAAGAATCAATGGGTTAGATACTAGTTGACCTGAATCCTGTGCTACTATCATATGCCCAATAGGTTCTGACCTTCCATGTATAAATTATTGGTCTGACTTTTTTCGCTGTACGAGTCAAACTCTTGAAATACTTATTTTTCAATATGAAGTTTGAATCCTTGACCTCTGAATTTTCCACTTTGTCTATTACCTTAATAGCAAAAACTCAACTTTTAACTTTTGATAAATTATTGTGTGAAAAGTCAAAAGTATTGGGTATTATATTGCAAGCAAGTTTTAATATTGAAGATCTAATGGTTGCTTTTTCTAACTGGTGGTAACAGGTCCTCAAAGGCCATATTGCATTGGATACTGCTAAATTTCCTAATGGAACAACTGGTATTGTTGATTCTATCATTCTTTGTTAACACTTTACATACATTGCCGTTGTGGTGCATCTGATCTCTCTGAAGTTAGAAATGCTACTTGTCTTGAAGTGGTGGCACCCAATGAAGTTGGTATTTCTCTATTATAGGTCTTTCTCTTGACATTCTTGCTCGACTCCCTTTGTGGAAGGATGGTCTTGATTATCGCCATGGTACTGGTCATGGGATTGGATCTTTCCTGAATGTTCATGAAGGTATGTAGATGGTTGACTTGTACAGTTGTGGATCTTTGAGCCTGATCCTTGTCCATGCCTGTTTGTCTCTTTCTTTCCCATTTTGTTGTAAAACTAATGTCATTCCCATTTTGTTGCAAAACCAATCCAATAGAAGCATTGCTTTTCTAACATCTTGTTGGGATTTTCATCAAGCAGGCCCTCATCAGATCAGTTTCAGGCCTAATGCTCTAAATGTGGCGTTGCAACCTTCAATGACTGTTACAGATGGTTGGTATATCATGGTTTTGATTTTTACTTTTCACTACTCTTGTTATTTATAAGGAACAATTAATGCTCCCTTGCCCTACTGCCTGCACATTTGTAGGTTCGGCAGTGCATACTCTCTCTCTCTCTCTCTCTCTCTCTCTCTCTCTCTCTCTCTCTCTCTCTCTCTCACAGTAACTTTTATTAAAAAGAGGAAGAAAGAACAAAGGAAGAAACATCCAATGAAAACCCAATAAAAAAGAGAACCAAATGAAAAGAAAAGGAAAAATCAACCAAAGGAATTAAACATCAAAAGAAATGTTTAACCGAAAGACTCCTTCCCTAGCGAGACCATCCGCCATATCATTCGCTCCCAATAAATGATTAAAAGTGACATTCAGTTGAGAAGAAATATCTTGCACCTTCTCCACTCAATCCGCCAATCTCCAAGGAAAAGAAGATTTTCCTGACCCACACTGAATAGTAGAAAGAGTATCTCCTTCAGGGATTGCATTATAACCTTCCAATTTTCTCAATTTACAACAGCCTAGCAATAAAGCAAACACTTCATCACCATTAGAGTCCAAGGAATTAACAGGATTTGAAAATTCTCCACAACCTGCCCTGACTAATCACGAATAACGCCTCCAATTCCTCCCATACAAATTTGTTGAACATGACTACCATCAAAATTCAGCTTTAGAATACCTACTGGTGGAGAATGCCTACTGATTCTATGCATTGTTTTAAAACGCCTTCGCCCTTTAAAACTAGCTGCCCACGATCCGTGCAAAGAAAAAAAAAATTTAGTTCACATATGGGGCACTTACTTTATATGTATATTAGCTCATCATGAAATGATCACCAATTTTCATATCTTTCTGTCTGGATTGAAGATTTGCATCTTCTTGTATATTGAGGGTGTGATTGACAATTTTCCTGATAGCTTATTTCCTAGGAAGGGGTTCTGACGTCTGAGTGAAGGGTAACCTTTTTCCCATAAAAATGGACCATTTGCTTGTGTGTCGTGGACCAGCCATGGCTTTTTTCTCACTTATTATGTCCGACCCTCGCGTTTCTTAGGAAACCAGTTGGAAATGCCGAACATTCCATAAGGCGCCAAACATTCCATAAGGCTTAGCTTTCTCCTTGCTGTTTTGGTAGTGAATTGGCCCAAATGTTTGAGGCTTTTGGTAAAGTTACAAAGTGACTGGAAGCCTGTATAATCCTCCCTTGTTACTGAACAAAAAAAAAGGGAAGTCTCTTGGACCTACTGATATTCATGACTTCTGGTAATACTATTTAAAATTTTCTGCACCTTTTCCAAATGAAGTCTTAGCTTTTTTGTGTATGAATGCATGGGGTATCATGTCATAAATTGCATGCAAAAGACCTCCCATCTTTTGTATTTCTCCAGAAAGAGAAGCCATCTTTTGTTTGCTTTATGGATTCTATCTTGGGATTGTTTTCAGAACCTGGTTACTATGAAGATGGGAGCTTTGGTATCAGATTGGAGAATGTGCTTATAGTCAAGGAGGCTGACACTAAATATAACTTCGGCGACAAAGGCTATTTATCCTTTGAGCATATAACATGGGTAAGATCTTATTTTAGTTGTTTCATTTCTCTTGATGGCGAAGATTATTAGATTATGACGGAATAGTTCAGAGCTATTGACATCTCTTTAATTCATGTGCTTATGTACAGTCTGGTTGCTAACTGGTTGTTGAAAAATCAAGTATTATTATTATTATTATTATTATTATTATTGATAATCTTAATTTGTTTTGGCAAACCTTTTTTTTTTTTTTTTAGAGTAATAGTGGATAAGTAAGACCGCCTAGTTCAAACCAAGGCTCAAACTTTTTTACCATGCCTCCCCGTGATGGTTTTATAATTTATTTGTCCCTTCCAAACCGCACTAGGCAGTGAGACTAGTCAAGTATTACTTTATATAGGGCTTCCCATTATGTTCTTTTATATAATGGATCAGTTGAAGCTTTTTTCCATGTGTTTACGTGTTGATAAAATCTCAGTATTTGCCCAAAAAGAAACCTAGAAGGGCCAAGCAAAAAAAAAAGAAAAGAAAAAGAAGATGACGAAACCTGCTAGGATGTTGTAGGTTCAGTGTATCTATTTGTTCTGTCATTTCCTTTGTTCATAACTAAACCTTTATGGATTTGTGAAATATTTACTACATTTTCACACATGAAGTAATATATTATTTAATATGTTTTCATGCATTACCAAATCTAAGCACACCAACCTGCCCAACCCACCCCCTGTTTTCTTAAGACCACCATTCCCCAATGAACAATCTAAGACTTCATTCTCATTAGAAAACCACCACCCACAAGCACATTTTTAGCTCAAGATGGGCTGACCTTAGGCACATGGACCAGGCGTCAGCCTTTGTTTGCATAAATGACTGATGCGGCACAACATTCCAGCCACTCAGAACATGTGTCCAATATTTTGCTGATTGGCTGGCCTGGCATAACTGTTATGCTTGTGTGGGATGGATCCAAGCAGAATATCATGTCTCTCAATTAAGTGGGTGCTTCCCTTGGACAAACTTATTCTGGTTCATCCTCACCATGTTGGGTTGGACAAGCTTCTTCCTAGGTTATCTTGGCCCATGAACATTCGTTTGAAAAACTTTTCAAGTGTTTTGTACTTTTCTCTCCCTATGACTTCCATAGTTTGACCAAGAGTAGAATTTTCAAAAGCTAAGAAATAATTCTTTGGGCTCTAAAATTGTAGGGAGCCACAGTGCATTGCCTAAAAGAAAATGTAGTTACTTGAGAAGGATGCATTTGGTGTCTGCATTATCTGAAGGGAGAAGACTATCACACAAGAGACATCTACCTAAAACTCCAACAAGCTGTGTCCAGTTTCATATTTTTAAAACGTTCTCTAAATGGGACCAAAAAGCAGCCCTTCTACTGATGTGTTACAACTTTCAACCATAAAGGTGATTCAAGGTGATTGTGAATTGTGATAGATGCTTCTCCCCATCTATAATGCTTAGTTCCAGAGTAACTATGCTTAATTCTCTCTTGTGATAACTGCAGGTACCTTTTACTGGTTTCTTTGCTGCTGACACAGTACATTCTTATGAGTTATTTAATCTATATGCAGGCACCGTACCAGAAAAAGCTGATGGACCTTAGCTTGTTAACAACTGAAGAGATACAGTGGGTGAATGCATACCACTCCACCTGTAGAAAGGTTTTGGCACCTTACGTGGATGAACATGAGATGGCATGGCTGAGCAGGGCCACTGAACCCATTATTACATAAGCTGTTTCAAGTGCCCACCCCTTCTCAACCACGCGGTTCCTCCTCTTTCACACCATTTATGTCTTTGCGATTCGAGATGAATCTGTTATCATCCCCACAAAATGATCCTTTTAGTACATTTCTGCCTTCACAAAACTATACCTGGCAGACCGTTTATCCTCTCTTTAAAATGTAGATTGAGCTTCATCATGATGGCCTTTTGGTCTCCATGCTGGTCATATGTTGAATACAAGGGTATAAATAAGTAAAGCAAGCACCTTCTGGTTATGTTGTCGAATTATTTCCTGATGCATCAGGTTGTGTCTTCTTTTTTTCTTTTTACTGCCACATGATGCATCGGGTTGTTTATTGTGCCTTAATGTGAAGGTTGTGCTGAAATCTCCATATATTGGAAAATCTATGCCAACCGATTCAGCCTACAGGAATGTTTGGCAACCATCCTCGCTGGGATAGGAATCCTCTATCTAGAGGATTTCTTCATTTAAGAAATCCTTGCTAGTCTACATTTGGAAACAGCTGTGGATTTGGTGGCTTGCAGAATCCACATTGTCCCTTTTCTTCTGAATCACTGGGACCTGTCGAATCCACAATCTTATCTTGGGGTGCAAACTATATAAAGTCACAAATCCTTCCCCTCGGCTATAAAACCCTCAAATTTGTGGTGGTCAACTTTTCGGTGAAAATAAACATTGGATTAGCATATATCCATTGGAAACTTTTTTTTTTTTTTTTTAATGTGAAAATGATATCGCATCAACGTGCCTTAATGGCCTTTAGAGAGGAAGAAAACATTACCAAATTAGGATTATCTTGTTAAATGGTTGCATCAGGTCAATTGTTTGGATATTCTACTCATTGGCACTGGGGATCCGAATGAATATTCTGATGCATCAGAACTGCAGACTCATCCATTCCTTCTAAGTTTGTACAATGTTGAATGAGATATTTTGTTTGTGAGGAAATTCCTTTCCCATCTCCCATAAGAGGCATTACAGAAGAATGGTTCTCAAGATGGGCTATTTCTTGGACAGCTAGGATCTTATCTACATTGTTCTTAGTCAGTGGCAGAGGCCATTGGAAGTTTTGAGACGCCCTTGGAGAAGGATTTGGAGGTGGGTAAAAAGGGCATGGAGCCTTATTGGTTTGGTAGTGCCATTTTGGAGGAATGCTGTCAAACTAATGGCCATTTAGCAAGGGTTAGGTGCTGCTATTGAAGGTGAATGCATTTGTCCCCTTTTAATGTCGTCTTTCAGCTAATCCAACATAGAAAAATCAAGATAAATATTTCATAAAAGCATATATCTGAACTACCACATGGCTCAAAGAGTCTGTTGTGTTCTTTTACAGGCATATTAAGCATGTCCAAGTCCAACCACTCTCAGCGGAATAGTTTTATTGGCATGAATATTGATCATTCTAGACTCTTTAGTAACCATCTTCTAAAACTCCATACAATGCATTGTTTACTGATCTGACCTGAGGTGCCACACTCAAATTGGAAACTTGGGTGGGTGGGACCATGATCGAACCTTTCTTCAGTTGGGGGCTTGTAGGGAATATAATTGGTGGTTGCAAACCATTTTGATTGGACCGTCCTGCCTCCTACCATTGCATACATTTTTTTTTTTTTTTAAACATGTAGCCAATGATTAGATGGTTTAAGACTATCCAGTCAGTTGGATTTTTCTCTTATTTAATGATTGTACACTTGATGGTCCAGACCATGAACCATCATTCATGTGTCCAATGGAATATGTTAGCATTTTTATTCTACTACAGGTCAAATGTATAAAATTAGTATAGCAATAGACCATGCCAATTCTGATTAACATAATCATTCATTTAATGATAGCAGCACCTCTTTCTTTTCCATAGATTTTGCCTTTTGGATCTGATCAAGTTGAAAACATCCTTACACATCAATGATATAACAATTATCACACTAAGAAGGTTTGTAACCCCTTTATTACTATATTGAGGGGGGCCCTCATGGAAACAAGATTTGTTTTTTTAATCCTCATATCCATTTCTATTAAGAGAAGAATTTGAGGATATCAAGGCTAATTTATGGCTAAGATATTGCAAATTGGTTGTCAACAATGTATTCAAAGTTCTTTTTTAAAAAAAAAAAAAAAAAAAAACTTTGACAAGAGACTACAATTTAATGATATAGTGCATAATATTGTATTAAACACATTATTAATCATATACGCACTCTTTTAGTAGGACCAATTCCCATTGGAGTAAAATTTTGGGACATCCCGTTGAAGGAGAGGGCATTCATTTTGAATGTTTCAAAGTTTCAATAAATGGGCCACATGGTGGAGTTCCACTACTTCACAAATAGGAAGCATGAGTGAGAGGCTTACAGGATCCGTCTTGACATTAAATGGAGCGGTAAATCATAACATATAAGATCACATATAGCCAAAATCATATAGCCAGATCAAGGTTGCAGCAGATGAGAATAGTTCACATAGATTACACGTTGTAAATGTGCCATAAATTGTATAGTATAGGGCCCATTTGGATGTGTAGAACTCCATTGGCCTGCAACTGTATTATTACTAGTTGATTATGGCAAAATGCAAACTATTGGTAGCTTATGGGACATTTGTTTACATTGAATTGAATTCTTAGAAATGATAAGAAATTCATCTCTATTAAAGTGGAAAAAAATAAAGAAATAAATGTTAAAATCCACAAATCGCCATCAAATAATGAACTCTTGGATAAAACAAATGCAGAGAAACTAGGGTATCGTATATAGCTCCTCCTTATATCATTCACTACTTACATCTGCAATAGGGAAATGCTCCTATGAGAGCAATATCTCTCACCATACTATGAGAGATAAAGGTAGAGCCCTCATATTTAAGTTGTTGGCATTAAATATGGATGTGAGGGCCACATCTTATCTCTCAGTGAGAGATACTCTCATAAGAACACATTCCATTATATATATATATATATATATATATATTTGAAACACATTTTACAATTAATTTTTGGAAATTCAATTCCATGGAAACAAATTAGTTTCATAACAAGTAAAAGGATTGTGTATTTGAGGAATCAATCACCACCCCTCTCAAATAGAGCAACATCAAGTATTTGCATAGCTGAGATTCACAGGTCACTTTTGGTAATAGGTGAGTAATCCGCAAGTTTAAAAATCTTATATCCTCTCTTTTAAGCTAAAGATTTTTACATTCCGTCAACGGGTGAAATCTGAATTTACAATTGGTAAATGTGAGTTTTCTGCTACTATGCAGAAAGTAAAGATCTTTTCTAGGAACATAGATGGCAACGATAATTCTCACTGTACTAGATTGAGCAAAAACTCTGCATCAAATCTCAACGACCAATGCCACAACACACAAACCGTTACGCAACGTAACGGTCGTGGTTCACGACGATAAAAAGAAAGTGCCCAATGCATTGTGCCAGAAGTAGCCGTTGTAGCACCCTTTTCATCCTTTTCGGCTCATCTGCTCCAACATCTTTTCCTTTTTCTCTGTCACGGTGTGGTGGGATGCTTTTTCGTAACGGTAGGAAACTTGAAATCAAAGCCATGCGCCCAACCGTTAGTTCTCCAACAAACGAATGCGACACATGGCCTAAGCTTCCCTGTTACTTACGTTGACAACTCTCTAAATGCCCCCACTACTTATTTTTCAGAGGTGGCTTGATCAAATCTGATCCGTCCAGAGGCACCTATCTCCTTCAGACCATTACTGATCTCAAATTTGATAATGAATCATGTTTTTCTCACCGTTGGATTCAACTACAAGAAATTAATTACACTACCCTTAGAACCAAGGAATTGGAATAGTGGGCATAACTGATATTAGACACACTTCTTATATATATCCACATGCAAGTCTATTTGTCCCTTTACTATTCTTCTTGATCAAGTCACCAGGTGGGCCACACATTGGGTAGTAGAAGTCTTCCAAGGGAACTAACCAACTAACTGCCTTTATTCTTATCTTGCATGAGAGGTGATCTTTTGCTCGTCAATCTAGACCATTCAGTCGATGACCTACTTCTTGGGTTGTGGTTGATCATCCAAATGTGATAATAAAACGTCTGATTTAAGAAATCATCCTAATGTGATCATTTATGTACTTTTTAGTTTAACCATGCAAGTAACTTGATCTGTGAAGGATGGAACCAATGAAACTCACAAGTTAGAATAGTTCAATTGGGGACAATATTCTCGTGCGCGCTATGCATTGTGCATTGGTGCTGGTCATTATGTTGAACATAGTGAAATTATGATGGTTTTGGCCTTTGGTGATGATCTTGATACGCGATCCAGTGTATGAGAAGGTCTTCCTATCAATAAGTGCATGTTGATGCATCCACTTATTTGAACCATTAATTTAGTGGGCCTAATGCAGGCGGCTAAGTATACTGAGCACGGAGTGGGAGCGCTGAAACGCTAAATTTTAAAATAATTATATGTTTGTAGCGCCTATACAATATAGTGCTTATATAGGTTTATAAACTATTAACTAATGAGTATAAATATATCTTATTCATATATTCAAGTATAAAAATGGAGAAAAAAAATTAATTTTACAATTTGATTACATAAAATAGACAATAATTAATAAGTTAGAATAAGTTTCTTTATTTAAAAGATAAATGTCAACTTTACAATAAAAAAAAAAATATAAACTAAAAATTTTGCACAGTTCACTTTATATTCGGTTGAATCGTCCTCCAAGGTTGGATTCGCTGAAAGAAAAAAAAAAAAAAAAAAAAAAACGCCGCAGAGTCCGCAAAGGTTGGGATGGGTTGGAGAATTAGGGCCCATAGCCAAATATTTCAGGTTATCCATCACCACCCAAATGGCTATCCTGACAGATGCACCAACCATCTGACAAGATAACATGTTGACCAAAAGTAATTAGTAATGTACATTTATTAAATCGATGCAGTTTCTTTTAGCATCTCGAAATCAAATGTGGCCCACTATTTCTACGGTCATGATTGCACAATAGATAGTACTTTTCAATTTTATTTTTGTAAGAGGCTTTAATTTCCAATGATATTTAAAAGACAGTTGATCAACCACATTAAGCGGTTACCAAAGCAAAAGGCTGAGGTTCATTTCGGGAAAGAGAGTAGAGAATCTGAGAATCTCTGAAGGGGAAGAAGCAAAGGAAGGAAGCTAAATTTAGATAGTAGTCCTAAATCATGAGCTTACATGGCTTCCAATAATACAGAAACAGGACAAAAACTAATATTTTCCAATAAGAACATTGCTTTCACATGGGGCCCAGGTGGGCTTCCATTTTGGACATCTATTCCAATGGAAGGCTGAGATCTAGATGATATGAGCTAACCCAGAGCTAAATCAAGTTTGGCCCTTATCAATCTCAATACTTGTTGGGCTTAGCCTTCAACCTGCATCAGCTGGTATCTAGAATCAACTGCAAAAGGGCTTGTTTGTTTAACATAATTGAATCATGAATATATAGAAATTGTAGGGCTTCTTTCCCCCCCCCCCCCCCCCTACAAATGGTTAAAATCAAATAAGAAACACCAGTTAGTTTTCAAAAATGATCATCAAATTATCTCCCTTCTCACAAAAAAATGAATCATGGGGAGGTTGGAAATCAACAACTAAGCACCACACTAGTCATTCAAATCTTATAAAAGATGGAATTGCATCTACATGGCCGCCTTGTATTCTTCACCCTTCACCCCTCACCTAACATCCTTCACATAATCACATCTCATCTCACCTCACCTCACCTCACCTTTACTGAAGTTCATTTGATGATGAACTCTTTAAGCATGCTATGCAAATAAAAAAAAAGTCCTAAATGTTAATGTCCCACTCATTTTATATTGTTATGAAAGAATTTACCCCAAACAAAGTTCATGTCCTATGTTAAGAATTCTCTCTTGTGGAAGCCTTGCATGTTGTTATGGAGGGATTCTAGTGAGAGCCTTTAATTCAAGGAGGATATGCTTTTGTGGACAGGCGGACTATGGAGTAAAACATCTCACACTCCGCAACCTTTGTTAATTCTCATGGAGAAAATCTTGCTTTCCATTTCCCACCAACGACATGTAAAACACATGATTAAGAACGCCGAATCTCACTCACAAATATAGCAAAGTTTCTCTTGATGATGAGCCAAGGTGGGATTAGTGATCTTTAATCCCAAATCTTGGAAGATTTATAGAAAAGCTCAGTGACATTTTTGTAAACCCACCTATAGTTCAAAACCCACCTTACCTTACCCACAAGATTCCACCGACACGTCAGCAAATCCACCGGCTAAAACCGGTCACTAGTCCGAAGTCGGTTTTCGTCCTACTCTTTTAAAACGTCCAAAACCCCAACCGTATTTCTTCCACTGTTGTTCTTCCGCTTCATGCGCTTCTCGAGCTCTTCAAAAAGACAAAATCCTTCGAGATTTCTCTCGACCGTTTTAGAGAATTCTCCCCCAAACCCAGTCTCCAGATCACGAAGGACACGTTTGGCGAGGCGAAATCGGACCAACCGAACCAGTTTCAGAGCTTTCCACACGATTTCAAGGTAATGCAGCTGAAATTTCCTTCCTTTGGGACCTGAGATCTTGAAAAACGGTGCAGTTTCAGGGAATCTAGGGTTTTCTAGACCAATGTCTGAGTCTGTTGAGTCCCCCCCGAACGCGAATCGGCCTGGTTCAGCTCAGACTGGGAAGAGAACCGGGGTTTCTTCGAGAGTTCGGGAATCTGGGAAGGAGGCGAGTTCGAGGAATTCTATGCGTACTAGGGTTCCTAAGAATCAGTCGTCGGAGTCTGTTCTCCGGTGTAATGTTTCGGCCGACGGCTCCTGTTCATCGGATTCTTCCGGGAGCTTCTCGTCGGTGCGGTCGGGGAGTTTTAGGGGTAGGAGGAAGCAGAGCGGCGTGAAATGTGGGAAGGTTGCGCCGGATGGCGTCGAAACGTTGGAGATGTTGAAATCTGTGTCGGCTATGGAGAAGAAGAGGTGTGGGTGGATTACTCCGAGTTCTGGTGAGTCCCTAATCATACTTCTTTTGTTAAATTAGATAGCTTTTTTAGTGTTAAAAATTTGAATTTCCATTTAATTTGAGGTTTAAGGGACAAAATCTTATATATGTAATGTATACCCATGGACTGAATGACTGGAAATTAGATCATGGCTCGTTTACTTCTGTTGTTTTTATAATTTTTTTTTATTATGATGATGCCTGGAAAGTGGAAACAGAATTGATAATCTGAGTGAATCGCATTTGTGATATGCGGTTTTCCATCTGGAATTGATGTGGAGGAGGTTTTAGGTCCTACTGGAAATTTAAGGGAAGTTTGGATGGAAAAGCCTCCTACCCCACAGCACAATTTTGGATGTACCCTGTTTAAAGATGGTTTCTGTAATTCATTTCATTGTTTTTTGATTTAACCTGTTGCTTGAAAGTTCAGATCCTTTTTTCCCTTCAATTTTTGTGCTTAATTTCTTGGGCAAGCGCCGCAAGCCATTATAGGTTTCTAATTCAGCAGAAAAATTTCATAGATTGTGCTTTAGTGCAGAATTTATGGAGGGGGTTGGGCAGTGTTTGCTGGAGAGACAAGGTCCTTATTTGGGAAATGAGGATACTTACTGTGCACGTGGATGTATGCCTATAAGTGGGTCTGTTGTGTGCCATGGTTTTGAAAATTGGCCGAGTCAACTCGGACTCGGGTGGAGTGACTCCCTTGGCCAAGTTGACCACTATTGGCGGAGTCTACACTTTTTTTACTCGGTCAAAATAATGAGTTATTGGGTGCGACCGGTTAACTTGGCTGAGTCATTCCAGAATTTTGAGTGCAGCTCAGCCTGAAAGGTTTTTGGTGCAACTCAGTCTAACTCGGTTGAGTCATATTAGACTCGGTTGATACAACTTGACTCAAGGGCGACTGAACTGCACCCTGCGTCTGAGATTTAAAACCTTGGATGTGTGTGGTGTTTATGTGTGGGACAAGGTTTGTGTGAGTTGAGAAGTTCCTTTTGGCCATGTGGATTGTGGACCAAGGGTTGGCTGGTCCCCGTAGGATCATCCTGAACTTTGATTTATGGACCCAAAGTTTAACAGCTTTTAACACTTGATAAAATCCTTCTTTTAATGTCAATTTTGGATGCTTGCTAATTCATGGGGGATTAGATGAGCGTGAAGGGCTTGAATTGATCGATTGGCAGGCCCTTAGGGGGAACCTTATTATGCAAATTATGGCCCTTTCTTTGGAAATTTTTGTGGGACTTTATAGTATTTTATATTTAGATTTTTGGAGAACGAATCCTCTGCCATTCTTGCATGGGTGTTTCCATGCTCATTACTTTCATTATCCCACACGGGGACACACTACCAAAACCCAACCTACTCATATCATATGCCCCCATAAATGGGCAATGGCTCAAATCTCACTCCTGTTGAAGTGATTTACACCATTGGGTATATGAATGGCTTGGCGGTCACAACTGAAGTTATGAGCATGTAAACTTTTCATGAGGTCAGCAGGACAAGGATCATTTCCCATGTTCTTGCATTCATGTCATTTTCTTGCTTATGTAATCAGCGCAAATTACTGATTTGAAGAGGAGGAAGAGGAAGGCATCTGTTCACAGGACGTAGATCCAATCCAGACTTCAATAATGGTTTTGTTGAACCTATGTAGGGCCGGCGGTGAGCCACGACAAGGGCGGACCTAAGGTCCGCTCGTCTCGGCCCCGAAATTCTCAATATCAGACCCTTGCCCAGTTATTGCAAAATATGCTAAGCCTGAGGTAGCAATTTTTACTGAAATTTACTAATTTCCATTACTAATGAGGAACTTAGGATCATTAATTGAAGTAATTTTTTCAGCCCTACCCCATTTGTGTCCCCAGAGGTTTCAGTGTCAAACCCATGCCCAGTTATTGAAAAATACAAGAAGCCTAGGGTAGCAGTTTTTTTATGAAATTTACTAATCTCTATTACTAATTTGGAAGCTAAGCTAGGATCACTTATTGAAGTCCCCAACATAGTTGCACTAAGGCTTTGTTGATGATTATTATTTACGATCATTAACCGAAGTAATTTTTTCCAGCCCTACCCCATTTCTGGAGTATGAGATGTTCAGATTATCTAGCAGACTAGTAGTCTAACTGGAGAAGAGCTTACTAGGCCCTAAGGGCCTGTTGCCAATTGGCTCATATACCTTTCTATGCGCGAGTCAAAGCAGGCTGGGCTGTAAACCTTGACAGGCCTTTGTTGCCCATCGATAGACCTATCCCAATGTCCCAATAAGCTGTCCTAAAGGAGTTGTTGAAGAACACGTTATGGTAGATTAGGATGATCATATACCTATTAACCTTGCATGTTCAGTTGAAGAACTCTATACATGTTGCTTCTCAGGAAGCAGAAGATAGCTATATGAGTAAGACAATATGCAGTATGTTGCAATTTAGGAGAATTCAGGAACTGTGGTCAGTTCAAACCAAATGAACTTTTTGCAAGAAAATTATAGAATGCAAAGTCAAATAATTTCACCATATTTTCAGAATATCGTCAAAATCAGAGAATTTCTGCCTTCCTCGAGATCTTACCCAAAATGTCCATATTTTTCAAAGATTTATATTTTGGACAAAGTTCTTTTTGTATTTTTATTTTATTTTTCTCTTTTTTAAGTTCTTCATTTTGACTAGATTTCCCAATATTCTCTACAAAACCCCAAGTTCTTGAAAAAATTACCGAGATTTTCCCAAGATGAGAATTGCCCAAATCAAAACTTTGGGATGGTTCGAACCATGGTTTCCATCTTTGTTAACTTAGGTTTGAATCAAGTGCTGCTGAAATTATACATGCATATGGAGCCTGTCCGGAGGTTGTTCGCTCTCAGTTCTGAACAAAGTGAAGCATATCTTAAGATTTTAACAGTAAACATTTATAATTAGTTTACTTGATAAGGGTGGTCCACAACAAGGTAGTGGACAGTTTGGCTAAACAGGGGGATAGGGATGATTCCCTTGTTGCTAACAGTCTGTACTCTGTAGTTTCAGTTTGCTTTCTTATATTTTCTTATATGATGCTCTTATATCTGTGCTAGTCTCTTTTGATTTTGGTTCAGTTGTATTAACTATGTACTTCTCCTCTTTATTTTTAATCCAAATCGGTGATCTAAAAGAAAAAGGGAATGAAAAGTTTAAAGCTCAGTCTGTCACTCTACATGTCACTTACCATTGCCAAAAAAAAATGAATTAGAATGCTAATAAGTCCTACTTATTGCATGTGACTACCTCCTATATGGCCTTTTTCACACCTCTCCTCATCATTTAAGTCCTGATATTTCTTTTTGTTAAGATTTTGTTGTAGAATGGAGGGGAGATGTAGGGCGGGGCAACGCAAAGATGGAGAGATAGGGGATAGATCTGTCATTACATCTGAAAATTGGCCTCACACCAAACTCCAATTCAGGAGGCAAAAAATGAGAGAACTTGGGGAAGATCGCTAAGCTTCAATGTTGATAATCATAATCTTAGTCTAAGGAGCCAAAGAGGCTTTACATCATTATATAGGAATATAAGAAAACCTAGAACTAATCCGAACCATCCAAACACATTGATTGCCAAGATTAAAACATCCAAAGTAGAAATATGATTAGTCATAGACAGAGGGGTTACATGAATGAAAAGAATAAACCATAATTACATTTAATCTCAGAATGGAATGGACACCGATATGGACATTGACGAGACACATGTAGAATGCTAAACATGTGCTGTTTTCTTCTTCAGCATTTAAACTAATCCCAAAAGCATAGGGGGGAATTGAATGGTGAAAGAATTTATGTCATGTTGGACCAAAGGTGAAAAATGGAAGAATGGTACTTTGGAGGATGTGATTATGCATAAAGCTTATACTGAAACTTGTAGTTTATCACTGCCTGAATGCTACATAAAGCCCTAAACTTTAAGTTTCTTAATTTGTCCTGTTCATTACCCCAATTGAGTTTCTTAAAGCATGTTATATGTTTTGTTGAAAAACTGCAATACTTACTCCTAAGTTTTTGGATATTTTTGTTTCATTCATACAGATCCATTGTATGTTTCCTTCCATGATGAAGAATGGGGAGTTCCAGTTCATGATGATTCAAAGTTATTTGAATTGCTTGTTTTATCAGAAGCATTGGGTGAACTCAGCTGGCCAACCATTCTTAGCAAACGAGACACTTTCAGGTATATTAATATCTCGTGTGCCAGTTGTATTTTTGTCTTATAGGAACATCATTTCCCTTAGTTTAATGAAAATTGCATTTACTGGATCTTACTGGCAGGAAGCTGTTTGACAATTTTGACCCAGTATCCATAGCTGAATTCAGTGAGAAGAAAATATTATCATTGGCAGGAAGTGGTAGTGTGCTGTTATCCGAGCCCAAGCTACGGGCAATCGTGGAGAATGCAAGGCAGATACTTAAGGTAAAGATACCCACTAGCGGTTGAGTTGTTCCTAGAATGATGGAATCCAATCTCAATCTGCAAAATGGACAGGCATGCATCAAGGAATTTTGAAATATGTACTCCTATTTAATGATCTTTCATCAGTAATATTTCATTTTTTATCAGCCATACTTGTTTTGATTCTTTATCTTGAAACATTCCTATCATCCACTGCGATGCCAGTTGCTACATTGTATGCTCTATTAAGCAAGTAGTGCCACTAGTTTAACTGAAAGTTATTGAAAATATTCCCACCACCTTTACAGCTAGCATCCTGATTCCTGACTGAGCTAACCTTCCCTCCGCCCCCGCCCCCGCCCCCGCCCCCCCCCAAACAAAAAATAAATAAAATAAAATAAAATAAATAGAATCGTAACTGATAAAGGGGAGGGGAAAAAAGAGTAGAAAAGCAGCAGGCAAAGAGAACCTTATTAATCTGTAACATCCGTTAAACTGTCACATCGGTCAAACTGTCACTAACATCCAGTATTATCCCATAGCAAAGTCTAAACAAATTACTCTTGCACATACAGAGCCCAAACCCAAAAAAAAAAAAAAAAAAAAGAAGAAAAGAAAAAAGTTGACTCTTCCACAAACCTCAAATCCCAAAACCTCAACCCACATCCAGAGATTTGTTGTAGTGTTCCTTGTGGTAATATCCTCTGCTCACGGGCCTCACTGGTTTACCTTATTGCCCCCTGTTGCCTCTTTTTTTTTTTGTTCATCTCTGTTGATGACTCAAAAGTCGTTCTTATTAAATTTTCTGCCCATTTTGTTATTTACAAGGGTGATTTCAGTTCCTGTACAACCTTTATTGATCATCTTTTTTACACCTCTTTCAAGGATATAGTACTCATCCCTCACGTCCAGTTTCAACAAATGTCGAGTGAAACTTTCACATCGGAATCAGCATTTTGCTTCCTTCCATTTTCGTTCTTTTGATTTCTTTGCCATAGGAAGGGCAGGCTGCCTTATTTTTGACCCTCAATCGAGTGAAAATCTGTGGTTTCATCTACCGCGGCATTGTTATAAAAGTAGTTGGACTCAGTGCTTAGGTTTCAAGGAGCAGGTATAGTTGCAGTGCCTCATTATGCTGTTGCTTAGAGCCTTAGACAGTCAGACGCAACAAATTGCATATTCAATAATTTCTGACTCGTTCTTGTTGTGTGTCATCTAATTGCCTATATATTGTTCAAATGGGGTCGTTGCACTAGTATTTCTATTTATTTATTTATTTTTTGGAAAGATGTTTTATATTATTACCAATAGATAACACTTGTACCTAGACTGTGATGATGTATCATCATTAAGATTCTGTCTACAATTTATAATAGGAAAGAGCCGTGACTCATCAGCTACAATTCCAAGAATCTTATACAAATTTCTGGAAGTGAAAATCACAAGAAAATATTTATCCATCATTACTGCCTGGTTGCACCAATTCCTGATGTTGATTTGCTGTTAGACATTATATAGGTGGGCGGGGCCTAGTCAATGTATGAGAACCATAGAAGAACAAAAATGATCATAATAAATAGTAACTATATTTAAGAATAATAATTATCATTTGGTAATTTTTTATTGGTAAACAGTAAATATAGTTTTTTTTTTTTAAATTGTTTATTTTTCATCAGTTTTTTTTTTGACCACCATGCATCTGTCAAGCCCTATATACTTTGACATTCCACCCTCAACAAACTTCCATAAAAATGTCTCCAACCTACACAATAAGAGAACATTAAATCCTCTGCTAACCAATTTGACTCTTTGTAAATGCACAGGTTAAAGAGGAGTTTGGATCCTTCAGCAACTACTGTTGGAGGTTTGTCAATCACAAGCCAATTGTGAATGGATTCCGCTACGCACGTAATGTGCCAGTCAAAACACCAAAAGCCGAAGTCATAAGCAAGGATATGATGAAAAGAGGCTTCCGTTGTGTTGGACCGACAATTGTCTATTCATTTATGCAAGCAGCAGGGATCGTGAACGACCATATTTCTAGCTGTTTCAGATACAAGGAGTGCCATCCCAATGTCAAAAAAGATTGCGCAGCCGAAGTTGAGGAGATGGACAAATTAGTGAAATCAGCAGAGCAAGCCTGCTTGTTACAAGCATGACTGATGGGTTGCTGTTTTCCTACAACTAATTTACCTTGCAAGCTGTTGTGCTTATGTGAGAGGTGTAAAAGTATGTATGCTATATGTGTGTTGTTTTTATGTCTTCCAGGCTTGTTTTCTCTTCCTTTTTTTTTTTTTTGTTTACTTGGAATCAGAATCAAGTAATGTTTTCTTGAGGCATAGTCTTTAAGGCACTGCTCTGATTAGGGTCTTAATACTGAACTAGTTACTAATCTACTGTAATATGTTCTTTGATCATATGGTAATAATATAATTGATTCTGTAAGAGTAGCTTTCATCTCCATCAAACTTACTTCCAATTAACATATGGGAATCTGGTCGTTGGGGGCAGATAAGGTTTAGCAAGTCATAACCACCGAACTTGATGGTTGACTGCTGTGGAATCTGAAATGACCTGTAGGCATGTGTGACATTTGAAAAGATTACCTCTGCATACAAAGAATTCCTCAGATTGGAAAATGCATCTGCCTTCTTTTTGTGTGGCCATAAAAACCTTGGAAAAAATCCAATCATAGGTTAATTAAAAGCAGTGGATGATTAAAGGTTAAACGATTTTATATCCTTGCATTAATTTTTGCTAGGTACCAGTTTTTTATTTAGTGGAAATGGTTGTGTAATGCCTTACTTCAGTCACTGTCTTTTTTTTTTTTTTGGTAGAAACATCTTGTTGATGTTAGGGTTATTTAGGAAAAAATATTTTTTTATTGTCTTTATATCAGTAATGAAAAAATTCTTTAGGAAAAAGGAACAAAAGAAAAGCACCACCACAAGGGGGAAGGTATAAAACCCTTGTACCAATGCCCTCCTCAAAATAATAAAGAAGGGACAAAAAAAAAAAAAAAAAACCTCAAACCTAACACACCTTAAAAACCAACAACAAAACATCCCTATCCATCCAAACCTTGCTTGGTCAATGAATTCACCAAGTCGTGACCCAAATGTTAAACATGTCTATTTGAAGTGGTTGAATACAAATGACACTTGACGTGCTTCGGTGATTGCCATAATGACACTTGAATTATATCTTTTTAGTGGAAAAAAAAAGGGGGATGTGATTAACCATTATCATATATAATATCACTAAAAGGGCTAACCCCATTCACTGTCATTCACTGCTTTGGTAGCTGATTTTTTGTAAAACTGATTTGACGAATGGACAATAACATCGGATAGGCTGATTTTTGTGAGTTGGGGTCATTGGGCAACATCATGCCGCAGGTAGTGAATACAAGCAGGGCCCCTTCCCATGGGGATATTGACAGAATATTGACACCATTTCCCATTAATTAGGGCTCGCTGAAGATGAAAAGACAGTTGCACTTATGATCAATGTCCCTGACTAAATTGAACTATCTATTATGAGTCTGTTTAAAGCTTCCTTGAGTTGTACTTGTCCCACCACATCTACATACATATTGGCATTCAAATTGGGCAAAATGCATATTATTAAGTAAACACAGATGACGGGAGTCAAGTTCAAATTCACTGGATTATAGATCTACTTACTCGGGTGTTTTTCATCTGCATCTTACAAGCTAATTCAAAGAGTACCCTCAACTCCTCCAAAATATGAAATTGTTGAGCTTTTGAGTCCCCCCTCTGGTTGCCATCTTAAAATCTCATCAGTAACTTCCAAACAGATGCAACTGGCAAACACAATTTGAGAGTTTAGATTCAATGGGTTCAATCAAATACAAAACACCCTCAGCTTAGACAGTAGAGAAAGTAATATTTTCAGGCTGTGGGGGGCATTTTAGCCCCTTCCAGCTGCCCCCATCACAAACATAGGGCAAAGGGTCATTAAATTGTTTGGTAGATGACACCATCAAACTGAGATAGCTCACATGGTCTCTGGACACATCTCACATGGAAAGGGGCCTCGTGCTCCACTGATGCTCTTTGACCCAACCAAGGCTACCACGTGCTAAGAAAACAACGTTGCACCCATTTGGATAAGAATCAAAAGAACCCAACCCATCCCAGCATGACCAATAATAATACATGGGCTTGTCTAATTGCAGCATCCCTCAATTCTGTTCCATAACCGCACAACCACATGGTCCACAGAAATCATAATCATCTTTAATCACGTGAACAAGCAATGTTTATACATCTTACACAATCACCCTCACCTGCTAGGTCCACAAAAAAAACTTACTTCTCCTGGAATGGGCCTTTACCACTGGACAGCAGGGCCCAGCACCTGCTATCACACAAACCCTGGGATGGGAGGGCCCCATCATGAGTCTCTAAGCTATCATGATCAAGATGATCCACACAGTCCAAGCAGGAATCATTTTCCCCAATCCACCTTTTGATAGTAAAGATCATTGGATAAAAAAGTACATGGCCTGCATTTGGTAGTGGTGGAAGGTTTCACTTTAGCTCCATCTCATTGAGGAAAAAAAAAAAAAAAAAACAAAGCTTCCCCTAAATTTCAATCATCTAAGATAACAATTGCTTCTGCAACAGAGAAAGAGAAAATGAATACATGAACAAATTATACAAGCATTTCATTTCAACTAGTGGGAGTTCTTTTCACATGTTTGCATGAAACAAATGTATTTGATAACATAAAACTCATGCATCCATCTTGTCTTTCCAAGGAGACAGGACCTAAGAACTTTCAACTATCATGACCATCATGACCAAGGGTTTCTACATTTGAAGCTGATTAAAAATATCCCAATAACAAACCAAAAAGGTCCGATGATAACAGTAAAAGGGAAAAAAATTGCCTAAAGAGGATGGAAGTGAAGGAAAAACAAATAAAGCTCCCACACCCTTCATGTGAGGATCATTTACAAACCTTAACAGCAACTCTCACAGATAGTCAGGGAAAGATCTCCAGATGATGCGTCAAGGTGTGTAAGTAAATGCCAGAGTCCAAAGTGAAAATGAAAGAGATAACTGCTCCCAGATTCAATCTTGGTTCGGTGAAAAACAGAACTCAAGATATCCATGGGAGCTCTTCTTCTCTCGTCAATCCTCCATCCATATAGCATAACTATTAACTAAGACAGCTAGCATTTGTGCTTTCCACTTCCCAGTGTCAGCTCCAAATCTTCAACACCAATCTCATCATGAATCCTCTCCCCCTCCCAAGGTTTCACCCTGCAACTCTCAAATTCAAACTCCGAACCCCGACCCCTTTCTGCTGCTGACCCCCACCCAATTCCTCCAGCCAAGGCCCCAGATGGAGAGTTCTGCTGCATGGCAGAATTGACAAGATTGAAGGTGGGGGACGTAGGAGCAGCCCCGGCAGGTGCAACTGTCTGGAAGCTGACCCACCTCCCCGAATCGACGGTGGAGGCATCGGACTCATCACATTCAGGTATGGTTGCAGGGGCAAAGAGGTGGCGGCGGGTGGGGCTAGAGGGCGCGGACGCAGCAAAGAGTGGGTGGCGGAAGGCAGCCATAGAGCCATTAGCGAGCGATTCCCAATCAGGTTTTAGCTTGGGGCCTCTGGAGGTGGGGGAGGATAACGGGGGAGTAACCGGGGCGCTGTTGGAGATTCGGAGAGGGGGGAGGGAGGAGGGAATTGTGGCGAGGTTCCGGAGGAAAGGGAGAAGATAGGAAGATGCATTGCCATCGAAATGGGAGGGGCTTGGAAAGGAAGATGATGAGGGGCTGGCATGGTATGAAGGAACTGGGCTTGGAAAGGAAGAAGACTGAGGGCTTGGTTGGCGTGATGAAGATGGAGTTATGTTTGTCGATGCCCCTGCAATTTCAGATGGAGGTGGTCTGCATCCCTGAAACAGTAAAAAATAAAAACAGAGGGTCTGTTAAAACGAGAAGTATAAAGTCATGATCTTGATCTTTTGATTAAATGAATGGATTAAACAGCACACACTGCTCAATCAATGAAAAACCCATTTCTTGTTGGAGATAAGAGGATGTGATTTTTTTTTCCTCCTTTGTCTTTTTTACGCGAGTGTTGAAACAAAGCCAAATAAGGGAGTCTTGATGAGATCTGAAGCTTTCAGTCGTGAATGTGGATGATTCATTTATTTTTCATGAGTTGAAATGAGGATAAACATCATTCCATGACAGATCTAGGAAAGTTGTGGAGCAAAAAAAAAAAAAAACAAGCAAGATTCAGTGAAAAAGGGGAAAACCCCAAAGAGGAAAGAGGCATATGTTGCTAAAAAAAAAAAAAAAGAAGCAAAACTATGGAAGAAAACCCTAAATATCTGCATGATTTTGGGGCTTTCCTGTGGAAGCACAAGTACAGAACAAATAAAAACAGATGAAGTGATGTCCAGGTCGAGATGGGGAAAAAACCAACACCAGGGTCAGGTGGTTCTCAAGATCAAACCAAATAAAACTCTTTAAAAAAAAAAAAAAAAAAAAACTAGGAAGAGTGAAGTATACAAATCTAGACAAAAGCTTCAGCCATTTCCCTCTCAAAGACAATGCTAGATTTGAAAGGAAAGCCTTCATTCCAAAATGAGAACAAGTAAAGAACTACTATACTAGTAGAAAGCAAATAAATCCCCCAAAAGCCACACATCAAAAGGGGCAAATTCAAAGAAAGAAGAAACCTAGAAAAAGCAAAAAGATAAAACAAAATCCAATAAACTCCAATTTCCATAACCCAAAAGAGATCTAATCAAATGCATCCATAAACCCAAATCCAAAATCAACCCATGCAACCAATAACCCATAAACATAACAAAAGCAAGCCCATCTCAAACAACACCCATCAAATCCCGGATAGACTAAAAAATGAGAAACAAAACAACAACAACAACAACAAAAAAGGACATTTTACAACAAACCCAGCAAAATGGAATACATAAATGAAGAAATCCATGATACTACCTTCCGATAGGTGGTTCCATCTTCTTCAACGGCCCAGCCAGCTTCAGCACAGAGGGCTTTCAAGACCTCGTTGTTGTCGCAGTGCTTGGGGAGCTTGTAATTCCCCTGCGCCCTCAGACCAGAGTAGATCTTCGCTGCAATGGCCCTTCTTCGCCTCTCCCTCCTCTTATTGTTCTCTCTCTCCTTCCAGGTCGGCAGTCGACCCGACCCACCTCCTCCCGTCGTCATTACAATCTCTCTCTACTACACTCTCTTCTCCCTTCTTCTTCTTCTCCTTATCTGGGATCTGGGTTTGGACAAAAACACCGATTTGCTATCTGGGGTTCTCTTCTTTTTCCTGTAGAAGATCTAGGAGAGATGATTGGTTGTTTTTCCAACTTTCTTCCTCTCTTCTACTCTCTATTCCTCCTTAACTAAACAGGTTTCGGTTGAGAAGGTGATTTGGGTAAGTGACTCCTTGGATTTTTAGGTAAAAAATCACTAGGTATTTGGTTCTGAATCCTTTGTTCTTCTCTCTCTCAGAAGAACGAGAGAGAGAGAGAGATGATTAGGTAAAGAAGGCTACTTTTCTCTTTCTATCAGTTCTTCTGTGTGTGAGAGAGTTCTGCTGCCTCACGAGGAGTAAGCTTTCTTTATTGCAGAGAGGTGAGATTAGATTCTCTTTTTCATGAGAGAGAGAGAGAGAGAGAGAATGGATAGAAAAACAGATGAAAATGAGGTGTGTTTGGGTGTGCATGCCAATTACCAAATCATGGAGAGTGTGGAAGACTGAGGAAATAATTGAGCTTGTGATGAATGAGGCTGAGGTGGGCCATGTTTTTTGGACTTATGATGAGAAAGTGGGCCATGATGTTTGGACGGAGGATGTGGGACATTTGGGGAGATTTTGAAGGTCTTAATCTATGGTTATTTTGAAGAAAAATTGACTACACAATACAATGAGGACAGGAACACGTGCACCCATTTCCCCAGGTCCCAACAGTCCAACACCACCCCCACAGACCATATGCTAGTCTACTACACTAGCCGTCAATCCCAATCAGTTTAGTTTCCTTGGACTCTAATGATGGATGGGGATCCAGGTCCGGCTACATTTGGACTGACTTGCTCTTATTCACACTCTCTCCACTATTGAGAATTTGAGATGCCCCAACACTGGGCATGTTTATGATCTGCAGTACTAATTGTGTCATTGTGGAGATTAATTGAGTTTGATATTAGCTTCTGATTCAGAAAAGATTATAAATTATATTTAGTTAGGGCTCGTTTGATTGTAAGCATTTTCAAAAAATTTAAATGCAGCCAACCCTTCCGGTAAATTTCAAAAGTGCTCAAGGCCTAGTACCATTTTGAATTCTAGAAGTTCAGAGTTACTGCTTCCTATAATACGTGGATCTGTGTACTACAATATTGTTGTCCTCATCAAGTCACCTAATATGTTAGAAATGTATCAAAATAATACATGATTATCAAATTTAACAAGCTCCTTGGAACTTGAAAGGGAACCATTGCATTAGAAATCCAATGAAGCATACAAGAGTAATATAGAAACCTTACAATTGCCATGTGAGGAAGAATTTTGGATTTGAAATGATGGTTTGAATTTCAGCAGTACAAAAGATAGACTTAAATTTTCGTCTTCGAAGATTTCCAAAGGGAGTTATGTGCACTGTGCAGGAAGAAGGAGGAAGGTGAAAATGAGATTGCAAGGGATTAATAAGAGTAAGGGTTAGGGTAGGAAGAAGAAAAAGAATTCGGATAGAGGTGATTCTTGGGTCATGACTTTATGAATGCAATTTTTTTTTAGTGCTCTCTCTCTCTCTCCCCCATTGGTGCACACTGTCAAATTTATTGTCCATAAGTGTTATAATAAGGGATCATATTCTAATCGTTTATGCGGTTAAGGAGGTACCTCATTGTTGAGCTAATATGGATTGTCATTTTCCACATTAGCTGGAAGTTCCAAACGTAGTCTTTTTTCTCACCTGGTTATTGGCAACTTGCTATAGGCTGTTATAGGATTTCAACTTCTTATATCATATAAAGAGGGGTCGCTAAGTGGCTAGGATTCAATTCTTGGGCTCTTATTCCTACGGAAGCATACTTCTTTTCTATGCCGGGTTCTCTTGTGGGCCCCGCCCCCTTTGCTAAATTAAGAAAAGAAAAGACTTAAACCGCCAAACGTGGGCGTATCTACATGATGAAAATTTTAATTAATCACCCGGAAACTTAAAATTGAGTTTTTAATTCAATTCTAATTACCACTTTATACTCTATTTTATTTACACTCAGTTTTATGCAAGCATCTAAAGCAAATTTAAAACTGAAGATTTGCCTTTTTCTTTTATAATCATATAACAATGTATACTTGTCTATTTTTTTCCCATTTTTTGCCAAGTTGCAGAAATAAGGAAACCTGCCCCCATTCAGAATCCATTCCTCCTGGGTGAAACTGTGGGCAGGTGAAAGTGATTCCAACTGTGCTATCCACAGCAACAGCAGCCACTGATTTCCAAAGTACACTCATCATTGCCAATGTAAGATTGGTTAAAAAAATTCATGTAATCCCACCTCTGCCCTTTGCCAACAGCTGACTCCATCATGGTTGGATTAGAGGATCAAATATAATCCTTAGTGTGGGCCCCCACTGGTCGACTCCCCTTCCCTAATGTGGGCCCCACGATATGGAGAGCCTGGAAAGGAAGGAAAACAAGTCTGCCTCCAGAAAGCAGCCAACGGTCGAGATCAATGGATCTGACACGAACCCCTTTTCCCCCTGTGCGTTTACCTCACCCCAAGGCATCAAATTCACGTGAAAGTGATTCCCACCCCCACAATCTCTGACTCCCTCATCCCAAACACCACCTTTGACCCTAAATCTTGGAGTGTGATGTGAGTTACTCTTTCCTTTTTATTCTTAAAATGACCTCCAACACTCATCTAATAACGCTTGTGCCCCTCAAAGAGAACAAAACTGATCTATTCAGGAATGTATCAGTGGGCCCCACCCTTGATAGGTAGGGTCCATGAGCTTGAAAGGGCCCACGCCATGTAAATTATGAATGCCCTGTTCTATGATTTGATCAAGGATGGCTTGAACAGATTTTGATGCCACTTTACCGACAAGTGTTATCATCAGATGGGCCATCCCATTCCTTTTTAAGGACCACCCACAAGGTTCAACAAGGGTCCCACAATGATTGACCCAACAAGGCCCCCACCATGATCCGGACTATGTTGGACTGGTCTACCATGTGGTGGGACTTGGGTCTTCCAAGACTACATAGTACATGCACATTGCTCCAGTCCAAGTGAATGGGACAGAGGTAGAGGCATCTTTTTGTCGGATTTACACTGCACAGTAGACGTCGACTGCCATTAGATTTAGAACCTATTTTATCTTAATAAATTGATGAAGTGGATGTCTTTCACATAAAAGATTTAGCTATATTTTGGAACCGTTTGTTTGCATGAAATTGTATTCGGGGAGTAATTGTAAAAAAAAAGAAAGATGAGGATTTAGAACGTTTTAAATTTAGCAATTGTGAATCTTTGATGATTTGGGCCAATTCGACAACATCTCATATGATTTAAAAATCTTTAGTTCTATGAATTGACACACAAATTCTAATTTTCTCACCTATACTATTGCTGATACATACTATTAACGATGTGAAATCATCAACTATATAAAATGCTCAGTGAATAAACCTCAAATATGTGATGATGAAGATCCTTCGAATTTATAAATTCCATACCAGTTACCAAACTTGCCTTGGCGTTCAATTTCATAAGGCTATTGGGTGATGGTTTTGTGATCCTTTCACTTCTCTATTGATTCATTTTCCATTTAAGAGAGATTATCTAACGGTCATTTTTCTTTATCTTTGCTTTTTTAAATGACAGCTTCTAGAAGCATTTCTTAAAAATTCTATATGGGGAGTTTTTTTAATTTTTAAAGTAACTACTATTAATGCCAAGGACTCGAAACAAGCAAGAAAAAACTATGACGGAAGCCTACCAGAATCTAGCCCATACAAATCATTGAAGGCTTAATCAAAATCCCACATTAGTCAATTTATTGATGAGCATTGATGTTACTGTCTCTAGGGATACACCATTTGGGGAGATAGTTTGATCATGATTAATTTCTATCTTTGTGTTTGTTTTTTTTTTTCAAATAACCACTTTTAGAAATATATTTTTAGAAGTTCTAATTCAATTAGATGGAAAAGATGGGCCCTTATTATTGATTTTTTTCTCACATTAGAGACTCGCACTCACGCATTCTCATGCACCCATGAGACCCATCCATATCCCTTATCAGCTTAGAATTTTATACTAATAGAAATGAGTTATGCAATTAGATGAATCGAGGTAAATCTTCTTGTATTGTAAAGAAAATGGAGTTGGTCATTTTATCAAAGTGATTCCACACCTCTTATCAGCATTCAGTTCTATGGGCTCTTTTTCTTTCTTTTTCATTGATAGAGCATGAGTCATGGTTTTTTACTTTTTACCACTCTCACTGACTTCAATTTTGATTTGAATCATTCAAATTTTTTATTGACCCATCAACTCCTAAAATATTTATTTAATCTCTTAAGTTTTTATAGCTTTTGAGACAATGAGAATTCTTAATATATTTACTTATGTAAAATTGGTACTTCCAAACAAACATATTAATGTGCTTCACGCGTGTAAATTTTATACAAGCAAAACTCACATATACAATATTTTAAAAGAGAGAAGCTCAATAGGGCCCTAAATTCCAAAGTAATAGAAGTCAGAACACCATCAAATTTGTGTTAATTCATGGGATCAAACGGATCATAGAAGGATAATTTTCTCAAGTGTTACGGAATTTGATAAATTAGGTGGGTCGTCATCATCATCATCATCATCATCGTGAAAGTGTTGTCCCCACTATATTGAGGTTGGAAAAAATAAGAAATAAAATTATTACCCTATTTTTATCAAGACTAACCCTTTCTGTTTTTTTGGAAGGAAGCAAACAAAACAGTAGTGGACAAACATCAGCTCGTTCTGCGGGCCCCACCCAGAGCAGATGATAAAAGATAGTTTTCGACGCTAAGGACGAGAGAACTGAAATTTGCAGACTTGCAGTCGGCTCCGCACGTGCAACAAAGAGGACACGTGTTGCACTCGTGGAGTGGAGTGGGGGTGTGCAGGGGACCACGCACTCGTGTCGAGTCGTAGTCGATTCGGCGTATTTGGCGGGAGGGGCTGGATCTGTCAGAACTGACACGTGCAATTTGGGCCCCACCTACAGGTCTTAGCCATTGATGGTTCGGCTTTCGACGGAACTACTGAACTTCTCGGCCAATCACGGCTCGAATATATTTCGCTTCCAAGATTGCCCTTAACTATGACAAAAATGTCAAATTTCTTTTTCTTATTTCGATTGTTAACCCATGATTTTTTTTAAAATTTTTTTACCCAAAAATCATGCTAGATGTTTGGTGCATAAAAAAGGCCGTCATAGTATCTTGCTTTTTCTTTAATAATAAAATCGCTCTAATCATTTTTCACTTTTTTTTGAGCAATATTAGTATCGTTTAGTTAAGGAAGAAGAATAGACGAGTGACAATATCATCCGTCACATAAAAATGAAAACTGGCGGGTGGCCATTTAATGTTACAGAGGATTTATAACAGCTTTTTTGATATACTGAACATCTAAGGTAATTTTCTCGATAATCGTTTCCCTTTTTCACTTCTTTTCTTAAGAGAATTCTAGATTTTTCAATACTATAATTCTTTTGGATTGTAAGAATTCAAAAGGTCTTTGTTGGGATGATTCTAAATATTCTAAATAATTTTTTCATATATGGAAAAAATCTCAAATTTGAATTCAATGTATTAGACCTATTTATTTGCATAAAAGACATATGATTTAAATCTGTAAGAATCCATGCCACAAATAGTTAAAAATGAAGAGCAAAGTGAATGTATGAATAATGTATAAAACTGGACTATCTAATGATCTCCTCTTTAATGAAAGTAGAGTAAACAAAAGATGAAAAATGAATTCCATCTACATATTCCTTATACTTTTTACCTTTCACCTCTTTAATAATCCATGGAGCACGTTTGAAAATAGATTCCGTATATTAAATCTCTATATAATTTAATGCAAACAAGCATATATACCCAAAGAATTCTCAAGGATGTAAATGTGTATGTGGGTCATTGGGTGCTTAAGTATTTGCCAAGGAAAATAAAAACAAAGAGCTCCCAATTATTCTAAAATTGTTAGGACTAATGTGAAATGTGAAATTGGGCAACCACTATGGTCTTGTGTAATCACTAATCACAAACCCAAATGACTTTTGGGCTGAGTTCCATAGCTTAGGATACGTCCATCAAGGGTATTTTTATACATGCAAAATACATAAAACAGAAACTGCACAGAATTTGGTCTAAGGCAAGTAAGGAATAGGCAATCTCTACCAGGTCTCATGCACCTTTGCCAATTCGTGAGATAGATGAAAGTGCTTCAATTTTTCTTTCAATACATTTCTTCTTCTTCTTGTTTTAATTCACTGGCCTATCCATGTCCATGGGTTGACCATCTTATCTCTCTCTTTTTATTTTGATTTTGATGGTGATGGGTGATTGGGGATCAGATCTCAGACCTATAGCTAGTTCACACATGGTCAGGGCTTGGAAGTTGAAACCAAGTAATCTCATCACCCGTTTGTATTTGAAGATTTCATCAGATTTCAGAATCCTTGACAAAAAATATCTTAAAAGATCTATGACCTTAGTTCCATTTCGAATCTACTGAAATCCTGATGCATGCGTAAGAGTAGACATTGATAATTTTCTCTTATTGCATGTTGAACACAAAAAGTAGAGCAAAGGAGTCGAGTCCAAGGTGGACTTGATCTACACCCGTGGTTTTTTCCTCCCATAATAGTACACATTACTCTTCTTTTTTTTTTTTTTTTTAATTATTATTATTATTTTGTTAACGGAGGATTCCAATCTTTTGGGGAGGACTAATCTTTTCGGGCCCAGAGAGAAGTCGGGTAAAAACCATGTGCCCCCCAATTGGTCACACAAGTGGACTTTACCTTCGGTTCCTCGGTTCCTAAAGAGGGGGGGACCGGGGTCGATACTAAGACCTCTAATTTCGGAAGAGAGAGGAACCAGGGTCTTGACCACTTAGTCAATCCCTAGGGGGTTAGAACACATCACTCCGTATGAGTCTTAACTTATTGAACCCTAGCCCAACTTCAATAAAACCAAACCTGGCCATGACCCAACTCCACTCAAGCTCCCAAGTTTATTACAGTGTAATACCACATGTGATAATATCAATTTAGTATATATTTATTGTAATATTATGTGGTAGTAATAATAATAATAAAATGTATGTTATATTTAGCAACAACTACACGGTAACTTAGCACTTGTATGGGCCTGTACAGTTCCCTTAGAAGGATAGAAATCAAGGGAATTGAAGGGTTTGAAAGATCTTTCTATTATTTTATTGTCAGCAAATTCGAACCACTTGAATAAGTTTAATTGTTGAATTTAATATGGTATCAGAGTCAATTAATCGTAAGTTAAAATCCTAGGAGAACAGAAAGATTTGACACAAAAATGTGCACTTTATAAAAAAATGTGTTGACTTGCTTGAGGACTTGAGCTTATTACTTTAATACATACAATCGTCCCTAACTAGTTGAACTATAATCGTTCCATTGGCTTAACGTTATAGTATCATTCCAGTGCGGATAATATAGAAAAGTGAGTAGATTTTTTGGAACCAAACAAGAGAGCTACAAGCATGAAAGACCAAACATATATGAAAAGAAATTCCAACATACTAAATAGAAGTCGAATTGCAAATGCATGAGAGATGACCTAAGAATTAAACTCTAGGTAGTTGGGTGAAAAATGAAAAATCCCTAATAATGCAATTTGGATTTATGTGTTACGATGCCATGTACAAAGTAACAATTTGAGAACACAAGAATTTATGGATTAATAATGTTATATTTAACTTTATATATATATATATATATATAATTAAAATGTTAATTTGATTATGCATTCACTGGTCAACCCCTTGATATCAATCATGGCAGAGGGTGCCATGTGGCTGGTCGCACCAATGATTGTCACTGTGGTAGCAAACGAGAGGCTGCCACATGACAATGGTCTCTTCTTTTAGTGGTGTTATTGCAAGTGTATAATGTCTCTATATTGTTGCTGTGCGGCACTAAATGCTGCCACATACCATGGGTACTTGAAGAAAAATGTAAGCCCTAGGAATATGGACTAATTATTAGAAAGATATTTCCAAGGATAATGGGAATTTCTCACATTGTATATTGCTATCCACATATCTTTGGAATTTCTCATCTAATTAGTAAGATTTAAAACTCTCATTATGCATTGTCACTTTTGGCTTAAAAGTATTTTTCGGATTTCAACTTCAGCATTTGAACCTACATAGGTTTTTTTTTTTTTATTTAATTGAGAATGTCCCAAACCTTGGGACCAAAATAATCTTTATGGAGCCCGGAGGAAAGTCGGATAAATCCCCCGCGGTCCTAATATAGCAGTGCAGTTTCGAATCCTCAATTTCAACCAACTTAGGTGCTGAGGAGTGGGCTCAATTTAAGAACTACTAGCACCTCTATATTCGGGTAGGAATCATTAACACAAAAATACCTCAAATCATTAGAAAAAAAAAAAACCCTTCAGCATTTCAAAAAGTTGGAAATCATACATTGACACTGGCACGTGCCGTTCTCGAACGGCAGGCTCAACAGCAGCAGCGGATTCGCACGTGCGAGAACGCAGCGACACAGAGATGCCTCGTAACTCTAAGGTTGTTTTCACACGTGCGGAGCGTGGAGAAGTGGAGCGTCCTCGGATGGCGGTTTGATCGCTTTTATTGGGCAAAACAATGGGAGATGGCACGTGAGGGGTTCAAAATTAAATGAAATTCAATTCAAACCATTGAATGAACCACCTGCATTCCACTTTAATTATTATTCACTGTTCCTTCGGTCGAGTGCTAATCAAGAAATTTATTTTGCAGCCGACACACAACAAAATCAGGTGACTTCTTATATTCTCTTCTTCACTAGAAAAAACAAAACACCCTTCCATTTCCATTTTTATTAATTCAACCCTGAACACACATATTAAAGGAACAGGAATTCTATAGGTCCATCACCATGGAAGGGCCTACTATTTTTTTTTTCTTTCCTTTTATTTTACATGGGGCCCGGACCCGGCCCTCTGTCAGGAAGTAGACCTCGGGTGAGGTAAGAGAGCCCTTGACTGAAGTAAACTTAACTTGAGGTGCGTAATTAGGGCGGAGATGAGCCTCTAGAAGTACTTTTTTTTTCTACCAAAAAAAATGGATATATTTATTACCCTCCCCAAACCCACCAGAACTCCCTAAGTCTACAGAAATAAGCCCAAATCCAGCCTGAGGGAGAACCCGTAAATACCAATAGAAGAGCTAGCAAATCAGAAGTTTAGTTGTGATGTAGGTGGGCTATAAAGATTAGGAATAGCTTCCATCCATGAGAAGAAATACAGTATTGGCAACCCCCATTTCTTTTTTCTACAGAAGTCTTTCATATTCCAACTGAGCCTTCCACAAGTGATGGATGATGCTGACAAACCCATTGTTTGACTATCCTTACCAGTTGTTTTACCAAGTCAAGGATACTTAGAGCCGGCCGGAATCATGGACACCATGACCCATATGTCATCAGTGAGGTCAACTAGACCTCCTTGGATCATAGTTATTCCCACCATAAGATTGGTCAAGTCTAATACACATTATTTCAGCTTTTTTTTTCTTCTTCCTTTTCTTTTCTTACCCTCCGTTTTAAGAGGTTGTCAATCTAACAGTGGGTATAACTTTGATTGGAACAAAAGTGTGTGTAAATTTTTTTTTTCTTACAATAGATTAAGGTAGGATGGTCATTTTCAACTGTTTGAATTATATATATACGAGCCCTCCTAGTTGTGGAATACCCATATAAAATCAGGATATTGAGCACTTTTAGATGCCTTTCTAATTAGACCTGCAGGATAAGTGGATGCGTAATTAGAGATGTAAATGCATCGGGTCCAGTACAGGTTTATATTGGAGCCAAACCCGGACCTGCACCAAGAAAATGTCCAGCTCCAATTGAACTGACTGGACCTGGACCAGACTCAGGGCCCAACTCAAGACTTGGTCATGTATCCGCCCGCACGGATCCCATGTGACTTTAAGTGGCAACACGTGTAAAATGGTTTGGCTGGATGGGCGAGATCCAATGGACACACTTGTAAAAGTATGAAAGTCGTATCTTCTTCACATTGGATGCAATATAAGATGGATAGTGGGTTGGATCCAATTGACCCATGGCTGGCTGGAATGGAAGGCTCCATGTCTGTAAGACACAATTGCATCCATGCTCTTTATTTATGGACTGGGAGGTCAAAATATGAAAACCATCTAAACCATACTTTTTTTTTTTCTTTTTTTATGACCTCAAATTTTGACAACTCTCAGCCCTTAGATCAGTTAAAGTTTATTGGCAAGCAGAAGATAGATATAAATAAGTAAATGCTAATACAAGGATTATAATGGGGGTCACAGTTGGATGTTTATAAATGGGCCAAGAGCCAAAGCGCCCCATTGCAAATGCACAAAATTCTAAACCTCGACCTTATGATACATTGCACTAAAACACTTTCTAAATTTCTTTGAACTAATGCCATCTAGTTACCAGTGCAAAACTGACCTTACTCTATACTTTCAAACAAAGGGGACTCCAACAAAACGATAAAATCTCAACTTCCTAGAAGTTATTCAAGTTGAGAACAAAATTTTATCTCAATTCAAATTGGAAGTTCCTGAAATTGGGTATAATATGCTATCTAGAGTAGTAAATGGAAATTTTATCTTTCTGGGGCACACCAAGATTTCACAAGAAGGGTGAGAAGAGCCCACATGATTTTATTAATTTAAGCAGAGCCTACCAAATGGAGAAAGGCAACGCATGTTTAGTATAACTGTGAAGACAAAATAGTGATATTATTTTAGTTGTGGGTTGAGAGGATTACAACGCTTACCACCAGTTAAATAGTTTCCTCTTTAATAATCAAATAAATTCAATCATTTTAAAAAAAATCGCAAAAAAAATCCAAAATTGTAATGTCGTCCTATTAAGCTAGATTTATCATGTTCATCACATTCTAAAGAAATATAAATACTGCAAGAGCACATGTATTTCAAGAAACTGGCAATTGTTTGAAATCAAAATAAACTGTCTGAACCAATATCATAATGAATCCACAATAAAAAGAGATAAGTTACAGAAGAGCAACCCCAATAATCAAACACCATAATTTCATGGAACTGGCCCCCTTCTTCCAAGTCATGGGCCAAAAGACCAAATATAATATTTGCAGCATCATCAAATGCTCTACATGCATCTCGGAAAGGAGGTCTGACCTACATACCCTCCCGCCATTGCCCTTCTCACATTGGATTCAAACGTCTTTGGATTGTCCCTCAGCACTGCAGCCGCATCATGATTCAACGGATCCTCGTGATTGGGTTCCTGACACACAAAAAAGGAAATTTCTTGAGTATGTCATGTGGGGATCCATCAAACCTGCTGGAGGTCTTTTGCACGATCACTCCAAGTTCAAACATTAGTTAGCAAATATTTTGAGCTGCTTGAGTTGGAGCATCTATAAATGTACCCATAAATAAAATCCAGAAATCATGTCACAGTGTAGTAGTAGTACAAACTATAAAAAAATGCATCTCTGAACATTGCAATTTCTCCATACCGTGAACAGATAATTCAAGCCATAGATGATGGTATTTATGTTAAGGACAGGCTTCCAATCTTCACGCAAAATGTTGAGGCAGACATTTCCATCCAAGTCAATATTAGGATGGTAAACCTGCAGTAGACAAAAAAAAAAAAAAAAAAACATTCATAAATGAATACAGGTTGTTTAATTCATAATTAAGAGACCCTATATTAAATTAAAGATGCATACCTTGGTCTTACATTTGACCTTTGGCGCCTCATGAGGATAGATAGAAGGGACTTGAAAAGTAAACACAAAATTACCACCCCTAAAAAGAGAACAGCAAAATCAATTACAATGATCACAATAATTGAAAAGGCCAGACAATGACATGAAAGACTTCAAAGAACGAATCTCCTTAGCATGTGTTGACAGAAACAAGCGAATGAGAGGAGAAATAAGATTAGAACAATGAAGCTTTAAAATATGTTGGTGTTTAGTGAGAATCACTTACCGATAATACCCTTCATCAGGCCGAATAGTAACCTCAAAGTACATCAGATCCTCTTTGCCATTAGGGAATGAAATGCCAATACTTTTGGGTAGGTTCAGCTCACTAATATCTAGAAAATAATAAACACAAAATATCACAGGAGTCCTGAGCTGCATTAACATATAATACTATAAAACAGAACACTTGACTATCTAAGATATGAAAGAGAAGCCAAAATATGTAAAAATGCATCAAAAAGTGCATCATGATTTTGGATACTATTCACTCTGGCAAATTTTTCAGGTTCCAACCAGCATAAAGAAACCCCAAAACATTATCAGTATAAGTTTTTTTTTTTCTTATATATAGTTACAAATTTTTGTATGTAAGTAGTGCCCGACTTTTTTTCTAAAATATCATGAGAAATAGGGAGATTTTGCAGCAATATCATAAGATTTTGCCTATTCCCTTTCAAACACCCTTCAGCTGTTGGATCAAAGTTCGCATAGCATAAGCGCTCTCTCTCTCTCTCTCTATATATATATATATATATATATATATATGTGGGAAATGCTCCTATGAGAGCTACTCTCACCTTTACTATGAGAGATTATGTGGAGGCCCTCTTATTTAAATTATTGGCATTGGATACGGATGTGAGGGCCCCCATGCTATCTCTCATAGTAAGGTGAGAGTATCTCTCATAGGAGCATCTCCATATATATATATATATATATGTGTGTGTGTGTGTGTGTGTGTGTATCCATCCAACTTGCCCATGTGGATAAGATAAAAAAATTGCCCAAGTGAGCACTATCGTGATTAATGCCAAAATACAAATGGAGCGAGCCAATTCTTTGAGTGGAGTGTTCAGGTAAGGCTTAAAAACTTGGACTCGGCGAGCCACTTGGTCAATCTTGCATCCAGTCGAGTAGGCCAAGTCGGACCAAGTTGTCCCTAGACCCATAAACCTTGCAAAGAAACCCTTCACAATGGGACTCGGCTGACTTAACTGACTTAGAATCCAACATGGGTAGCTTGCAAATCACAATCGGACTCGGCTGTCGGGACTGATCTCAAGTTGAGTCATACTCAGCTGAATTTTAAAACCATGGTGTGCTGAGAACCTGTTGGTGTGACTATACATAATATCAGAGTATAATGAGTATCTATGATGCTAATCATTTAAATATTATTAATTTATTTAGTGGGAAGTTGATGAGTTTAATGGCATTTTAGTTATTTTTTCTTATTTTTGAACAATCAGGGATTAAAAAAGTCTATGGTAGGTTTAGATGGTTGAAACTTGTTCTAGGGCTATACTTAGTGAGAAATTCATGCATACTGAAAAGTTTGCACATTGAATTCTAATTGTGTTAAAAGACAGAACTTCCATGGTGGAATTGATTTTCTCCATTGTTTATTGCATGGGATGTGTGAATCTTGGCCGGCTTGGTATGGTACAAGTTGTGTTTGTGGATTTTGAAAATCTTTTGTAATTGTTAAAACCCTATATTGTCAATGTTGTGTCCAAACTCTGCCAGAGTTTTTCCACTGCATCAGATTTGGTATGTCTCAAAAGCTCAGGTTCGAAGCAGAACCTGAATCTGCCCCGGGTAGTAATTAATCAAATTGCAATTTTACAGGTCTGCAATTCACAAGAGTTGCAAAAAGGAGTTGATGATCCTGCAAATAGCCGTTTGAAAGCAATTGGATTCTGAATTTGAATCCCCACAGCCTTTCCAACTGTAGCAACAGAATAATAAAAAAATAAAAAAGAAAAACCACACATGAACCATTAGTCTGTTACTAAAATAAACTGAATGGAATATCACAGCAGCAGTCAATTGACTGACTTTTAATAGAAACCTCAAATTCCCTAACTTCATTTCAACTAGCATCTAAAAAAATCTCAAAACTATATATATATATATATATATATATTTTTTAAACTGATGACAATGTATTGTATTGCTCAAAGCATCTAAAATCTCAAACCTCATACCAATTCCCAAATCTAACTTAAATTAAAATATTTAAATTTCAAACTAAGACAGCAGAAACCAACAAAAGTAGACAAGTGAGACTCAGGGGCATACTGTTTGGACAAGCAGTGGTCCCATAAGATTCAGTTCGGCCTCTGCAGTCATATAATCCTGCTCCATTGGGCCTGTAAAGGTCTGGTCCTGCCAGACTGAACCTGTGGAATGCCTAGGCCTGGTTCGTCTGGGCCTGGTGGACCTGAGGCTTGGATGAGTCTGATGGAACTGGACTGAACTCAAGGGCCGGATTTGCATCACACAGACCCACCTTGTCAAAAACAATTTTCCCTAGCACGGAGATACTTGCAGCAACCCAAAAGAGGAAGGGGACTGGCTTCTAAAGTTGTCTGTGCAGCCAACCTCAGAGCTCCTCACAGAATCAGATTTTGAGTTCATGCAGTTGCAGCCACCAGGACACTCGCATAGATGCTTATTCAATATGTTTAGTTTCTAGTTTGTTTCCTTTGTTGTTTGTCTGTTAGTTTGGTGCTTTGTAAGATGCTTTATTTTGTAATGCATCACCCATTTTAGCTAGAAAAAGTTTGTTGCTACTTCTTTTTTAGAAAAAAAGAGTGCATCCTCATGTATTCAAAAAAGGGCTTGAAGCTTGAAGCAAAAGCGTAAATTGATTTATTTCCATTCATTCATTCATTCTATTATTTTAAAAGTTATAACATAATTGATTTATTTCAATTCATTCATTTGTTCTGTTATTTTGCCTTGCCTATATTATAACTCAACAGATTCACTCTAATTTCTTTTTTTCTTGTTTCTTTTTTAATGGCGATACATTCTAATTTCTACGACAAACAAGATGATGGATACAGATTTATATAAATTCTCATAAAATTTAAAATCAATATGATATTTCCATATGGTAAAACTGTTCTCCAAAGGAAATATTAAGAAAACAGTATAAAAAGAATCAAGCATACCTTTATGAAGACGCAATTCCCCTGCACTTTGCTTCTTTCCCGGTGCTCTTCCATTTGCATTTTCAGCATTTTCTCTCTGTTTTTCCTTAACCTTAAAAAGCCTAATCATTATTTCTAGAGTAAAAAAAAAAACTAGCATTAGTATTCAATGTGATATATAATAGCCCTTCCATAAAAGTTCTTCCTTAAAAGCATCACAATAAAAATTGCAGACTAGATCATTCATCAAACTTCCAAATAGTTTTAATGTTCAAAACAAAATGACATTTTAAATCCCCTCCCTACTTTGAGGATCCCCAACATAATACCACATTGAATTATTTTTTAAAAGAGAGAAAAATGGACTTGTCATAATCATCTTCAGTGAACTCCATAACAACCTAAAATTGAAGAGTTGTTTCACTAAAGTAAAATATTGGGGTACCATGTTGACTAGAAGAAAATTATGTATGACATTTACAACAAACATCCACATCTTTCCACATCCATAGAATACCATCATCATCATCATCATCATCGTCATCGTAGAAGTCCTATCCCATCTCTATGGGGTTGGCTTCGTGAACTGTGATTCTAATTTCTACTCAAACACTACTTGAAGCCATATTCTTAGTAACACCACAATTCATCACGTTTTCCCCACACTCCATCCAAAGTCTTTGTTTGGTCTCCCCCTTCTCCTAGTTCCTTCAACTTGTGAAACAGTCAAGAGCTGATTCTGATATTCTATGCGCCTATCCAAACCATCTCAAACAACATTTCTTGATTTTTCTCTCTTACTGGAACTACTCTAAAGTTTCCTCTTATGAACATTTCTAATTTAACCTCCCTAGAAACTTCCCATATCCATCTTAGGATGCATATGTCAACAGTGTATACTTTTGCTTCTAATATCTCTACTGCCAGTATTAGCTTTCAAATCAGTGATTGGACAAACATTTGCATAATATCATAGTTATGATTTCGTTTCTGCCTAAACGGCTAATTGTTTTTTGGTTCAGACAAGTGTCTCAACTGAACACCCCCTCTCCTAAATTTTCGATTTGGATTTCGAACCAATGTGGCTGGAATCCTAGATTTCGGCCAAAATGTCCAAAATTCTTAATTTTGTCCAAAAATTTTCATTTTCTTTAAGAAGAACGTAAAGGATGCCGATCACCGTTGCTTCCGGTCAGTGACAAGGACGCTCTCCACCTTTTCTTCTTCTCCTCTGTTTTTCTTCCTTGTCCTCACCTTTCCTTCTTTTCCTTTCCCTCTCCTCTTTCATTCTCTTTCTCAATCTCTCCCATTCCATTGACAAAAGGGAGCTCTGTTGTCTTACTGGCGACATCCCTCGCTTTTATTGAGGGGCTCATGTGAGACTCATGGACCCCACAGTGGGGCCCACCTATTAAAGATATAAAGCATCAAATTTAAATGTCAAAGCCGATAGCCAACACACTCATGGTTGAGTGGTGTTGGCACCTTAGTATCACACATGGCCACATATCGATCCTTGAATCTTCCAGTTTAAAGTATCACTCTTGACAAGTAGCCCAACTTGGGAAACAAAAAGGTCCAAGCCATATAAGCCCCCAGCCAAATTTCATTCTAATAGGAAATAGACTAATTAGAGCCATATCTAAATTTCACTCTAATAGGAAATGCGCCCTAGCCAAATTTTACTCTAAAAGAAAATAGGGACCAAGCCAAATTTTGCTCTAATAGGAAATGGGCAAGCCAAATTCCACTCTAATAGGAAATGAGCCCACTATTAGATTGATCGATATGGAATTTTTTTTTCCTGAGAAATTTTTTAAAAAGTCCCTAAAATATAGTACTATTCGAAAAAAAATTCAAACAAATCCCAAATCTTTGGCCATGTAGAAATAATATATTGCGTTATTGGTTTAATAGAATAAATTAAATGTGTTAATGTTATTTTTAAAATATTAATATTTGTTTCATACTTTTATATTTTTCTATATATTTATACATATTTTTTTTTTAAATGCTAAAATTCGGAAATGTATTTCGGTTTGGAGGCCAAACCAAAATGAGGTCCGAACAGAAATTCTCAACTACGATAAATATGTAAGGCAGGTTGTGCATTGACCCATGGGGTAACTCAAGCCCCATTGGGCCAAGCCTATTGGCACAACAAGTTACCATAGAAGACCCATGGCCCTTTGTAGGGTTGCAAACGGGTCGGGTTCAGAACGGGTCCATGTTGGAACCAGACCCAGGTCTGTTTCTTCAAGGGTGGATCCTGGAACTGGTCCCGTCACGGAACTCGTTACATGTTCCGGTTCCAACAAAAAGAGAAGGGACCCGTGTCGGACCCAGTTCTGAGTTCTGACCATCTCTAGTTCTGGTTTCTTCTAGTTTTGTTCTATCCGGGGGCTTAGTGAGAGAGAAAAGCTGGTTGGAGTTCCGTCTAGCAAAGAGAGAGAGAGAGAGGAGATCGAATGCAGGGGTTTGTCTCTTACAGGTCTATCACCAAAGCAATTCAAAGTTTAAAAAAAGGGCAAAAGCACAGAGACAAAAGTCAAATACATTGGAATATAGGGGATTTCCTCAGCACTTAAAATTTGAGGTGGGATGCTAGGAGGTGGCCCACCTGCAATTGGTGATCTCATTAGGGTCCAGAGGGAGAGGGAGAGACATTGAATATAGGGGATTCCTCAGCACTTAAAATTTGAGGTGGGATGCTAGCAGAGGTGGCCCACCTGCAATTGGTGACCTCATTAGGGTCCAGAGGGAGAGGGAGAGGTTGCCGACATTGAGACGTGCGAGAAAGAGTGGTTGGCAGTCTTGGGGAAGAAACCCTATGTTGGGTAAAATGACCAAAGTATCCTCATTTCTTTCTGCACTTAGGCTTGGCTCTTAGGTCCTCGGGTCTGAACGGCATGGACATGGACCCGGACCCGGACCTGGACCCGTTTACTTACGGGTCCGAGAACAAGTTCTCGTCCCAGACCAGATTGCTTATCAGAACCTAAATTTAGGTCCAAGCCCTGGTTTTTCGGGTTGAGAGATGTCCGATAATCGGATACTTTATTGTTACCGATTTCTTTGGATGCCATTATATATGTTGTTTACCTTTTTGTTACTTTATTGGTATTTTTAGAATCCTTGACCAATAATAGTCTTATCATGAATCCATGGTAAGTGAAAGCTGTCTAGAATATGCTAATAGAAATTTACTTTAGTTAGTCGATAACATCTTTAGACTCCTTGCTTGATAAATTTTTTATCACGATAAATAAACATATCAAAAGAGTCTAATAATTAGTAATTTAGAATTTAGCCAAAACTAACAAGTGAAAAGATAAGACAAATCATGTGTAATCTATCTTCTGAGACTACGTGAGTGAGTGTATCATCTCCCTCAATGCACTCAATAAAATATATCATCTTTCTCTATTTTGGTGTTGAATGTTTGCAAGTGTGAGACCTAGATGAGTGAATGTGCTTGTTCCTCTAAAGCTTGGGCTTAGAAAATAATTCTCAGTAACTCTTCCCCTCCCTTTCTACCTTAATGCCAATACACACCAAACTAGTCAACTTAGAAAAGGGTACATAGCCAATGCTGCATCTTTATTGTACCAACATGCATCAATTGTGGAGCCTGGTGGATACATACAAGCAAACCACAATTGTAAACAGGGGCCTTACAACTTTGGAGTTCAGACCCAATCCTTATGTTGCATGATTACACAATAAGCTCATCAAGCATCTAAAACAGTTGAACTATTAGGCTGATGACCAACTGTAAAAAGAAAATGATTATTCTAAGCATTCATTGGGAAAAAGAAAGGCAAAATGGCAGGAAAAAACTTACTTGGTTATATTTTTGACTAGGTAGAGTTGGATATAAGCACCGCAAAATAGACCAGACCACGGCCAAAAGTAGTTCCTGCCATAGAACATCCAAATAATATTGACGGGTAATATATAATGGAAGCCTTTTTCTTTTTCTTTTTGGGAATAGTAAAGCCACAGATGGGAAAGAACATTAAATGGTTGATTTGGTTTATTTAATGCAAAATACACATTTTGGTAACATTAAGAACAGCATGCATTAGGTGTTCCCAAATTAGAACTATTAACCCTCTAAAGTCTCCTACCCTCTGACCTATCCATATACATGTGAACCAAGCCGGGCACCACAACAAAATGCAACATTAACGAAAAGGAAACATGTTCTAAGAAGGCTTTGTATTTATCTTGATCATGAAATACATAAGTAGGACTGGTTTCAATGAGGAAAATGGTGAAGTAATTTGCTTTAACTAAAATCAAAGAAAGAAAGCATCTCCTCCAGTAAAGATGATCGCCATTCTTTTGAATTAGAGCTATCTGATCAGATGACCAGTAGATCACAAATAATTCTGAAAAGAAACAAAAAATGAAAAAGAAGTACAGGATCAATGAGTTGATTTACTGAAGATGAAGAAAAGAAGAAAAATAAAACGAAACAAACACATGTTAATCAGGTTCCTCGAGATAACAAATAAATGTAGAGACCTAAGACAAAGAACCACATGCAAAACCCACCATGCCATGTGCAGGCTGTTCACATCTCAGTATCTCACACACAAGCTTGAAATAGTAAGTAAGTAGCGACAAAGGAACAATGGCACATTGATTTTGATTACTCATTCAAGGAGACCTCTAAAGTGAAGTAGTTTGCTTTCTCTATTCATTTTTTACGATTGGGGTTGACTGTCCCAAAAAAAACTTATAGTTCCATGGGGAAGTCTAAATCTCATCAACTGTTTGTCATAGGAAACGAAGGAATGGAGAGAGATGCTTAGATTTCAAAGCGGGAATCCTCAAAGGCATTATTTAGGTAAAATTGCTGTCTAGAATCAAGGTGAATTTTGATGCAGCAGCAGTACCGTATCAATGCAGCAAAGTACGTGGGCCACATGTGGGACCCATGAAATTCTGATTTTTATATTATTAGTGGTTTTGATTTTAGCAAAGATTGTAATTAGGATTAGTTTCTAACTTAGATAGGATTCTTATTTTGTTTCCTAGTTTAATTAGGATTGCTTTCCTAGTCCTTAAGACTCTTTTATTATAAATAAAGCATTGTAGGGATCAATGATCTCAGATTTGGAGTTAATAAATTTTCCCTTTTGTTGGTTATCGTTGGAGAGTAGTCTTCTTCACGTGATTGTTCCCGCGGAACCCTAATTGTGCCCCGGCACTTGCGGATTGCATCAAATTTGGACAAGAGTTCAATGGTGTATGTCGTCCACAATAGAAGAGAACAGTCAAGCATGACTTAAATCACATAACTTAGTGCGGCCACAGCATCAAATGAGTCGCCCGTGACTCAGACCAAGGATCTACTTATTGACATATGCTCCGCCCACATTAGTCAATCCTGGAAACTCAAAATTGACAAAGAGAGCGCATTGGAAACGGGACTGACCACCAACTGATCACCAATTCTTAATCTGTTTCATATTCTTTATAGCAAGAGCTCGTTCTTTATTGTCAATTATTTTTTCTAAATAGTTAATTGTCAATTATTAGAGGGCTGGCCTTGGTGCAACAGTAAGGTTGCTCCATTGCAACCGGGGTGTCATGAGTTCGAAACGCGGAAACAGCCTCTCCGCTTGCAGGGTTAAGGACCACCTCCACAAACCCCGTGGCGGGAGCCTCATGGACTGGGCTGCCCTTTTTAAAGTTAATTGTCAATTACCAATGATATTAAATAGATATTCTACACATCAAAATAACTCCTGATTGTCATGGTAGATGCATGCAAAGCAGATGCATGTTACTAGTGCTATGCCTGTCTTTCTATACACACACATAAGCCCCAAGATGGCCAGATCAATCGGGGCGTCAGGCACAAACGCATATAAAACTCCCCAGATGTTCCAATCAATTTGGATCACCTTCCTTTCACCTTTCCAGATCCGTCAAAGGCAAAGCAACAAACTTTCCAAGCAACAACTCTACAAACTACAAGGAAAACTGAGAATTAAGAAAAGATTACAACTTTCTATCTTAAAAACCGAAACAACAACTGATAGAAAAAAGGAGAATTCAGAATCAGATGCTCCATAACATCCAAAACACAATCCAAAACCCTATCCCTAACACCAGATAAAAACATTAAAACACAAACCAAAACCGAAATTCAAACCAGAAGAAGAAAGAAAATCCAAAACCATGAAACGAAATTAAATAAAAAACCGAATACAAGATCGCCCCAAACCCTACAAAACATCCATCAATCAAGCATAAATAAACAAGATGAAGATTGCATCAAACAAACGAGATTCTAAATTAGGGTTTCGGAATAAAACGAGAGACTATCGAATTGACGCGATCGTAAAGAAAAGGAGAGAGAGACTAAAGATCAAAACGATGATAGAGAGAGAGAGAGAGAGAGACAGATGAGCTTTACCTGTTCGACAAAAAGCCGTGGAGAGGCTTGCAGAACGCAGATAGAGAGAGAAAAGGAGAAGGGAAAGGAAAGAAACCGAAATCAAGGAAAGCTGTGAGGAAAGGCGCGTTGCGTATTAAAGCAGAGATTTTCCTTACCGAAAAAAATGTGACGGCTCTCGTTGTCGTGTGGCCCAGCAAAGCAAAACTCTTTACTTTACTCTACTCTATTTTACTTTACCTTTACTTTTACTTCCTGAGAATGGTGTGTTTTCTCGACCCCAGATGTTACAGACAGGTGAAGGTGATGTGAGTTTATTTATAAAGAGTTTGGCGCAAAGAATCATGAATATAAGTATTTTGATTTGATTGGAAGAGGAAAGCTGTCTTGGAATAGGGATTTGATTGGAAGAGGAAAGTTGTCATGCAATAGAAGTAGGAGAGGCAACTTTAAAATTATTTCTTAAATATAAGTATTAAGTTGTTTTTTTTTCTTTTTTTTTTTTTTTTTTTTGCTATTAGAGGATTTCCAACCCTAGTCGATCCCGAATACAAGCATTAAATGAGATATTAGAAAAATAGTAATAAAGATGCAACAAAAGCATTTGATTTACTTTAAATTTTGTAATTATGTTTTTATAAATTTTAGTAAGCGTTAAGATTAATGGTACGTATATGTTTTGATGTTCTAATCAATTTGGATGAATTATAATTGCTTCTTTTTTGTTGATATAAATTTAATTTAGCTAATAGAATATTTGAGGATTTTAAAAAATAAATAAAAATCAATACACTTAAATGTGTGGTGACCATGATAAAAGGTAAGAAAAATTAGAGATAGGAATCATGAATATCTAAATCAATGTGGTGCATGTAATCTAAGTCCCTTTTAAAAATTCATTGGATGAAGAGAATAAAGATTTGGAGGAGAACAAAAGTGAGACAAAATAAATAAAAAAAAAAAAAAATCAAAGCAACTTAGAGTATAGTGCTGCTAATAAAAGATCAATGAATATAGTGCACAAACACCATTGACGAAGAATCGAAAAAGATAAATAAATAAAAATTACAGTCAAAGAAGAAATATAAAAAAAAACACATGGAAACATGCTAAAAAGAAAGGGGGAACTGATGAAATGAAATTTTAAAAAATGAAGAAAAAAAAAAACATACTTATCGAACCAATCTCTATGTACTCAAAGAGAAACCACATACTGGAGAAAAAAATATTGAGACTTTTCTTTGGTGATCTCTAATGCTTAGTTCTTTCACTGAGTTCACTGTCATCATCATCTCAAGTCTCCATATTCTATTTGTCCTTTGCGTTACATTTTTGGCCCCAAGTTCCACATTCTAATCATGAAGATCTAAATTCTACCCCGACTTGCTCTCATCATTATTATCTTCAGTGATCGTTTCATTTTAATAGCAAATTTACTAAAATGAGTATAAATATTTATATTGTGGAATAATAATTTCGTTTAATTGTGTTTTTGAAAAAAGTATTTATGATTTAGTTCTTATAATCTTAAATTCAACATTCTAATATTTTCTAAACCCTAATAGGTACGTCTACATACTCTTTTTTCAACCATTAAACTTGTTAAACCAGAATAGTAAGGGAGGTGTGTGAGTTAGAGAGCGTGAGTATGAGTTTTCGGTGTTTAAAAAAAATCATCACAAATTGTATGATCAGCTAATGGACTCTCTCTTTATGGGTGTCATAAATAACTGGCCCATGAAAAAGAATCGAAAAGTAGAGAGCCTAACCAAAAATGCAAGCCAATCGCGTTGACAAAGAATATTAATTAAATTGTGAACATCATTTCAAAAAAAAAAAAAAAAAAAATCAAACATGAACTTCACGTTCCTGTATTACCTATTCCAATGACAAATATGATTAAAAAAAAAGCTCATGAATGGTGAAACCAACAGATCGTTAACTCATGATTTTCATTTTGTTGAGTTAAGAAAACTGGAACTTCAGTTTCTTCATTGCTCAAATCCAATAGCAACCTCTGTAGAAGTTTATGCACCACCATTAAAAAGTACATTGGAACAAAAGCTAACCAATAAATAAAAACATCAACAAAGAGAATGACTGGGATAGGAGCGGATGGAGAAATTTCGTTATCAGCCTCATTTTCTCTTGGACGATGATGAAGAGAGGAATTGAAATTTGAAATAGAGAGCTTCTATTGGTACCGTATTTTTGTCTCTCCACACCATATAAAGTTTTTTTCTTTTCTTTTCCTAAACTACACCCCCCCCCCCCCCCCGCCCGGCCCACCACCTCGGTGTCCCTCCCCCTCTTTCTTCCTCCCTCCTCCCTCCCTCCCTCCTCCTCTATTTTCTCTACCTCTCTCCCTTCCTCTTTTTCTTTCTCCTTCCCTTCCTCCCCCTCCTCTATTTTCTCTCCCTCTCTCCGAGGCCAATGTATAAAAAGGAGAGGAAGAAACAAGATGCGGGCATACAAAAATAAAAGAAAGAGCGTATGGGTCTTTGAAAAGATAAAAGAGAATGGAACTCATTTTTTGCTTGACCCATGTATGTAAAAATACCTTCCATTTATTCTACCCAGATAATAAGAATGCATCCGATGGGCCCCACGAGATGGACTGCATGAATATCTCTAAGTACACTATCTTGTTGTCATTCTTATTCTAAATTATGTTTTTATTTCCATATATTTGTAGTGCCACCAAAATTAGCCATTGCAAATATGGGAGAAATGCATTGAAGAGGAAAGAGGAAAGAGGAAAGAGGAAAGAGGGTTAGGAGAGCGTTGTAGAGAAATTGCTTGGGTTGAGAGACAATGGGAAAGAGAAGGAGATGATTTATAGCCCACTAAAAGATTTTAACTTTTAGATCTCACTGTTATAACTATTTGAGGATCCGAAGATGATTTGGCATCTCAAAGATTTGATTTTTGAGTGGATGTATTTTTATTTATGAGACAAGATGGTTTATAGATTTGATTTCTTTGCGGAAAATCTGTGCACGGGTTGTCTGACCACGTCATTTATCTATAAGGATTTGGTATATCACATGGCATTGTAAAATCCTAAACAAAAATGTCAAGCCTCCATCCATGCAAAGAGGCTTGCTGTTTTAATATTTATAATTTGTATAGAAAGAAAGAAAGGATACGAAGAAAAAAGACGCGAGAATATATAAAAAAGAAAAGAAAGAGTTCGTGAGTTTTTGAATAGATAAAAGATATGATCCATGTAGGTAGATTTCATCTATTTTCTGCATGAACGGGACGATTCTGGATCGAAACCATAGTGGACCTGGATCTCATAACATTGTGACGCCCCGGACACATCGACTATAAGTGAAGGGTGTAGAGCATTTACATTGCATGAGGTCTTTTGATAGGTTGAGGCCCATCAGAAGCAAAACCGTGAGGCCAGTGGGCCAAAGCGGACAATATCATGCATGGGTAGTGCGTTACAAATGGTATCAGAGTCGACTCTCGACTAGTTCGAGTGTGGGGTGGGCCAAAGCGGACAATATCATGCATGCGTGTAGGGGTGGGTCGTTTCAGTTCTGGTTTCGGTTTTGACTCGGAACCTGTTTTGTTTAGGGTTGTAAACGGGTCGGTTCCAGTCCGGGTCTATGGTGGACCTGGAACCGGAACTGTTAAGGAGAAGGTGGAATCAGATCCGGACTCATAACTATTTCGGAACCGATTTCTTGGCTCTAGAACTAGAACCAGAACCATATATGAGACGGGTCTAGATTCGGGTCTAGGTCTAGGTAGAGAATTATATTAAAAAAATATAGTTTTTAGGAGAAATTTTCGAAAATCAAGATTATCTGTAGGGTCTCGGGTCCGAACCAAGGTGGAACCGGACCCGGACCCGAACCCATTTACTTATCGGGGCCTAAATAAAGACTCAGGCCCGGTTTTTTAACGAGTCGGAACTTCGAGTAATCGGAGAATCGAGTACCCATACATCCCTAGTTTAGTTGGTTCTAGACCCGGTTCCGATAGGAAAATTCAGATTCAGTTTCGATTCCGGAACCTGGTCCACCTAGAGGACTAAAATCTAGTTCTAAAATCGATTCTAATATCTATTTACTCTTCGTTTTTCTTAAAAATAAGCATATCATTCAACTTATAACAGTGAATCAAGTTTACTACCTCTAGTATTATACATAAAATTATATAAAAAAAATTTCATTTTGAGGTATAATTTGCAATATCAAAGGCTCATATGTTAGGTCCTGCGTCCACGAGTCGGAACCTATATGGACTTGGGAACCAGACTCATTTATTAGCTGGAACCTAAATTGGGTTCCGGACCCGGACCCGTTTATGAATCGAAACTTAAAATAGGTTCCAGATCCGATTTTTTGTAGGTCGGAACTTACGGATAATCGAAGAATCGGATACCCATTTACAACCCTAAAAATAACAAGAATGCACCCGATGGGCCCTACGAGATGGACCATACAAATCTCTCTAAGCACACTATCTTGATTGGCCACTACAAATATGGGAGGTGATAGCAAAAGCCTTGCTCTAAAAAATGCACTAAAGAGTAAGGAGGGAGGAGCGTAGTTGTTAATATCGATTCGGACTTCATTTCGCTCTGGCCTGCAAAATGAAAAGTTTCGGCCGATTCGAGATTTCGGCGAAACTTTTCGGAATTATATTTCGGGAAAAATATAACATAATATATACATATATAAGTATAAAAAAAAAAAGAAAAAGTAATAAATATAGATTTAATCCATGATAGATTTTCTTTTGGAATTATATGAAAAAAAAATAAGAAATACCACTGTAAAAAAAGTAAAAAAAAATAATTAATTATATAAAATTCCATTTCGGCCGAAAAATCACATTTCGGCCGAAATCTCGAATTTCGGCCGAAATTGGCCGAATCTTGAATTTCAGCCGAGATTGACCGAAATTCAAACCGAAAAGTTTTGGCCGAAATTTCGTTTCGGCCACTTGACCGAAACGAAAAATTTCGGCCGAAATGGCCGAAACGAAACAAAATTGATAACTATGGGGAGGAGGGTTAAGAGAGTTGTAGAGAGAGTGGGTGGGCTCACAAACAATGAGAGAGAGACTCAGATGGTTTATATTCCACTTAGATTTTATCTTTTTGATCTCATTGCTATGGCTATTTAGATGTCCCAATATGATTTGGCATCTCAAAGATTTGATTTTAGAAAAAAACAATGAATGGAATATGTGACCTAAATTTGTAAGATTTACAATGTGTGCTCACCTTTTTTTTTTATTGTTATCATGTGACCGGCCCTTATAAATTACAAAATGGGGGCATCTTTTTTTCTGTTTGTGAACATGGAACCCACTTTTAGAAATTACAATGTAATTCCCACATTTAAAAATTAGAACATGAGGCCCACATTCATAAGATTTACAATATGGGCCTCACATTTATATGAATTATAATGTGGGGTCATCATTTTTTGTAATTGTGAATACATGACCTATCTTTAGAAATTGCAACATGATGCCCACCTTTGAAAATTAGAAAATAGGGCCCACATTCTAGCATTCACAATGTGAGTCCATATTTTTTGATTAAGACCATGTGACCTACCTTTAAAAATTATAAAGCGAGACTACCTTTTCTGCGATTACGGACACGGAAGGCACCTTTAGAAATTAAAACGTGGTGCGCACTTTTAGAAACTCAACTATGGGGCCCACATTCATAAAATTCAAAATATGGTCCCACATGTATAAGATTTATAATGTGGGCTCACTTTTTGTGATTGTGATTTGTGACCATGTGACCCACCTTTAGGAATTACAAAGTGGGATCACCTTTTTGTATCATCATGGACATGGGATCCACTTTTAGAAATTACAACGTGGTGCCCACTTTTAGAAATTAGAATATGGGGGCCACATTTATAAAATTTACAAAGTGGTCCCACTTCTATAGGATTTATAATGTAGACTTCACCTTTTGTGATTTTGATCATGTGACCCACCTTTAGAAATCACAAAGTGAGGCTGCTTTTTTCGAGATTGTGAACACGGAGACTACCTTTAGGGTGAGTGACAAGATTTGGAGTCCTCTCTAAATGAGTTTCTTTAGATAATAGGAGATAAGTAGGAAACAATTGTGCCAACTAAATTATTTAGAATTTTTTTTTTTTTAAAACTTCCTATGCGAGCGGGTTAAGATTTTGGAATTCTTTCAAGTGAGATTAAAATTAGGAATAGTGATTTGCACCTACCAAATATGCTTTTTTACAATATCATGCAACATGGGAACATCCAAAAGGCACGATGCTCGAGTCACCTAACATTCCATAATGACTGAATAAAGAGGATTTGAAATCATCTAAAATTTAAGGTAGATGATATTTATTTTTCTAAATTGTAGAGATTATACTAGAACAGAGGTTTTTGACAATTAAATTGTGGACCTAAAATTGTTGGACACATTGCAGTGAAGTAAAACTGATATAATTATAAGGGGAATTTGGGCGGAGGTCCCTGAACATTTGATTTTAAAGACTAAGGTCCACAATAACTTATCGTACCGACAGAAGTCCTCTCATAAAAATGAGGCACTGAAAAAGACAAAAAAAACCCTATATACGTTAGCAAAAGCAGACATCAGACAAATTTATCTGAGTTTTTTTTATCCGAAACTAAGAAAAAACTCAGATAAGTTTTGTCAAATGAGTTTTACCATAAATTAACATAAATTTTCAGAAAAACTCAGATAAATTTCTTATTTTTCCGAGTTTGCTGTTAGATACTTTGTTTTGCTTTTTGTAATGATGTGAAATGAGAATGAAGGGAGGCTAGAGACTTACATATTTGAATAACTAAAGTCAAAGTGATTTTTCAGTCTCTTCATCTGTTATAGTAATGGTAGCAGGCAGCAAGATATTTAGCTCAGGCTGTGCCTATAGAGTTGGGTCAATGATGCTCAATTCCACACCTCAATGTAATCACAAGATAGTCCAGTAATTTTAAAAGAAAAGGAAACCACTCAAAAGAGAAACGTAATAACATCAGTATATCCCTTCAAAAGTTTACAATGTATGTCACTGTATAAAAATAATCGTTTATCAAGAATTACTACTTCATTTGGCACCAGACTCTCTGTCCTCTCAAATTAAAAAAAAAAAAACCCTTCGTCCTTAACCAAGAGTATGCTTCAGCTCTCTGTAGGCATTTTTTTAAAAAAAAACTTGACTCGCATAAGACACATTTCATTAATAATTCCACAGGATTACAAGAGACCTATGATGAACAAGGGTTGGCTCTCGATCAACTCCCAGAGATGCCCAACATAATTTACATGGCCGGTGAGTTAGAAGAGAACAACCTTGACACTAAAGTGATCATTCTCCTTCCTAAGTTCTGCCAGAAACTCAGATAAATTGGTCTAAGTTTTGCTAGAAATCTGAGTTTCTACTAGAAGCTCAGATAAATTTGCCAAAAACTCAGATATACAAACTCAGATAACTCAGTATCTGAGTTTTTTGCAAATTTATCTGAGTTTTTGTTCAATTTATCAGAGATTTTGTATAATTTATCTAAGTTCTTGGCAAATTTATCTGGCATTGTACTATTAGAAGCAAATTTAAGAAAGTGTCATAATTTCCTCATGTCACTTATATATAACTCTACGAGTATAAAAAAATAGAAAAATGTAATGCCAAATCTTTTCTGCAGATCACATTAAAGGTCTTGAGATTTGAGTTTCATCAATGGAAATCAAAGTATCTTTCCAAAGATAATTTGGTCAGATTTCAACACCTAAAGAATGCTACTATTAGGGGAAATGCAAAAGAGAGCTACTTTAGTTAGATAGAATGCCTTCAACATATTTGGCACAGTTCCATATTCTATTAAGATGGATTTTACCCACTTAGTACAACTTAAAATTCTGTTAGTTCTGCTTTGTACATCCAAGAATTTTGTAGTGATTAAACTTTTTCCCTTTACTCACAGGTGATGAGAATGATTTGAACAGATGGAAATAAACACATGGATGAGGTTTTGAACACAGAGAAATAAACACATTGATGCATGTGTCTTCCTTTCCTTCATGCAGAGGCAAGCTACAAATAGTACATAATCCAAGTATACATCATATATTGTAGAAATGGATGTTAAAGAAGGTAATGAGAAAAATGTATGACATATAAAAGTGAGAAAAATTTCTGCCAGAAACTCAGATAAATTTGCCTGAGTTCTGCCAGGAACTCAGATAAATTTGCCAAAACTTAGATAATTTATCTGAGTTTTGGCAAATTTATCTGAGTTTTTGTGCAGTTTATCAGAATTTCTGTGAAATTTGTTTGAGTTCTTGGCAAATTTATCTGAGTTTCTTAGAAACTCTCGTAAATTATCTAAACTCATATAACTTTTTAGAAGAAGAAGGTTGTTGCTATGTTAACAAGCAGAACAAAACAACTCATAAAATGAAACAGAAAAATCTCATTCCAAACTACTTATTTTCAAAACTCAGATAAATTTTCAAAAACTCAAATAGCAACAGTATTCTTGCAAGAAAGAAACAGAGACCTCATTTTTTGTTGCTATGATTGCAAGAGATAGACTTACACGAAACGGATAAAGCAAAGAAAAAGCAAGACAACAATGGGTTTTTGTGTTATGTAAAACCCGTCGCTAGAGAAGGGCGAGACTGTTCCCGTTTTTATCGCCGGGCCATCGCCATCATGGCTGGTCTAGTCGGAGATGGCCGAATTCTATTTGTAGAGTTCTCTAATGAAGTCCCTCGTTCCTAGAGAAGGACAAGGAAAGAGTTCTTCGGGATAACAAATAATGAGAGAGAACTTGGCCTAGGAATGTAGGAGAAATGAGCAAATTGGTCATGAAAATATATAACGTGGCATATTAGGGACATTTCACCAAAATATCTCCAGCTGTCTGGACTAGAGACATTAGAAAAAAGGTTGTTGTCCTTGATGCCATAGAAGACTGTGCTCAGGGACTATTGGCTAATTTACCCTAATTATAAAAGGGGACATTCATGTGTATCACTCCCTCACCATAGGGTGAGGGAACTTTCCATTTTTGCACATGAATCTTCTTTTTATGCATATAACCATTTATGACTTTTCCTTTTTTTTGCACATGAAAATTTTCAATTATGGAAGTGTTCCTCACCCTATGGTGAGGGATGGATGCACATGAATATTCTCCAATTATAAATAGGGGTCTTTACATTCATCCGTGACCATTTCCCTATGTTCTGCCTTTTTAGTGTGGAAGTGCTGAAATTAAAGTAGGGGTTGGATCAACCTTGGGAAAGACTGACTTTTTGAAATAGGATTTGATGGTAATAGATCTTGTTGAGATAGAAATAGAACTCTTTTTGGACTCTCTTGCAGAGAGAAAATGTTTAGTAAGTCTGATTTGATCAGTAAGTTCAGGAGAGGCAAATTTTTTGTAGAGCAGTAAATTAAGGCAAACTTGCTACCACATCATAGAAGTTGTTTGGTGAATTTGTCATGAAAAGGTAAAAAGTGATTCATATATGGATTTCTATTTAAAAAACTTGCCTTTGGTTACTTTCTAAATAAGACGTAAAAGATATAGTGGCTGAATTACAATGGTTACTTTCTAAATAAAGGTAAAAGAATTTAAATGTGGCTGAATCACATTGCCAAACAGTCTAAAAGCAATTAGGACATCTATTTGAATAGGGTTTAAGTCAAATAGATCCTCAGTTGAGTTGCATGGATTCTTATTTTTGTGAATCCCACTCTGTAATGTTTTTTTAATGAGTCTCTTGTGGGTGTAACGGCCGTAACAGGTTTCCTGGATGTGGGAATATAGGGATGGCCTTGTGGTAACGGCTCCTACTCCCATCTCTCCCACCAGGGATCGATTTCTGGTGGGAGGCTTTAGTTTAATCCTCTCCAACTTGGCCACCGAGGAAAAAAAAAAAAACAGGTTTCTTTGATGTGCTCACCAGAGTAAAATGGAGAGATTAGGGATTCCTCACCTGGGTATAAGGGTGGTAACAGGTTTCTCACACCTTTTGAATTGATACAACCTATTAATGGAGCTTTAGAACATTTAGATCCTTGTTTCGAGTTTAATAAAGATTGTTTTAGTTATATTTCTGGGGATCAATATTGCAGTGCATAATACTGCTTAGATTTGGTCGTTTGCCTGCTAAAGTGGGAAAGGAGCCTACACAAGCAAGAAGAATTGATGTACCCGGGGTTCAAACCTCGCGTAAGCAGCGGTTCTTGACATTGTCTCCTATTTGTTTTGTTGGGTTAATAAAAGTCCAAGTGGGCCCATTCTAGTGACTGGGTTTGGGTTGGACAGTTATGTATATCAACTTCTAATACAGAACGTATATCCAATGCAGGTTGCGGCACAAGTCAGTCTTGATGGATGAGGACCCAACTTTCATTAGGATTACTCCTGCATTTGGCCTGACTTTTAGGATCCCAAAAAGTACAAGTAGCATTTTTCTTACAAAGATCATAACCTAGCTCAAGGCCAAAGTATACTTCTCAGATCTTGGTTAAATTGACATGCCGAAACCTGATTATTAATTGGGTCCAGGCATTATGGACCAGAATGATTAATTGGGCCCATAAATAGGTTTCATACCTTAGAAATGCCCATTGACATTCTTTTTAAGGATCAAGCATTCAATTTTGACCGACTCCTAATAATTTTGACTGGCAATGGGTCAAGTTTGGTATGAGTAGAAACTAAAATCTACATTTACTCTCTCCCTTGTGAGGGGTACAGCCTGGATCAGCCCACATTAGAGAAGTCTTAAATTTTAAGATTATGGTGTTAAGTCCCCTTATTTCAAATACATTCCTATAATAGGAATGATTTTGAGTGCATGAAACTGCAAGCTATAAGATATTTGATTATTTTGGATACCTATTGTAAATGAATGGAAATGCATTTCTTTTTGCTATTTAGTCTTCTAATGCCATATTATGATTTTATTTATGCACTTGTAAAATTTCATATGGCTCGCACAAACTTCCGACATGAATATTATCCCTTGTGGATTCGAGGGACCCGGTAAAACCTCACACAGCAGGATCTTATGAGAAGCATGCAGGAAAATTCTAATTATAGCACCATCATTATTTCCGCATGCGTCGCAATCCCGGATCAACCATTGGAGTCGTGACACCTTTTCCATATTATGGTTCTACCTTTTCCGCAGCAACTGGTGGCTTTCATGTTTGGTATCATGTGATTAAAGATACTCTTTTTCTCACATTCGATGAAACTCTATATAATAGAGAGTGAATTTTAGTTTTTTACGGGAAGTGTTTCTATAAGAGCATCTTTCACTTTACTGTGAGAGACAATAAAATGAGAGATGCTCTCATAGGAACACCTCCCGTTTTTTATATCTAAATAGTGCTCATCTTTTAGCCTTAAACTACGGGGTTGAACAACTGATGGGGTATTCGATTCAACAAAGTCATCTTGCCTGTCTATATGATCACTATATCTCGGTCACCTTGTAGTACTTCTTGCATCTTGCAGATTCATCTGAGTATAGAATTAGGGATGGGCTCACTTGGGCCTAACCATGTGCCCAAAGAGGATTGAGAGACCTGAGTACGACTCTGAGTCTGAGCCTATATTTTGAAAGCTGGAGTCCCATTAAACTGTGAGTTTGAATAAAGCCTGAGCTCGTTAAAGGCATGTTTTCAGCCAAAAGCTCTCTTTGACATTCAAATAAGCTTAAAAAAAAATGTGTTCTATATACATTTTGTAATTACTTAAATGTATACGAACATATACATATGTACATACACACATATCTGTATTTGTATAAAAATCAATGAATGACTAGAGTCTAATGGGCTTGGGCCTGGAGCCCAAGGCTCAAGTTTAAGCTGATAAGGGATTTAGCCCTTGATCTGTTGGGACTCTGGGCAGTTCTAATTCCCTTAGTTATGAATTCAATTCTACTGGGCCTACTGGACATGTTTGATCTTCCCTGGAGGGGAGGAAGTAGTCCTGATAGAGCTGGAGTAGGATGACATGGTTGACAGGCTGAGTCAAAATTTTCAGTTGGAATAGTTAGAAACACTTCCCTTTTTACTGTAAGTTTAGTGGCAAGGCACCAACCCTGTCATGTGGTATACGTGTTTCACTTCTTGACAATGGAAGAAAAAGCTACTAGTGTATGGCAAGTGACACGCCAAGCAGAAGAAAGAAAACAAAGATAACCATAATAGGCATAAGCGTTTTGATCGGTAGTGGGCTGATAAATGGCTCGTTTTTCAATTACAAACCCCACCCTCAGTATCTTGTGTTCGTTTTTTTTTTTTTTTTTTTTTTTTTAATAATGTAGGGTGTCTCAGCCCTTTCGGGCAGAATAATCTCTACAGGCTCAGGGGGAGCTAGATAAATCCCCTTGTAGCCCCAGTGTGGTAGTATAGTTTCGAACCTTCAACTTCCATGTAAACCGTGGTCCTAGGCCAACTGAACTACCCCTTATATTAAAAAACTAACTGATTTCACTTAAAAACTCCTTTAAAGCCAAGTACCAAGAACTCCTAAACTGGGAAACTTCTATATGCAACCTTTCATAATCCCACCATACTAAGAAAGTGTTAAGCAAACTTATCTTTTAATAGTATCTGCAATGTCTGGATGAGTGTGATCTTGTCCCCCGTAATCCTATTCACCAAACGGCTCTGAACTGGCTGATGGAAAACAGTAGGATTCCTCAAAATGGTTTCTGGGAATAAAATCCCATATTCCCATGGATATTCCTAAAAAGGGAGTCCCTTGGGCTCATCACTTGCATAGATTCCTTGCATTCCATCAGCCCTTGCATAGATTCCTTGCATTCCACAAAAAGACAGTCCTCCTCGTAACATTCACAAATATAAAACTGAAGGAGATGCCTGAACTATTTATTCTGCGGCCCTTGCATAGATTCCTTGCATTCCTCAAAAAGGACAGTCCTCCTCGTAACCTTCACAAATATAAAACTGAAGGAGATGCCTGAACTATTTATTCTACAATATAATTGGTAATGGTGAAGTGATGTATGTTTGGGAATGACCCCATATAATCAACTCCCTTTTCTAATGATTACAAACAGCTACCTCTAATTTTTTGTTTTTTATTTTACATAGAACTGCCCGTACGCTAATTGACGATATGATCAACTACCCTCAGCCCGGGGGCGGACCTAGGCACAACATGTGGGTATGGTCGCACCCATTAAACCGCAGTGCGCCTAAATTTTTTTTAATAAAAATAGTGGGTCCACTTTCAAAATCCACATAATGAAAATCATTGGTTTTCCTCCAAAACCAAACTACTTATTAAAGCTACACCCGTCAAACGAAAATCCTATGTCCGGCACTGCACTCAACAATGGTTTTAGGCCGGAAAAGCCTTTACACCAATTCGGATGAATCTTCATTTAAAAAAATATTTTTCTGATAATAACTCAAAAAGATGTATAAAAATTAAAATTATCCTAATATTATCTCCAATCAATATTATCTCAATAATGATATTTACAACATTGGTTTAAACAGAGCCTACAACTAGGATTGTAAACGGGTCGGTTCCGGTCCGAATCCATGGTAGACCTGTAATCGGAACCATTAAGGAGAGGGTGGAACCAAATTCGGACCTGGAACTTTTATCGGAACAGGAATTAGAACCATATATGAGATGAGTCTGGATCTAGGTTCGGGTTTAGGTAGAGAATGATATTAAAAAAAAAATATGATTTTTAGGGGAGATTTTCGAAAATTGAGGTAATATGTCGGGTCTCGGATTCACAGGTCTGAACCAAGGTGGAACCGTACCCTGACTCATTTACTTTTCGGGGCCTAAATAAGGACCCAGACTCGATTTTTATCGGATGGGAACCTCCAGATAATCGGAGAATCGGCTACCCATTTACATCCCTACCCACAACCCATGTTTAAAGTTGGCTGACCTGATCATAGCTAAAATTTCCACTTATGCCAACGTTCCAAACAACTCTTGTTCTATGTCCTTGTGATATTTCTTTATCGGAAGGACATTTAAACATAAAAATTACAAAAGGGTTTTATACGTTAGATTTCAAGGTCGTGTCGTTTGTTTATAAGACGTGCATGGAAGAATAAAAATCTTATAAGGGCCTTTAGTTGAGATATTTCTAGTACAGAAAGTTTTCTTGGCTTTTTTTTGATAAAATATACGAAGATTTAAATATTTTAAAAGTATTTAAGTTTTTCACAATTCTTTTAATCAAGCCCTCTCCAAATAAAAATATTAAAATAATAAAAATACCCTTCTCTATGTCAGGTTTGTGTTTCTTTTTAACCTTTTTCCTCTCCAAAAACAACCACTTTGATTTTATGAAGTGGGTCCCACTAGGTCATTTTGGTTGGACTTCGACATTTTTCTTAAATGATTTATTAAAATAAAAAAAATAAAAATGATGAGGTTATTTTTGATATTCTTCATAATCATGTCCTTGTGAGTACTTGATGGAAAGAAATATGAAAAGCTTTTATACTTTTTAGAATTATTCTAATTCTCGTGTATTTTTTTAAAAATGAAACAAAAGTTTTATACCTTTTTAAAACTTTTCCTTAATTTTATTTTTTTAAGCCACCACATTTGGCCAATATGATGCGGAATGCATCGGTTTTTTGTGCTAAAATTGATTTTATATTCATTTTACATCAGCAGCCCCCAAAAAAGTTTAAATTCCGAAGTTCTTAGAGTGTTTTTTTTTTTTTTTTTTTCATCTTTTACACCTAACCCCCTGAGGAATTTATTTCTTATATAATGGCATCCAAAGAAAAACTTCCTCGTTCGGCCACTTATTAGCAATATCACCACACAAGCTCATATAGCTTGATGCATGGCTATATTAGATTTTATCGAATTCCATTTTACTTTTTAGCTCAATATGGCACATCCAAATTATCCACAATAAATCTATAATGCGATGCATTAACCTTTCACAGCCAATGCAAAAGCCACACTAATATTTATATAAGGGATATCTACCGAAAAAATCCCCTTAAGTAGGGTAATCACAGTTGAGAACCTTAAACTTTTATAATGACAGTCAAAGACCTCCAGCCCAAATCATCTTTTCTTTTTTTCGTTTTGCCCTTTTTTTTGTTGATGTCAACATAACCCTAATCCCAGGTTAATGTTAATTTATGTTGATGTTGACAAATCTTCTGTCGACGTAACAAATTCTATGCATAAATATTTACATGTACTGTGCACAGAGATCACTTGATTGTGCTAACTGGACGTTTTTGTTGACGTTGACCAAAATTTATGCTGATGTTGACGAATCTTCTGTCAACGTCAACAAATTCTATATATAAATGCTTTACATATACAAGAATCACTTGATTGTGTTAAGTAGACATTTTTATCGACGTCAACAAAAGTTTATGTTGATGTCAACAAATATTACTCATGATAGAATAGAGGACTTTAGTTTCTGTCGATTTAGGTGAAGAGACCAATTCTTGGGAATATGGAATATGATTTTTTTTTTTAAAATAACATGAATAGGGAATATGGTTATGTTGACATCAATAAAGAAAGGACAAAACGGAAAAAAATAGAGATGATTTGGGCTGGAGGTCCTTAACTATCATTATAAAAGTTTAAAGTCCTCAACTGTGGTTACCCTATTTAAGAAGATTTTTCTGGTAAATGTCCCTAATACACAATTGCTTGTTTGGGTCCGCACCCTCAAGCAAAAATTCTAGGCCTGCCACTTGGCTCAGCTTGGCCCCACTGGCCAGGTGGTTTCATGATAAAATCTCACTACACCACAATATAATTTTATTATTCTATATACTACACTCAGGAGCACAAGGACATGTTCACTGAAAAGTGTTTCAAATAAGGGGGTCACGTACACTTTTGTTTCCACAGAAGCCACACAAATGTACCCTCGCGTTGATAGGTATTCATTGTATGAGCCTAATTAAGCCTAGGCACCTACCAACTTGGCCCAATGTAGACTCAATCTGATCCCTACTAAAATCAGGACCATTCATATTATTCAGAAGCTCAAACACGGTCATGTGTCCAATTTGCAACCATTGATGTTGCTTGGATGTTGAGATAACATCAAGCAATATACAACATATTCATAGATTCACATGTGAAATGTTATGCTAATAACAAACAGTGGAATCTGATCCACATGTGAGTCATTTACATATGCAAATGACTCACATGTGGGTCATTTACACATGTGAATCACTTTCACTGGAAACAAACGACCCCTAAGAATCAGGTCTAAAGAAGGGTACATGTTACCGATAATAATAATAAAAAAAAAAGGGCCCATGTCTGGGACTATTGGGTGGATAAGGGCTAATCAGGGTCCATTGTACCCTGTATAGTTTTGAGAAGGGTCTACTCTAAATACATTTATCATAGAGAAATTCTAAATGCACTCTTTATTTTACCGAGCACACCCACCTTTTTAAAAAAATTCACTGTGCATAAAGGGATGTGGGTATGCTGAACAAAATGGATGGGTGCGTGTAAAATCACCCGGTATCATATCATCATGTTTCTTGAAAAAAGCACAGATAGTCATGGTCCCAGTCATCCTCCATCTTCCATGTTTCCTTGATTTCTACTTTCAGCCAAACATTATCTAGGATTATGTTTACCACTTCCTAACTCCATTATTGAATAGTTCCTTTTTAAAATTGACAAGCATTATTTTCTTAAATGTCATTCTGCCATTTCACATCTGACACCTGGAGATTTGATGCCACTTGTCTATTTAAATAATTGGAATTAGAAAGTGGTTACTTGCATGTGCACTTACGTTTATAATTATAGAGACACCTTCTGCATTCTAACTCTTTTATTAGAAAATGCTGTTGGGAAAAGAGAAGAGGGTAAAGGTGGTGCCCATGGGTTGGTCCAGCACTGGAGACGGGCCTATTTGTAAATAACCTAAAAATAGACCATCAAATTTAGGTTGTCAAATCAAGAGCTAAGATAACATGTGGATCCAGTTTTTTGGATGACCCTTGTCTGGAAAGAGATCTTTACATCTATCGTACCTCTAATTTTATAAAAATGCATCCAAGTGAATCCCATGAGTTAAAATGCTCGTTAAAAAACACTTTTGATGAGAATGCTTGTGCTTGAATAAGCTTTGGTCCGGCCAGACCTAGCTCATGTGTGACCCCCAAAAATGGCAAGTCCAATCACAAGGACTACAATAGCAGCCCAAATTACCTAGTGTGGTCAAGCCCACTACAGCTGCCTATATGAGAAATCCAGTAATAGATAATAATGCCTCAATGTAAAACCCCTTCAAGATATACGGACTTTGAAACATTTAGAGGGGAAAAAAAAAAGAGGAAAATTACCGTACGTACATTCTAGAACCCGATATTTACCAAGGATCAGATGAAAGACAGTAAATTTCCTAATGGAAGATTGTACATAAAAGGACGTCCAAAGTTGGACAGTTTTACCCTTTATCCTGTTATATCCTATGCTTGTAGGACATTACAGGATTCGATATCCCAGATCCGTAGGATATCGCACCATTCGATATCCTAGGCTCGTAGGATATCACACCGTGACCTGCATCGTCAGCTTGGACTGAGGCTTGCCTCACCTGAGGAAGTCGATGCACATGTGTATCAGACATTATTTGGGTCCTGCCATTTATTTTCTGTCTTTGAGCAACAGAAAATTCATGGGTGTACGCTTGGCAACCGGCATCAATCATCAATTTGCAAATCACTGCACCAAACGAAAGAGTGAGTTTTCTGTGGTTTATGGTAAATTTGCAGCATTGATTCAAGTATCGCGAATGGAATGTCCACAGAGGTGCCTGTGCCTAAGGAGTAGAGAAGAAAAGCCTGAGGATAAAGAAGATCAGATATATGGCTTGTAGGCTCAATGTTATGGCAGACAAATGTGTTGAAACGAGAGGAAGACCCAGCTGGTCGCTTCCCTTTATAAGTTTTAGGAGGCATGATGTACCATGGAGAGTCACAGAGACAAATAAACAAACACATAACGTGCAAGATTTCTCCTAGGCAATTCAACAAACACTTAGTGTGCAGAAAAATCATATCCAACTTTTCATGATATATAAATGAATGTAAGCCTGACCAATACCAACGACCAACTATTAACATAAAAAATAAAATAAAAAAAATACCCACTTGGTATGAAAAATATAAGAGAAGCTTGAGGTAGGAACATTTAGCTTAACTGAGATGGACTACAATTTCTCAAAGAGGAGCCAATTTCTAGCCATCCAAATAGCATAGGCTACAAAGATCAAAACAGCACCCACAACAAGTCTACCACAAAGAACATATTTCCTGCGGGGAAAATAATCACATAAAACAGAACAATTTATTTACTCATGCATTCATACCAAAATGTTTTCTTTAATTATATATATAAAAAAAATAATTTTTCTTTAAATGAAGAAAGCTACAAATAGCATTAGAGAATCCCAAGAGCAATGCTTAAATAATGAAAATATCACATAACCACAAGAGGAAAGCATCTGGGCTGAATCATCAACCAAAATAAATTTCTCTCACAGTCAATAAACGGTTTCATACAAAGGGCATAGGCTTCAAGCCTTTTGAAAATATCCTTCACCACCAAATACCCAAAATAACCCCTTAAAGAATTTAACAATAGCTCAAAAAAAAGAAAAGGAAAAAGAAAAAAGAGGGGTATCCTTATAGCCGCTTGACAAAACTACTTCAAAAAATCAACAGAAGAATCAAGACTAATCCAACACCATATTTGTATAACCGGTTCACGGGAGCACAGGAGCCAGGCCTGTTTGTAGGTTGTCAAATAACCTAAAAAAAGACCATCAAACTTAGGTTGTCAAATAACCTAAAAAAAGACCATCAAACTTAGGTTGTCAAATCAAGAACTAGGATAACCTATGGATCTGACTTTTTGGATGACCCTTGACTGAAAAGATATCTATTCATCTATCCTACCTCCGATTTATAAAAATGCATCCAAGTGGACCCCATGAGCTGGAATACTCGTTAAAAAAAACTTTTGATGAAAATGCTTGTGCTTGAATAAGCTTTGGCCGGGCCAGACCTAGCTCATGTGTGACCCCCAAAAATGGCAAGTCCAATCACAAGGACTACAATAGCAGCCCAAATTACCTAGTGTGGTCGGGCCCACTACAGCTGCCTATATGAGAAATGCAGTAATAGATAATAATGCCTCAATGTAAAACCCCTTCAAGATATACGGACTTTGAAACATTTAGAGGGAAAAAAAAAAGTATTCACACCAAACGATGAAAAAAAAGATTTTAATGAAAAAACATCATACTTTACTGTGCAGTTTCCTCAGCAAAGTAGTTATGCTAGCATGACCTACATGAAAGTAATGTATTAAATACAATTCTTGTGAAGCCCACCATACAAAAAAGGCAGACCAAGTGAGCCTCCAAAGGTGGTCTGAACTGTCATTGTAGTCTGGTTGGGCAGGTCGATTGTGATAGAAAAAAGAAGATTACCTTCTGTATTCTTTAACTCTATTGAAATGCTAAATAGAGTTGAACATCTTTAGAAATCTTGAGAATTTGCTGATGGCATTTGGGTCATTCAAATTCTCCCAAGATGAATTTCGATGTTACCAATCAAATAAACCACCGTAAATGATTACAATTGATTAAAGTTGTCTAGGGAGTGCTATTCTTTGAAAATATCAGATAAAGTTAGAATGACAACAAATCATTGGAGTTAATTAGATCGCGCAATAAATAACAAAAAGTCTACAGAGCCCGGGACAAAATCCGGGCTCTGTAGCACGGCTCAATAAATAAAGTTACAAATAGCTCATTTGTTTTCATGGAATTGAATATATAAAAATCAGTGGTAAAATGAACTCCAACAAAAAAACTATTAAAGAGGTGGGGGTGAAGGATATGATGGGGAAATGTAGATGAGGTTTTAAATTGGATTTGAATTACAAGGGTATAACTTAATATTCATTTCTCATCTCTCCTTGATTCATTTTCTATCAAATGGAGATTACTTGATGGTCATTAGAGAAATTTTCAAATAAGGCCTTAAGTTCTTGCCTTATTTCAAAAAATGACACAATTTTTAAAACTTTTCAAATTAGTCCCTAAGTTTTTCCATGAAGCTTTCAATTAAGGACATCTGTCCATTGAAATCTAATTTTCGGCAATTTCCTCCCTCTATTTTTTTTTAAATATTCAAATTACCATTCATTGAAATAGAACTTTCATTCACTTCCTCTATATTCTCATCATTTCATTCACCGGCATTCTCACGGTGATTAAAGACAACCAATGTCCCCATGGTGATCGGCTGCATGTAGCGGATGTCATGGCATTAAATGAAGGGTAGTCTCAGTATTTTAGAAAATTGAGAAAAAAAAGTCTATAGAAAATACCTTTAAATGCCCGTGTCCTTAATTGAAAATTTATTAAAAAATTTAGGGACTAATTGGAAAAGTTTTGGAACTTGTGTTTTTTTTTTTTAAATAAGGCAAAAACTTAATGACTGATTTGAAAATTTTCCTTTTTTAATCTCACGGTTGTTACTTTAAGTTTGACTTCCTTTTAGAAATATAGTCTTAGTTTTGTTTCTTAATTCTGAACTACTTTTAGAAATATAAAGTCTAAGAATTCTTAAAAATTCAATTGCATGAAATAAATGAGCCATAAGTAACCAAATTGCAAGGAAACTATGGTCCATGGATCCAATAGGAGCGTAACAAAGAATTCAGAGGTAATTTCTTTGCACCCATCCTACAGGTAAATGATGCACATGCGTATTATTCATGCACGGTAACATTTGTTAGTGCACAAGGTGTTTATACATGGTCCCATTTATTTGATTCACTATAAGAAAAATCACATTTAGCACCCTCCGCTAAATGTAAAAAAAAAACCACCGCTAAATGTTTTTGCAGCGGAAAAATGTCCGCCCAAATTTTATGTACTTTCATGCATCCTTTCCCACTAAAAAAGATGCAATAATACAAGTGATGTGTTTGATGGGTCATGATTTCAAAATCCATCATCATCTTTTATTTTTGCAACTCCTACAGGCCCATAACATTGATTCGAATATATTAAAATACATAAAATCCATCTTGTTATTATATTCATGCCTACAAGATTAAGGACCTCTAGGCCAAACTTCATGTATTTGTCAAACTACACACTTGCCTATGGCACTTGCTCTTTGCTCAAAAACTCATATTTCCTATAAATGGTATCATTGCCAAACTCACACGCAACTTGATAGTACCCATTCTGGTTTTTTGGCAAAAGAAAGTACCCATGTTGGAATGCATTGTTCAGAAACATTATCTGTTTGATATTCTAAGCCCGGCAAAGATGCAGTCTGCCTCTAGGTCAATCAATTAAACTCAGCAGTTGGTCAGGGGACAGAGAGAGCACAAATCTGGACAAGAAAGAAAAATTATGAAGCTATGTTGGTTCTGAAATCTGATAGAGAGCATTGAAAGCAAGAAGGCAGGAAGCACAATGCAATTGTTATAGTCCTTCAAATAATTGAATAAACTTTTGAGCATTGAGTACGGATCCCCTGTTTGGGTGAAACACGGGAATACTGTTCGGACCAATAAAAATGTGCCATGTGGACTGCCAATGCCAAGACATAAAGAGGTTGGAACCGGATTCCTTGTTTGGACCAAAAAGGGAAACACTTGATATTTTGTTTCGGGTCCACACCTGTTGCCGGATCTCCTTCATGCATTTGATATTTTGTTTTTGTTTTTTTTTTTTCCTCATGTAGGAATTGATCCATTTTTGTTTTGTTTAGGAAAGTTTCTGTTTTGAGGAATTGTTTTGCTTGTTGATGATCATGTATGGTTTTAGATTTTTTGTGTGGAGATTACTTTAGATGCTTGATGATAGAAATATTTGGTGTTTAATGGTGATTTATCTAATTCAAAACATAATCTTTTTGTTCTTAATTCGGCCCCAACAAGCGCATCTCCCCCCCTACAGCAATGTCGCTGCCCTGTTCATCCAGATGTGCGCCTACCGCGACGGCCCCTTCACCTTTGCTGTCCTTAGCCTCCCCTCCAAGTCCCTCCACGTCTTCAGCCGCCCTTGGCTCAAATGCGAGTACATCTCCAACAATCGTTCGTAAAAAGGCCTCATTTTTATTGGTTCAAACAGTATTTCGAAACAGGGGATCCGGACTCTTGAGCATTTGATATCTCTGTATAAGAAGAGAGATGCAAATTCAAATTTTGCTCCTCATGCCTACAAACCCTCAGCTTCTCACACAGGACAACCGGAGAAAAAAAGGTGGGGTATACAAAGATGTCATATTGCATTAAGAGCAAGCCATAAATTCGTTACATGATTTAAGGTGTTTCGATCTAAGACAGAATGAATTATCATGATAAAAACATTCATTTCATGACTCCAATGTTGCATGTGGCAGGCCAATAAACCCCAACAACTCTGTAAAAAAAAAAAAAAAAAGCAGCAGCAAAGCAAGTTCTAGTGCAAAAGCTTTAGAGGAACCTGTTCCTTCATAATACCCAAATTATCCACTCAAGAAGATGATTTATATAAATGATGTTGATGATGGATCATGGATGGTTGAAATGAGTGGGCCTTTATATTGTCTTTGTTTAAGTGAATCAGACCAATGGATGAACCAGCTGGGTCATCTGCATTGCTACAATCCGGAGATGAATAAAAATGTCCATTTCCTCAACTTCTTATACCATGAATCTGGAGAATGTTCTATTACACTATGGGGCACACTTAGACCGACCTTTAATCAATGCAACTCCTTTGATACTATTGTCATCCCATAATCTGATATCAAGCCCAATTTTGCACGCATCTAACTAACCTCACTAACCTCTACACAGTGACTAATTGAAAGGTTGTTAAATCAAGTGTCAGAAAAAATTGGTAAGGGTTGATGCTTTGATCCCTCTTGTCAATAAGAGACCTTTCCATTTGCCCTCCTCCCACAGATAGACATGCATGTAAGTGGGCCTTTGCCCTGAAAGCAGCTTGTAGAAGAACATTCTCCCCATGAATCTATGCTTAATTATAAGGTGGACTGTACTTATCAAGTGTTTAGAATCATTAGGAAGGACTGCACTAGCAATGGAGGGAACAATTTTATACTCTATTTTTCTTCTTCTTCTTAAGATTACACTTGCAAAACAGTTTAAATATTATCAATGCTAATATGAATGGCTTCTACGGCTCTACCTCAAGCAGACGTCATCTTGGCACAAAGGAGACAATTTCGATCAGTCTACCAATCTTATGGGTGGCTGTTCTTGACAGGAACTCTATTTGAATCAAGTGTGACCTGGTTGGTAGTATAGAGTTTTAACTTCGACCACTATATTTTGGAGTTGGATTTTGTTGACAAGTTGAATCGGATTAAAAATCAGGTCAAGTTGGATTGAGTCTGTCTTCGTTTTTCGATCTTCCCAATTGATGCCGGCACTATCCAACCGAATTAATTGCACATGTCAAGTTGTCAACCAGACTCAAATCTGCCTAATAACTTAGGGCTTGTTTGCTCGGAATAGAATTCTTACGAGTACATTTATTCATAGAATCTCATGTCCTAGAAGTGCATGATAAATGCCGCACAGGCCTGAGAGTGTAGAGGAAATTAACTGAAGTACTCCATATACATAGTATGGAAAGGTGTCTATAATTTTCCCACCTGGACCTACTCCCCAACCTAGAGTAGCTAGATGGGGAAGTAAAATCAATCGTTATCCATAGGTTTCTTTGGTATTGAAATGAGCCACTTTGAATAGGTTCATTGTTTCGGCCTAGAATACAATTAATCCGGCATGGGCTACGTGAGCCACGAGTAGTTTACCGGACACATTGATAAGTCGTGCATGCCCGGCCCCCTACCAAGTGAACCCAGTCGTTTCTTGGTCACGACCGGCTAAAGCTAAAGTTCCATTAAAGAGCGTTTCCATGCGGTAGAACCTCCTCAAGGAATATAAGATTTCCATGAGGTTGATCCTAAACGTAAGGTTTAAAGCATTTGTAAAAAGGCCCTAATGGTTTTAATATTTATAAATAGGCACTTTCTTTTTCATTTTTATACCTTTCGTGTCCTCAAAATCAATAACATTCCAACCATCATAAGTTTTTAGAGTAAAATAACAATTTTGCCCATCTCTTTATCTATATATGCATAATTTCAACGATTTGAGCTTATTTTTCTCTAAAGCTTGCACCATTCACGGTTACATTTAGTGAGAGAGGACAACTCTTCATAAATCCATTTTTGTCATTACAAGGTCAATTTCATTAAATCCAAATTAATCATAATGACAATCAACACCTGTATTTATAATTGGTTATAATTGATCCAATCCGTGCACGAACCACAAGGAGATTGATGAAAGTCTCAAAATACAAAAATATTGAGCTTCATGGGCATGAGAGATTTATTGAGAGAGAGACCGTTGGGACTCGGGATACAATAATGGTATTTATTATAAATAATAATATACTTATTTTCGTTTAGTTGATGTCTGGGCAAAGTTGTCATTTTTATAAAAGTTCAACGCAAACCCTATGATGGATGCCCATTCTAATTATGAATACTAGTTTTGGAGACATGGAAGGTATTAAAATGAAAAGGCATTGGGCTTATTTACAAATACTAAAACTATATGGGCCTATTTATAAATCTTAGAAACATTAAGAGGGTATATATAAAAACCTCTATAAATCAAATAAACACATGTGGATATCCATAAATGACCAAATTGAATTAAAGGGAGATGAAGAATGAATACTCAGACATCACCGAGTAATCAAATCCCATGAAAGCCAGGGTTCCATCTTTATGTGCACCCTATGTCCTTCACATGACCTCTTTAATAAACTTTTGCAACCTGTTTGATCATGAATTCCTAAGAACTTAATTCCAAGCAAACAAATGGGCCTTTAGGGTTTCGGTTTACCTTTATAATTTTTGGACATACTTCAAAAACCTGAAAAATAGCCTGGCTCACAAAATAACTAGGTTGACTTGCTGAATCAACTTGGCTGATTCTTAGCTGCATCAAGAAGTCCAAACTCAATCTATCTATCTATCTATCTATCTATATAACTAGAATTAAAATGATTCTTTAAAGCTTTACATGAGCTTTGATTAAAGTCTTGGCCAACTGAGTCTAGATTGAGTTTTCACCTAGTCACCCAAGTCTTGATCGAGTTAACTCAAGCTTGTAAAGGGTAGGCAAAAACCCTCACGATTTAGGGTGGGTGTTGATTACAATTTACCTAAATTGTAAATATGAAAGGGTCCATTTCATATTTCCTAAATTGTATACATTGCCAAACCCTCTCACAATTTGAGATTTCCCTTTTTTTTTCTTTTTCTTTTTGTAAAACGAAATTACCCATGTTGGGATGTCTCATTGTTTGAAAACATAATTGTATTTGATCTTCCAAGCCACATAACATGTAGACTATTGAGAATAAGCGATTTCTTTATAGGTTGGCAACCCCACATCTCACCATGTCGTGGGAAATAGCTAATTGTCTGTGCCACTCTTTTCTCGTGTATGGACTTTTCTTCCCTTTGTGTGGGCTCTCTTTTCCATGCACGTGGGCTCTTTTAAGTCTCAATCTCTTTCACTGGGATACAAGAGATTTGCTTTCTGCCTTTTATGTCGAAGAACTAAACTCGGCAATTGGAAGAGTTTGTCAAGAAAGAAGAATAATGAAAATATGTTGATTCTGTATTCTGATAGAAAAGAACATCAAAAGCAACAAGACAAGAAGCATAATGCAGTTATTATAGTCCTTCAATTAATTGAACAGACTTTTGAGCATTTGATATCTCTGTATTAGAAGAAAGAAACAAATTCAAAATTTGCTCCTCATGCCTACAAGCCCTCCGTTTCTTTAGGCACAGGACAATCGGCAGAAATTGAGGCCACACTAGCCTATAAGATGTCACATGGCTTTGAGATTTTCTGATCAGATTCATTTAATGATTTCAGGTGTTTGATCTAAGGCAAAGAATGAATGTTCAAAATAGAAACATTCATTTCACAGTTCCATTGTTTTTTTTTTTTTTTTTTTTCTTTCTTCAGATGGTCCAATGCCAAATGTTGCATATGACAGGCCAATAAACCCCATGAACTCTTGGGAGAAAAAGAGAGAAAAAAAAAAAAGAGGACAGTAAAGCAAGTTCCAATGCGAAGATTTCAGAGGAACTTGTTCCTTCAAAAAATTCAAATTATCTACTCAATAACATGATTGTGTAAATGACATTGACCGATTGATCATAGGCTGTTGACATGAGTGGGCCTTGGTGTTGTCTTTGTTTAAGTTAATCACATGAATGGATGAGCCGACTGGGTCCTCTGCATGGCTACAATTCCTCAGACTATTTCTCAATTCCTTACACCATGAATCTATCCTTTATTAGTTTATTATAGGTCGATTGTACTTGTCATTGCTATCAATTCTTTAGAATCACCATTTCTCAATCCCTTTTAGACCATGAATCTATCTTTTGTGATTGGTAGATTGTACTTGTCATGGCTATCAATTCTTTAGAATCACCAAGAGGGTCTGTACTTGAAAGTATTAGAAAGTGGTTTCATTGCCAATAGTGAAAACACAAGCTGCGGCTATCATCATGTGAGTGTCTGATGGTTAGCCAGAGGCATAATGTGCCACACGTGGGCATTAAATTTGGATGTTGATTTTCTAGCCTGTGTGGCCCACTAGGTGGTTGTTTCAATCCAATTTGATATCCACAAACAAGGATAAAACAATTTTTAACTTAAAAAAAAAAAAAAAAACTCTATTTTTTAAATTTTACTTTTTTTTTTAATATTAGCGAAGGGGGTTGGGTCCCCCAAAAACTCACACATACAAAGAGAAAAACACGCAAACATGGGGAGAAAACTCATACATATGAGGAGAGGGAAACTTGTAAGAAAAAAAAAATGGATAGAGCACTATTTTTTTTGTTAAGTTTGAGACAAAATAGAAGTGGACTCCACTTTTCCTTTTAGGTGGAACTACATGAGAATGCGATTTACTCAATGAGTAGATTAAGAACATGTATTGAGTTATTCTAATCTATTGAGTGAATGAGAAATTGAATCCTAACACCTCTACTTAAATATGGTAACACTTCTAGAATACCAAGGTGGGCTCACCACTACACGCGCTACCGAACCGGGCCCATAAAATTTCATTTTCCAAATGGGGTGTGTCCGAAGTCCAAAAAGGTGTGTCCAAAGAGGTCCTGTCTGTTTACTTAAACAGTCACAGTACAGAACCGATGCAACCTTGCATGAAGAGTCCTGAAGCAGTCTTTTCATTTCTACAGAATTCTGGATCACATAGTCTCATCAACTCTTCTCTGTTTTTTAAGCTTTCATACTATAAGTCGAATTTTACTTTCTGGATTACCGTTCTATTTTTGTTTCGTTTTTGCAAACAAATTCCTAGATATTGAACTAAAAACTGCATGTACTCAAGCTAACAAAACTCGCATATACAAGGAGATGGGGGAGGCCACAGTCAAATCCTGGACCTTTTAGTGAGAACTGACACGTTTTTTTAGAGTCTTACACTCTGAAATACAGTTTAAATAGAGATTATCAATCCTGATGTGCTCGGCCTCTACCACAGGTCCTCAATTAGACGTCATCTTGACACAAAGGAGACAATTTGGATCAGTCTACAAGTCTTATGGGTGGCTGTTCTTGACAGGAACTCTATTTGAACCAAGTGTGACCTGGTTGGTAGTATAGAGGTTTAACTTTGACCACTGTATTTTGGAGTTGGATTTTGTTGACAAGTTGGATCGGGCAAACAAGCAGGTCAAGTTTGGATTGAGTCTATTTTCATTATTTTATCTGACAAATGATGTCAGCCCTATTCAAGCCTAATATTTGCACTCGTCAAGTAGACTTAAAATCTGCCCTAATTGCTTTGGGGGTTATTTGCCTTTTACATGTAATAGAAAAATGAGTTTCACATTTGTAAATGTTACGTTATACAAGTTTTACACTTGTAAAATATACCATTATGTTTGTGAAAATCACCATTTTCATGTGAGTAATGAGAACATTCAACAGTTTTAGATGTTCTCGGATTGTTTCACAATTTTATCAAGATGCTTTTTTTTTTTCATGAAGAACTAAGTATGAAACTAAACGTGCTGATATTTACTATTAATACAAGAATACTGAAGATTTGGATGAAGAATTGAAGCTGCCAAGATTTAAGATAATCAGTTGGTAGTTAAATAAACAAAATGAACTTTTTTAATTACAGATATGGGGCCCACATAAATAAAAAAATTAAAGGTGGTCAATGGAAAAAAAAAAATGCAATCACAATGTAAGAGATTATATTAGCGCCTTTTATAAAGAGGTGAAACTGTTTTGGTGTGTAAATGACTGTACACACCTCATTTATGCATATGATATGCGAGCGCAAAGAAATGTAATGATGCATAACCACTAAGTGTATAAATCATTTATATATGTAAATGACTGCAAACAAATAACTAATTAGGGCCGGTTTCTTCACTCATGATTGAATCTCAAGAGTAAGTTTACTCATAAAAATGATAAAAACTAAAAAAAATAAAATAAAGGTAAATATCTGCAAATGGCTATCAAATAATCTCTTATCTAATGAAACTAAATTAAGTGAAATTTTAAAATGAATACTCATGCACCACCAAGTAAATTAAATCCTAAGAAAATTAAGATTCCTCTTCATCTCTACCTTATATCCTTCACCTCTCACCTCTTTAATAATCACCTTATATCCTTAACCTCTCACCTCTTTAATACTTTGTTGCAAACTATTTTACCATGAATTCCATAGGAATTTAATTCCATGCAAATAAATGGGCGCTTAGGGTTTGGGTTGACCCTTGTTTCTTTTGGGCATAGATAGATTAACAACCTGAAAATTATATCCCGTTTTATTAAACAACTAGGCTGATTCCCTGAATCAACTTGCCTGAGTCATGGCCAATCGAGTCATAACTCTTTTGGCCTAGTCACCCAAGTTTTAACCGAGTTAACCCAAACTTGTAAAGGACAAGTGTCTCATTAAGTATACCTTTTATCTACCAAACTGAGTAACTAAGTTAAGTTTAGATTAACATTTCCAAACTCAACTTCAGAATTGGTTGAGTTCTGTTGGATCTATATGAACTCAATATGAACTCAACCACATGCTAATCTGATAATTTGAGTGAACTAAGTCACGCTTATGGCTTCTTTGTTTAGGAGCATTTTGTAATAGCAATGTAAGTCTTGTTCGAATTCATAAAGCACAGAAACATGAAATGCGAGACAGGCCTGAGCATTTTAGAGTCACTTGGAGTACAATATTTTAGAGAATACAAAATACTCATAAAAAAAAAAAAAAGTCCATGTTTGATGAGGAAAAACCCTATTATGACAGTTAGTGAACCATTCACGATTTGCCAAGTCACTGTGCATGGAGTGGACACACTCACAGGAGGATCCCAATAAAAAAAAAAAAAAAAACCATTGTAAACAAACAGGCCACCATTGTTATCCAATTACCGTTTTTCTTTATTTTTTTAAATTTAAATTTATTTATTTATTTATATATTTATTTATTGCGAATTGGCTGAGTGGACAAGAGATGGTAAAAAGCAAACCCACCCAGTCAATCAGGAATTAATGGCAAAAAATGTTCAAGGTGTTTTTGTTTGTTTTGTTTTTGGTTTTCTTTGGTTTCTTCAACATTCTTTCCCATGTCACCATTTTCTTTGATTTTATCTTGATTGCTGTTGGACACTTGGACTTGAGATAGCGGCAAGGGAAATACTGTGGTGCTGCCGTGGCCAGGCCAGTGGAGCTATCCATTCAAAACTCTTATCTTTTTTTTTTTTTTTTCAATTCCCCACTGGTGGTTTCCATGAAAATCTCCTCTTTCGGCACATGCATCCCAGCTAGTCCAAAAAAAGAAGGGACGTGTCCTTTCATCCTCGAGCTATAAAAGAAGATAATTTGTGAGGACTTTCACAACTCCCAATCTCTCTCTCTCTCTCTCTCTCAACCCCTCACAAAGATGCTCTGGCTGCTCTCAGGTAATCAAACTTCCCACAGTTTTTCCACCATTATCATAGTCAAAGTCCCATTTGAATTCATGGGTCTTGCTGCATTTTCCACACTCTAACCTCATATAACTCCCCCCAATACAAATCTCCAAAAGAGAGAGAGAGAGAGAGAGAGCAAAAGAAAGAGAGCCTTCACAATTCACATATAGGTTTCCTCAGAAAAAATCTCCCCATAGAGAGGTGTTTTGGAAAGATGGCTGCTTTCGCTTTGATTCCTCAATCATGCTTCATTTTTAACCCTGCAAATGGGTCAAAACCATCAATTTGCTCGATGTTTAATCAATTGAGGAGGGGAGATGCAATACCCATCTCTCATTTCCCCCAATCTGTTTCTCCTTTGGTTTCTTCTGTAAGGCCTTTCTCAAGAACATGCTTTTCCGCAACCCACCTTGCCAAAGAAACAGTCAAGGAAGAAGAGAAAACCCCAGATGCCCCAAAGGCATTAGATCCAATCTCCGGGTTTGATTTCAAGAGCTACATGCTCCAGAAGGCCAATTCCGTGAACCAGGCCCTAGACAGAGCTGTTGCTCTCAAGGACCCCAAGAAGATCCACGAGGCGATGCGCTACTCGCTCCTCGCCGGCGGGAAGCGCGTCCGGCCGGTGCTCTGCGTCGCCTCGTGCGAGCTCGTCGGCGGGGACGAGGCCACGGCCATGCCCGCGGCGTGTGCGATCGAGATGATCCACACCATGTCCTTAATTCATGATGACCTCCCCTGCATGGACAATGACGACCTCCGCCGGGGGAAGCCCACAAATCACAAGGTCTTCGGTGAGGATGTCGCCGTCCTCGCCGGGGACGCCCTCCTCGCATTGGCCTTTGAGCACATAGCGGCTGCTACAGTGGGCGTCCCGCCCGCCCGCATCCTCCGGGCTATCTCCGAGCTCGCCAAGGCGGTTGGGTCTGAAGGCCTTGTGGCGGGGCAAGTCGTCGACCTGAGCTCAGAGGGATTGCAGGATGTTGGATTGGAGCAGCTAGAATTCATCCATGTTCACAAGACTGCTGCCCTGTTGGAAGGATCAGTCGTCCTTGGGGCGATCTTGGGCGGTGGATCAGACGAGGAGGTGGAGAGGTTGAGGAAGTTCGCGAGGTGTATTGGGTTGCTGTTTCAGGTAGTGGATGATATCCTTGATGTTACAAAATCATCACAGGAATTGGGGAAGACCGCTGGAAAGGATCTAGTTGCAGATAAGATCACCTATCCAAAACTGTTGGGTCTGGAGAAATCTAGAGAATTTGCAGAAGAGCTGAACAAACAGGCCAAAGAGCAACTCTTGGGGTTCGATTTGGAGAAGGCAATGCCGTTGATTTCATTGGCAAATTACATTGCTTACAGACAGAACTAAGAGGCTGGAAAAAATGTCGGAATGAATGTTCTTTTTTTCTTCTTTTTTTTTTTTGCGTTGGAAGGGTAAAGGATTATGTAGAATTCCTGTTGATGTATTTGATATCCAAAGCTTACAAGTGTTTCGTGTAGGAATTGCAATAGAATAATGGTAAGCTGGGGCTTGTTCAGCAGAATCAGTGAAAAACGTCTACAGTGTATACATACATAGGTATTCTTTTTTTGCTTGTCTTTAGCTTGGCTTGATTTGAATTTAGTTGAATAATGCAGAGTTTGGAGTTTATGTTTATATTTTTATTGGATTTTGCCTGTTGACTGGTTTTGTTTTGTTTTGTTTTAAATATATAGGACTCCCATTTCTAATCCTGTTGTTGCAGTTTATGAATCAGTGATTGCAAAGTTGCTGGTATGTTTTGTTCTATGGTTGTATCACTCAGTTCTAATGAGTTTGCACAATTGTAATGAATTCTGACTGCTGTTCTTGTATTTGCTAAATCTACATCACTATCCTATGTGATGCAAACCGAGCTTTTCAACTGATACATGATTTACTACAAATTGATAGTCACGTTGTGGCAAATTTATTTCATAAACAGTTACGACCATTAAGATGAGTCAATGACACATCTTATGAAATAATGCAATAATCCCCTGCCAATTGTATTCTGTTTGTGTAAATTTATAATACACTCTTTACAAAACATATCCCTTGATTAATGGAGATTTTCCCATTATCAAGGGAAACAAATAATTCAATACCTTAAAAGCTGGATGTTAGTTAGATGAAGCAGAGGGGAAAAAAGGCAAATCTCCCTTCTCTTAGAGCCACATCAGCATGGTATCTCCAAGGACAGATACAATCCTTCATGTACGTAGACATCCATTCACATACAGAAATATTGCATCTCCCTCCCAAGGAAACGTCTCTTCTAAAGCATTAAGACTCATCTTCCTCTGCATCACACAAACTTTCCTTTCTCTTTCTCCCCACTCCCACAAACTTGATTATGCGTCTGATATTGGTGCCATGCCATTTCTCAGATACGCCCCCGAATTCCGATGAAGGTATGGTTTCTATTTTAATTGCGTATTTGTAATTCTATTCAATAAGACCGCTCCAATTTTACTAAAAATATAAATGTGCTTCTAACATTATTGAGAATTTAACTCGAACATTATTGTGTTGTTTTTACTTAATTATGTGATAATATGAACTTATATTTTGAAATCACACAAATGAATATATCATTCAGATTTTTCATTCATTAATTAATAATTAATTTAAATATTAAATTTATTTTATTATTTAATTTGCATAAGGTTAAACCGTGCGTCGCACGGGGCATTGTGCTAGTACTAATGAATTACAGATTTGTCAAAGAAATCCAAGAGCATTGATGACATTGATTATGCAGATATTTGATTTGTAGTGATTGCAGCAGCTGATATAATAGAGTGACTCTAGAGATTGTAGAGATTGCCTGAGTGATTCTAGAGACTCGTTTATTACACCCCCGCAAACTGATGGGCCGAGGGCGGATCATAAGTTTGGATTTCAAAACTTGGAAATGAGCCGGTGCTAAACCTTTGGTGAATATGTCAGCAACTTGATCATTTGTAGTGATTGCAGAACTAGAATCACTCCATGAATCACTCAAGCAATCTGTGCAATCTCTAGAGTCACTCCATTATATTAGCTGCTACAATCACTACAAATCAAATCTCTGCAGAATCAATATCATCAATGCTCTTGGATTTCTTTGACAAATCTGTAATTCATTAATATTATTTGTTTCCCTTGATAATGGGAAAATCTCCATTAATCAAGAGATATGTTATGTAAAGAGTGTATTATAAATTTACACAAACAGAATACAATCGGCAGGGGATTATTGCATTATTTCATGGAGTGATTCTAGAGACTGGTTTATTATCTTATTCATCAAATATAGCAATTCAATTTTCATTTCCATTTTAACTTAGTCCAAATTTATGAATTGTGGTACCAAAATCATTCCAAACTCATAAGATTTTCAGAATTTGATGGAGCATAAATTGTTGTATGCGTGTGTATTCTTAAAGGCTTAAAGCAGATTGACAGATGACAAGCCTCTGAATTTATCGTGCTGATGTTGTGAACTAAACAAAAATTGTTGGTGTGTTGAACTGAGAATCCATGAATTTTGAGCTGTGAACTTATATATGAGATTGGATTGAGTTGTGAATGTATGGTCTTGCTCTGTACTAATGCGCCTTGAATACTTTCTCACTTTCTTCCTTTGCTCTCCAAAGTAGCTTGATTAATTTTTTCTATTGCTGATAGATGTTTGATAATTAGTAACAATACACAAGCTTCACAATCAACAGAGGATCTATAGTTCAACCAGGGCACTGTTAAAAAAGAAAAAAAAAAACAAGAAACGAAGGTTTAGCGGGGATCTTTTGTGCGTTTCTTACTTGTGCTGGGTATGTTCTAATATTGACATTCCATTCCAATTTTATTGGCTATCTCCGAATAAATAGGTCAATAAGGACCTTTTTTATATTTCATCTGTGAAACTTCAGGGTCAGGGAAACATGCATAAGTGTTGGGCACTGGACCTTTTAAAGCCCACAATGCTTGCACATTGAAAATAGTTATTACAGAGGGATTTTTATTAGTGATAGGTCGGAAGAGGTATATCTGTTTGTGCTTGTGTGACATGATTCTACGTTTTGTCAACTTTTTGATACTCCATTACTTGGAATCTTGGATGGTGTCTGTGCATTAGACCTTTTGGCCTAAAAGATGCACCAGTACCTGTTTTACATGGGTAATCTCTGTCAATGTTTATGCTACAGTGGGCAAGGTATGGCAAACTCTTTTGGGCATTGCCTAATGAACTGCAAAATCTGTTACAAATTTTTGGGACTTGATCTCATAAATTTACTGTGATTTACCATCCAAAGTGCTACATGTTAAACCGCAAACTTAAAAATTTGAAGATGTATAGATTAGAAGCTAAGAAAAGCCGACAAAGCATTCTCTCTAAAATTCTTTTGGGCATTGCCTAATGAACTGCAAAATCTTGCACAAATTTTCGGACTTGATCTTCATAAATTTACTGTGATTTACCATCCAATAACTTACAAATTTGAAGATGTATAGACTATAGATTAGAAGTAGCTAAGAACAGTATGTAGATTAGAAGTATCTAAGAACAGCCGACAAAGCATTCTCTCTTTCAAGAATAGTTATGGCCTTAATTGTTGCTGCCACTGTCATTACAGCAAAGCCCATCTCACTGCGTTTCACTTTGCAGCAGGTACTTTTCTCAAAGTAGAACCCATATCATAGTTTGACAATTTCTTATTAGCCGACTATGATTGATGCAACCCTCTTTTACTTGGGCTTGGGACTCACAGACCCGCACATGTTGAAGAGTGGGTATTTATGTTTTTTACTATTATTTGGACTTTGGCCTTGTATAAGTTGTGAAATATTGAAAAAATAATGATGTATTTTTCTCGAGTTGTGTGAATTTAACGACCTCTGATATTCATATATGCTTCTTTCAGCAGAATGAGCCTTGTAACACACTTCCTTAAACTGTAATTCAATGTTCAAACTCCAAATTGTATTTAACTATTCTATGAGAACCTCTTCCTTCTGAAAGCTTTCCCCGCACTATCTTCTCAGTAGTTTTTTTCTGAACAATGAGTCCGGTACCTTTTGTCCCATCTTTAGTCTACAGGGAATAGAGGCAATCTTTTGTATACTTCTATCGAATCTTGTATGCAATTATCTTCCAGAAACGGAGTCATGAAGCTTGCACTAAACTTCGATGGAACTAATTGGACTCAGGTATTCTTCTGATACTGTTATTTAAGTTGTTACCCCACTTTTGCAACACCAATAATCTACCAGAACCCACATACATGTATGTGTATACATTACTTATATTTTGAGTAATAATGGCTTTTTATTGAGGTCACATTGTGAGATAATCATAGACACACACCCACTTGGCCGGAGTCCCCCACAACACGGTACTCTGGTTGAGACTGGCAAGTGGCAACATATCTGTATGTTGCGTCTGGTTATTCTTGTTTACGTGTAAAACTCGTTTCTCAGCTGTGTCCATGGCATATCCTTGTCCTTGCTGTATCCGTGCTAAATTTTGAGCATGGCACCCACAATAATGACATTAAAGTTGAAGGACTCTACCATAGAAGACCATGTAAAAACTGTAAGCTCACTTGAGCGAAGATTGTCATCAATCACTTGAAGCTGACACATTTTCAGTAAGTCAGATGAAACCCCACAAAGTGCTAGGAAGCCAACATAGAAGAGACTTCATAGATTTGAATTTAAGAGACAAGGTCAGCTTAATGTTTGCTGCCTAGAAAAGTTGAGATTTTTATCTTTCTAATGTTATTTTACAAGAATGATCTCTCTGTGCATGCGTGCATGAGTGTCTTTTGAAGGTACATGTGATTGATGCTGTCACCATTATTATCTTAGTTCAATCCCATTTATTTAGGGTCGTCTTCTTGAGCTTTGCTATCCCACTTGTATCTACTTGAAGCCATGTTAGTAATATCAGGTAACTTACATTAAGAAGGTTTTCTTTATACATGGAGAGATCAAATTAAGCTAATCCTTCTAAGAGATCAAATGTCTTCGTTTTGCATATATACCCTTTTTTTTTTTAGCTATCATTCTTAAGAGATGCGTGAGTGAAATAATTGGGACTCTATTTTGGTGCCCACCTTTTAAAATCTAAAACCACTAAAATAGACCCCTCCTCTTGTATGACATACAGCCAAGTTTTATTCCAGAGAGAGTTGGTCTTGCTGTAAGATTGATAAAAAGTTATTTTCAATACATTATTATTCATATGGTCAATCTTATAGCATGGCCAACTATTATAGAAAATAAATTTATGCGACACCCATTCGCCTAGGAAGTATTTATTCTAAATGGTTTATAGTTTCAACATGAGAGCGAGAGTGTGTCTGGATCTTCTTGAGCAATTTGTGAGTTGAAGGATTGAGACTTACTGTTGGGGCCCACCAATAGAAATTCTCCCGAAGCATAGGGGATTTTTGCTAAATTTACTTCAACTATAGTTGGTCTCATCATAAGATTAAGCATTAGTTGATAATAGATAGAAATGGGTATGACCATAATATTGTGCGACCAGCTCTTATTATGGATAAGATTAAGTCCATTATTAACCATATGCTTAAACCTTATCCATTAATCACATGTATTAGACCATATTGACCATAGGCTTAATTTATTCATTATTAATCTTCGCCCTTATTGCCCATAAGCTTAATCTTGCTCATTCATTTTAAGTGGTTTGGATTTTTTATTTGATGGGCAAGCCCAATGTTGAGTTCCAATCCTTCCACACTCTAATTCGATTTCTTTTGTTTCTGGGTCCCATGAGTCTCACTTTCTAGATGCTACACCAAGACGCTTGGAGTAATCTACAGCACCTCCTGAAAAACTAAAACCATTTAGAATAATTCTCCTCTTGGTTCATGGGAAGTGGTAAAAATGTGTTCCCTATCATAGTGGTCCACGCCATAAGATTAATCATATGATTGTTAATGTATTAAAAAATAAGTTTTAATCAATCTAATGACGGGACCAACTATTTTTGGATAAAAATTTGGCTGTATTTCATACAAGAGGAGGTCTAATTTTAGTTGTTCAAGTTTTTAAAAAGTAGGCTCCACAGGCTTCACTATAGAGTTACCGTGGGATTTTAACTAAAATGCAAAATGAAGAGGATTTTTCTTTTTTTTTTTTTTATCTTTCCCAACTTTTGGGCTGAGCTTTTTGCTATCGGAGGGTTCCCAAGCTCCAGTGTGGTAGTGCAATTTCGAACCTACAATCTCCTAGTGCAAACCGTGGTCCTAGGCCAACTGAGTTAGCCAGGAACTCTCTCGTGCAAGTTGCATAGTAACATCTCATTCCACCATTGCATGACATTGTTCATGCCTACATCCAGGCTCCAGCTCATTGATAGAAAATATTTGTTCAAAGGTATTTTTCATCCAGGCTCCAGCTCATTGATAGATTTGGACATGGATAAATAGACAACATATATGAAAACCCACCCCCCACCCCCTCTTTTTTTATACAGTAGAGGGAGTGTCTCAACCATTTGGACTAGACTAATCCCTACAGATTCAAGGGAAGTCAAGTAAATCTCTTGTGGCCTCAGTGTGGTAGTGTAGTTTTGAACCCTCAACCTTCGAAAGCAAACCGTTGTCCTACGTCACCTGAGCTACTCCCGAGATTGATATGGATCTATCCAATAATATACCGATTTGGATATGTCACAATGTATAGTCATCGGAAGGAAATGATTGTGATGCTTGCCACGCTCTAATACCATGAATTAGCAAATGTCATTGGATCTCAACCATGCATATAACAATGATAAGAATACATCAGATTATATCTACTTACGTTGAGAAGCCCTTTGAACGGTTAAGATCGCCTAGATCCATGTCTTGGCCTTCCAAATCATAGAGCCAGTGTGGCATCCATCAAGTATGTGATTATGGGAGGCTTAAGATAACTTAAATAATGGATCAACTTTGTATCCACCTATGAAAGTAATCCGACAATAGGCTCTGTGGTGGTGATGATGGCATTTGGCAATACACTTAACCATTTATTTTTGTCTTCCATTTTTCAATGAGTACTGGTGATGATGGCATGTAGCATTAGAAGCCATGACCATTGAAGGAAAATTTTCTCCTCCAAGCAGAATGGATGTCCGGCCCAGCTCTTTGGGGCCCACTTTGATCAGTGAAACTCATTTCACACTTTCATCCCTCATGACAAGCAACCTCTATTCACCGTCGGACTGAATCTCAGAAAAAATTATGGTTAAATGACCGTTAAAGTTTTAGGCCGTTAAACCAAGGGTTAGCAATAGCATAATATGAGCCGGCTATTTTTTTGCACCGTAGTTTTCTATGAAGAGATCTTTTCTATCCATCCCACCCTTAATGATAGGAATGCTTCCAAGTGGGCCCTACGAGTTGGATCGGTGCTCTTAGGTGAAAAAAATTCAATTATTGAGATGTCCCTTAATGATAGGAATGCTTCCAAGTGGGCCCTACGAATTGGATTGGTGCCCTTAGGTGAAAATATTCAATTATTGAGATGTTACTTGTGGGGCCCAAAGATGTGTTTAAATTAACTAGTTGGATCTTATCATCAGTCGACTTCTATTTAATAACTTGAAAGCCACTTCAGTTTTGGATGATGTCCACTTCATCATTTGCCTCAATTTATACATATAATACGTGTAAGAGATTGATTTTGACCGTATTCACTTAATTTTGATCCTCCAAGATTAATCATTTCTTAACCGCTCGCTGGACCCACTTGAAGAAAAATTTAAATGGTCCACACACCTATGGCTATCTATGTGAAACCTTGTAAATTAAAAACTCTAAATGGGGCAACTAGCTCCTGCCCATCAGCTCCAGTTTGACCTGTGTTCGATCTGCATCAAAATGCAGGTTAGGTGGCTGAGGTCAGGTTGACCCGCCATTCTGGTCCGTTTTTAAAATGGGTTGGCTAAAAATACTAGAAACTAACCATATATGACACGGGCAAAATAAAAGGGAAGTTATTCAAAGAAGTATAAGCTTCTTTTGCTCGTTTTCAAAAAACATACATGAAGAATTGAATATTTCAAAAAAAACATAAGAGTTTTCCACAATTCTTTGAATCAAGTTAGAATCAAGTTATCTCTATAAATTTGTTTGAGAAATGAGAAAAATACCCTTCTTTTATGATAGATTTGTATTTTCTGCACCTTTTTCCTCCCCAAGATTGGCCCTTTTGATTCTGATGATCATAACCATTTATTGATGTTAGTTTTTTCTACTCAATTGGAATCCCCTTTTTTAACCATCAATGCATAATGATAGTTGAAGTTTCTAAGGGGAAAAAAAAAAGGTAATTGAAGTGGGCGACACTAGGTTATTTGGATTGGACTTGATCATTTTCTCTTAAATGATTTATTAAAGGGAGAACTTTGAAAATGACATAAGGGTGTTTTTGTCATTTCTCATTTTTTTTGGGAAATTTTCAAATGAAGCCTTGGGTTTTTGCCTTACTTAAAAAAAGGACATAAGTTTCAAAACTTTTCAAATTAGTCCCTAAGTTTTTCAATAAAACTTCAGTTAAGGCCATCTAGTCATTTAAAGGCATTTTTTATGGCATTTTCACTCAATTTTTAAAAAAATACCCATAGTACCTTCATTTAAAGCCATAATATGGTTCTAGCAACCATTACATTTAGCCGATTTATGTAGAAATGCTAGTTTTTCTCGATCACTATAAGGCTGCCAGGGAAAAAAATGAAAAAAATATAGAGGAAGTGAAATGGGATTTTATTTCATTGAAAGATAATTTTTGTAGTTTTAAAAAATTGTAGAAAAAAGTTGCTGAAAAATAGTTTTAAATGGATGAATGTCCTTAATTGAAAACTTCATAGAAAACTTAGGACTAATTTGAAAAGTATTAAAACTTGTGTATTTTTTTGAAATAAGGCAAAAACTTAAGGACTTATTTGAAGTTTTTATTTTTTTTTAAGGAGATGACTTGGTTGAAAGATTTGTTGAAAACTCTTATACTTTTTTTTAAAATCTTCAAATCTTCATGTACTTTTTTGAAAATGAGCCAAAAGTTTTATACCTATTTGAAATTTTTCCTAAATAAAATTCATTTTTATCAACTTATTTGCACATGACAGATTAATTCAAGGAAGAAACATAATTGACTAGATTTAATTTGCTGGAATATAAAAGCAATACTGTGATAATTTCATTTTTTGTTAGAATAGAAAATAAATTCTAAATTAAAAATATACTAAATGTTGTATAAATGCTTTTAAAACAATATGTAAAACATAAACTTATAACTTTTTTTCTATTTTTCTATTATCTTGGTTTTTATTTTTAGAAATTAATTTCAAACAACTATTACAAATATGAAACCCCAAACTGGATCAAGAAAAGAAACTACAAATTATCTAAAAATATTAATGGGCCATTGAATGATTCACACGTTATACTAAAATAAATTAAAATTTTCTATTAATTTAAAATTCTTCACTCATTTCTAATACCGACTGAAGGTGTTTGAGTTGAAATTAACCGATTATATGTTTTTACGTTTTACTTCATAGTTGAACTTTAAATTTATTTATCCTGCTTTTAGAAAGAGATTATGAAACTAAACCAATTATATTTTTGTAGGGTTGCTTAACATGGTTTGCTCTACTAGAAATCCTGAATTTGATATAATATAAAAATTATGTAAATTGAAAAAAGACAATAATATTGCAATGAAAATGGAGAAAATATGTAAAATTATTAACACTGTTTGATATTTATTCTTTATGATTTAAAGTAATCAGAGAATAAGAGGCCAAGAGTTTAAGAAAAACTTGAAATACTATTTATGCTAAATTCCATACATAATTTTCACATAACAATATTATTTAAATGCCCCACGGTTCTAATTATTGGTTTAATTTAAGCTGATTATTTTTAAGTACTTTATGTTTTTTTTACTCAAATAAAAACTTTTAACAAGCATAATCATATGCTACCAAAACATGCTCATTCCAGGCACAGATAATATATTTCATAATATTTAAAATTTAAAAAAAAATTATTTTTTTATAAGAATTATATTGAAAATGTGGCTCTAATAATAATAATAATAATAGGCACAGAAGAAGTCACGGGGGATCCGATTGCCACAAAAACTAGCACCAAAATCTCTAAAATCATGATTGGGCTGCTCCTTTCATGTCGATGAGTCTAGAAGTCAGAAACTCTGAGAGGACACAAACTTCAAATTCGTTCATCCATGAAAAAAGTCATTCTGACCAAACAAACCACCAAACAAACGTGACGTTCGAAAGAGTAGAAAAAGTTGAGTTCAAACATCACCAGCACCGTCCCAATGCGGCAGAGTCGGCACAGGCCAGCACGGATGTAGACTTCCGCCTTCCGTTAAGCTTACGCGTGTCCATCATGCATTTTGCTTGAAGAAAAGGAAAGTCTTCTTGGGCCCACCTCTAAATATCTATCTCCTCCCTGGCAATCTTTTTCTGCCCTTATATTGCATCTCTAATCTCTCTGTCTCTCTCTATCTTCTCCAAAAGCCTCAAAAACATTCGCCTTCGCCCTCTCCTTTCCTTTCCTCTCCCTCTTCTCCATTTGATACGGAGGAGATCTAGAGAAGAGACTCTTACAAGTGCAGCTAGCCGCCCACTTCCATCAATCATTTGATCATCTATCATCGCTTTCTCTCTTTCTCTCTCTTTTCATTTAGGGATGTGTTGGTTTTGTAACATATCTTTGGCTTTGGGAGATCTTCGATTCTGGTATTCGTTATTTTCTTGAAATTGATCTGCTTATCTTCTTCTTCTTTCAATTTCAATCCCCTTTTTTATGTTGGGAATTTTAGATCCAATCCAGATGATAAAGGTGACGCTTATTTTTTTTTTTTTCCACTGCATTCATAATTACCAGACAAGGAAAAATATCCATATTTTCCCAATAGGAAGAAATAGAGTTTAAGAAAAATCTCCATTTAAACACGTTTGTGAACGTCCCCAGAGGGAGACATTTTTTTTCTCTTGCCGACTAAAGATTTTCCGTTGAATTGTGAAAAAATTTAGTTCATTTTTACGCTTCTTCTGTTGAAAAAGACCAGTGTCAAATCTAGATTTTACACTAGTGAAAAAAAAAAAAAGCATTTCCCCAATTTTTTCTTTTTTTGGCTGAAAATTGGCTGTGCACTAGGAAGGTTTCTTTCTTTTTCCTTGTCTTTGGTGGTGGTGGTGATAGTGGGCAGCTAGCAGCACAATCTTCTACCATTAAAATCACTTGCAGAAGTGATGTCGGAATCTACAAGTAGCATGCAACAGGGGAAGGGAAAGGGAAACAGAGATGGGCAGAAAGTGAAGGTAAACGACGAGGGAGGCGATCGAGGCTTTCCTGAGCCCATGGAGAGACCTCAATGGAAGCCAGTTTTTGAGGCTGCGCCCTTATCGCTGAGACCTCTGAAAAAGAGCAGAAGCCCAGATGATGATCAGAGCCCTTCTGGTTCATCTTCTTCCACGATTTCAATGAGTCAGCCCCAGCAGATAGCAGAACATCCTCCCCTCCCTCTTTCTACAGATGCTAGTGCTAGTGCTAATACCATTCCATTGGCTTCTTCACGGATGCCTTTTCCCTTTGCTTGTGAAGTGTCTCAATCTCAGCAGCAGCAGCAGGAGGAGGCAATAAACATGCATTATCAATTGAGAACGGCAGCATTGCCCCTGCCCTTTGCTAACCCGCAGCAGTATCAGCAGCAGCAGCAGATGATATCTTTTAGTCATCATCAGCAGCAACATTTCCAACAGATGGCTGCCTATCAGCAGCAGCAGCTGCTACAATACTGGAGTGAGACACTGAACCTCAGCCCCCGTGGGCACATGATGATGATGAACAGAATAGGCCAGGACTCTGGCGGCAGACCGCTAACCCTGTTTAGGCCTACAGCCACTTCCACCAATAAGCTTTACCGAGGGGTCAGGCAGCGCCATTGGGGGAAATGGGTGGCGGAGATTCGCCTTCCTCGCAACCGCACACGCCTCTGGCTTGGGACCTTTGACACCGCTGAGGAAGCTGCGCTTGCCTATGATCGTGAGGCATTCAAGTTGAGGGGCGAGAATGCCCGCCTGAATTTCCCCCACCTCTTCCTGGGCAGGGGAGGAGAAAGTAACAACAACTCATCGTCTTCGTCGTCGTCTTCTTCTACTCCTCACAATGTCTCTCAACCTATCCAGCAGCGGGGGCGGCGGGGGCAGCAACAGGCTGCCCCTGTAACTCTCCCGCCGTCTCAATCCAATAACCAAGGTCCAGATGAGTCCAATTTGCAGGGCCAGTCTCCACCTTCTGATGAATCTGGCTCTGGCTCAGGTGAGGTTGCTGTGATAGAGGAAAATAAGCAGCAGCAGCAGCAGCCTTTGGCTGCTAATGTGGCGCAAGGTGGTCTTCCCCAATCTCAGGAATTGGTGTGGGGGGACATGGAAGAGGCATGGTTCAATAACATACCAGCTGCTTGGGGACCTGGAAGCCCTGTTTGGGATGATCTTGTTGATCCAAATGACTTGCTTCAGTCCCATTTCTCCGGTTATCATTACCCGGTGCCGGCGACGGTGCCCAAATCAGAGATGGATTGCTCCACCTCCTCCTCCTCAGTCGTCCAGATGCCACAAACCATGTCAACTGCTTCTGCATCATCTTCATCTCTTGCTCCAGTCTCTGCTTCGTCTTCTTCGCCTACCATGAATTTTTTCTCATGGGGGGAATGACAGACTCCATCACATGAAGCAATCAATCCACAATACCATACCATATTCCCTTTTTCACATTTCCCACCATCTGTAATTGACTAGTAGTAGTAGTAGGGGCCATTCATTGAATCTCTCTCTCTCTACCCACCCATCACATTTCTTGCTCTATGCATGTCAATCTACTTCACTGGTTGCAGATTTTAGGGTCAGCCCGTGACATCTAATGAGTATTTTACATGGAGAAGAAGAACGTTGAGCCATTATTTTACTGTGCTCTCTCCCTCCTTCCCCACCCCTTGTTGCATAACACCCATGGTGCCCCTGTTTGGCTGTGTTTTTATCACCTCAGCCTGTTTAGGGGCGTTTCCAAGACAAGTTCCTTCAAGTTTTTAATTGGCGGGATCTTGGAGCCATTTGATGTTTTCAAATTTGATTATCATGATTATATGCTCACATGTCATGTAGTTTTTTTCAAGCAATCTGGACTAGAACTTGATGTATATGTATAGTTCTTTTTCTAGTAATGTAGGAGAGAAGGTGGCGGAGACGGTTTTGTGATCTCCGCCTTCTATCTCGCAGTACGCGTGGGTGAGTTTCTGTAATGGTTTACTTGTGTTGGTTCGCAGTTTAGTTTTCTTTTCACATCATATGTTGGTTGATGGATCGCTTTCTCCTTGTCTCCTCTGCATGTGATTTAAAAAAACAACAACTCTGTAGCTCACTCACCATCAGCCAAAACTGAGTTTTTTTTTTTTTTTTTTTTTTAAGTTAAAAGAGTTTGTATTTCTAGAGAGAGATTACAAATAACAAAAGAATGAGAGGTAGCTCCAAGATCGCTTATTTACTCTTGACAAAGAAATGGAAGAGAGATAATCTAAATCGGCCGTGAGACCACCCACAAACCCGTCTACTGAAAACAGGAAAAAAAGCTCAACCCGATGCACAGTCATCTAAGGAGGCAAAGGGAGAGGGCAAAAATATAAGAAAGACTAAAGAAACACAGCAACAATGCGAGTGAAATGGGCAGAACATAGCAAGTTTAATCAACAAATCCAGTTGATTGGCTATTACTTCTGTAGCTACTGGCTCCACGAGAAAGATGGGTCTCAACTTCGGAAGATTTACTAAAGACCTCAGCTTTCAGGTTCTTGATTAGAGTATTTAAAGTCCTAGCTTTGAATCTCTGCTGCCAAGGAGATATGGATGGATCTAAAAATGCTTCTATGAGTATCTTGCAATCTGCGTAGATGATAAGATTTTGGCAGTGGTTGGCCACATGGGAGATGATAGTAAAAGAAGCTTTGAACATGTCTTCATCCTCTTTGGTTAGAGTCCAAGTTCGGTTCTTTACTGCATCTGTCAGGAAGCCGACACTATATCCATTTTGTGGAGAGATGAATAGGTTCCAGTCTCCATGATTCTTGATGGTCACGTGGGAATCTATTGGAGGAGCAAAAGGCAAGTCCCAAGAAGCTGCTATAGAGCTAGAAACATCAAGGCAAAGGAATAGAGCTCTAGTTCTAATTTTCTGAAGGATCTAAGTCAGCCAAAACTGAGTTACACTGAGTTAGAGTCGCACATAATAGAAATTTAGGTTGTTCTTTCATGTATTGACTTTTGAATTATAAATCATTTGACTGAAAAAAAAAAAAAAAAAGGAAGAAAAGAGAGCTGTTTATTGGGGGGGTTGAAATTGCAAAGGAATCTAAAGAGCGTTTGTGTAGAGCCGTGGAAGATGAAACATGTGTTGCATTAGAAGTCCGACTTGGGATGGTAGGATTTTTGAAGCCTATGTAGGCCAAAAATGCAGCCAAAAGAAGAGATTTCTGGTGGTTTCATCGCCACAAGCAATGAGAAATCCGTGGCAAATCCTGGTTGCACAAATATGCCCTAAATTGAAGTTAGATGCTTCGGTTGTGGCTATTTATCTTTTGTTAAACCCTAGTTCACATTTAGCTCTACCCATCCCTCTTTCACCATGGTTGGCATGTATAAATGTAAGACCCAAGAGAAGTTTCTTATTTTAAAATAAGAAATGTTTCCTCTTAAATATTACTCACGTAGTCATGTAGGCGAATTCTTAAAAACACAGCCCTCTAATCACTTTCCCCTTTATTTTCAAGTAGGTCCCACCTTGATCGATCCAATTCCTTAATTAACAGACATCTATCTCCTTGAATGAGAACTGATCCCAGCGATCCAATTCTATTGCACTTGGGATTTTTTTTTTTTGTTTGTTTGTGAAGATTGAGAATGAAATAAATGCATGATGAGGAAGAATGGAAATAATGATGGTAAGAGAGAAATACTTTAAAAAAATATATATCAAATTTCTTTTGTATTAATTGTAGGAAGTAGGGTTAAACTGGAGGTGCAATGTGCTAATCTCTTGGTTAAATCAAGTATAAAATAACAGTATACCCCCTTGAAGCCAGGCCCAAGTTCTAGGTTAGGCGCCAGTGCCTTGTGCTAGATAGGTTGAGCCAGCATTGCACAAGGTGGTTGGCATATTCTGACCCTAACCTCTCACCCGCCTGTATCCAGCCTGCATTTTACTCTGAACCTATTTTCTATACGGGTAGGTCATGGGTTATGTAAACTTAACCCATATTAATATAGGTTGGGTTGGGTTGACCCGCATAACCCGTCTAACCCGTTGCTGCCCTTCTTTATTATTCTTCTTCCTCAATCCAAATCATTGAAATTTTTGGACATGCCTAACCAATCTGCCTAAACAGCAGTTGCACTTATTCTTTGTTTTTCTTCCTCCTTAATTTGAAATCCATCCAAATTATCCTCCATAAGCTGAAAAAGAAAAGCACTCTCTCAAAGAATAGCTGAACAGGACAAGAAAAAAGAAAGAAAGTGAGTGTTCAATCTTCTTCTTCAATAATCTTGATTCCAATCTATCTTCCTCTAAGTTCCCTTTGTGAGGAATGTTCACACAGAACATACTCTTGAGTCCTGATTAGTGATAATCCAGTTCCATGGCTTTCAATTTTACTTCCATCTGCATATGGTTCAGATCCTGTAAGACGAGTGTGTTTGTACCACTAGGTGATTGTTCACATATTATTAAACAACTCCAGCTACACAGAAATTAATGTGATTGCTATTGCATTGATTACTGGGTCCATCGAAAAGATAATCGCTAGTAATTGACGTGACTGCGGGCCCAGCTTGAGCATGATTTTTGAGCAGCCATCTTATGAGCCCAGTTTGAGCAAGTGCTCCCTCGAATTCAACTCAAACACAAATTGGGCTCCTTTTCAACTTGTAATCTAACATGGCTTAAGCTTTAGTCAAGCTGAGCTCGAGCTTCGTTAGATAATATAGTGGTGGGTTCTAGCTTGACTCGTCAAGCTCAGATGGCCAAGCTCAACTTTGAGTTGTTAACTTGTACGGGACGGTCTGGGTCAAGAAAATCTGACCCGCATTTAAAAAGTTCTGACTAGGATCGACCCGTGTAACCTGCTTAGTCTAGGGGTGGGGTTAAGGTCAACCCACATTTTTAAACCCATTTAAATAATTTGGTGGTTTAATATTTTGTTTTATAGAATAACTTATTTTATATGAAATGAGCTGAGTTCATGTGGGGCATTTTTTAGTCCTGCAGTTTAACTCAAATATAGCCTGTTTTTTAAATTGATTGGGTTTAGGCCAAGATCTGTAAGTTGAATTAGGTTAAACGAATCCACCCACATTGAATGTGTGTTATGTGGTTCAGATCAAGTTGACCCACATGGGATGTGGGTTGAAGGGATCTGAATCTCCTGTTTGGATGAATCAGATGGTGACATGCGCGGGGGCGGAAGGGCAAGTTCTCTTTCCTCTGCCCCCCCGCATGTGGCGACCCATGACTTGTCCAAACAGGAAAACAGGGATCCGTTTCGGGGTTGAAGTGTCTTGATCACCTACTTTAGAAACAGGTCATCTAGAACAAAAGACCAAACTAACCTTGTGAAATACTCCATTTGATGGAAATGAACACAGATGGAGTACGAGATTGATAATGTTGCAACAGCCACATGTAGCTGTAAAGAAATTGGTAAAATCGAAAGATAAAATTAGACCTTGTCAAAGAAATTTGTAGCAGAATACGGTCACTTTCCACAGTTGGGGCTGGTACAACTTAAGTAAAAAACATAATCTTATAGTAAAAATGTGTGTATGTATAATTTGAAACTATGCCTGGAAATATATAGATCTATCTCATCCCTTTGGAATAGAAACATCTAGGCAATGGCTGCATTGTCCTTGGCCTTGTGCAGCAGCATCCTTCAAAACAGTCTTCCTGAAATCCTAATAGCCTTTGTATCTCTTTACTACCTGCTACTGTGTATAAGAAGTGTAAGAAGCTCTCCGAAGGGTGGGGTCGTTCTGAATTTGCCCATTGTAGGAATGCTGCCCTCCCTCCTACTAAACAAGCACCATTTGCATGATTGGGTTACCCAGCTACTTAAAAACAATGGCTGCACCTTCATGATCAAAGGTCCATGGTTCACTCACTTAAATATATCAGCCACCTGCAACCCAGCTAATGTGACCCACATCTTTAGCACCAACTTTTCTAGTTTTCCCAAGGGATCCCAATTTGCTAAAAATTTGGATATTTTAGGAGATGGGATATTCAATTCTGATTCAGAGTCATGGAGAATTCAGAGGAAAATTGCGCACAACCTGATCAGTAGCAAAAAATTCCGCACATTCACAGCGAGGACAAGCCAAGCAAAGGTGAAGGATCTAATGCATGTTCTCGGTCACATGGCCAAAAAAGGTGAAGGCGCTGTCTTTGCCTTTGACTTGCTAGATGTGCTTCAGAGATTCGCCTTCGACAACACATGCATCTTGGTGTTGGGTACCGATCCAGCCAGCCTTTCGGTCGACTTCCCGACGGTCCCCTTTTCGAAGGCCATGGATGATGCAATGGAAGCTATAGCTTGGAGGCATGTGTTGCCTGAGAAGTGGTGGATGTTGCTCAAGTGGCTTAAGATAGGGAAGGAAAAGAAACTGGCTTGAAGCTTGGAAGACCATTGACCATTTCATAAACCAACAAGTTTCAACGAGAACAGAGGAGCTAAACCACAAGTCTGACACAAGTCATGAAGGGGATGAGAAGGATTATGAAGAGGAAAGAGGGGATTTGTTGACCTCTTACATGAATAACCAGCTTGGAGCTGATGAATTGGATATGTTGAGATCTGATGATGAGTTCCTCAGGGACACCGCGATGAATCTCATGCTGGCAGGTAGAGACACCATAAGTGCAGCTCTCACTTGGTTCTTCTGGCTAATTGCGACAAACCCGAATGTCGAAACCAATATCTTGGAGGAATTGAGGGCGAGTTTTCCAGAATTAATAGATGGGTGCCAAGAAAGAATGAAGGTGTTTGATGCTGAGAAGCTTAGCCAGTCAGTCTATCTGCACGCGGCCTTGTGCGAGTCTCTTCGCCTATTCCCACCGCTTCCAATTAATATCAAGAATGTTCTTAAGCCCGAAGTTCTGCCGACCGGAGAGATTGTTCAAGGAAGAATGACAATTGCGATTCTCATATATGCATTGGGGAGGATGGAATCGGTATGGGGCGAAGATTGCTTGGAATTCAAACCAGAGAGATGGATTTCGGAGAGCGGGAGAATGAAGTTTGAGCCATCCCACAAGTTATTGGCATTCAATGCAGGACCAAGGATTTGCCTAGGTAAAGAGATGGCTTTCATGCAAATGAAAGCAGCTGCAGCTGCTCTGATCTACAACTTTCGTTTTCAAGTGTTGGAAGGCCACCCTGTGTCCCCTAAACTCTCTGTGATCCTGCACATGGACAAGGGGCTCATGGTTCAGGTTACAGAGAGACATCATCACCTAAAACTTTAGGTAGGCACTTTGATTTATTTAAGCAATTGGCATTAGATGTGAGTGTGTAAAATTCAAATCCTTGCCACATGCTGGTATCGTTCACAGGCAGGTGTCTCTCTCTCTCTCTCTCTCTCTCTCTCTCTCTATATATATATATATATATATATATATAGCATGGTTCTCTAAATAGGTGATTGTGGGAACTTGTATCTTGTTCGTTGCTTCTCCTGTTAGTGTGTGCAACAAATAATGAATGGCGTGATTTGCTTTTCGTAGAAATGCATGTAGCCATTGTGCAAGTGCCTGCAATTGTTTATTTGCTTGTGGCATTAAATCTCTCTGGATTTTTTTATTTTTTTATTTTTTTATTTTTTGCTAATGTAGTATTTCCAATGGAAAATTTCTTTGGGATCTTCACAAAAAAAAAAAAAAAAAAAAAAAAAAAAAAAAACCTCTGGAGTATTTCCCTGCTGTTGCTCAATTGGTTAGGAGTCTGGATCCCCTGTTTCGTGGAAGGAATCCAAATCCCATATTTCAATGAAACAGGAGATACCGTTTTATCCAATTAATATTAGTCAATTGCATAAAATTTATTTTTAATTTTTTAATTTTAATTTTATGGAAGCAATCGAGAGGGAGTCATTAGTTGCATGAGATTTTATACCAACTAATGTGGATTGCACTGAACAGTATCTCCCTATTTCGTTGAAACCGGGGATCTAGACTCATTGGTTAGAGTCATTCTTATTGTGCATGTATATGATTGCATGAGTTCAAGTCCATAAAAATTTGTAGCTAATGATCAAGAAAAGCAAGACCCTGCAGATGCGGGTTTCTTCTAAGACCTACCTAGGACCAAGAAAACTAAATGAGTAAGAGATGCTTATTTTGAGTTGTTTAGATATTTCTTAAATGGTCCCATAGAGTGGAGCCTCACGAATCTCATGAGTCATAGATGCAGAGTAAACAGATTACAGACTCAACAAGGAATATTCTCTTGCCATCAAAGAAAATGTGTCGTTTTCTTTTTTTCTTTTATCCATAAAACTACATAAAACTACATGTCTACATGACATATATCATTGTCAAAGAATTTTTGGAAGTTTTAGGTTTGGTATGGATATAATTAAAATAAACTGATTTTAAATATTATAAACAAATGCATACAAAATAAATATAGAATATTGTAAAAAAAACCATTCCGCTTTTTTATTAAGATATTTTCAATTCAAAGATATATAATCATTGAAAACACTTTGGAGTAAATACGTTTTCGATCAAGTAATGATCATGATATTTCACAAAGATAACAATATTTTTGGCACTACCATTAATAGTTTGGCCAACATGCGAGCTAGGTTAGATAAGATTGGAGTATAGGTTAAAGAGGATGTTTTTTTACATGTGTGGTAAAGTAAATAAAGATATACGCAACATCATGGTAAAGGTGTAAAGGTAAGGTGCAGAAATGTTAGATAAATATATGAAGTAAACTGGGAAAAAAAGTGATAAAGTAATTTTTTTTTTCATATTGGGTTTACTTTACTATGCTTTTATGAGTTTAGAAAAAGTTGCATATGGTAAAGTTAGATATAATTAAGTGGGGGCTAAACTTTATCATATTACTTTTCACTTACACATGTTAAAGAAGGGAGATATTCCTAAGAGACATGCTCTCACCTTACTATGAGAGATAGGAGTAGAAGCCCTCACATACTATGAGAGATAAGGTGGGGCCTTCACATCCATATCAAATGAAAACAACGTAAATGTGAGGGCCTCCACTTCTATCTCTCAAATGTAAGAGCCCTCACCTTATCTCTTATAATAGAACGAGAGATATTCTTATAGAAGCACCGTCAATGAAAGACTATCTAACTCTACTTTCCACTTACACATGATAAAGATATGGAAAATGATCCACTGTTTGGTTCGGGAAATCTATTTAGACCACTCAAAGGGTGCCACATGGGGGTGAGATGTCATCCATTGTTTTTGTGTGTGGAGGATAAGAGATGTGATTTGACATCTTAAAACCCAACACACACACACACACACAACCCCCAAAAACCAAACACACACACACACACCCACCCCCCCCCCAAAGTGGTCCAAACAAGGATCCTTTCCCCAAAGATATATCTAACTGGTGGGCCTACCTTTACTTTAGTACGACTAGGTGATTGTGACAAACTATTAAACAACTCCACCAGCATAGAAATTAATGTGCTTTGCTCTTGCATTAATTAATGGGTCCATTGAAAAGATAATCACCAGTAATTGATTTGACTGTGGGCCCAGCTAGAGCATGATTTTGAGCTTCACTACTTAAACAAGTAGCAGCCATCGTACGAGCCCAGTTTGAGCTTGTGCTCCCTTGAATTCAACTCAGACACAAATTGGGCTCGTTTCCACCTTGTAATCTAACTTGGTTTAAGGTCCTGTCAAGCTGAGCTCGAGCTTCCTTGAATAATATAAAGCTGGATTCTAGCTTCGCTCATAGGGCTTAGATGGCCAAGCCCGTTCAGCTTGAGTTGTTTATAGATAGAAGTTAGAAAATCCGACCTAACCCATTAACTTGACTCGTGTTTCGCCCGCATACTGTAATATATATATATATATATGGATCGGTCATGGGTCAAACAAATCTAACCCGCATTTAAAAAGTTCTGGTTAGGATCAACCCATGTATAACCGACTGAGCCTATATAAAAGGGTTGGGTTAAGGTCGACCCACATTTCTTAACCCATGTAAATAGTTTGGTGATTTAATATTTTGTTATTTAGAATAGCTTATTTTGAATGAAATGAGCCGAGTTCATGTTGGGCTTTTTTAGGCCTACAGTTTAACTCAAATATAGCATGTTTTTTTTAAATAGATTGGGTTTAGGCCAAGATTCTGTAAGTCAAATTTGGTTAAATGAAACTGACCCACATTGAATGTAGGTTCTGTGTTGCGGATCAACTTGATGCACATGGGCTGCGGATCACATGGGACCCTGACACTTATTCAAGTGCTGGATCAATGGTTACTGTTAGATTGAAATCCTAAAAAAAAAAAAAATAATAATACTTTTAAAATTATTAAATTTTAATATAATGGATCAAGGGATTAGTATGATTTATTGGCGTGTGAAGCACTTGGGGACTACCTCTCATGGCTAAGGTAGTCACATCTTCTTAACCCTTTATCTATGGGACCCAAGTTTAAAGGTATTTAATAAAGAAAAAATAAATTCATAACTCGATTTAAAGATCCGAGCCGTTCGGACTGATCATGAGGTGGGCCCCATATGCCGTGTTGCCAAAGTAACTTTGTATGATATATATCCACAGAATGGTACCTGTCAATTAAAAAAAAAAAAAAATCCATCTGATAGATGGCCCAGCAAAAAAAGGGTAGGCACAAGAGAATCCAATGAAGGAGGAGGGCATCAACCAATCGAATATGAGAGACTTAATTAGAAAGTGACATAACTCATGGACCATACAAAATGAAGTGTCCACCCTCTGACAGAAAATATATTTTTGATTTTCTCATTGATTAGGAGTAGGTACAACAGAGTACAGACAGGCGAGTGGGACTAGACCGAGCTCATGGCGTGCGAGGTGGGGGCTCAGGCCCCAGAGACCATACAAAATGCTTAGTACAAACTGGGAGTAAGCGTGGATAAAAAAGGTTCTGTTTTTTTCACGTACGGTTACTAAGTCATCCACAACTATCCTTTTGTTATCAAACCTCACTATTTTATCTGTACATTTTTCCGTGGTGTCTATGTATTGCGATCTGCAAATTAGGAGTTGCGATATTGCGGTTTAAGTATTGTGATATCGCAAGTGTGTTTTTATTTTTTTTTTATTTTCGCCAGGTGTAGTTCTCTTTTTCATCCAATTTCACTCTTCTCATCTCTTGCCAACCTATTTGTAAATACAGTAGGCTCTCCGCGTTTGTTTGACGTCGACAAAGCAGTGTGATCTCCATTGCCTCGATTGATGAAGGATTCTAGCCGCCATTGTCGCACGATTTGGGTAGATCGAAGTTTGGTGTTACTGTAGTTGCTCCTGTTAGAAATTGGTAGTCCTTCTCCCTTCCCTCTTGTAGCGAGATTACGGTTTTCTCTTCCTTTTACCTCTTTTTCTCTCTCTATTTATCTCTCTTTATGGGTTTAGAAAACCCTAAACGCTTTTAAACTGTCTCTGGAAAAATCAAGAGAGAAGAAGAAGAGTTCTAGAACATCAGTGTGCTGCATCTTTATTTTCAGTGAATTAGAGATGAAAAAATGCGAATATTAAATGAGGTTTGACGTTTGCAAATTTAGTAGAGTTTGTTTGGGTCTAATACATTAAATAAAAATGCATTTGTTTGCTGCTACAGAACCAAATTAAATTATAAATAATGCATTCATTGACTTTTAACGTAATGCTTTATGTAATATTACAATACCTAAATTGCGATATCGCAAAAAAAAAGAAAAGAAAAAAAGAGGGACTTTTGCCTCCTCGAGAGTACAGACATTAAAGAGACGTGCCCGTGAAATTGTGTTGTTTAGTAACAATGGGGGGTTATCGATGACTTTTAGTGACCGCACCGAAAAATTCCTGATAAAGAAACATAAGCTATAGCCTCTGATTTTCATAAATACCAAAACCTGTATCCCAAAAAACATCTTACATGTTTTGGGCATGTATGCGTGTAAAATTCAAATATCCTTTCATATCTAGGTACATCCTTCATAGGTACTGTTAGGCAATGAGATCTGTCGTGTCTTGTTCTAATAGTTGATTGTGAGAATTCGTATCTTGTTTGTGCAATTGGTGCTGCAGAATAATGTTTGTAATGCTAATGTAACGGGCCATGAACAGCATTCGTATTAGTAGTTTGCTTATGATATAATTTTAAGGGGTAGCTTAGTTGGTTTAGGACTATGGTTTGCATCTGAAGGTTGTGAGTTTGAAACTACACTACCATACTGGGACTACATGGGAGTTTACTCGGTTTTCCTCTGGGCCCGATGGGATCAGTCCAACCCAAAGGATTGGGAACCCTCCGATAGCGGTAAAAAAAAAATTGCTTATCATAGAAATGTAGCCACGCTATTGTTCATTTACTTGTTTACGTTTAATTATCTATTGAGTTTGCAGGTAAATCTCTCCGGAGTTTGTTTGATTTAGAATATGGGCATGTTTAAATATTGAGCAGTCCTGAGGGCTACATCTGCATTTTGCCACCTGTATTTCCTTGAAAATAGTGGTAGGCCTAGAGGTGAAAACTGGGCCGGGCCGACCTGGCCTGGCACAGCGTTGACTGGCCCGTGCTAGTCATGTACCGGGCTTTGTAGCAACTAGCAAGTCTGTTTGTTCCTTTTTATCACTTACTTTGGGTGCATAAAAACTGGAACCACGGAAGCAAAGCAAAACCCTGGCCTGTTTGGATAAATGAGGAGTATAGTAAAATGAAGTGGATTTCACATGAGGAGTTGAGTGGATGAGAAGTAGATTGAAGTTAACGTAGAGTACTTCACTTCACTCTATTTAGATGCTTATGGTGAAGTGAAGTTTTGGCGTAAAATCTATTTTTACTCAAGGAAATAGAAGTATTTAGAGTTAAAGTGAAATGGAGTACGTGTGGCTGACAATATTACTTCATCCATCCGGCCGGGCTGATCCAAACAGTGTAGAATTAAAATTTGAGACTGTTAGGGCCCAGTTAACTTCACTCTACTCTATTTTTTGCCTATCTGGTAGTTTTCTTAATTCTCAACCATGCACACTCAATGTGGCCCACCTGGTAGCACAATCTTAGCACAATCTGTTCCAACACATTACCACCAGGGTGGTCTTTTCTAACTGGCCCATTTAGGTATCAGGTATGATATTTAGGCCCACTTCTAGCTTCTGGTCCAAAAATCAACCCCAAACCAGAATCATGCCTTTGTTCTCACCAAGGCTGTCCCATTTAGTGATCAGGCCAAAAATAATATCATAGACTCCATTCTCTATCCACCGGGACAATTTAGATGCGTCAAAAATTTAGGCCGAGTTTAGGTTCATCATCATCAAAGCCTTGTTAAAATTATGTTGGCGTTGGCTACATAAATACTATTACTCCATCCTGACCTATCATGAGTCAAATCCCCAAATAAGTTAAAACTTCTTCATATCTAATTTTGCTACCTCCATCCATGTCTTCTTCGGTCTATCCTTTCCCTTGGTAGGCCATTAATCTATATAGCCAAAACTTTTCTTACTGACACCGTTGCTGGACTGTGTTTGATTTACTCAAACCATTTCAACGGTTTTCTTTGATCTTATTCCCTATTGATGTTACCCCTAAATGCTCCCCCAAACCTGGGGTAAAGTAGTTTGGTAGGTTGACAACAAGCGTAAAATATTATCAGAACCCAACTTAAATTCTGATGCCCAGTTTTAGGTTATGGACCTAAACTCATGCCCAGCCCGATATCAAAGCTTTGTCCTCTCCCATCTCCATGCCCTGACTATTTGCTTATCAATCAATTATTTAAGTCGATTCTAGTCCATGGGCCTGAAACTCAGGGCATATTGAGCCTCCATTTGCAAATCTGTACATCCCGTCCGGTCTGGGCCTTTAACAAAAAAATAATCTGCTCCGGACCCAACCCATTGGCTTGTACTTTTACATGGTTAAAGGTCCAGCCAAGTCTTCAACTCATTTGAAAATTGGGACAAAAAACTTGGGCCCGGGTACAGCCCACAGGCGCAGGCGTCAAAACAGAGCCCAAATTCAGAAAAATGTGAACCGGGCTCTGGTCAGCTCAGCCAATTGCACACCCTCACTCACACTCAACACTCATATTCCCTCCCATGGATTGGACTCAATTTGATGGTCATGGTCTTTAACCAGGTTCTCTTTCCACCCTAATCCATGGTTTCATTAGTGGCCGAACCAGAAAAAGGAAAAAAAAAAAGATCTAGTCAGTTCATATGTAAGGGTGGTCATGAATTGGATTGCCAAAAAGGAGGGTTGAGGAGTACCAATTTGAGAAATGAAATTGAAGGGCTGAGATTTTTTATAACCCAATGAGTTTTCTTGGGGTCATTCTACATCCACAATGGTTTGGATAATTTGGACAAAAAGTCAAGTCCTCTAAGGATCAAGCTCATGAGAAATTCCAAAATGCCCCTCTCTTTTATGAGCCTCCCCAGGAAATCACCCCCAATAAGATTAAGGACTATAAAACACTTGGTTTTCATAATATCTTATTCATTATTTTACGAGTAATCATTTTCATGTCCAACCCGATCCCTTTTAGAGTGAAATTTAGGGAAGGCCTCAAAAGAGGGAGGTTGGCTTTTTGAATGACTTAGATTTTTTATAAGTATGTTCCATTTGGAGCTTCACAAATTTCTCATAAGTCTAAGCTTCGTGCATCCAACTGCCAGTTTCAGCTGTAGCAATTGCAGATACAAAACTATTAAAATATTATATACTAGGATCGCCATCCACTCTAGGCCCTCATAAGCACGATTTAGATAAATTAAAACATGGGTCCCATATCAATCCTACGATTTAGGATTGGAGGTTTTAGAAGATCATTTAGGTGTTAAATCCTTCCACATGAACACTGGTAGCGATAGATCTTGTTGGGTCAGTGTGCTCACTATTAGGTACTGGGTCAAGATACAACCGAACCCTACCCGTTTGTTAATTTGGTCAGAAACCAAACCCAAAACCAGAAGCAGAAATGCAAATAACAGAAACGGATTAGATCCAGTTGGCGGATTGATGTGCAGAAAATGGTGCTTAATTGGGTGCGAGTTAGGTTAACCAAACAACTACCGAATAAATGTAGATTTGACCCATCTATTAATCAGGTTGGAAATGTCAATCCAATCGAAGATAACTCCAACATAAAAAGGGCCAAAAGCCCTAAATTTCCGGGTCGGGTTTAGGATGATGGATTGGTAGGTAAGATACCGAATTATAATCAGATTTCACGATCCAAGACAGTAGGCCCCCATTGATTTGGAGTTTTTGGCACATGAAAACTCTGCATTTCCAAAAAGTAAGGTCTCTGTAAATCCACTTTTTCAAATTCTGTGGGCTATGATTAGACCACATCACACTTTACTAAACCAGTGCACCCTAACTCCAATCTCCCAGCATCAGACAATCCTATCTGTCCAGTGAAAAATGAAGAGAACCACATTCAATGGTCCACAAATAAAGGGTGTCCAATGTCATGATGATCATGATTCATGACCAATCTACAGGGATTATATCTTCTGCATCTCTAGTTGACAGTTTACACATCATGCACACAAGACAATAAGAGAATGGAGAAGATACATGAATGTGGTTGCCCTTTTCCCCTGTCACTTTCATTTATTTGTATCTTCTACTTAATATTAATTAACAAGCTTTTAAGTCGACCTCAACTTTTAGGGTGGTGGTGTTTTTCAACAGATGGAACCCAACTTGGTGGCCCCAAACTCTATGGAGGAGATGGCACATGCAGTGTGTTGAGGGGTTTTGGACTTTCCTGCCTGAGTGCAGGGGCGGACCTACATGTTGTGGGTTGGGGGCTGAAGCCCCCACCACAACTGGAAAAAGCCCTTAAGGGCCCTAAGGTCCCTTTGGCCCAGCCCCCACTTAAAAATAGCCCAAGTCCCCACGACCATTTTCAACTCTAACCTAATCAGTCAATCCCCATTCTCGTCTCTCTCCCTTCATCACTCTCCATCTTAGGCGACCGACATTGGCACACCACCGTCGTGACGCCGTCCCTCCGGTGCTCTCAATCCCCATTCTCGTCTCTCTCCCTTCATCACTCTCCATCTTAGGCGACCGACATTGGCACACCACCGTCGTGACGCCGTCCCTCCGGTGCTCTCTCTCTCTCTCTCTCTCTCTCTCTCTCTCTCTCGTGTTTTCCATTTCTCTTTGCATCAGATCTTTGAATACAGATTGTTCTTTTGTTCTTGGTTTTACTTATCATTTGGATGCGTTGCTGTTTTTGAGTATTTGATTTGTTTGAAGTGTGTAAGATCTAGATATCTATTATGTTGTGCAGCTTGCGAGTTTTGGTTTTTGAGAAATTTGATTGATACATGTGGTTCTTAGATTTGATTCAATTGATAACGTATGACTAGAATAAGAGATAGATGACCTGCAGTGATTTCACATTATTGAGCATTGAGGGAGATTATGGCTCCTAATTTTTACTAGGTTATGTTGGATAGTTTTTCTTTGTTACCTATGAGATTAGAAATTTTGTTAAATGCAGGACTTTTGTGGAATTGATTTCTTTCACTATGATGAATGTTAATCTTATGAATAAAAATGATTGTTTGCGCTGGATATGATCACAACATGTTCGACACAGTTACAAAAAAACGCATTAGAAATTAAGACAAAAAAATCAAATTATTCAACTAAATTCATTTGATTACCTAAAATTAGCATTGGTTATCGAATTGAGATTACCTATGTTCTGTTTCAGTAAAGCATAAAACTGTAGGAAAGGAGCTAAATGTTTAGGAACCTGTTTGATCTAACTATCAAAATTTTTGAACTGTCTCTCATCTAGGGAGGTATACTAACTTCATGAAATTGTGCATCTTGTAAAGAGAAGTAAATGAAAAATGGGGTGTGTGTGTGTGTGTGTGTGTGAGAGAGAGAGAGAGAGAGAGAGAGAGAGAGGGTGAAAATTTAAGAAAAGGAAAGAAACAAATTGCCTTGGATTCATGTCTGTGTTGATTAATCTGACTTCATAATTTATATGTGTATGCTGATCAGTGTTCTGTTCTAGAAATCTTATGAGGTTTATGGTTACTGAGCTTCTTGATCATTTGAGTTTGGTGAGGGCTTAAGTTAGTATTTTATTTGTTTGGAGTAAAAGATTATTAACCATAACCATTCATAAAAAGGATAAAAGGGTATTATAATGGTTTTTAGATTTTTTTTTTTGTTTTTGCATTAATTGTCCATCTCTTTTCTTTTATTTCTTTTTTCTATTTGTTTAATGGAAAAACATACAAGTCAAACAAATTAAATTCGTTTAAAACAAATTGACTGTCCTCATTGTATTTCCATTATTTGTCCTCTTATAGTTCAAGGGCCTTCTTTTACCATCATCACATATAGAAAAAACTTTTTTAAGAACCGAGGGTACCTTAAATTTTAATTGAAATGTATATTTTTTGTGGCTCTATCTATGTGTATGATGATTGAAGTGGATTAATCTTTGTTTAAATGACTCTTTAATCACATGTTTCTCAGGTGGGTTATTTCTCTTTTGCCAAAGTTAAGAAGAACAACAAAACAATAATTAAATTACTTTTCAAGTGACTATCATAAGCCCCCCTCAAACAAAAATCTTGGGTCCGCCACTGCCTGAGTGGTTGCTCAAAGCACGAGAATTTCTTTTTGTTTTGATTGGAGTGCTTGTAAACTGCTAGAAGTGGTGTAGGGCTTCCACGTTACATCTGTCACAAAAAGACATTGATTGAAAGACTGAAAGCTGCAAAAAAAAAAATACTTTGCTTGGCCACTTGAAAAGTATATGTTTTCTTACCCCCCACCTTTGTTTTCCTTGGAAAACATGATTTACCTTTTGCATGATGATAGAATCCCTCTCAATTATCAAACCACTCAAAACACCTCTGACCCTTTCTCATTCCATGGAAGTATTTGAAATTTGCATAGTCTATTAGTACTCTTCTCTAAACAATGGAAAAATCTCCCCTCTTTCAAGCAATTGTGATTTGACATTTGGCAACTGTGCTTTGGGATTTTTATTTTTAGGAGAAACTGTGGGCATATTTTAACTCATGCAATTCATTTAAGCAAAAAACATCCTGTGTAAAAAGAGGGGTGCAACATTTTACTATACCTGAAAATGCAACAAACTGATAATGAACCTCCTAGTTAAAACCAACTAAAAATTATTTACTTAATTAGGAAAGATTTTCTCCCATACATCGATGTCATTCATACCTCGGGACCAAGTAAAATTCAGTGGTGTCTTGCCTTAAGTGATGGTCTAGATGCGTGCTCCCGTTGGAGCTTGTGCAAAGGAGAAAATGCTCCCTTGACTAGAATCCTAATAACACCCCCCCCAAAAAAAAAAAAAAAAAAAAAGGACCACCTCAAAGCAAAGCAGACAACACGGGGGAAAAAGAAAAGATTAGTAGGACTCAATGATTTATTTTTATTTTTTTTGAACAGTAGGATTAAATTATCTTAACTACCTATTTATAGGCTCTTCCTTTTGACTTTCCTTCTAGATTTTTAACAAGCTGCTAAGAAATGGGTTTTTTTTTTTTTTTTCCATTTCACTTTCTGCCATGTGGTTATGTGCCTCTAGAAGTAGATGTTCCTTTTTACTTTAAAAATAAATAATGTGGGGTGGATTTTCTAATCAAACAAGACACCCCTAATTTTTAATTTAATACACCTTGTTTTTACTTTCTTTTCAAGATTTTACATCTATTTATCAGTTTTTTCCTCCACACATGTAAACAAACAGTTAAGGTTGGTAAGAACACTGCCACTCCATAGAAATCATGATTCCCAACTTGGGTTCTCCAGTGATCTAACACTTTGCTGAGATTAAAGCATCTTTATGATTCAAGGTCCACCAAAGACTGTGCCAGCAAGACTAACACACTTGTCTCGTTGAATTGACCAACCCAGGAATCTCCAAAACAGGACAGTATTGGCTTTGTCTGATTGGCTAAATGATGATTTGGATTCTTGTGTTAGAATGCATTCTCTGTATGATGTTTGCTCATCAGCAAGAATTACGGGGTTTATTGTCTTTGAAAAATTGAAATCATTCATGATTTGATATGCAACAAATCATGCTTGGTTAGATTTGAATTGGGTGAAACAGCAAGTATCAATTATACTCCGACCTGACCCATCAATTTAATCAGGTTTCGCATGTCAAATGGAAAGGCAACCTAAAAGTTTTGAAGGTCCACTTGGACCCCCTAAATGACCGGGTCCATTTTCAGTTGGGTTAGTATTTTGGATCAGGAATTGTCTCCATATTCCTCAACCCAAGAAAGAAGAAACATAAGTCCCCCACTGTTCAGAATTTTTGGTACATGAGATCTTTGCTTTTCCAAAGGGTTCTGTGTAATTCCACTTCTTTTCTATGTCTGGTGGGTCATTATTAAACCTCACATAATGCCTCATACGACCAACTGCCACACATCATTGAAACAGTGCATCCTAACCTCAATCTTCCCCATCAGAAATCCTACTCTTCCATTGAAAATGAACACAATCACATACATTGATCCACACAAATAAAGCATGCCCTGTGTCATGTTCATGATCAATCAAAATGCAATCCACAAATCTATATATTGTGGAATTACCTGTGATGAACCATTTCACTGTCCAATTGATACTTCCTACTCCATCCATCCTTTTTTCTTCCTACATTAAGTATAAAAGAAGAGAAGAAAGAGATGTCACATGAACATGGCTGCCCTTATATATCCCTATCTATTTTAATTGATTCTTATTCTTATCTTCTATTAAATACTTAATTAACAAGCTTTCAGTTGGCACCAACTTCTAGATTGGTTGTGTTTTAAAAAAAAGAAGAGACCCAGCTTGGATGGGACCACAATTTGTAAAGCAGATGGCACATGCATTATGTTGAGGGGGGTTTTGGACTTTCAAGTGGCCTAGTTAAATATCAAGAACTCTCCCTTGTCTTGATTAGCAGCATATCAATGCCATGCCAATGTAAATTGCAATATACAATTTAGAAGTGGTGAAGAGCCCTCACATCACATCACATCTCTCCGAAGATGGAATTGACTGAAAACTGAAAAATCCATAAAATATTTTTGTGGGCCACTTACAAAGAATCTCTTTCGGTTTCCCACCTTTATTTCTTATTGGAAAGCTTGATCTACCACTCATTCTTGCTGTGTTAATAGAATCCCTTTCATCTATCAAACTTATCAAAACACCTTTGACCCTTTCTCATGCATCAAAAGTAGTAATAGTTTATTTTCTATATGCAAATGGCTAGATTTCTCCTCACTGAAAGGAAGACTACATCTTTGGCATTTTTGTTTGTCTCAATTTATACAATGTTTCTAGTTTGGATGTTTTGGCTGGTTTTCTTAGAAAAAAGCTGGTTAGTTAGGACCTATTTGATATTTGGCAAAGGTGATTAGAGAAATTTCTTGGCACAAACTGTTGGTAAATTTTAAATCTGTGAACAGTTTTGTAAGGCCAATGGATGACTATGTTTGATGTTAATCTCTATTTAGCTTAATTGTTGGGTTTAATGGGATGTCTAAGATCAAATGATTACAACACCACAAATTACTAATTATTCAAGAGTAAAAGCTTCATTAATATCTCTCAAAGAAAAAAAGAAAAAGACAAAAATATCTGTAAAACAAAACAAAACAAAACACCCTTGTTCAAAAGATGAAAAGCATTGCCAAACCTCTCACAGATCATTTTGGTGTATGTGTAAATTTTGGCAAACTAAAAGTAAAACCTCCTAGTTAAAAACGACTAAAAATTAAATACCTAACTATAATCCTATTCAGATAAGGGTTTTAACAAGAAGCACATCAATGCATGACTATCACAGGTTGAGAAAATAAATATATATGCATGACTCAACAATCTTAACTGCTCATTTAGGTGCATGTATCTTTTCTGGGTTGAAATTTATGTGGGGTTGGTGCATTTTCTGATTTTTTGTCTCTAAGAACCCTAGATGCTTAACTTGAGTCATGATTCCATATTTGGGGTCTCTTTAATATATTGTTGAAATTTATGCAACTCTGAGATTCAAGGCCCACCCATGCCAGGAAGTCTGCTGACACACCTGTCTCAGTTCAACTAACCTCTACCCCATGAATCTAATAAACAATGCCAGTGTTGTTGGATTTATATGTTTGGATTCTTGTGTTTTAGGGATTAAGGTTTTACAAAGTTGTATGCATTCTAATTCTAGTCCAAGATGTTTGCATCACCATTAAAGGCACAACTAAAGCCCCTAAAGCTACGGCACTGGGAGAACTTTATTAAATATCCCAATTGGGACTTGCCAATCTCATCACAAACAATTATAGTTTAGAAATGAATGATGGGCTGTATCCAAAACTGACAACCTGGTTCCATTTCTCGTAACCCCAGACTTATTTTCTCAAATGAAACAAAAACACAACCCTTTTTGTAATCTGTTGTAGTGGGTTAGCAATCCCTTCTTCAACCTGATGGGTAAGGGACCTGCCAATGGGTGGTACTGATGGGTGAGATTGAGCATTATACATAACATGTATAAGCTAAAGAACCCAACTGGAACTAAACTTAAGAATTCAAAGGGTAACATGATACCCTAAATCAACAGATGGAATTGAGGTTGGAATATTAGTGGGCTATAGTGAAAATAATTGGTGGGATGAAATTTAAGCTAGAATGATGGGGCAAATAGCAAGAAATATAATGAACTAGATGAATTTAAATTAGGTTGAGGGGCTAAATGACAAGAATGGATCGATGTCATACCTAGCCCATCATTAATTAGTTAGAAATGTCAACTTAAGCCCTATCTAATACTAAAAAGTATATAAATTCAGTGTCACTTTCATTATTGAAAGTTTTCTCTACTTGTATATAAAGAGAAAAGATTACTAACAATCTAAAGCTTATCCTCTCTAACCAATTCCTAATTTCTCCAATGCTATGACCCTTGAAATTGACCATTTTGATTACATTAGTTTATCTCAGTGCATGGTTTGTTAGTCAATTATTAAACCAATTGGATGACCCTTAAATAGGTGATTATGATCCTCAAATGATACCATTCTTTTACCACTCTAAAAGTCTTTAAATCTCATTAAATTTAGGGACAATTACCATACGGACTATCATAAAGCTGACAATAGTCTTAAAACAGTCCAAAAATGTATATTTACCACAGAGCTGTTCGATCTGTAGGATATTCCACAATCAGAAGCGGGAAGACTTGAACAGTCCATTTTCTTTCTTTTTTTCCTTGACTGTGGGACCACCAAACCATCATCCAAACCGTTGAATAACTATATAAGTGTAAGAACTAATATCGCATTAAATTTGAACCGCTAATCTATCACGATTATTGAGAAATTTGCAAGAAAGTCACATTGTTTTACAAATTATAAGAACAAATTATAAACCACGTTTTTTTTTTTTTTTTTTTGATAACCGTAATAGATTAACTGTTTCAATTTAGTGCGATATTAGTTCTTCCACTTATACAATTATTCAACGGTTTGATGGTGGTTTGGTAGTCCCACAGTAAATGAAAAAAAATAAATATACGGACTGTTCAAGTGATCGTGGGATATCCTACATCTCTAGGATATCACAAGCTTGCAATATCCTACGGATTGAACAGCTTTACAGTAAATATATATCTTCAAACTGTTTTGAGGTTACTGCCAGCTTTGTAAGAGTCCGTACCGTAACTGTCCCTTACATTTATCCTCTTTGCATGCATCAAAGTGACTCTTGCATGCCAATATGCGATTCTAAAGAGCTGCAAGTATCTTCAAGGGGGAGCTAGGAACCTTTATCTTATCTTTAAGGCCATGTACTGACCTTTCCTAGTAAAGAAAAGAAATGATTTTAGTGAAAAGGAAAGAAAAAAGAAATGGTTAAAGCACGTCGTATCAAATCATCTGTCAATGTCTGCCTCCCACTTTGGTTTATTCCAACTTCTCCGATTTAAAATTCCGACCCATAAAGCAGGTCAAGAATTCCGCATGCATCATCCACTAGTTCTTTTGCACTTCCAGCTGATGCTTCCTCGTGACAGATGATATCTCATGTGCCTTCTTTTTTTTGTTTCTTTGGAGAGTGCCTTCTGTTTTTTTTATTTTTTTTAGAATGTGTTCACATGCATCTGTCCTTACAAAGGTAGCAATTAATCCAACAGGTGACACCTTTGAATGGGTCACGGTTCAGATATTGTATGGACCCAAACTTGATAGTTACATGAATGGTTAGCTTGACACAAGCTAACATCGTTCACCTTCAAAGAGTAGAAAACAACTAACTGGGATATTGAACAAGTTTACAGCAAGCCTATTTAGTCGTTTTAGTCGTTTCAAGCTCAGTTAAAAAGCTACGTAGAAAAGATTTTGAGAAACTATATTTGAGTAAAATTTACCATCACTTTATTAAGAGTAGTACTAAAATTTCTCATCTCCTCATATCTTTCTTTTCATTTCCCTTCACAACTCTCTTCCACATATCGCTGACAACTCTCTTATTTGTAATGTGAAACCTTCATGTGCCTAAAAGGCAGAGAAAAATCAGGGAATTGCATTTGTGGTGGACTGGGCTTGCACATAGGAAATCAGAAACAACTCCAATATAATGTATAAACTGTTACAGGTTCAACAACCAAGGAGGGAAAAAAAAAAAAAAGACATGAAATGAAGTAGGGATGAGAACATATTACAGTGTGGACACAGTGAAAATATGATTTTATAGCCTGTCATTGTTTGTATAAAATACATAGAAACTTATGGTGACATGGACTCTAGCAAAGAACTATTAAAAAAGTAGGGTGGGGAGAAGGAATCAAAGGCTGTGGGGGCTTTGGAGATGAGACCTGACTTTCTACGCACTAAAGTGAAACTCATAAAGCCAACACCACATAGTTCATGTGAGCCTTGGACGACAATAGTAACTACTTTGACACAGGGGCGGACCTATGCTTTCATGACCTGCCCCAGGTCAGATCTTGAAACTTCCCAAAAGTCCAATGGGCCCTACATCATGGGCCACATATGTTTAAACAACCGTCCCACGTATGCAAATGTCTTATTGGCTTTGAGAAATATTCTTGTATCTAATTTTTTTTCCATACATATTCACCTTGAATTTACAGTGATCTTCCATAGCCATTGATTTTGATATAAATTTTGAGTGAAACAAGATGGTATAAGTTTGAGTTGATTTTTTACGAGAGAAATCAATGTGAGCAGATGTAGTTAAGTATTTTGTGTCTATATGTTTAAATGTAATATATTTTCTCTTCTGCTATTATTTAGGTAGTATAAAAAAAAATTAACCTTTTCAGTTGACCATTATCTTCGTCGTCCAAATAAAAATCTTGAATCCGCCGCTGCTTTAACATACATCATATAATTAGTAATCCATACCCAAGTTACCACACCCAAATTCTCTCCTTCCCACCACCACCACCATTCCAATAGTTAAATGTCAATATCATATTAAATATTGAGTCTAGAGATAAAACAGAAGGTAATGGCATATTTGTAGGATCCAAAGGATGGACTAAATTAAAAGGAGGCAGCAGACGTTCTGGAATAGATAACAGTTGTCCATGAGAATGGAAAAGCTTCTGATGAATGTGACAAATGAGATAAGTGGGTGGGAAGCCCTTGAAGAGCCCGGCATCAATGGTGACTGATCCACATCCCCATCATGTTATGGACTTATGGTCAGTGAAACATGGCCGACATGGACCCACAGTAGGGATATGAGATCATCCATCAACCGCGGAATATTTATCTCGGTCTCTTTCTTCGCTTGGTTGGATTTTACAAGACGCGTTTTTACAAATGCATCACTTTCAGCAGAACTTTTAATATAATGCAGGCAAAAGCCATTCAATGGAAAGAGAATGCAGTGGGCCCAGACATGATAGCCTACACCTTTAACGTCTGATCAGCAACTTGCAACAACAACAAATGGCCACCTAGTACGTGTTATTACATGACGGTTTCAATTTGAAGTGCCATGTGATAAAAAGAGATCCTGACTTTTGGAAGTTTTGGAAGTCTCCCACATCTCTCAAGTTCTTGTTCTCTCTCTGTTGTTGGGCCTGATTGCAAAAAGATGTAATGACCATTTAAATATCAATCAATCCCTGGAAGATTGAACACCTTTTATTTATAAAAGTATCATTGTTTTCTTATGCTTTATTTATAACTTCATGCGCTTAGCTTTTCAACTTTGTCAAACCAGTCTCTAATCTTCTTTCATAGAAAGAGATTTGGTGGGGTTTTTCTAATTAGTGTTACCATCTAGATTATAAAAAATTATAAAGAAGTCCATCTAATTAATCGTGATTGTATCCCGATTCGACAGTAATAGTTATATATTTAGATGTAATCTTTTTTTTTTTTAATGTTTATAATTCTTTCTAGCATTTAAAAAAAGAAATCTATATCGCAATGAAGTTTTATTATGATTTTAAATATTTTCTTCTCTTGATAGGAAAAATCAGTTCTCACTATGAATGTTAACATGAGCATCTAGTAGTTTCACTTTCAACCCAAGATGGTTTTGTAGGAAACAAAACTTTACCATTGGATTATATTGAAAACTGTCTATCCTTTCTGGATTTATAAAGAAAGAAAACGATGTAGCTTCTTGTGGGGCATACATGGGCCTCCTATGACCAGTTTTGCTTTTTTTTTTCTGAAAATGGTACATTTCAATTCCCTTCTAGGAAGATAAAAGATGTCAAGTAATTGATTTACAATTTTCTTCCATGCACCTTCTTTTCCACTTTCATCTGGGATTTCAACACCTATAAAAATTAGAGCCCTGATACATGGACTGAAAATTAGGATCGGTCCGTGGACTGATGATAATGGATGAGGACATTGGGATCGGTTTAAGGACCGGTCCCAATATTCGGTCCATTTAGACTTTTTCTAAAAATTATCTCATGGGAAAGCAACTAGAGATAGTGGAGACTTTAGAACATGTGACCTATCTTTGTGGATGTTGTATCTTTCAGAATTTGTCACTACCATGTTACATCATTTGCCGACAGGGAACCAGATGCAGTGGCAAAGCACTAACGTGTGAGGTTAGAATTCCATTTTGTAATTCGTGGGACCCACATCCAATCTCCAAACAATCATGAAACCAGTCTTTGTGGACCATGTTATTATATATTCATCATGCAGCTTTTTGAATTTCTTTAGTATATTCTAATGGGTGATTGAAATATCACATATCTATCAATAGTTTTTTTTTACTCCATCAGATGAATCTGATTGATTTAAGAAGGTATGAAGGTATGAAGTTGAGGAGAGATGGCTATGAGCTTGGTGCTATTCTTTGGCAAATGATATCTACTAATGATTTTGGCAAATTGGACACACAGTCTTTTATTTAGGGTTAATTGAGTTGTTTCATTGGATCAGCCAGAGACCAAATTTCGGATCAAAAGTATTTTGGTAATTATTCCGAACTTTCTTACAACATAAAAAAGAAAGAGTTTTTTTTTTTCTTTATATATATATAAAAATGATGTAACTTTAAGCCCTAAATACTAAAATTGTAAAAAAAAAAAAAAGTGAAAGTTCTCTTTGCTCGTAATCTCTCAAGCGGTTTTTTTGTCTTTGTTAGTATAGGAAAAATAATGTAAAAGTAAAAAAGTTGAATTAATAATAAGATATAGCAGAGTATGTCACATCTGATTTCAGTCACGGTGGAAACAGGGAAATGTGAGACCATTTGAATCACAGCACTTATTAAATTAAAAAACAAAAAGTAATAACGAATGGATAGATTCCTATAGTTGAGTGGTAGAGACGATCTACCTAACACTTCCATCACATTGACTATATCTTGCAGCTCATCATATAGGTCAATATCACGATATATCATAAATACCATGATAATAACGTGAGAAAGCCAAATTAGAGAATAAGTTGGAATAATCTTTTCTATTAAGATATCTTCAAGAAAATCCCACAGTGATATCACCATGAATTGATAATATTAGAGATAGTTTCAACAAGGGTATTGTATATGCATCTTAGCTTGACCTTGTTTATATGTAGCTTTGAAAGATCAAAATGGTTTGGTAAAAGTTAGACCCACATGAACCCATGCATGCACCAACATAACATGCATGTCATATTATTTATTCTTAAAATTCCTGAGTTAGTTATGTCTTTTAACTCAAGTTAGTTTTGCATCACCATTTAAAGAGAAGCACATCTAGACATCTAGAGTGCCTAATGCCACCCCAGGTAAGTGTGTGAACCAAAACCACGGCTCCACAGCTGGTTATGGACTCAAGGTATTATTGAATAGTTCTTCACTGTGGGACCTCTTCCATTGTTCTTACCCTTGATTCACCCGAGTTACTCGAAGAGTCAAGCTGTAACTCACCAAATTTTACCTAGTTTTTGATGGAAGAAGACACACTCAAGTCGAGTGGGGTGACAGTACACAATTGACTCACCAACTCAGTGCTCTTTTGAGTCGAGTTGAGTTGAGTCAGTTGAGACAATAGAGTTGATTTAGCTTTTGAATTATCCACTGCTTAAAACCAAAGTAAATTCATGCATGAATCAAAATCTTGCTGTAATTATAGTGAACCCCACTAAAAAAAAGTTTGAAATGTAGTGCCTTGTGTCACCCAACATGACTGAAATTGCTTTCTACCTTTAAAAAATGGAAAAACAGACGTCTAATCTTTCGCCAATTCCTAATATGCAGTGTTTTTCAAAAGGGCAGTGGACAGAAGGAATTTTTCCCTTTGGCCAGTTCCTATTAACGAGTAGATCTTTTTTTCCTTGATTTTCGTTTGGACCATGTGTTATGTGATAACAGGTACAATTCTTTTTCTTTTCAGGAAAGAAAGCACGTCAAAAGCTAATCCCTTCCATAGCTCTATAATTGATGTAAGAAGAGAGAATGTCAATGACTTTATATGATAGAGGGCGTGAAAATTTTCAAAAGGACATTTTCATTCAAGTTCTGTGTGGTATGAGCCCAAAAATTACAATGACTGTACAATCATAGACCTTTAATTGGAAGAGTTCTAAGGTAAAATCATTGAAAAAGAGCAAACCATGAAAAGAAGTGCCAGAAACTTCCAAGCAAATTCTCATATGTTATCAGTCAAAAGATATATCATTTATCTGTTAAATGTCAAAATTGATGTTCAACTGAGGCATGGTGACTGACCTCTTTTGTGCGCTTGAGACATATGAACACCATTTATTCCATACTTAATATGAGGCCATGTTTGGTTAGAGGATATATATATGATAAAAAAAAATAAAAAAAGGTTTTATAGGGGATATCTAAAATTTAAAATATAGTTCTCTAATTGAAATCACAAATGTTCAAGAGTCCCACATTTTAAAAAATTAGTGATCTAACAATTTAGTGAAACAACTAAAAATATATATATATATATATATATATGTTTTGGGGATTGCAAACGAAATAGAAAATTTCAAAGACTAGAAGTATAGATACTAATATATTCTTGCGTATAAACAGACCCCCTAAACCAGATTGGATGTGAAGGAACTACCAATTATCATCAAATTCATAGAAATCATCTTTTAAAGGGTGGAGTTTGATTGAAGGAGCTAGGGATGCTAATTTGTTTGGACTGGCACCAGTGGCAATAGATGGATACTCATGCTCACTTGCACCTGTTCTGGCCATGATGGTTTGTAAGGATAATGCAATACTGAACTTAATTGCTCCATGATGATTACAATTGGGCTGAGTTTGACTAGCAATTTCAAATTGCCATGATGGTGGGCCCTAAATCTTGATTTGATCAGATTAACATGTCCACATTGGATTATGGGGTCAAACATTTTTTTTTTATTAGAGAATGATTCTATGGTTGAGATTTAAAACTGTGGGGTCCAGGGAAATCAAAATGAGAACTCCAAAGGACGGATTCTCCAATTCCGGTTTTGATTACTGTAGGAGGTGTGAACGAGGCATGGGATTTTTTAAAATTGTCAAACTAACAGCTGGATGGGTGCCACGTGTTCCAGAGAACGAAACGAACGGCTATAAATAGCTTCCCGAGCACGACATCGATGGGGTTTGTTTGGCTTTCTTCTGTTGACACTTGACACGTAAGCAGATGGGGTTGAGTAAGTGCTCATTGGCGATGACGACGTACCACTTTCTCTTTATGACGACAAAAAAAAGTCCTAATTTTGGGAGTTCAATATAAGAAAAATATAAATATTTCATAAAACTAGTGGGGTTTTCAAATTTCCGGGGGTTGGCCCCCACTGGTTCAGCCCCTTTTGTGATGTAAAGTTTAAAAAGTTTGGAAAAAAATTATAAATGTTATGTACCTAATCAATACGACAGAGCCCCAAACGCTGGTATGCATCAAATTAAGTCGTATGGTCATTTAGGACGGTAATATATTCTTTTTTTCTTCCCCACTTTTTTGGTGATTTCGGATGCAATAAACTCCAAACGCAATTTGATACTCAAGTTGAATTTTTACTCGAAATCAAACATGATTTGTTCAAATCCAAACTTGAAATTAGTTTAGGCCACGCAACTCAAATTAAAATATGGGTATTGTGTTTCAATGTCACATAAATACATCTTTGTTTTGCTACGTACATTATTCACATATATGTTTCATACAAGTTTGTTCTAGTGGTAGGGCAAACCCTTGACAGTGTAAAATTTGGCCGCATCCCATTAAAAAAGGATGGGTGCATTTGACTTAGTTCAGTTTTTTTTCAATAGGTGGGTCTAATAATTGTTAATGGGTTTATGGAGAAAAGAGTGAGGACTAGAACATGTGATATTTAAAAAAAAAAATATTGAGAATAAAAGGAGTCTTTTTTCAAAAAGGAAAGTTAAAAAAGAAGAAGAGAGCTTCTCCTTCTCCTTCAAAAAAGTAAAAAGAAAAATTGAGTACCTATCATGTTTTTTATATTAAGTAAAATGATTCCGAATTGGTTACTATTCTAATCTTCTATCAAATATTGATTAAAAAGCTTGAAGTCAGCATCAACTTGTAAGTTGGTTGTGTATTTGAACAAAAGGACCCAACTTGGATGGGACCATGCACACTTTGCATAGCAGATGGCACATGCATTGTGATGAGTGTGTTTTGGACTTTCAAGTGTTCTTGTTAAATACCAAGAACTCTCTCTTGTCTTGATTAGCCCACCGATGCCATGCCAATGTTAATTGCAATGAAACTTAGAAGTGAAGAAGAGCTTTCACGTCCCATCTGCCCTATATGGATTTGACTGAAAACGGAAAAATCCATAAAATATTTTGGTGGGCCACTTCCAAAGAATCTCTTTCGGTCTTTCCTTTTCCCACCTTGTTTTTCTCAATGGGAAAGCATGATCTATCACTCATTCTTGCACATGTTGTTACCCTTTTATCTATCAACCTTATCAAAAATGCCTTTGACCCTTTCTCATTCTATCATCCTTATCTATGAAAATGGCTAGATTTCTCCTCCCTGAAAGGAAGACTACATCTTTCGCAATTTTTTAATGTTTCCAGTTCTATTTTTAGGCTGGTTTTCTTAAAAAACACCAGTTAGTTATTCTTGTGTCAATTTAAGTTAGGTGATCAGAGAGATATCTTAAATTTGTGAACAGTACATGAGGCCAAATATCAACAACTATGTTTAATGTTAATCTCTACTTATCTAGGATTTAATGAGATGTCTACTATCAAATGATGGATTACAACACCACAAATTAGTATATACTCAAGAGTAAAAGCTTCATTAATGACTCTCAAATAAATAATAAACTGAAAAAAAAAAAAAAAAAAGCCCTTGTGTAAAAATTAAATACCTAGCGACAATCCTATCCAAGAAAAGATTTTAACAAGACCCAACTCAAGGTGAAAAAATTAATCATGATTCAATAATCTTAACTGCTCATTTAAGAGCTCCACATTTCAACTTTCCTTTTCTAGTGTTTTAAAGTAGTTGGGAAATGTTTGTTTTCACTCTCTTCCATAGCTTAGTTAATTAGTTGGTTGTATCTTTTCTGGGTTGAAATTTATGTGGGGTGAATTTTCTGATTTTTTTGTTTCTAAGAACCCCTGATGCTTAACTTGAGTCATGATTCCCCACTTGGGGTTTCATTAATATAATTTTGTTGAAATTTGTTCAACTTTGAGATTCAAGGCACACCCAAAAGACTGTGACAGTAGAGGCTTCCAGCACACCTGTCTTAGTTGACTTGACCTCTACCCCAAGAGTCTCCTGCCAGTGTTGGCATTATATGCTTGGCCTCTAGTAGTTTGGATATTGGGATAAAGGTTATAGAATGTTGGATGCATTCTAGTCCAAATAAAGGTATGGCACTGGGAGCACTTTATTAAATATATTAAGTAAGTTGATTTCTAATTGGGACTCGCCAATCTCACCATAAACAATTATTAATTAAATAAGTTATGGGGTGCATCCAAAACTAACACCCTTGTGCCACTTCTCTTATCCCTAGACTTATTTTCTTAATGAATCAAAAACACAAGCCATTTTCTAAACTGTTGAAGTGGGTCAGCTCTCCCTTCCTCAACTTGATCAGGAGTTCAAGAACCAGAGTGCAAACTTCAACTCCAACTCAACTTAAGAATCTAAAGGGTAACATGATACCCTAGATTAAAGATGGAATTGAGGTTAGTTTAGTGGGTCATAGTGCAATTAAGTGGTAGGAATAATTTAAGCCAAAATGATAGGGTGAATAGCAAGAAATAGACTTGATGAGTTTAGGTCAGGTTGTGGGCTAAATGGCAAGAATGGGTTGATGTCATACTTAGCCCTGTAGTAACCCATTATAATATATTAAGTTTGGAAGGTTTTGTGTCTGATTTTGGCTTTATTTTTTAATCTTGACAAGAAGTTACTTTCATTTTCTACAACCACTAGCATGTAATTTTCGATTTACATACTCTCCCTGCACTTTCCACTAATATACTTTCCCTACTAATGGATTCCAATCTTTTTCTTTTCTAACATACATAGAATCCTATCTCTTCATGCATACCTGTAACTAGCACGGGTTTTTGTGCTAGTCACTAATTAGGTTAGAAATATCAAACTAAACTCAATCCAATACTTTAAAGCATATAAATTCACTGTAACTTTCATTACTGAAACTCATCTCTACCTATAAATAAAGGAGATGAGATTACAAACAACCTAACGCTTATCCTCTAGAACCTATTCCTAACATCTCTAGCATTTATGACGGTTGAAATTGACCATTTTGGTTACATTAGTTTATTTTAGTGGGTGGTTTGTTTGTCAGTTGACAAAATCAACTTTATAGGAATTATCAAACTAATTGCATGACCTGTAAATAGGTGATTATGATCTCCATATGATACCAGTCTTTTACCACTCCAAAGATGTTTAAATCTCATTAAATATATCCCCTTTGCGTGCATCAAAGTGACTCTTGCAAGTTGCAAAGCCATCAGCGAATCTAAAGAACTACAAGGTCTATTCAAAAGGGAAGGCAGGCACCTTATCTTTTATTTGTCATAATTACAACTTTAGTGTGAATATGTACTGATCTTTCCAAAAAGAAGAGACACAGTTCTAGCCAAAAAAGAAAGAAAAGAAAAGGTTCAAGGAGGGGGAGGGGTCAAAACATCAATCAATGTCTGCCTCCCTCTTTGGTTTATTCCTACTTTGAAGTTTGAACCCATGAGAAGGACTGATGTAAAGAATTCTGACCCATCCAATACACTAGTTCTCATGCACTACATGATGCTTCCTCGTGACAGATCAAATATGGCCTCATGTGCCGCCTTCATTTTCCCTCTGTAGACAATGAATTCATATGCATATGTTCTTGCAATTAATGTACCAATCAATCTCATAGGTGACCACCTTTGAAAGGGTCACGGTGCAAATATTGTATGAACCAGACTTGATAGTTTTATGGATGGTTTAGCTTGATACAAGCTAACATGGTTTGCCTTCAAGGAGCAGAAAGCAACCAATTGTAAAGAAAGACCATTGAATCAATTCAAGTTCCTCGAAGTAGCAAGTGCAAAATCATCATCTCACAAGTCTCTATTTTTTATATGTTTTCGCTTTTATTTGTTAAGTGCTTGTCCATCTGCATGGATACATAAGAATCGAATACACAAGAACTCATTCTTTAAGTGGATAAAAATAAAGGCCATAGGTCAATATATAAAAATGACCATAAAATAACAACCATTTTGATGGATTTTTTCCTCTTTTATAAAACTTAAATTGAAATCGAATAAAGAAGAGATGGGAGTTGAATACCCAACCATCACACTATTAAAGAAAAGTCAGAACCCACTTCTACTTTACTGCCTCGTATAATTCACATCTCACCACTTTATCATGCCTGTCCATCTGCATATAGATACATAAGTGCAAGCAGAAGCCATGCATTTGAAAGGAAAGCATGAGGTAGGCCCAGACATGATGGCCTACACTCTTAACTGATCAGCAACTTGCATCAACAACAGCAACAACAACAAATGGGAACTTAGTACGTGGCACAGTAATGGTTCATGTAGCAATGCCATGTGAAAAAAGGGTCTGACATTAAAAGGTTTGGAAATTCCACACATCAGTCCCAATCTAGCTAATTCTCAAAACCGGATTCTCCATGTAGGGCCTGCCCTGATTGCAAAATGCATTGGGGGCCATTCATGAATCATTCATTGGAAGTTTGAATATTGCTTTATTAATTAATTAATTAATGCACTTAGCCTTCTGAGTTTGTCAAACCAATCCTTAATCTTCTTGAATTGAAAGAAATGACTTTTTAGGTGGGATTTTTTTTTAAACAGTGTTACCTTTACATTATATATAAAAACTTATCAAGGGTGCATCTAATCTAGCTATAACTATATATTCAGATGTTCCCATTTTTTAATGTTTATATCACAATAGACGTTTTATCATGCTTGACATATGTTTTCTCCTAATATAAAAATTACTTCTTACTATAATCTAATTTTAATTGGCCTTAATTAACATGAGTTTCTAGTACTTTCACCCTGATTTTTTTTTCAAGGAAACAAAAAACTTCACTATTGGATTATATTGAAAACTGTCTATCCTTTCTGGATTCATAAAGAAAAGGACATATATAAAAAAAAAAAAAAGATTAAGATTGTGAGGCATAGCATACATGGGCCTTCTACGACTAGTTTTGCTTTTTATAATCTTGGGAGATAATAGATGTAAAAGTGATTGATTTACATTTTCTTCCATGCACCTTCTTCTCCACTTTCATTTGTGATTTCAACACCTTTGAGAATCATCTTGGGGTGGGTGTTAATGTGAAAGAAACAAGTGACGGTGGAAACTTTAGGACGTGATCTTATCTTTGTGGATGGTGTTTTTCAGTATATGTCACTAAACAGAGAACTAGATACAGTTATAGTTACGTGTGAGTTTGGAATTCCATTTTCTAATCCGTGGGTCCCACATCCAATCTCCAAACAATGCTGAAACCAGTCTTTGTGGACCATGATGTTATTATATATTCATGCAACTTTTTTGAATTTCATGTATATAACTATATGGTTGATTCAAATATCCCATATCTATCAATGGCGTCTGACTCCATCAAATGGACCTCATTGACTTAAAATAAGTTTTGCAAACAGAAGGTATGAAATTAAGGAGAAATGGCTGTGGGCCTGGTGCTTGTCATGGGCCAATGAAATCCCCACTGACCAGTGCATTATATTGAAAGTGATTGAGTTGGATTTGATTGAATGATAACAACAAGATCAAGCGGTGACTCCCATTTCTTATTATTGAATTAACTGACAGACAATGTTTTTGATATTTTTATTTGATGGACTTATGTCTTCTATTTCAAATTAATCGGAGTGGCCCATTGAGTTAGCTAGGGAACAAACTTTGGGTCAGTGATATTTTAATAATCGTATCAAGCTGTCTTAGGTTAAAAAAAAAAAAAAAGAAATATATATATATATATATATAGAGAGAGAGAGAGAGATAGAGATGTAACCCTAGACACTAGAAGTGTAAAAAGATTGAGAGTTCTCTTTATTCATAGACGTACCCATGTTCCTGAACCACATAAATTCTTCAAGCGATTTCTCCCTAGTATGTTTGCTTTGTGTGAATTCTTTTTCAATTGCAAGTTTTTGCCTGCACAACATTCACTACATTATCAAAATAATAATACTGGCATCAGATATAATTTGATGATGATAGTTTCAAATTTTGTGTTTTTACTCGGATATTATAGGAAAGCTATGGTAAAAGTAAAAGAATGATGGGGGAGAAGGGGGTGGTGGGTGGTGCTTGGGTGGGGGGAGTGGGTGGATTTGTGGTTTGAAAGAGCATGAGAATTAAAAGTACTTCAAAGAAGGAAGTACGAGTGGATAGATTCCCCTTCGTTGGTAGGGACAATCTAGCTACCTAACACTTCATCTCATTGACTATATCTTGCATCTCATCATATCAGTCAATATCGCAATATATCTTCTAGAAAATCTCACAATGATATTGCAATACATTGAAAATATCATAGATATTTGCATTGAACAAGAGTATTGTATATACATCGTTGCTTTGGCTTTGTATACATGTAACTTTGATTGATTTAAATGCTTGGATGCTCATTTGCTGGTGATACAACTTCACTGTTATAAGCTACCTCTTTGTTTTCTATTGAATTCTAATACAGCCAATGGGTCTGCAATTTGTTAAAGGTGTTGGGACCACATGAAGCCATTCACAAACACAACATGCATGTCTTAGTATTTGTTCTTTATGACTTTAACTCAAGTTGGTTTTGCATCACCATTTAAAGAGAAGCATATCTTGACATCTAAAGCATCTATTGCCATCCCAAATGAAAGAAAACATTATTTTCTGTAAGTTCATGTGTGAACCAAAACCACAGCTGGTAATGGACTTAATTGTATTATTGAGCAATTCTGCATTGTGGGACCTCTTCCATAGTTTCTACCCTTGACTCACCCAACCGACTCAAAAGGGCATTGACTCAAGTAACTCACCATTTTTTAATGAGTTTTCGATAGAAGCAGACAAGTACCCAAAGTAAAGTGCTTTGAAAAAGTTTTTGATGGACTTGGACAGAGACAATTAACCCACCAACTCAGTGCTCTGAGTCAAGTTTAGACAAAGGAGTTGATCAAGGTTTTGAATTATGTAGTGCTTAAGCCAAAGTAAATCCATGACTCAAGACCTTCATGTGATTTTAGTGGGCCCCACTAAGAAAAGTTGGAAATATAGTGCCTTGTGCCACTGAACATGACCGAAATTGGTTTCTAAAGAAAATGGAAAGACAGACGTCTCTTAAAGCAATTGGCCAATTCCTAAGCACTAGCAAGAAAGGAATTTCCCTTTGGTTTGTATGCTAACAAGAGTAGATCTTTTTCCTTGATTTTCTGTGGACCATGTGTTAAGTGCCCAAAAGCTCATCCCTTTGGCCCATATGCTAACCTCTACATCTCTTTTTATGTTAAGGGAAGACAAGCACATCAAAAGCTCATCATTTCGATAGCTCTATCGATGTAAAAGAGAGAGAATATCATGACTTTAGATGATAGCTAGTGGCTGAGAAAGTTTTTCAAAAGGCCATTTTCATTCAAGTTGTGTGTTATGGGCCCAAAAAAATCAAAATGGATATACAATCATAGTAGACCCTTGATTGGAAGAGTCCTGAGGTAAAAAGATTGAAAGAGAGTGAACCATGAAAAGAAGTGCAAGGAACTTCCATGCGAGTTAGAATATGTTACTGCTCAAAGATCAATTATTTTATTTATTAGATATCAAAATTGTTGATTAATTGAGGGATGGTGACTTCCTTTTTTTGTTTGAGATCGAGATGAACAACATTTATTCCATAAATAAGGGCCTGTTTGGCTAGACCTTTATGGTTGATATCTAAGAATTCTTAATGTTGTCCCCCAACTCAACTCAGAAATCTCAAGGGCCTCTTAGTATTCCGAAAATAAGAGTTAAATGATAAAATAGATTATTCTATAGGAAAAAAAAAACACATTAGATATCTAAGAGGATTACAAACTGGGTCATCAAATCAGTTTATCAGCGCATCAAATTAAGATTAATGATGGGATTTGATTTTGGATTGAGTTTAACTAACAATTTTCGATAGAAATAATTTTCTATTAAAAAAAAATGATTTTGCCCATATGGACTGTTGTGATGCATGTGAGCCCCACCATCATGCCTAATAGCTCATTGCAGATGTGATTAAATGACTTGAAACTGAGTACTTAAACAAACATCTTTAGGTTAGGAACATGCTTTTGAATAAAATGATTAATTAGTCAAATCCATGAATGATTTACTTCAACCAGTACCAATGTTGGACGCTCAATTCAACAAAACGTGACAAAAAGCATCCCCTTCCACTGAAAAAAAACTGATCTTTCCAAGCTCCAATGTCGGTTTGATCAGATAATTAACATGTCCACATTGTATCATCATTCTGTTGAAAAGACAATGAAAGGAGTTCCCAACTTGTTTTGCCACTAGACAATGATTCTATGGTTGAGATTAGAAGTTGTGGGTCCCACCCCAATCTCAGTTTTGCTTTTGTGTGAACCAGGGGATGGATTGTGAAAAAAATTTTTGTCAAAGCAACAGCTGAATTGGTGCCACATGATACAATATCTATTCAGATTTAAGAGCTTCTGAAGCACGTAAGCAGATGAGGCCGACTTAGTGCGCACTAGCGATGACGACGAACCCTTTTTATCTTTATGACGCCACAAATCTGAGTTTTGGGCTTATCAGGCTCCAGATCTCTCTCTCTCTCTCTCTCTCTCTCTCTCTCTCTCTCTTCTTGGAATCTGTGTTTCTTTCTAAAAGCTGATAAGCAGTATCTCTCTGCTGTGTTGATCACCTGCTGCACAAGGAAGGCCAATAGATGGAATTGTTATATGTGAAGTGAAATCGCCACCCCAGATCATGGCCCACTGGCAGATGCCAAACAGCTGTGATTTTTATGATCAGACTTTACTTATTGAAAATCAATTTTCCACTCAAAAGCAAAGTGAAAAATTTGGCTGCATTCCATGAAAAAGGAGGTCGTTTAGTAACGCATTAAGGTTTTAATAAGAACCTTATAAAACTTAATATGATATTAGAATCAACAAGTCATGAGTTCAAATCTCAATATAAATGAATTGTCTGTTGACCGTACGAAGGTTTGAGCTTTTGGTAGAAATGATTAGCAAAGAAAAATTAGTAAGAGGAAAATGTGTAGTTTTGAAAAAAAAAAAAAAGGCCAAGAGTAAAAGGGTAATTTGCCTAGACTCAGGGGCGGAACTAGGAGTTACTTAAATTGGCAACACAATTTAATCAAAAGTCAGTGGTGGTGGACCTATGTTGATCGACTTATTTCCATATTGAATTTGTTAATATAAAAACAAAAGTATTAATAGATTTTGTTAGATTAAATTGGCAAATGAAACATGTTTCCTTGCAAGAATCATAGGTTCAAATTATTTAACCCCAAGGGGTTAATTAGCTGAGTGAACAGGACCACAGCTCATCTATCTTTCTGAGCTAGATGTCTTGGTATCGACCCCCTGTTCCCTTTCTTCAGGAATTGAAGATTGAGTCCACTAGTATTATCACTTTGGAGCCACAGAGGTGTTTACCGAACTTTCCTTTGGGTCCGGAGGGATAATTCTGCCAGAACCCTCCAATAGCCCAAAAAAAAAAAAAAAAAAAACTCAAATTATCATATAATTCAAGCAACTTTTTACACATTAAAAAAAGTATCTAACTGGGCTGAGTTAACAGAGTTGTTTGAGCAGCCTCGACCAACACACGGTGAGTAGATCCAACTCGAGTAAAACTCAACTCTCACGGCGATCAAGTCAACTATTGAGTCAGCGAGTCAACGTCATTGGGCGAGCTGTGAACGAGGCCGCCCTGTCCACGTTTCTATAGTGGGCCATTTTCTCAATATACAGCCGACTGTCACGTGACCCGGTTTCTGCTTGCTCGGCGATGTTTTAGCCCAACCTTCGCTAGTAAGGAACCTCTCAAAGGAGAGAGTCAGAACTCAGATGGGAAGATGGAATGTTCCAGAAGATAAGAACAGAGAGAAGTACTAAAAGAATCGACGATTACTTATTGTATTCCTCGACGATTATAGAAGATCAGGGGAACGTATGCCACGTTTATAATAAGAGATGTGGTCCACTGATAATGGCCACGTCACCATTTGATCATCATAGCCGTAGGCATGCAAGCTGTCCGCAGGTGTAACCCTAAGTAGGGCCCATTTTCTTATCTTCTAGAATCACCCACTTGTATGCAACGAGATAGAGATTAATTAAAACATTCGTTTATACAGCTCATAAACTTCAACAAAAAAATTAATATTTAGATCAACATTAGGTTAGAATTTAACATGAAGGGATTTCCACAAATGCTACATGTTTGTATTCTTTTGAAATAGATAAAAAAATGCCCTAATAGTAATTTTTCTATCTTGTGATATTGCAAAATCGGCTAAACAAAACCTTCTTTCATTAATTTTCATGTGTGCATAAAAAAAAATTGTGATATTGCATAAATTGAGTGCTTTTCAGACACATTTGACTTCATGAAATTGGTACATGTACATATGGGGAAAAGAATTCGAATCCTTTATCGCAATAGGTGAACGGTGGCGATCGTGAGTAGACTGTGGTGTTGAATGAAAAACAGCTATGATTGCGGTGACATGGCGAGTTGTCATTGGTACACTCATGAAGATTATAGGCCAGTTGCCACAGGAAATTTAAAAATTTTACAATATAACTAACCCCATATATTTCAAAAGCCAAAGATGAATAAATGGACTCATACAAATTTTTCAGCTGAGGCTTTGTCTTCATTGAGAATGGAAATGTTGGTAACTACCATATTGGATTAAAGAGGAATTTATTCGGCTGCTTTCTAGGTCTGGAGGGATTTGTCCGGCCCAAAAAAATTGAGAGCTCCAGATAGCGGAAAAAAAAAGAATGGAAATTTTGGAAATATTTAAACGGCTGTGATCTTGCAACTTGGCTATAGGTGGTTTTTGAATTCCTATGAAGAGGGTAAAAGTAAATTAAGCGATGATTGGCATGCATCATTTCCTACGCAGGGACACTATTCCCGTCATAACGGACTCTAACGAGAGGTGTGGATCCACGTCACTAACGATTAACGACATTTCTGTGACATATATGTACTGTATCTTATTCCCAGTATACATACAACAGCAGGCTTTAGATACCTTTAATATTGCCGACAGCCGTTTCTGGTTCGAAAATGGATGGAAAAATACCGAAACGGCCCTTCCTCATTGGCCGCGCAATCAAGAGAAGTGAGAGGTGATGATTTCATTTACCAGTCTGTTTAATAGAGTGATATTTATGAGAAGAAGCACCATCATAAAAGGGAAAATTTAAGTATTTGGCAGAAGTTGTTCTAATAAAATGCTTTTAGGATGCTACATATCTTGGTAACCTATTAAGGAAATTATTCACATACGAGCTGTGCATTTGAAAAATTTGGGATAATTTTTAGTTGGAACCACGGTGGCCCAAATTGAAACCTATTTTTAGAGACATTTTGATTTTGGGTCCGATTTTGAGTCGGAGTTTATTTTGATGGTTTCAAACCTGATTCCAAAAGGATAACTTTAATTCGGTTCTAGAACTAGGTCTACCCAAAAGATTGGAAAATAGATTTTTATTTTTTTTTATTTTTTATTTTTCTTAAAATAAACATATCCTTCAACTAATATCAATGTTTCAAGTCAATTACCTTTACGGTTATACATCAAAATGTCAAAAAGAAAAAAAAAAGGATTTTTGAGCTATAGTTTGGAATGTCGTGACGGGTCCGAGTACATGGGTTAGGTTCTTTATAGATTCAGAACTATACCCGTTTATCAACTAGAACTTAAATTGGGTTTCAGACACATACTTATTTATAAATTGAAATCTAAAATAAAATTCAAACTCATTTTTTTGCGGGTTAAAACTTCCGAATAATCAGATAATCACTTGCAACCTTATTTTCAGGACAGTTCATATATTCAGTGCACGTGTAAATATTTTCCCCAATTTAAAGGAAATCTCAATTACCAAATTTCTAAGAACTCAAGAATCATTAGTGCTAAAATCTCCAATAAAAATACAAATGTATTTGGGTTTCCATATAGAACACAAAAATGGACAAAAATTGAAATGGCCTTTATGAGAATTCATTCTTTTTTTTTCTCTTATAAGTTGCTTTTGTGCCCTCTATCTAAAATTCTAATTCATTCTAAGTTATAGCAATTTGTACACAAGATAAATGGAGAAAAAAATTAATTTTTATTGTAGTTATTATATACGAGAGAGTTTTGGAATCAAACTCATGTTGCCGCGGTTAAAAAAATATAGGTCCTTCTGCCTATCACAAGAATTACACCAGTTAATCATGACGGCCAATCTAAAACAAAAAACCAGATGGCCCACAACCACAAAATCCAATGGCTAAAACCACGACCTATATGCAGTGGCCCACCTGCTGTGTTGACCCACCTTAGACAACACCACTATAATTATACCATCCATAGCACGTGTCATCGAGCTCGAGCTCGAGCTCGACCACTAGTTAACCGATCAAATCGCAAACTTCTCCTGTACGCTAAAAAGATACTTCTGTGAAAGAAGGCCAATTCCCTCATCACATCGTACGGACGAGACGTGGCCGTGTACGCCATCAGATGAAATCTACACCGTTGTTCGCGCCATGCTGCTATTTCCCATTTTCACTTACCATAGTTGGTTTGTTTTACTAACCATGGTCAAGCAGCCTTCTTCCGCTATATAATCCCCCAAAGCTCCTCGCAGGCAGCTAATGGGAGCAAAGAGAGAAGAGTGAGGAGTGGAGGTGGAAGCTTTCTTCTCTCACAGAAGGGAGCGTTTGGAAAATCTCATTTCTTTTCTAGGTCAGGAATTTCTCGGCCTGATTTCGTTTTCCTTTCGATCTTTCCTAAAATCCTTCTCTTTTTTCCCTGTTTGGGTTTCTGTGATACGATTTTGTTTTCCCCTATCTTTGGAAATTCTCGATTCCAAGAGTCTTTTTCAATTTTCCAAAAAAAAAAAGATCCCTCTTTTCTCGGAAATCCCTCTTTCTTGGAATTTTCTTTTCCCGAATTGAAGCCTGACACTGTCTGGAAGTTCTCATGTTAGTTGTATTCTTTCACTCTTCTTCTTTTGGTTTGGAACCGTTTGCTCTTGATTCAGGAAATGCGGATTTTAAGCTGATCGTAAGGAAGTGTGCGAAATCTTATATTGGATTCCGAGTATCTAAAGGTGTTTTTTTGGAATATTCGAAGAGAATCAGTTTTTTGTTTGGCTTTCTTTGCTGGTTGAATTCTGTTTTGATTTCATTTCTAGCACTCATTTCGAATGTTTTTGATGATTTTTTAGCACATAGATGGTGTTTTTGGAAGACTCGAAGAGAATCAGATTTTTCTGGTTTTCTTTGATGGTAGAAAGACTCGAAGAGAAACAGATTTTTTTTGGCTTTCTTTGCTGTTTGAATTATGTTTTGATTTCATTTCTAGTATTCATTTCTGATGTTTTTGATGATTTTGTTGCTGTTTTAGTACTTAGATGGTGTTTTTGGAAGACTCGAAGAGAATCAGATTTTTTTTTTGGCTTTCTTTGCTGGTTGGATTATGTTTTGATTTCATTTCGGTTGTTTTTGATGTTTTTGTTGTTGTTTTCAGCACTTAGATCGTTTGCAAGATTCGATTTTGAATTATTTCGATGAGCTTTGTCTGAATTTTCCGCATCTGCATTTGTGGATTTTGAGGATTTATGATCTGTTTTCTGCCCCTTTTCTATGCATATTTGAAGCTTGGGATGATTCAAAGGGAATCCATCAGACAAACCCTTGCTTTCTCACTTGATTGATTTCTTCTTCTTCTTCTTCTTTTCACTTCTATTAGTATTTTTGATGTTTTGATGATGTTGGTCTACTATTATTGATGTTTTGATGATGTTGGTCCATGTTTAGTAATGATCACTTTTGTATTGATTTATTTTTAGAAAGTTATCGGTTTTGTATTGATTGTGATCAGAACATTCATTTTTCAAGGGATCATCTTTTTTTTTTTTTTTTTCTCTTTCTTCATCTTCATCTTCTTCTTATGATTCGCATTTATTCAAGCAAGAAATTCCAGGATTCTTTTTTTTTCCCCTACATTTGGAAACATCTGAAGATCAGATGTCAAGATTTTCTGGATTTTTTTTTTTATTTTTTTTGTTATCTCTGTATATTTGTAGATCCCTTAAAATCATTTCACCCAGATACTTGAAATAGTAAAATTCCACCTATTGAACTTCATTTCTATCTTTAAGTTGTGTGTTATGGTGATTCTATTGGAAGTCTAAAGTGTTTTGTTAGAAAAAATTTCATTCGTAATTGATTATCCTTTCATCGATATGTTTTTTTTTTTTTTTTTCAATTCATAATCACATATTTTTGCAAGATAGAGTCAAAAGTGTCTTTTAAGGTGATTCTGATCTTATTTTTTGTAGTGCCTTAAACAAGATGTATTGTAGGTTTTACAATTTTTAGTCTTGTTTATCATCGGAAAAAAAAAAAAGAGGAAAAATTTATGACTGATGTGGTTTTTAATAAACGATTTTGTTTTTATTTAGATCAAATGTTGATTTTTAACTAATTTTTTTTTTCTAAGCTATATCTCATTTGGAGGGTACTTGATATGTTTCCATTTTTGTGGTTTTTTGAGATCATAAAACTACTTGCTTTTCATTTTTGAGGTCTGCTTGTAGTGGTTTCAATGAAGGTTTTTCTCTCTTTTTTTGGTCCATTTGATTGGTTTTTTTGTTTTGTGTTTCCTTTTTAATATCATTCCCACCATTGAAAGTGATAAAATTCTGTGTGACAAGACTCAGTTTATTGTGTTTTCTGCAAGGTAAAATTGACATTTCTTCTAGAAAACTGGTTTTTGTGTTTTCACTTTTTTTTGGTGATGAAATTGGTTTTATGATTATCAAGCTGTGGAACTGACCTTGTAAAGTTTCAAATTTCTTTCACAGGTGGTGGGCGCTAGTTTGATATATTCGAAATCAGGGCATCATGCGTCCCCCAGCAGCTCTCACTCCTAGTATTGACAATCACGAGGATAACTTAGAAATGTTTGACCATTTGCAAAGTATGATGGTTGGTGGTCCTCGCCCTGGGAATGTTATTACAGATGTTAATCCTTCCACTTGTTCACCCTGGGAATTGTCCGGTAAAGTATAGATTTTGTGGAATAATAATTGTTTCCTCTGTTCATTTTATTTTATTTATCATTGTTTGCAATGGTTCTTTGGATCCCTTGCTATCCTCTGCTCTTCCAGTTAACTACTGTTCACCTTCACATGATCAAATCCCATTTTTTAATATCTTAAATTAAGTATAACTATTAAATGATTTCGGAGAAAGGAAATTACCTTCCAAATAAAACCCTGATGTTGGACAAACTATTATTCTGCTGATTGAATCATATCTTAGTATTTGGGTTTTGAGACTTGCCATTGTACCGGCTACAGGAAAAAAAACCTGGTTTTGAACAAACAAGTGCTCTGTTGTTTTTGAACGAACAAATGTTCTGTGATTTGCATCATTATAATATTTGGCTTTTGAGACTCCCATAATTCCATTGGGCCAGCTAGAAACCCAACCATCATTCTTAGAATTTCCTAGATAGCAATAGATGAGTAAATTCCCATTTGCAGATTATTCCGTTTGTGGTACATCCTTCTATTTTGTTCTAGTGGGAGCAGGTGGAATGAACCTATGAAAAACTCAACTGGATCATTGCCTAGCACCTCTGGACTGTGATGTGATGGAACCATTCTCCTGCTAAATCCAGGTCCACATGTAAACCTTTATGTTTTATAAGTTATGAATGCTGTACGTGTTCTATACTCTAGCTCATTGATATATTTTGATGATAGTTGTAACATTATGATCACTTATGTCCTAAATTAGAGAAATTAGTGGATTTTGCTTCTTTTTTTTTTCTGTTTGCTTCATTTCTCATGAGTACCCACTAGAACTAACAACTTAAGCTGACAAAGATAAATTTCATGGTGCAGAGGAGAAGCTTTATTTCTTCGACTCAAGGGATGCCACATCCGTTAAAGGAATTAGATTTACAAATGTGGGATATTGGCAGGAGAATGGTTGTACTTTGACAGGACCTTCTAACATGGCTATGATAACTTCACTGGAATTCTACACGGGACAGGCTCCCCATGGAGATAGAACTGGCTGGATGATGCTCGTGTACACAATTGACCGAAACTCATTGGTATTATACTGAAAATATGAACTCTATCTATTATCAGCTGACATTTTTTTTCTTTAATCCTCAACCAAAGCAAAACTCAATTGCTGTTTTGGTTGAAAATTTTCAGGGCTCCAGTTCATTGAGTAGAGTATTTAACCGAAGTGATCAAAGTCACTCTGAAGAACATCCGCAAGCTGGTTCTGCTGATTACTCTGATGGAGACCTTGATCGTGCTCTTTTGATGAGTTTGGAAAACGAAGAAATCAATCATAACTTGCAAGAATCCTCAAGCAAGTCTCAGGTGCACTTGCAACTTTCCATTTCAGATGAGTGGTTAATTATAGGGTTTAGTTCAATTACAGGAGCCCTGCATGGCAGTTGTGCAGGATTCACCGTCTGTTGATTGTGGGGATTGATAATCCTGCATAACACTTGTGCAGGACTGGACCCCTGCAGGTGAAAAAACAGGGCTTTATTTATATAACCTTTGCAAGTTGGGTTGAAATGCCTGAGTTTGCGCTTCTATGGCCTATAACGTTTTTGAGATGGCTAAAATATGTTGTTGATGGTGTTCAATGCATTTTCTAACTGGAAGTATTTTTAAACAAAACAGGATAGCAAAGAGAAAACCAACTGTTCCACATTGTGCTAACCATATCATTCATAGTTTTTCTCTAACTGGTGCAAGTTTTGTTTGCATGAGTACTAGATTACAAATAGTTAAGAGGGTTTTCCTTGTCCATTAAATCAAGTTTTCCATGACAGTTCTGGAAATAAAAGGTATCAATTTTTTTTTATTGGAAAATTTGTCAGTGCAACTTCCCATTTCTTGTAATTTTGGGTACAATTATATTCTACTGTATCTCAGACTTCTCTAGCTTTGGAATAAAAAATAATAAAGTTAAAGAAAAAGGAAGAAGAAAGAAAAGGAACCCTTTTTAGAATTACTAATTCTAGATGTATGCTATTTGGATGATACTGTCTCGTTTTCTTACTTCATCACCTCACCTGTTAGGTTGGTGAATATTAGTGTAGCTTTAAATCCCTGTATGCAATTGAAAACTTTTTCCATTTTCCTTTTTTTTTAATGATTCTGAGTTTAAATGGATGTGTTCATATTTATGCATTGCCCTACTGTTGGTATAGCTGTCTTCTATACAAATTCTCATCCTCCACAACTACTCAAATTCCCATTTTCTGCATTTCCAGGGTTTATTGATTTTAGAATCCTGCCGTTTGGCTGATACCATCCTGTTCTCCCATTTCAACACCTTGGCCATTAAGGTGACAGTTACCTTTATAAACCTGAAGCTGGAGCCTGCCCCTTTTATATTGGAAGTATGATAGATGGACTGGTTCATATTTATGCATAGTTCTTGGGAAATTCTATCTTATAAACTGTTCTCATTTTCTACAACCTAAGACCCTATTTTTCTGCATAAATTCGATTTTCATTTTCCATATAATTCTCTATTTTCTGTATTGAAAAGTTCATTTATGCACATCCCTATATTATTAAACTATAAGGTAGGCATTTTCTATACGAATCTCCTTTTATTACAAAAAAATGCTATTTGCTGTGGATAAGTGGTATTCTTATAAAATTAAAATCCAAATTTCTACAACCAGAGTACAAATTACAAATTCCCATTTAATTGAGAAAGATGCACGGTTTACTTAAAAGTTTCCGATCATGACCACAAAATGCCCCTACTCTTTGACCTGAAAAGTATCAGACATTTTCAACAGAGGGTTGAGCATAATCTCAAGCACAATCTCTGACTTCATTTGTATTTCTGGAGCATGCAAGTTACTGAAAAAGATCTTCATTTACACTGCAACATTCAGAGCATGTAACTCATAGTTGTCGTCAAATTCAGTAACTTGATATCAAGTTCTTGTCATCATATTTCTTTTGAAACCTTTTTTTTTTTAATTCATTCTTTGGTGCTAAAATGGGTTATGCACATTTATCTGTATTGCTAGATTCTGCTTTCTTGAGAATACAAGTAGTTATAACTTATAAGATGCAGATTTTTCACGTTTGGAGTCTCTGGTGTGGATGCACGCTTTATGTACAGTATCACAAGCGAAGTACAAACATTTTGATGCATTGTATCAGGAGATAGTCAATATTCATTCGCTATCTTATTGGTTTCATTAAATGATCAGTGGGTGCATTTCTCCCTTACCTTTTTTCAGTCTGTTAAGTTAATTTTTATGCTTGTGTAGGTGCTCGGTAGGAATGAGCGTGGTTTGTCAGCTATCTCTGGAAATGATGTGCAGAATGTCAGAGGAGATAATTTAGCTCAGGACCTCAATGCTTATGATTTTTCAAGAGGAGACTACTTCGAAGAAAATGATCTCAATGATCTTGGGGCTTCTTTTTCCTGTTCAGAGAATAGTAGCATCACAAGCATGAGCTCAGATGGCATTGATCAAGAGGAATTTTTACGTATTCTTGGCACACCAGCTATCCCGGAATCCTACCCAGAACAATACAATTCGGGCCTGTCATTGCATGATCTTGAAACCCCCGCTATCCCAGCCACCAATCAGAGGAATTCGGATTGCCACCACAACGTGTCTATACCTCAAGGATTGCATCACATTCTAATCCAGCCAGCACCTGCAGGTATATCTACTTCCTTTCTTACATCATGGAAGTACTACTACTAAAAGCATTTTCTCTTCCAGTCATTTCTAGTTCTGCCTAATATGTTTCAGTTGCTTTATAATCTTTTGTGTGAAACATATTCTGATTTTGGGTAGGGCCAGCCTGGAACCCAGGCTTGGTGAAACCTAAAATTTTGAATTTCCTGAGCTCAAAACCTTGCAGTGGCACATTTTGAAAGCCGTAGTTTTGGGCCTTGATACTCTCTGTGCACACGATGACTAGTGCGTACAGTAATTATGTTAGAACATTTTCCTTGCTGGCTATCATCAGTTCCAAATTCCTTATTTTGTGGATAAAACTCCCATTATTAAGCTCATTTTCACAGTGGTAAGAAAAAAGTTTTTCTTCAAAACAACATTCATTTTCAGGTCAATGTTAGGTGACCGTATAATTGAATAAAAAAGAGGAAGTTTCATTTGTCATATACCCTCTACAAAATGTGCAGAGTTCATCTTTCATATTTCGGAAAATGTTCTTGTCCTGTCCATGTATTTACCATCACCACATTTTCTTCTGTCCACAGGCTCCATTGGTACAAGCAGGAATGGTAACCCAAGCACCAATGTGACAGTGGTTTCTGCTTCCGTGGGTTCAGACCATGCTCGTGCTGTTCCTGCTGCTCCTGTCGTTGAAGGGCGACCAGTTAGGAGGGCTTTGAATCATGGATCAGCTGCTTGTGAGGTGAATGAGGTGGACCAAGGTCCTTCAACATCGCGGAGTGCAAAAGTTCATGGCAAAAGGAAGGCTGTTAGCTGGAGGATTGCAAAGATCGGGAAGAAATACTGCTGTTTCTTTCAATTTTAGATTCTCTTATATATGACTACGTTCTTTGAAAAAAAAAAAAGAAAAAAAGAAGAAAGAAAAGAAAAGAAAGATTGACCACTTTGATAGAAAAGGAAAAAAAAAAAAGAAAAAAAAGGAAAAAGAAAAAAGAACAAAAAGGAAGTGAGATTGATATATATATATATATATATATATATTTAGCTGTAGAGGTCGAAAGACCCTTATTTATCCCCATTTTTCTTGCTTTTCATGTTTCATAGTGTGTGTTGTTTCTATTGTATTTAGATGCAAAGTTTCATATTTACATCATCTGAAACATATTATTGTAAATTTTATATTTATGAAGGTATAGCTAATAGTAAATATTTGGAAATGTGTCATAAATTATCTTGCTTTCTATCAAATCTGAGGCTGGTTTCTTCCTGTTGGAAGATTTAGAGCCATTTGCTCATACATTGTGGACTTGTGAATTGTAGCACTGCTTAGGGCCTGCTTGTTTGCTCAGTACTGATTCCTTAGGAAATTTACAATACAGTGGGGTCTAAACGATTTTTAAAAGAGCAGGTGAAGGATATGACGGGGGAGATGTAGATGGACCTGTAAAGGTAAATTCTACAAATGGCCAACAAATACTCTGTGATTTAGTTCCCTAGGATTTGATTTCTTAGGGTGATGCTTGTGTAATCAATTTCCATCCAAGGAAAGACTATTAGATGGTCATTTGTAGATCTTCTTCACCTTTACATTCTGAACTTTCTTCCCTGCGATGGCAATGCCTGCTTAGAATTTGATAAGGTGCAAACAAAAATACAATTAGTTACACCCCTAGTGGGTGGTTTGCACCAGTTTGTTCTTGGTTACTATCATCACCTTGCCTACAGCTGGAAAGCTAAAATAAAGACTGATGAGAGAACAAAAAACTGATGAGAGAACAGCCTGGTTTTAGAACTGTAGCTCGCCAGTCGAAAATAGGTCAAAAATTTGAGAACGGTTCCTTACCCAACTGGCAGAGAGTGAGTTTGAATCCTGAGTATGTCTCATCTTTCTACATGTAGGCATTCTTCCTTCCTACTTGTATGAGCTTTCTTTCCGTGTGTGTGCACGTACGGGGCTCTCTCTTAGGTCCCACCACCTTGGCTGGAGTGAAAAACAAGTTCAAATTTGAAGGTGAATTTGCAGCCTGATGGGACCAAAATGTGACTCCATTAATTAGTTTACTCCAGGTAGTCAATTTTGTTTATGTTTCATTATACTAATGTGCTGACTCTCATCAGCATAATATTTGTATTGTTTAAATCGTTTGTGGGTCCTGCCAGTGTCACTCAACCCCCTGTATTGTCCCAAGCCATGAACCTAATATTTCTTATGTGTTTAATAATGGATGTGAAAAGCATCAAGAAAATTCGTGAGTATCCCCAGTTGGGCCCACTTAATTGAAAACTGGGTTCCACCATCAGATTGATTCCATATTTTCGTAACAAATTAAGTATTATATATTATTCAAGAAATTATAAGTATTTCATATGTGGGGTAATTTTCTCTTTTCACGTGTGAACATCACTATTAGCGCCTTTAAATTCAAAGGGTCTTGATCTTTTCGTAGGCTACATGAGTCTTTGACCTTTGGAAGAAAATATCTATGTTTGTGTAGGTCAATATTTAGTTTCATATATGATCAATCTAATATTAGATTGAGATTTAACCTTAGTCGGTAGTGCAGTTGGCTAACACCATAGCACAAGATTTGGAGGTTGTAGATTGGAACTTGCACTCTTTCTAGGACTACTTGCCGAGGCAAAGGCCTGATTTAGGTGCATGGGTTTAGACAGAGACTTCATGTGCCCATGAACTCATCGATTCTTGAAGAGCTGTGGGTACAAAGGGGACGGCTCTGATCTCCCAATCTGGCATTTTGTGAGGCGTACTGTACTTAATTTCATGATCCTGGGTCCATCACTCCAAATGGCCCTCAAATTAGTGGACCAACCTCCTTCCATCATAGCTTCTTCGAGCCTGCACTACTTCCGTGTGGGGCCCACTTTCAGAAATTGGCTTATATCAAGATGACTTTTTTCCCTGTCCAGTTGGAGAAGTCTAATAGGATGTTTAAAATTCATCAATCAAGTCTAAGCCTTCTTCCATGGCCCACCTTCTCAACAAGCGTCGCCACCCAAAGACATGTGCTGTTGACTGACTTGTTCGACCACCAAGTGGACAGATATTATTACATACTTCCTTCAGGAGAAATCACAACCGTCAATTCAATTGCTTTCTTTTTCCCCTGTATTTCTCTCATTTACATCAACCACCAAAGCATTTCTTTTTTTTTTTTTTTTATCTAGCCAAGTCAAGGGTCATGGATTAGAAGGCAACAAAAACAAATATCTCACCAAAAAGACTGACCCAGCACAGCTTAACCTCAGCACCAGAGGAATTGAAGCATTGGGACATTGATCAGGGGCAAAACTAGAAAATTTTCCCTTGGGGGGCCTCTATGTAAAATAAAAAACTGCTTGGGGGCCGTATACAAAAAAATGAATCATAAAATTTTCCAATATCTATGGTTGCCGGCCAATATTATGGAGTCCGGATCCCCTGTTTCGACCACACAGGGAAATCCTGTTTGGACTAATGACATAGACGTCCACAATCCAGCCTCTCTCTCCTTCTCTTCATTTCCACCTCAATATGGATGTCCGCCTGTCGCCCCTCATCCGGATTCATATCGATGCCCACAATGCCATTGTGCGACATAAAATTGGCAGTTAAAGTTGTTGGTCAGGCAGATATGGGAAGACCCTAGTGTAGCGTTCCTCCTCCTCTTGCTTATTATCATAGATTTCCTTTACATATAGAGGGAGGTAAGAAATGGAAAACTGTTAGAATCGGGTAATCTGTTTTAGCATGGTAATCGGCCATCCTATTTGCTGGTAATTTGAAATGTTGGATTGCCAATGAGCACAATAGTAAAAGTGAGGTCCTCATAATTCCAATAAAACAGAAGTATTAGCTATTATAGAAGTTCATCGATAGTTATTTAAGGAATTTCCAAAGCACCTCATAATGGAGATATTCTTCTATTGCGATCACTTTTAGGTGTCCAACCAAAAGTCTTTTCTTTGGAAATTACAAATCATCTTTATTGAAATTCCGAATGCATATGACACCATTAATGATGTTTTCCATCATAAGTTTAGATCCGCCAATTAAAAGGAAGATGCTTTAGCCATCAGCCATTTGATGGATTATTCTTTGGGAGGGAGTTATTTTGTACTTGAGAGCGGTGGTAGGGGTACAGTGCTCCTGTACTTTTTTTCCTTTTTATTTTATTTTATTTTGTACTCTTCCTTTTATTTTGTAATGAGATTTTTTGTTAACAATTAGAAAAAAACAACTAGTGAGCAAGGCCATCATTTTAAATTCCCAAGCTAAAAGCTGAAATTTTCTAAATGGATACTATGAGGGTGAGACCTGATGTTTTAAATTGAAGAAAGGGCAGAGTACCTGCTGTTTAAGTAAAGCATTTCAAAGATACTTCGCTTGTTTGGCAACTCTATTATTAGAATTAAGTAAGGAAGAGGCTCCCATTTAAAAAAAAAAAAAAAATCTCATCAAAAGCACTTTAATTCAAATTTCTCACCATATTTTTCAAAAAAAAAAATCAAAAAATAACCTCATTTCTCTACTTGAGGACAAAAAACTCCACTTTTCAATAAAAAAAAAAGTCAAAAAAATTCTATCACAAACAACTAAAAATAAAATACCATCATAACTCACTTATATTTTATTATTTCTTTAAAATAACTATTACTCCACTTAACTCCATTAATAAAGCCCCCAAATAGCCCTCGAGTTTGAAATGTCCCTGGGAGGTGGCAACCGCCAATCAATCCATACACCCGTTTGCAGACCTACAAAAGATAGCTGAGTTTTATAAATACAGTTAGACAATAAGTAGCTGAGTTTTATCTTTTAGCGATCTTCTTCTTCTATTCTCAAAAGGACAAAGATTCCTTATATATCCTTGTTTAGATTGAATTTGGGGTAGACAAGATCGGACTTTTCTAGGATCTGAATAATTAGGGTGATGCTTGGGTATTCATTTACCATCTACTCTATATTCAACTTCCATTGAAGGAGATGTTAATGGTCACTTCTAAATATTCACATTTGATTCTTCATTTTTAACTACTTATAAGATTACAATCCAATGTATTCAACTACATAAAACAAGCATGTTCTTTAGCCAAGAGATTTGATGGAGATCTCTTAAATTTGATGCAGATTGGGGATCTCTTACTTAGTACTATAAAGGGGATATCTTGCCATTTCACCGGAATCATGAGTGCCTATTATATATACATATTCATGTATGTATGAGAAAAATATTTGAATGCACAAACCTGGATCTGTGAGATCTTAACCATTGAAATAGCTTTTCAATTAGAACTCACTAACAATCAAATCTATTTTTGAACATTTAACACTAAAATGTATCGATGCGATGGAGGTAATCAAGCCCATAATAAAGAAGTGTGAAGGACTGGACCATAGAATCAATAATTTCGGATTTTCATGTTCTAATGCAATGTTTTGATATTTTGGAAACTCTACATGCCTAGGGATTTCAATTGGGTGGCTCATATTTCTGCTGGATTAGGACAGTTAGGGTTCCCTTTGTTACTGTTTGATGGTTCTTTGTTTTGAAATATTGTTTTTGTTGTCCTTGTGTTTTTTTTTTTTTTGTTGTTGTTTTTGGTTTAATGAATTTCATATTCTACCAAAGAAAATAACAAAATGTATTGGATTTCAGGGTCACAAAATTAAAAAAGTTGGTTATCTTTAAAATTAAAAAAGAGAAATTCTCAAAAACTCCCTTATCTCAAATGGGGAGTTTTTACCCCTATCTAATAGCTAATGATTTGTTTGTATCTAATAGCTAATAGTTTTTTTTAGTGAAGATGATAGTAAAGTATTCACCTTCCTCTCCCCCAATCTGCTTTTTCTACTTTGACCGAGCCAACAAATGCAAATGGCTCCTATCAAGGGCAATTCAGTCATTACAAAAAAAACACCACCTGTACCCATGGCATGTACGTTATTACCTACAAAGACCCAAATCCCAAGCAGGCAGCGGCAAAACCAATTTAACCCCAAGGGGTAGCTAAGTTGGTTTAAACGATTTGCTTCCAAAGGTTGAGGATTCAAAACTATGCTACCACAATAGGGCCATAGGGGATCTACCCGGATTTCCCGGGGTTCCTAGGAATTTATCTGGCCAAAAAGGCTGGACACCCTCGATATAATTATAAAAAAAATCCCAATTTAGTGTGTAAACAAAACTAGAGGTTCTAGAATCTAGGGTTTCTAACAGACTGGCCTTTCTCAACCGGTCAACCCACAAAGCCAAATGTGGCCCCATCAAAGAAAGTTGGAACTTGCATTGCACTCTTGGGGAAGTTTCCATACAGAAAGCACTGCAGCCTACATAGAAAAAAAAAACTGTAATTCTTGAACAAGAGGAGGGTCAGTTTTGTCATTTGATCCCCTCATCAACTCCTCTGCTACTCTTCTTCTTCACAAGGGCTGCTTCTGTCTGAAGCCTCATCCAACAGACCTCTCTCTCTCTCTCTCTCTCTCTCTAAACCTTTGCTTCCCTCCATAAATCAGTGGAGGGAGAAGCTGCTTGCGTAGAAGCCATTCCCCAAACAAGTTTTTGAATTCCTTTAATCTTTTGGCGCCATATTCATAGCTATACGTTTTCTTCTCTCTATCCTCTTTCTCATTTTCCTAACTTCAGTGAAGTTTTCTCTTCAAACACCAAAAAAAAAAAAAAAAATCCAATCTTTTTCGTTTCTTCTGTTTCCGAGCTTTTGCTTGGTTGACTTTCTCCACCCGATCGAGATTTCGGCGTCTAAGGTTGATCTGGGGAAAAAAAGTTGTTATCTGATCTGGGTTTTTCTCAGGCTTCTTGTATCTTGTTGGAAATCGACGGATCGAAGTGGGTTTTGTATTGGTTTTCCTAAAACGTGGGTTTCAGCTGGAATTTGGGGTTTTACATGGTGAATTAGGAGATGGGGTACCTCTTGAATTAGAAAACAAGGTATCAAAGACGAGATTTTTACTTGAATACACCATATTCAGCTGAGATTTGGGTCTTTTTTGTATCTGGGTCTGAGAATTCCTTTATCAGCCACGAGAGATTAAAGTATATTTTGGCCTCGTTGGGGGATTTTGAGCTATAAATCTCTGTTCTTTCCTGTTGAATTTCCTTGAACTGACTCGGAGAATGGCGTCCTATTGCTGCCCAATTGGAGGCCTAGTTAGAGAGAAGAAGGCCGATTACAAGGCAGAGATGAAATTCTATGAGGATGCCTGCCGTGACGACCCTAGCATCCAATCCTTCGACGCCAACCTTCAAGCCCGAACCGCCCGAGTAATCAACACAGTTGTTGCTGGCGTCGACATCAGATCGCTCTCCTTCGAGTCCCTGAAGGAAATCACCGGCGGCCTCCTTGAGACAAACCAGGAGGTTGTGCAAATCATACTAGATTATAAGAAAGATATATGGAAAAACAAAGAGCTCTTTCAGCTCGTTGAAGACTACTTCACAAACAGCTTACATATGTTGGACTTCTGCACTGCAATGGAGAAATGCCTGAGGAGAGCTCGCGACAGACAATTGATAATTCGGTTCGCCCTCCAGCTGTTTGAGGAGGAAAATGATGGCAATGGGGTGAACAAGGAGGAGAAGTATTCGAAAACATTGGAAGAATTACAGAGATTTAAGATCGAGGAGGACCCCTTTACAGAGGAGTTCTTTCAGATACTGAATAAGGTTCAAGATCAGCAGAGATTGATGCTGATGAAACTGAAGCGCCAAAATGACAAAATCAATAAGAAGCTGAAATCCCTCAAGGCATGGCGGAGGCTCTCTGGCATTATCTTTGTAACCGCCTTTGTCGCCGTTGTGATCTGCTCGGTGGTAACAGCTGCAGTCGCTGCGCCACCCATTGCAGCGGCTCTAACGGCTGCCATTTCGGTCCCACTGGGGTCAGTGGGAAAGTGGTTTGATTCGCTTTGGAAGCGCTATCAGGTGGCTCTGGAAAGGGAGGGGGAATTGATCAGATCGTTGCAGGTGCGCTCTATTGTTGCAATATGGGATTTGGACAGCATCCGTGCGCTTGTGGATAAATTGGAGATGCAAATTGAGTCACTGATTAGGAATGCTGATTTTGCACTCAGAGGAGACGACGCGGTGAAGTTTGGGATTGAGGAGATCAAGAAGAACATGGAGATGTTTAAGCAGAGTCTTGAGGATTTGAGCGAACACGCGAGTAAGTGCAGTGACCATATAATGAAGGGAAGGACGGCAATACTGCAGAAGATAATCAAATACGAAAAGTGAATTTGATTATCTTCTTCTTGTGCACTGCAGATTTCTCTTCTCAGGTTCGTAATTTATTGGACTTCGATGCCATATATGATATACAAAAGTCAGTTACTTTGTATATTGGATCCATTGCTTTGGTATCCCTTTATGTAGGAAAACAGAGTATAGAATAGACATGTTCAGGCCTAAATTATTGTTTTTAATTTAATTTGTGTTCTTTGTATACTTGTAAGGAAAGCTGCTGACAGTGGTCTTTTTTCGTTTTGTTGTGAATAATTTTGCTTGGTTCTATGCTCTAAAATTTAATTGCCTTTGAACATAAATCAGAAGCTGCATCACATAGAAGATCATCTTTGTGGCATTTTGCTCTAAGTCATTATTAGTATCAAATTTCGATTTTAGTTTTTGGTGGAAGACTTGAAGAAACAATTAATTTATGGCATGCCACCCAAATGCATTGAAAAATCAAGAGCCATACATTCTACTGAAAATACAGATTAGCACTACCCAGCCCTAGTGGTCTTGATTCACACTAGTCATTTCCAGTAGCTCAAATCCAAATTCCTCTTTGATGTCAAAAGACTCAAAACACTCTACCAACCAATAGCTGAAGAAATAGTATTGCGCACCAGAGGAGAGTTGGGATCACTTGGCAAAGCTGTTTGAGAAGAGACAGAACCCCAGAACCATTGGGATTTCTTTTACATTCGGACAGTGTGGTTATCTATACTTCCATGTATTTGGTTGTGCATTTGACGTAGACTGTGACAGTGAAGTTGCAACAGTGTGCAATTGCCAGAGTTGGTTCCAACATGTTTAGCTTAAGTTGCCAGTTTCTAATTGTGAATGAGTTCTTTGTAAGCTGAACTTGAAACAACAGAATTTTCTATAATATTGAGACAACTAGCATTTCGGACTAGCCATCCAATTCCACTTCAGTGGAGTGCATTTATTTAAATCCAAGTCGATTGTACAATTGAATATGCCACACACTTCTTGGGAGTGCATCTCTTACAAAGATACCGTAGTTACTTGTTATTTAAGTACTGGAAGATGTAATATATTGGTAATCTAATTGATGGCGCCCTTCACCTGGACTCTTAAAATGACTCTGTAGGACATGCTATATTCTAAATTTACATATCGTTGTGCCTATTCAATTATTCTGCTCTATCTTTCCTTTGACTACAAAACCTGATTTACCGTGGAGTGAGCATTTGGGGGAAGGAAAGAAGCCCTATTTTAAGTATTGGAGAAAAAATGGGAGTCCTTTTTTAAGTGCTAGAGATAGGAAGAGTACACTCAGCAGCGTGCACTCCTTACCATCTGAACCTATTCCAAAAATATAGGAGACCTAACCAGCAGCAGAAACTTTAGTCATGTTGAATACACATGGAGAAAAATAGTTAGGGGGACACTTTTAGTATTGGGACATGGTGGTGTCATGATGCAGGCCAGACCCATGGTCTGCCAACTAATTGGGCCCAGCCAATAAACCCAATATGACATCCATTTAGTTTTAGTTTTAATTAGTTAAGAGTCTTATTTAGAGAGTTGTTATTTATTTAGAAGTTATTAAAATTAGGAGTTCTATTTTATTTGGATTGTTAAACAAGTTATTTCCTTTATTATTTAGGAAAGCAAAGTCCTATTAGGAAAAAGGGATGTCCACTCTTCCTATATATATATATATATGGAGATGCTCCTATGGAGATGCTCCTGAGAGATGAGTGGGCCCTCACATCCATGACCAATGCCAAACTTAATGTTAGGTGAGAGATATCTCTCATAGGACCATAGTTCAATATATATATCATATAATAAAGATAGTTCAATATTATTTAATAGTAAAGATTGGTTTTGTTTGGTTTGTTCTTTTTCTTCAATGGAATAATGTTGATGAGTTCCGACAGGAATTCGGCTAATTCTCTTTTATGGAGTTGGTCCTCATCGGCAAACTCTCTCGCAAGGCTTGTCTACACCCGTTTCATCACCGCTAGCGATCCAGGCTGCTTCATGTCAGCCCATCCACCATTTATGTTGGTTCACTAGGTTCGGTTCTTGCAATGACCAATAATGAGGCAGATAGGCATCTCTGCCTTTTCCACACGGCCCCTGGCTTCATGCCATTTTGCCTTAACCCTATTCAAAGCTGCTATGGAATGTTGTTTGGTTTCAGAACAATCAAAGGCAAAACACATCACCAGTCAAATTCTAGCAATTGATTAGTGTTCTGCATTGTTTAGGAAGAGGAAGTACACCCAACTAGATAATGATGATTTTCTATTTTCATGGATGAGGGTAACAAAACTATATTAGATTTTAGTTCTAATTCCATGCTCTAAGAAATTCTTACATGTATAAGATGATAGACCATTTAAATGGATGACAGAATTATCCTCGTACAAATTAATTAGGTGAAGAAATGTTCTTGAGTCAATGATGGTATTTTAAAGCCAGACATTACTACCTATCGGTGAATGGAATTTGTTCAAGGCCTTGAATGATGTCTGAAGCTGGATGCAGTGATGCTGGACTAGATGTCATAAGATATGAAGGAGCAGTGTCTTTTACTGTCATCTAGAGTGACTAGAGTGACAAACTGATAGCACAAGTTATGGATTCGCACTACTTTGCAATGCATAAAAATTGCAGAAAGAGGTCTTCTCTGTTCATAATATCTGTTCATTTTATTGTTATCTTGTTTACTGGACAATTGTGCCATACCTATTACCATTGAAAATTGGGCAATGTGTCATATTGTTGTAAACTTCTAATTGGTTGCATTTGTGGGGTTCTGGCTAACCTAAGAGGTGACACATCGATTCAACAGCATGCAACTATCTTCATGTGCTATTTTTTTTCTTTTTCTTTTCTTTGGGGGTTGGCATAGTCGTATTAGGACGCATTGACCCACCCTAGAGCCTCTTTATTAATTTTTACGTAATCCTAAAATCTTCAAAGAGAATACCTATGCTTCTGTTAGACTGTACAAAATTCATCAAATGTTTGTGGCTTATTATTTTTGCATTGCTCTTTCCTTTCCTATGGTGAAGGTGGAGATCTTAAGGCAGTTTCTCCCAATTTCTGTTTCCTCTATCCAGTAATTTTGGTCTTGCTATTTCCATTTTGCTATAACCTTGCCTTGTTGACATTGCTTCATAAGCAAGAAGAAAGGGAAAAAATCAATTCTATCTTCTTGCATTCTCAGATTCTATAATCCCTAAAAATCTTTCTATCTGTACCATTTATCTTTAGCACTGCATATGCATCTGAATCATGTTGCATTTTTAGATGTTTTAAATACTAAAATAACTTTATAGAAAGTATGAAGCCATGATAATTTTTCATTCATTTTAGGTACTCGTCTAAATATTCTGAGACATGTTTGAAGCTTACTAGGAACAATTTTCCATTTTTATGAGAAACTGCTGAAGATAATTGCCCCAATCTGTTGAGAATGGTCTTTGTGGAGCATGTATAAGATTTGATGCCGCATTCGAGATGTAGATGTGGGTAGTTCCTCTGGGCACAAAGTCCGACCCGATCTAATACCAGATGGGCTTCACAAGTAGTGTTGAATGCAGACACTTCTAGGCATTTTGGGCTTCATCATCTACTGTAATGTTAGATACCTTACATTTTATGAAGACTGATCTTCTGGGACTTGCTGAAACTAATGAAGACTGATCTTCTGGGACTTGCTGAAACTAATGAAGACTGATCTTCTGGGACATGCTGAAACTAGTCCCTAATAGGGGTATGTCCATACAATTTATATAAGTTATATATCATTGAGATTCTTGTTTTAGTCTCTTATTGAAATCAAAGAATTTAAGAGAGGTGAGAAGAAAACCTCAAGGAAGCTTTGTAACACTTATTTTTCTCAAAAGATAGTGAAAGCTCTCCCATGGATGTAATTGTAAGCACATCGCTAAACCATGTAAATCCTTGTGTTGAGTTTCTGTGTACTATTGTTTGTTTGCATGTTGGTTTTTTTTTTTTTTTTTTTACTATTTCTACTTTTCACAAACATCACCAACCTAATGAGCAGATTTTGACGAATTTTGGGCAAGGATACGCAAGTACATTTAAAACGCGGTTGACCTGATAAATTTCCTCTTATCTCACACAGATTCACTACACTCACATGCTTTCCTAATAAAATGGAACCTAGGACCCCAAGGTTGTGACAGGGAGAAGAGAAAAGATTTTGATACTGATACATACCAAACTGGGCCCATTGTTGTCTTCCATCTACTTGTTTTTCACTATATATCTATTCCTGATTACTCTCTCTACACCGTTGCTTTCCAGTGTTGCTTGTGTTTAGGGTGTATTTGATTGGATCCAAGACCCGACTGGAGCCAACCCAAAAATACTGAGTCTAGTTCAATTTTTGACTCCATGAGTTGGGTCTGAGTCTTGGGTCGATGACCCCACTTGTAAGTGCCTAAATTCTTACGGACTTATTTAGATTGATGTAAAATTTCTTGGAAAAGATTAGATGCCTGAAACCTGAAATGGAAGGAAAAACAAAGGTCAGAGCTCCGGGCTGCACTCAGCCAAAGGTACTCCGACACTTAAGTTAGTTCAGTAACTAAACAGATGGTGAGTGAGGCAGAGAAAATAGGAGAGTTGGAGTGTATTTGTCAATGTGTAAGCGTACCTCTTCTGGATCAATCATTTGCATAAATATATATATATATATATATATATATATATATATATATATATATATATATATATATATATATATATGCGGAAGTCTCATCGGACCTTACCTGGTAGTTGGAAGTAGAGTCTCATCAGACCATACCCAGATTCCGTGGAGGTAGTTTGAGGTACTGTCCCATCGGATCATACCCTTATGTGGATCCTGCTCTTTTCAGGGATTGTAGACGTGACTGTCAGATAAGAATAACTCATTATCTCTATCCGATAATCATTCTATCTGTTAGCACGTTTTGCAACGTGGTCGTACGATTAGAACCGATAGACCCTCAATACTTGTCTTGGTTAATCGAACCAAACTAGAGATGATACCGAGGTCAAGTACGACTTTAATATAGACGCATTCTGGCACTATTATCGAGATGCATTGTATCTAGTTGGTACATTTACTGAAACTAGAGCAATCTCACCGAGACCAAGACATGCCTAGCTGGTACCATTACCGAAGCTAGAATGATCTCGGTACTGTGAGAATGTCTCCATTGGCACTGTTGCCGAGATGTATAAAACCGAGACCGGGACATACCTAGCTGGTACTCTTACCGAAACTATGACTATCTTAGTGTTATGAAAATGTCCTACACACCACTGACGCAAATACTATGAATAATATATTCTTGATTTAGACAGATTAGTTAGAGAATGGATTATAATAATGCTATTTTAAAATATTTATGTTGTTCACAATCTAATTCTGATGACCTTTGGTCTAATACAGACCCATTAAATATAATTGGGTCCATTTCCAAAGTTTGGATTCTAGGATGCAATCCAGATCTTGAACCAACAAAATAATAAGCATTTCCAGGTCTGGGTTCGGCTACAACTCTCCAGCTATCTCATTGTAGCATCAACCATACTCCATGGGGAGCCAAATGGATCAACCATTTTTTTGACTCGGTATCTTTCGAGTTGAGTTGATTAGGTCAGGTTTGAGGTGAGTTTATTCAAGGATTTGAACCATGTAGTATAAATTTTGGTTCCTTATAGAGAAAGAAAAGAAATTAGCCAATCTCCCTTGTGTATGTGTGAAAGATGACAAAGTGGTGGATGGGTGTGACCACCTAACAAGAAAGAGGACAAGGATTATCTAATTCCAATCTTATGGGTCAGTCTACTTGACCAACTTATAATATGGCTAATGCACCAAATAGTACACACGGCACATGTAATTAGAAGATGCCCATGAGGTGACCATCCATCCATGTGCAAAGATGGAACAAACGGGTTTGAATGTAAGTGTGGTCTTAGATCACCTGTAACTTTATAATTTTGACCATCCAAACTTCCAATAATCTAGAATGAGGGTTTCCGAGCTGGTTGGGACTTGGGAACCCCACCTATAACCTACATGACTAGGGATCGATCCCCGGGTCTCTCACTTTCCGCTCGCTCGTATGAGTCTCCTTTTCTTGCATGTGCAAGTCTTTCCTCCTTTATGCGAGCGTGGTGTCCTCTCTTCCCATGTGCAAATCTTCTCTCTCCACATGTGCAGGTGTCTTGTCTTCCCTTGTGGGAGTGCTCTCTTCCCGTGTGTGTGCGTAAGTGCTCTCATGGGTTCCAGCCACTGCAGCCGGGGTTGCCCGAAATTTTTAAATGGAGAAGCCAAAAACAGATTCAATGGGCGTTTTGATGTGCTTAACAAGTTACAAACTTGAAAGCAGCCGGATTGAAACACTGAATTATTGCAAGTACAAACTAAAAGCTTATAATAGACAAGCAAAAGGTGTGGAGTGAAGTAGTTGAATATGTAACCTACACAAAGTAGTAAATATGAACCAGTAGAAAAGTAAAAATACAAGTATACTTGCATCCAAATTGGAAAAAATGCTCCCTAGATTTTGCTAAATCAGGGACAAGAAATTCACCTCTTGCTTCAGTAACAATTCTAAAGGTCCTTTTTACTAAAAACATTGCTAACAGAACTCCTTTAATTTTGACTTTGACATTTATTTTCAACCTTTTAACAGAGGCTAATAGATGAAACTACCATGGTGGCATTGCATATATAAATATTTAAATTATCACCTAATACAACAATGGTGAAGTTGTGGGAGGCTCCACCCACTTAAATATTAGGAATCATGGTGGGTTCTGGGCATAAAATTCATGGATTTATTGAAGGCAGCAGTACTCAAGGCCCAGGCCCGTTCCTGGGCAAGCCCAGTTTGGGCTGGGCTTCGATATATAATCTGAGCCCATTTAAATCCGGGCTGGTCTTGGATTAAGATCATAGCAATCTCAAAGCCCGCACTGGTCTAAATAAGAAGCGCTTCTAACTCAGTGGTTATTTTGTCTAAACAATAGCTAGCAAGCCCAAACAAGTGATAAAAAGTCTCGCCGGGCTTTGCCCAATTGGTTAAATGGGTGGGCTTGGTCTTGACACTTATGGACCGTGTTGGGATTAGTATGGGCTTGTGTTTCTAAAGTAGGGTTGTGCATGGAAATTCCTCATTCCAGCTTGACCCGGCCCATGAATCACCCTAATGGGAGGCCAACATCATCAAAATGAAGAAATCACAGTTATTTTTCTTTTTATTTTTATTTTTTGATAACGCAGGTTCTCAGCCCTTTGGGCCAAAATAATCTCTATGGGCCCAAGAGAGAAAGTCGGGTAAAATTCCCCTCTATGGCCCTCGTGTAATAGTGCAGTTTTGAATCCACAATCTCCGAATACAAACCGTAGTCTTAGGCCAACTAAGCTACCCATCAAGGTTAAATGAAGAAATCACAATGAGGCTCACATGCTCAATCCAAGGAATCATGGTACTTGATATTTGTCCTCTTGTTTTCTCCTTTTGTAGGTATTTGAAGGGGATAATGTGTAAATCCTTCATTTCTTATATACCAATTAAAATGATTTTTTATTAGAATTTCCAAATGTCAAGGTGTTCTTTTCAAAAGCACCAAACACTTGCAAATCCAAATCATTATTGACATTTGTATGCATTCAAATATATAAGAATTGAATACATCAGGTGGTTAAAAATAAAAATTAAATATGAATTTTAAAAATAAAAATAAAAATAACATTATATTTAATGGAAATTGAATAAAAATGAAAAAGTTGCATTGTCCCTTTTTTATTTTATCTTAGAACTTCGCATTCACAATTCAAAATAAATCGGAATGGAATAACATAATTTATGTAGCTGAACCAATATAGCTTGATCAAAATTTTCACCGTTATGACAACTTTTGGTCCTTATTTTCAACTACTATATCAATGTGTATTCAATTTCTATGTATTTTCATATCACAGCACAAGTTGTAGATGTCGGGATCAAATTCACATGCCATCCTCCAATCCTCATTAGGTCTCCAAATGCAACCATTTGTATTTCAACATATATGTACGGTGCAGATAGCCACGTAGTTTCGTCAAATTTAAGATCTTGTTGACAGAACCAGATCTAAATCCAAATCCAAATCCAAACTCAAATCCACCGTTGAAAGTGGGCTATTGATTCATCGGACGGTCGAGAGTGGCTCCCGCGCTCGTACGCTGGAGTGTCTCCTGTTGTTTTGTAGTGGCGGGAAAAACTAGATATTTTTCAAGTGTCGGGGATAAAAAGCACGTGGGCCCGGGCCTATCTGGTACGACCGCGATCTCTACAGATTGCGCGATCCTCACGTGGGACCCACACGGGATTTCAGTTGCGTTTTCAAACACCTGCTCTCTTTCTCTTTTTGTAGTTTCCGAAATTGCCCACGGACTTGGACGTGTCTTTTACCAAACTGCCCTCGAATACGTAGGGCATGGTTACGAAGCGTGGGAGCGTTCCAACGGGGCTCGCGTCAACAAAGTCGGCACCATTAAAGAAATGAGAGTTTACAAAATAACCCCCCGGTATCTTATTGTGTTTTTAGATCACCACCTTTAGTGCACGTTTGTGTAAACATCCTTTTTCGCGAAAAGAAGAAATTAGTACGTCAGTAAATTCTATAAAAATGAAAATCTCGAAAAATGATTTTCATATAATCTATAAATTCATATTTGGTGTAAAAAAAATTTCATCGCTAAATTGGTACTAATGTTGTTTGTTTGCTGCATTGTGGATTCCTTATAAAAAGTCTAATTTTGGTATTTGGTGAAACAATTTTTTGAAGAAAAATAACATAACATGTATATCATTTATTCAACATCAATTAAAGATTTATTTAAATAAATAAAAAATGAAAGAGTTATAGGATTTTAATTGAAATTGACAAGAGTGAGGAAAAGAGGAAAAAAATTTCCGAGGAAACCTATTTCCCATACTCCCATAGGAAATTCATTTTCACCATTATCAAAAAAAAATGCTGTCAATGCATGAAAGCATTTCTGTGAAATTGTTCCACACCAAACGCCTAAAAAATGGGTTTTTCGCGAAAATTTGTTCACTTTTCCAAGGAAAAGTGTTATACAAATATACCCTTAATAATTTGTTGATATCAAATTCAATCAACCACTTGACCAATCTCCGTTTTTTGTCTTTTTTTTCCTATAACATTTCATGGAAGGAATTATAAACTATCTAGCCTTAAACTAGCCTAAAATATCAGCTTAAGGGTTATCATTGGGGTGCTAATGTCAGGAGTCATCCCTGGATTGCTTTAATTTTTCAGTGTCCTCTACATGTATTACGTCCACCGTAGTGCTTTGCTTGAGTGGGCCATGCTCCGCCGCATGTTTTATCTATGCTTTGCTAGTGCCAGGGCTTGATCCCTGGCACTCAAGGTGAGCTGCGATGCCCCATATCATTGGTAAAAAAAAAAAAAAAAATGTAAGAATTTGTTAAAAGAAGAAGGGATTTCTATAATTCTAGCTTGATTTGTACTGTAATTTAAAAAATCAGCCAAAATAAAGTCATAGTAGTTGAGGCATAAAGGTTTTGGTGAAAAGCAATACTTATATTTTCATGGGTTCATTGCCACATAAAATACACATATATTAACAAAATCTATATTAATTTCATTTACATCTAGATACTCTAAAGTTATACAAAAATAAATAAAGATTAGTAATTTTTTGTTATTTGAATACTTTTTTAAAATTATTCCCAAAATATAGTTAGGAAGGAAACAACCCAATTTGTCCATAAGTCTTTCAAATTGTGAGCTGTTTGTTTAGAATGATTTTTCATTCAACTCATGAGCTATTTGTTTCATTAAATTCTTTAAGCCAACCTAAAATTCCCTCAGCCCATCTGAAAACTCCAATTTGTTCAAAAGCATTGGTGCCATGTATTGACTCTAGTTGATATGAAGCTCAATTAGATTGTTCAACCCATATCAAGGTTGATGTGATGATGATTGATCAAGGTTGAGCACTTTTCAAATTATTGAATTCTTTTCTTAATCACATACTTAACCATGATCAATTTCACAGTGAACCTATTTTTTGTAACTTTCATTGGAATGACACTGGCATGGAGTGAATATCAACATTAAAGACGTATTTCAATTATTAGAGTCAGCTATATAAATTATGTTCAGCTATATGAATTATGATTCTCCACCAAAGTAAATATATAAAAAATTTATTTTAAGAAGATTGATTTTAGATGGGGATACATAGATCTCTTCAAACTTTTGTAGAAGATCTGATTCAGACCAATTAAAAAGCGAATGAAATGTATCCATAGTCATCAATAGGAGTTATCAGATAAAAATGAAGCCTCTATTGTCAATTTTGAACTCAAATGTAGGTTAATCAAATGACCGTGGTTAAAAACCCATAGCCAATAGGACGAAAAGATTAAGCAATGATTGATATGTAGTCCGAAACCATGTTCCAAAACCATGACCTTGTTTGGATGATTGAATCACATTAATAAGTCATTGACCAAAAATGATATTAACTCTAGCAAGGTGACAAAATTGTTGGTTCTAACCCAGACCATATCTTAGACCACTGTCTGTCCTGTCTAACTTCATCATCACTGGACTCTCCTCCAGTCTTCACTCCTCCTGGTTCGTATGTCCGGCTCTGATTCGAGCTGACCACCACTGCCAATCCAATCCGTCCACTAGAACTACCAAAACTTACCACCACCCACCAATCCAATTCATGAGCATGCAGTTTCGCAGCGGACCCAAAATTTTAGCTTGAAAGGCTTGAAAAAATATTTTTTTTAATCACAATAATAATATGAAAGATGAATTTTAGTAACGGATACATGTTACCGGAGTTTTAAAAGCTATTAAAAAAATTATACTAATTTTTTTATAGCACCATACAATATGTCAAGTTTTATATTCATTTTGAAATGAATGAACCCAAGACAACCATTGCCCCCTCTTTTTGGCCATTGTATATAACTAAATTAAAAAAAAAAAAAAGGCCAAAACAAAGGTGTTAATTAGTTTCGGAATTTTTGAGAGGGAGGGAGAGTTTGGAAAAATAGAGGGGGGCTGGATTAGTTGGACTTTAGAGACTTCATAGACATTTTGCCAATTGCGTGGGGACTTCAGACCCCTGTACGTGTGTCCGCCCATGTGGGCATGGCGGCACCATCGGAGGCGCTGATTAGTGATAGGGTGTGGATGGCAAATTGGTTAGAAGCTGGATGAAGTCTGCTCGTGTGGCCCACTCAAAGGCAAGTATATGGGAAAGATTTCCTCGTTGAAAAGGAAATCTAAAGGGTGTGTGTGCGCGGCATTTGTGTTTTCACCCGGAAGGTTGGAAAGCTGGATCCGCTGTTATGAAGAAAACCAAGCGATCAAAACGCGCCAAAAGCCGACACAGATGAGGAATGCTCTCGTTGCACCGAACACCAATTGGAAAAAATTGCAAAGGTGCCGGAATATTCTATTCAGTATCCTATCTCCGCTCATTTTTCACAAAACGTCCCATACATAAAACACACTCTATAAGTACACCCTCCTGCTGAGTGCACTTGACGGTTGGATGAGTGATGATGTGACATCCCATCCTCACCCATCCAACCGTCAGGTGCCTCCTCGATCGCATGCATTTTGATGCTCAAAAGAAACAAGGGTACTTTCAGAAACATTGCCATCATTTTCATCCTCGAAGAACCTAGACTGCAGTGGGCCCCAGAAGGCCAATATTGGGCCCCACACTTAATTGATTAGAAATAATTTCTTCTCTCCTAGATGAAGACTTCATCTCCTTAGACCATAGAGTAGGACTACCACCAGTCACCACCAAATCAACATTCCACCCCTGAATATTATAAAGCATAGCACCCATTTTGCATTATTTAGAGCCATGACCAGTTCAAAATCGCAACCGTCCATCATCTGGAAAGCCTTCAATTCCATCTAATCAGTGGGCCCCACATGCATGCGCCTCGTATTCTCTCTCAGCCTCAGGCTCCGATGTCGTTTTACAGAGGGAGAGAATGGAAAGTGGTCGTCACGAAAGGGGGTATTAATTCCCCACTCACAGCTGTCAAGCATTAAGCAGACAGAAGAGGCACACGAAGGGCATTTCCGTCATTTCACCTACCACAGTCCTCGACACCCCTGGCCGAGTGGTACCACTAACGAACGACCTCCCAATACGTGTCGAAATCCCATTGGTCGAGACGAACTCGTCGGGATTCAGACTCTCCAAGCAAGAAATTTCTCTTTGCTCTCTGTCTTGTTTCTTTTGCTTCTCTCGCTCTTTTTGTGCTTTTTCTCTTCCAAAATCTCCTCATTTTCTCGCATTTCTCTCGAATTCCTCCCTCCGAAAATCCCAAAATCGGATCTTTCAATGCATGTTCTTGCATTTGCATGCAATTTCGAGGCCTGATTGATTCGATTGCTGCCAATTTTCTGTTTGGAATGCGATAAGAGGGAGCGCGGGAATGTTTGAAGCTGTAGAGAGCTCCGTCAATGGCGGATTTTCGCAGTTGCAGAGCTGCGGAGAGAGCAGCGAGGAGGAGCTTTCGGTGCTCCCGCGGCATACGAAAGTGGTCGTGACGGGGAATAATCGGACGAAATCGGTGCTTGTGGGTTTGCAGGGGGTGGTGAAGAAGGCCGTGGGGCTTGGCGGTTGGCATTGGCTGGTAACTCTTTGTGTGAAAATTGGGTTTTTGTGTATTGGGTTTTGCTTGGTTTTGTGGAATGTGGTGTGGGTTTGGAGTTTGGAGTGTGATTTGACTGTATCATTGTTTTTTTTTTTTTTTTTTTTTGGGCAATGTGGGATTGATGGGTTTGATTGAAAATGGATATGAGTGATTTTTTTGGGTTTTGTTTGGTTTTTAATTGAGATTGGGATTGCAAGTTTTTGTTATTTTCCTAGTTTGATTTCATTGGTTGGTGATGATTGGATGCATTTTGAGTGGTTTTGATGGATTTAGGCATCTGTCTTTGGTTTTGCACAATTGGGATTTTAAACTATTATGGTGTGATTTTGAAGGTTTTATTTATTTATTGGAGGTTTGGATGGATTTTCTCTGATGGGTTCTGAAAATTTTTGGGTGGCTAGGTCTGAATCAATCTGAATTTTGATTGAATTTTGAGGGTTTTATTTATTTATTATTGTATATTGATTGGGGTTCTCTTTGAATGTTTCGTTCAATTTTGTTCTTTTATCTTGATATTGTAGTCATAAAAAAGTATTCTTTTATATTGGGTATATGTAGTTTGTGCTTTGCGATCGGATGAATTTCATTGCTTTGGAGTTTGGATGGACATTGAGGTCTGGGTCTGGTTTTGCATCGTTTATTGTTTGTTTATTTAAATTTTGAGTATTTTTTTCTTTCTTTTTTTGATATTTTTGGAGTGCTTGATGTAATTGGGTTTTTATTTTTTAGAAGATTCGGTTGATATTTTCATTAATGAAATAAGCTGTATGGCATTTGGGAGGCGTGTGCATCTGTTTACCAGCATTTTTAGTGGGTTTTAGGCTTGTTGGTGGGTAGTTGAATCTGGTGTGTTTTGCATGATATGCTTTTTATGTGCAATCTGTGGTATGTGGGTATCTAAATGCATTTTGGGATTTGCTTTATTGGGTATTCAATCACAATGTTGTATTGACTTACTGCATTTGGAATTTTCATCACCATGTGGCTGTTGTTTCCCCCATATTGATTTTGATTGGATAAGGCTAAGGTGATGATGATCATGTAAAAATTCAAAATCATATGCAGTTGGTTTCCATTTTGTTCTTTTGTGATGGTGAATTGGTGGTGATTAAGTTATAATTGTTTTGGAAATTTTGATTCGTTTTCTATTTAGTGGATGACAGTTCGTGAAGGCATTTTCCTATCAAAGTCTTGCTTGAAATCATAAAGTTTTCATCGTTTTATTTTTCTCTTTCGTCTGGAATTAGCTGCATGTGTTCTATAAGTGAAAATTTTCAATCTATGTGACCTTTCTTTTCAATTTTGTATGCAAATTGTATCATGCAACTGTGCTACTTCTATGCATTTTGTGATCTTTCTAAGCAAGTAGTATATGCCTGATTTGTACTTCTATTAAACCAGCTTTTGTAATTCTGTTAGCTTGGATTATTGATCTTGAAGATCATAGAATTCAAGTCTGGGCATCATGAGGCTGCTTGCTGTCAATAATATGCAGCACTATTTCTTGCCTGTAGATAATCACCAAAGTCTTGCCATTGTAATCTGAAACATATTTTCCCTAGGACTTGAAGAGTTTTGGGTCACTGTTATGTGAATTTTATTTTCTTTAGGACTTGAAGTGATTTAAGTCAGTTATCCCGGCCCTTATATTGGGCCAAGTTGTTTCACTTCAAGTGATGCTTGAACTGGAACATGCAGTTATCATGATTGTGCCTTTTATATTATACAAATGCATATTTAAACAGTTGATGCTTTTATAGGAGGTAGTGATTTAATTTTATTTTATTTTTAAATTCGTTTTACAAGCTATAGAATAAGTAAATGTGGCTTCGGCACTTTGTATTTAAATTTAATTAGAAAATGTTTGTTGTACCACAACCTGCAAGTAGTTTTCAAATCCTTATTGCAAAGTATTTGGGGTTGGCAGGAGATGCTGGAAAATTTATTGGGTGAGGATTTCTTTCTATGCCTTTCAATCCTAAGTCAGTGATGTATAAAGGTAGCAACAGGAAATAACCACCCTAAAGAAAAAACGGTAATAACCGCATATTGGACATCCAAATAAGTGCTTTGATTTACTAGATGCTCTGTTCTAAATGCAATTGATATTGTGGGTGATTACGTTCTCTATGGCTAAAGTAAACCTGTCCTCACTTTGAAAAGAACTGAATGTTGTCTGAGGTTTCTTCAGATGTAGTGGCTATTGAGTTCTGTTGACACTCATGGATTTCCTATTTCTGCACTTCTGTGAATGAGATTCCCGAGTAGTTCATATTTTCTCTTTTGAGTTTTGAGGATGGTTTGTGGTTTTTAGAAGGTATATTGTGTTTCCCTTTCAGTTCATCTGGTTGTTTTGGAAGCACCCTCGATTGAATGATGAGAGTACATTCTTAAAGCTTATTACCAATTTTATGAAATTACAGGTCCTTACCAATGGTATAGAGGTTAAGCTACAGAGAAATGCCCTTAGTGTGATTGAGGCTCCAACCGGTCAGGAGGATGATGATGACATCGAATATGAAAACATGCAGTGGAATGGTTCAGACATGGGTGAGTTCTTTGATTGGCAAACCAGTCACAAACATTGTGGGTACAATTGTCTTCTCTAGCTTGTCTTATGTGGTGGTTTAGGTCAAATTTTGGTTCCATGTTGCTTTGCCTCTGACATGGATTTTTTTTTTTTCTTACTGTGAATTATGGATGAGGTATTTCTATGAATGTGCACAGTTTGATTACCATGCTTATCCATTTCTCAGAATTTTTTTCTTTGCAAAGTGTCGTGGCTTCATAGGATGCAATATATTTTGTAGCATCTTTATTCTTTTTACTATTCTTAAAAGTGTTGGTAGTTTACTTTAATCCTTCTTTGATTGTCTGACTGCTCTTTCGCTGTTGCTGATTCTTACAGCATCCGATGACACCCAAAAGTTCCACAGACCAAGACATAGGTCACATAAAACTACAGGATCAGCTCACAAGGCAACGAGCCGATCCTATTCTTTTGACTCACAGTCCAAAGGATCTGATTTATCTGCTCGTGGTGTAACAGTACGACCTTGTCTTTCTATTCCTCAATTTTCTTTTCCATTGGTTTTTTTATGAGTATCTTTCACAATCATGAATCAGTCTTTGTTTTCTTGATTTAATATTTTAAGCATTTGGTTCAGAATGTTGACTTGAGCAAACTTGGTACACCAGCACTATGGAGATATCGGCGATACTTCAACCTTGTAAGTTCTTAAATTTGTTTATATCATTTCAAATTGGGACTGGAAGTGCAAATAAATAGAATGTCCACTTAATCTAATCACATATTATTTTTGGCCCAGCAAATATACAGGGCGGCTGCCTCATGATATTAATTAAATGAAGCGGCTGTAAGCTGTTGCACCATCATCAGATGGACCATGTCCCTGTATTTTTTCTGATCCCACCCACCTGATGAAACATCTACTTACAAACAAAGATATGACATTAATGTGGGTGTAAATTATAGGCAGTACAGGAGGAGTTTTTTTGCATGTCCTATTCCCATGTTAGGGAGCTCATGAACCATTCATCAAAGGTGGCTCTCCTACAAGTGTTTTTTATTGGACTAACAAATACTTGATCGAAAGCAAGTTGTAGCATATTTGTACTATATATCTTCCAAAACCTTTTATCTTTTTATTTTTATTTTTATTTTCCCTCCATTTACTAATGTATTTCTCTGGGCCAGGTTGATGCTATTCCTAACCCTACAAAAGAGGAACTAATTGATGTTGTTCAGAGGCATTTCATGTCTTTGGTACTACTCGACTCCAACTCATGAGATCACATATTTTTTGTTTTGTTTCTTCCCAACAACCTCGTGCTTGACTCACCCCTGTTTGTATGAAATCCAATTGCTTTCTGCTCTTCTTGAAGCAATTGGATGAGTTGCAGGTCCTTGTGGGTTTCGTGCAGGCTGCCAAGAGACTGAAGACTGTCTGCAATTAACCCTACCTCTGAGAACTTATTTGGCGCTAACAGATTGGAGTACACCCTAGTGTCTTCAGCCGTCTGTAGTTAGTTTCTGTAACATATGTATCCTTGGCTTGGGCTTTCGAATAGTAAGAGTGACGTGGTTTTTCTTAGGTAGCAAATAGTTTAGTAATGTAGATAAGTGTTAGTGTTGGAAACCTGCCATTTTAGCTTTCCGGTGATGTTGTTTAAATGCATTGGAGAGTGTAGGAGGTGGGCTTCTCTTTTTAATATATATAGGTAATATGTATAGTGTTTGAGCTTTTTAGTTGTTTTGCTTTTGACCATATTGTTTGTTGTGAAGATTTTAAGGAATCATTTCAAAGCACTTTGAGATGAGATGAGGATGCCCTTTCTTTACTGTTGATTGGTTCTCTGTAGCTTTCAAACGGCACTTTGATTATTCTTATAAAAAGTTATTGGAAGAATACACTGCCTTGAAGAAGTCATCAGCATTGCCCAAAATTGTTGAAAAAAAAAAAAAAAAACAGTGCCCAAGACAAAAACAAGTGTTTTTGTTACCTAAAAGGACTCGAATGGGGAAAATTTTTTGGTGTGGGCTCAAGATTTGGACCCATTTTTTTCAAATTCAGGTGGGGCTAAGGTCTATGTGTTATACATACCACTGCATGTCATTTATGCTTCGCTTCTAAGGATATTAGGTATATCAGGGAAATCTGGCTATATTCTAGCCCAAACTCTTGAACATATTCTTTTTTGTGTAGGAACAGCAAGGAGACGGGTTTAAATGGGGATCAATCTCTGTCTCCTCCTATTAGGGGTGGGTTTGATAGTGAGTTGGTTGGGTTTTAGGTGAGTATGAGTTTGATTGACCTGAGTTTTGGATTTTCTGGAGTTCCCTTGCCCTTGCCCCATTTGCTATGGCTGAAAGCAGCTATAGCTCCTGAAATTTAGTGGCTATATCTATGCTTCAATGCTTGGCCCTTGAATGAGAGATGGTCTCAGTCAGACCCTGCTGGTTTTACACCAATCCCTCGGCCATGTTAAAACTTTTGGATCCCACCTTTGTGCCTGTTCTCTATGCTGTGACTCCATCTTATATATATATACATACATACATACATACATTTGATTGGGAAACTCTTTTCATCCTTATCACTGAATTCAACCATTCATCTGGTGGGTCACGTCGTGGATGGCTATGCCCTGAAAAAACAGAGGCTTACTTTAAGAAGATTTTAGAGTTGCCAAGGACTCCTTTCTTTGTATGTATGGAATTCATGTTTGGGGATTTTTTTTTAAGGTGGGGAAAATCTATGGTAGAGATGTAGATGAGACATTTGACCTTCTTTAGATTTTAAAAAATTAGGGTAATGGCTGGATATTCATTTTCTACCTCCTTCCTAGAATTATTCTCCATTGAATGGGAGATTTATTTGAGGGTCATTTCTGGATATTCATCTTTATTTTCTCAAGTAATTTAACTTCTTAAAAAAAATATAAATCTAGAACAATTCTGAATTCTGAATTTAAATGCATGAAACAGACATCAGGCCCTAAGGAGTTTGTCCATTTCAGAATATTTTGACAATAAATTGCTTGAAGAAACTCAGAGTCTCTGTTTTTAATGTTTAAGTTAAACACACATCTTCAAAATTGAACCAATTTCAATACTGTAAACTTCTCTTTTATGATTCATTTGGAAAATGGCTAGGAAACCAAATGAAAAACACATTATGCTCAATTAATAAAAACATTTCTTTAATAAATATATGTATTTATTCTTTACTGGTGAATTGGAAAGATTAAAAAAAAAAAAAAAAGTTGCTGAAAACATGAGTAAACATCTCAGAATGATTGAAAAAGTAGACGAATAAGATTTAAAATAAAAATAAGCAACGGGGCCATATCATCTTCACATGTACATATTTATATATTTGTCCAATTGTGCTACATGGAGGAGACAATCACCATCCAAAATCTAAAGTCTCCTTTCCATTCTCCTTCAAACATGTAATCTCTGTTTTATGCACTGTAAATCTCCATTTCAGTTGAGAGAGATGAGAAAGAGAACCTCCTCTCTTTGTTCAGTCATTCCTTTCTCCACTAATTTGTTCTCTTTCTCTCTCAAACTGATAACTGTCCGTGGGTGTAGGCATTTCACAATTGGGAGCTGTTAACAATAGCGTCTGAATTCACTCTGCCGGACCTAACTTACCAGGACAGAAAGTGATATGCTGATGAGTTCTAATGGATTTAGTTCAAACATTGATGCGAATCTTTTAGTTCAAACATTTAAGATACTCAGTTGTTTGGAAACTCTTGTTTGTTTGAAATAGAGTTGATTCATGTAGATGGATGTGATGTAGAGTGGTTTCAAATTATGTATTTTATACAAGTAAAGTCTTTTTAATCTATTTAATTATAAAAATTAATTTCGTTATAAAAAAAAATTATATGGGCAAAGTTATCATATAGCGAAAAACAATGCAACCAAATTTATCATGAAATATAAGGTATTGAAACTTGTCAAAAGTTACACGTGCAAGCTTGTTGAAGGAAAAATTAAACGTCTGCTTGTTGCTTTAGACACTCATGTCTATTTGAATAATTCACTCATGTCTATTTGAATAATTTACCTTTTGGTTGTTTTTCCTTTAAATAAATGAAAAATGCCTTGAATTTATTTAAATTTGACGTCCGTGGAAACTTTATCAAAAGCAGTTAAACGTCTATTAAAATAAGTTTTGCCATATAGACATAAAAGGTAGACTTACCAAATGACACATTAAAGATATAAATTATATTTTTTTATATTATAAATTATATTGTCCGTGTTAAACGAGGGTATGTTTTGCTAGTACCACATTAAAGACATAAATGTTTATTGCATTAGGACATAAGGTAGGAGCAGTGATGGACAATTGTCCTAATTTACCACTTAATGTACTCTATTTTTAAGAGAATGTCTCCCCACTCTAAACCATTTCGATTCACTTTACCAGCTGTGCTACCTGGTTTTTGTTACATGTAACTTGAACTTCTGCCATCTTCAAAGGGAAGGTGGTTGCAAGCTCAATCGGCCAAAGGAAATTATTCAGACATAGGAGCCTGAATAAGAGAGAAGGTGAATCAATTTAACTTTTAGATGGCTTATAAATTTAAAGATATATTAATGAAAGACTAAAGGCAACTGATGATGAAAACCTCAGTATCATGTCATTGTTATTATATTCTGACACCGCATGGCATATAAGAGGCTTCTAATTTTAGAATATTATGCTAGGAAAACCACTAATAGAAAATTTTCTCCATTGGATTCTGCCCAAGACCAATTACTGAAGCCCCCAGTAGAATGGGATTCTCCTACAATCAATCATCAACACACCAACCCATGGAAAAAGCTTGCTGTTTTTCAATTGAGATTTGCATTTGCAAGGATTTATATATGGTCAGTTTACATTATTACATATACAGCCATAATGGACATGTTTAAGAGCAGGGTGGATTTGATAAATGAAACATCTGTGTTCAGCAGATGCAAGAGACAATTGTGAAGATCATTGTGGTTACTTACACCTCCTTGTTACATTGGCTTTCTAAGGATGGGGGTGTATCAGTTACAAACACCAAGAGAACCGCAATTCAGGTAGGATCAAGCAACCGATCGATGTGTAGATCAGAGATTGATTACTAGAAATGAACCTCTCCTAGTTCACTTCTCATGATCCGAGGGTATGAAATGAACAATCTGATCATAGAACTAGAAGAAGCATGGTTCGTATCTACTTGAGACCAATGCTTGCCTAAGTTTTTTATTATGTTTCTCTTATGATATATTGCAAAGGAACGACTCATCCCTTTTTATAACTCTTTTTTGGATTTGTTTCTTCCAAAGAGAGATTTGTTCCTTTCAGAGATAATCCCAACTACTTGGGAACTATCTTCTCTACTACTTAGGGAACTTATTTACACACAGATAATATGATCTAAATTTACTTGGAGCCCACCCAACCTTGTGTTTGTGACAATGAGCATCTATCAAGGTGCTTCAGGCGTGCAACTAAACATGATGTTAGGTAGATAGAGATGTAGATTCTGCTCCAACAAGCACTAATCAACAAAAATATGAAGTTTATCTTGAAGCATTACAGGACATTGCAGTGTCCTTCTTCACCCCATTTATACCCAAGCATTAGAGCCAATGAAAATCCCTAGAGCAACAATATCCTCCAGGAGGTCAGTCCCCACCTTGCATCTGAATTGTTGTGGGGGGGTGGTGTTGACTAAAAGGTTATACCAAATATTCGCCGCGAGGTGTTGACTAAAAGGTTATACCAAATATGGGTATTGTACGGTAGGGTCCCATCTTTTTTTCCAATTTTGTCCCTAGAAGGTAAAAGTAAGATCTACCCTTATAAAAACTCATTCAAAGCCTCTTTCACCCTTTCACAGTTTCACCCTAACACTGTTATGAACGAAAACCCAGTCCCATCTTCCTACTGTGAGACCAAGCTTCTTGATCGATTCCATCTCAATATCGCAAAGGGGGCATTGGTTTAGAAAAAGGCGAGTAGATCAAATCAGCTCTACATAAAAAACGAAGAAGAAGAGAAGAAGAAGAAGTTTTTCATAAAATGTCCAGAATTACAGTCCTATGTTTATGGTGGATTTTACTTGCTTCATATGAGGTCTAACTACATGGCCTCTTACTTCGTAAGAGAAGATCTGGGCTGCTTAAAAAATCGATTACAATCCCAACTGTAGTCACAAAATTAAAGTGAAACATTCTGGAACTCCAGTATTTAAGTAACCAAGTGACTGTGCGATATCGCATAAAATACACTGAATTACAGTCCTATGTTTGCTGTGGATTTTACTTGCTCCATATGAGGTCTAACTGCATGCTTCCTACTTCGTAAGAGAATGTCTGAGCTGCTTAAAAAATCGATTACAGTCCCAACTATAATAACAAAAAAACAGTGAAGCATTCTGGAACTTTATTTTTTGTGTAAGTGGCCAAGTGATTGTGTGATATCGCACAAAATGCATTGAATTAGCCTCTCATGCTTGCTTTGGATATTACTTGCTCCAAATGAGGTATAACTGCATGCTTCCTACTTCATAAGGGAAGCTTTAGGCTACTTAAAAAATGAATTACAGTCCCAACTATAGTCACAAAATTAAAGCGAAGCATTCTCGAACTTCAGTGTTTCTATAAGTGGCTAAGTGACTGTGCGATATCGCACAAAATGCACTGAATTACAGTCTCATTTTTGCTGTGGATTTTACTTGCTCCATATGAGGTCTAACTGCATGCTTCCTACTTCGTAAAAGAATGTCTGGGCTGCTTAAAAAATCGATTATAGTCCCAACTGTAGTCACAAAATTGAAAGATTGAAGCATTCTGGAACTTCAGTGTTTCTGTAAGTGGCCAAGTGACTGTGCGATATTGCACAAAATACACTAAATTACAGTCTTATTTTTGCTGTGGATTTTACTTGCTCCATATGAGGTCTAACTGCATGCTTCCCACTTTGCAAGAGAATGTCTGAACTGCTTAAAAAATCGATTACAGTCTCAACTGTAGTTACAAAATTGAAAGAGTGAAGTATTCTGGAATTTCAGTGTTTCTGTAAGTGGCCAAGCGACCGTGCGATATCGCACATAATGCACTGAATTACAGTCCCATTTTTGCTGTGGATTTTACTTGCTCCATATGAGGTCTAACTCACAGTTTGGGCTGTGTAATAAAACGTTGAAAGTCCCAGTTGTTGTGACCAAGTTTACATGTCTTGTTCTTGACATTATGATTTGTTATAAAGTCCTAGTTGTTGTGACCAACTTTACCTGTTTTGTTATTTACATTACCACAAAATAACTCATGGTATGATTGTTATAAAGCCACAATAAAAATGTATTTTAAGGACGTTTCATATCTTTTGTTCATCTAATACAACCAAACAAAAAAAATTGAAAATATATTCCAAACTATCTCTGGTTGTTGAGGAATATGCATATTCATATTCAAGCCAATCAAGTTAAATGGATCACTGTAACTATCTTCTAGAAAATTTGACTCAAGACCATCACCATAAGAAAATGTTTATGCTTCATCACCATTTATGCGTGTGGTTTCATGTTGATGATCATCAAATGGTGATGATCTATTCAAATCTTCTGCAGGGAACGGAGGAAAAACGAGTAGTGTATATAATAATTGTTCAGTTTCTGCGATATCGCAAATATTTGCGATATCGCACAAAAATGGTAAAATTAGAAGAAAAAAAAGAGGCTCTTTGTATGATCTCCATATTTGGGATGACTTTTTAGTCAACACCATTTTAAGGAATACAGGGAATTACATAACTTGTACGGTCAAATCCCCATGAAATTTTCTAATCATATACTTTTTGGGAGTGTGGTATTGAAATAATTTTCTGTGGTGCATGTAGCCCACCAACTGAACTGTTCTATTTTTAACAATGTAAGGTTCATTGAAAGTTGAAGCAGGTTATTTTTGCCATGTTCTTTGATAAGTCAACAATGGATAGGAATTATGGTCCTTAAGTGCGTTCAACTTTTAGCAATTACAACTTAGGAGGCCTGTAGTAATTACAATGTGGCCCCACTTTTTAAAATTATTGTATTAGGGACCCACTATTAGAAATTGTGGCCCCCAGTTTTAAAAATTATTGTATAAGGGACCCACTATTAGAAATTAAGGTCATCAGAGTTTTAGCAGGAAAGCCATCAGAATTTTAAAATTTTAGAAATTTTTTTGATTGGTAACGATAAAATATATTAGAGACTTAAGAAAGGTACAATAAAGATGGAAAGAAAAAAAAATGTGTAAGTATTAGAGCTAAATACCAACACAAAACAACAAATTACAAAAGAGCAAGCAAAGCTACATCTCTTTCTACCCCCAACTTAGCCAAAGCATCAACCATGCCATTCCCCGACCGAAGCACATGATGAAACTCAACATTCAAAGAGATGACTAAGTCTTGATTTCATTGAAAAGAATTTGAAATTTCCATGGACCCTTCTCCAAACAAGACATCCAAGAAATCGCATTTAAGAAATCGCTTTCCACCACTATGTTATGAAAATTATTTGAGACACAGATCCTTAGAGCTTCCAATATAGCTAACACTTCCGCTTCATTAGAATCTTTGATGCCTATATACATTAAGAACATAAACAATACCTCTCTCTTATAGTTCCTCAATATGCCACCTATACCTGCAGAACCTGATTTTTCTCTTGCCGCACCATCAACATTAAATTTAAAAACATTAGGAGAAGGGGGAGACCAAGTGACTAAATGTTTCTTCTTAACACATCCGCTTCCTAAACAAGCTTCCCAATTACTTAAGATATTATCCAAGGTCAAGTGCTCTAATTCTTTTTTGATACTTGTCCATTTAGCTATTTTGAAGACAATCATAAAATTTTAGAAATCTCAAATGGGTAGGAAGATTTAAAAGTTCTTGATTTTTAGAAATTTTGTTCTTGAATTCCAAAAACTCAAATAAAAGAACAAAGAATTTCTGACACGAGTTTCATGATTCCAAAACACCTATAATTCCCATGAAAACTCTATAAAAGAAGCAAGCCATGTATTGTGGACAGCTTTTTCCATCAAATATTTGTCTCCCCACTAATGAAAAATGAATCAAGTACTTAAAGGTTATGCATGCCGCATTAATTCAACTCCTAGAAAAGTGAGAATTGCATACGTTGACAGTTTCTTCACCTTTCACCTCTTTAATAACTTTTGGGTTGAACTCATTTCATGAAGAATACCTATGTATTCAATTCTTCTGTATTCCATGTTTGTTTTATTTACCGGTAAAATAAGTCACAGTAAATTACAAGCCTTGTATGAGACTGTCATTGAATAATGGGCCTATTAAGGAAATTGGGCATTAGTAAACTCTGTGATTTTGGGACCTAATCACTCCTTAATTCCCTTCAGGTTTAGATTATATTTGAATCTTTATTCAAGAGAAATGATACGTTCATCAAACCAGACAACAAACTATATGGGCTCCCTGATACCCTAATAATCATATATCAAAGAAATTGTCACTGCGGGCCTCATGCCTCATGAGCAGAACTCGTGGAATCCTTCTCCCAAGCTGTGATGACATATGATATATATGTATATATATCCCCGTTATGTCGGAGTCGGCTACATAAATTTTATTTTTTCATTCCGATCTATCATAAGTCAAACCCACATATAAGTTGCACTCGTTCAGATCTATTTTTATTTCCTCCATTCATGTCCTTTTCAATCTACCCCATAATAATAATAATAATAATATATAGTTATTTTCACTTTAGTTTTTCAAAAAACCTAAGAAAAACTGAAACACCCCTGAAATCTCCTGTCAATTACCAAGTTCTCACCTATTTTAATTTGGGTCCCAACCAAGTATCTTTCAGTAAATCAATTAGAATCAAAGTAGAGAATGGACACAATCTTAAACCTACCTTTGTTGGTCCTTAGAACACAGGGACCGCATTTAATGTTGTGCCTATAATCAGAAACAATGTTAGTGGGTTAGGTTTTCTTCTGGAAAATTGGTGGTTGGCATTAATGACTTGTGGGGTTGAAAAGGTTGCAAAAATCATACCCTGCCTATTGTTTCCATTTTCCACATTTGCATATGAACTTAGGATACCTTTATGTAGGTCCATAGAAATGGTTTTATGGGGAATGCTCCACCTTTTTCTGTATCCTCTATAAGAAAGAAGTTTTCAGATTCATAGAAAATCAAGCCAAAACAGTTGCTTATTCTGTATCTACACCAAACGATGAAAAATGTAGTCGGCAAAAAATGGGAATATCTTATGTTCTTTTTCTGCGAAAAATGACTTAAACAAACATGCCCTCAATCTTTGTTGTAAATGTAGTTACAATGAGAAATATCACCATAGATCACTATAATTTTCGAAAAGCCAAGAAAAAATGAGAACATTCTACAAAGTTAGTTCTTATATATGTGTTTTGTATTTATATAATTTATTACTTAAAATCAAGAGATAATTAGCGAAAGGTCCCTAAAGTCGAATCTATCCAGCCTCCAGTCCAAGCAAATTCTGTTTAAGGGCTCTGGTCCACTCAGTTAGACTATTTGCAGCAAAAAGTCCCTACATCCACATGATCATATATTTCAGGACAAATTTGCCCTTTCAACCGCTTTAGGCATAAATTTTGAAATTTAAAATTTCAAATCTTCCATCTTCCATCCTTCCTAAATCATCTCAATCGACTTGACAGATCGGATCAAGGATTGATTTGGATTTATGCATGTCGTTTTCATTGCAGAAAAGAGATGGAGATTGGTTCCGATCTTGAGGGGGCCACGCTGATCGAGTTTCTTGCAAAAATTTGAAACAAAGAAAGGGGTTCTTGGGTTTGCTGTTACCGGAGAAGGAAACAAACAGTGATCCATTGTTGGAAGGATTCCGGGTGTTTTCTGTTTGAAGAACCCGTCCCAAAAATGCTGTCGCGGTGATTGGTGAAGGTCTTCAGCACTCTTTCGCCGGAGAAGAGCGCTTTTTGTCTGATTCTGCACGTCACCAGAGTTCGCACTGCTGTTGCCGCCCTCACCATCGTCGACTGGCATCACCACCGCTGTTGCTCACCATCGTTTGCGCCGTGACGTGGCCAGATAGGAAGAAGACTCCTGCGCAAGAACTTAGGCAAAGGCTTGCTGATTCTCGATTTCTGGTTATAGAAACCAGAACTTGAAGAAGAAGATCTCATTGGGTTTTGTGGTTTGGGCCAGGTTGGGTTCTTTCCAGGTCCGGGTTGGGTTCGATCAGACCCGTGTTACAGCAGAACTCGGCCTGGCCCAGACCACAAAACCCAACATCTTCTTCTTCCTACGAAATCCAAACCCACTTTATTCTCTGTTGCAGCGGTCGTCGAAAAACTAGTGCAATCGGAGGAAAAACTCACCTAGAAGGAAGATCTGGGGCGAGAGATAGCAGATCTGAAGGTATTCTGCTGTGGAATGCAGAAAAATTGGCGATTGAAGGCCCTTTTATCGTTGACCGTCGAATTGGATAGAGAGCAAGGAAATGTGAGGGAGAGGAGAGAGAAGAGCTTAGATGCAGGCTTTACAGAGAAGGGAATTTATCTGATTTTTTGTCAAATTGAGCTAAGTTTCTGTCAAATTTAGCTGAGTTTCTGTCAAATTTAGCTAAATTTTTATCAAATTTATCTGAGTTCTGAACAAATCTATCTGAGTTTTTGGCAAATTTATTTGATTTTTTGAAAAATATAGCCGACTTTCTGACAAATTTATCTCCATTTTGAAAATTTTAATTGAGTTTTTGAATGAATATTTCCTTATTTTTTGGCAAATTTAATTGTATTTTCTTATATCTATTTGTGTTTTTGAATTTTATTTGTGTCTTTTAAAATTTATTTGTACTTTTTGAAATAATTTTAACTAAGTTTTGACAAAAATACTTGAGTTTTTGAAAATTTTTTCTGAAATTTGAAAATTTGGTTTATCTTATTTTTGAAAAATGTATTTTCATTTTTTTAAATTTATTTTCATTTTTTTATTTTATTTATGTATTTTGGATTTTATTTGCATCCTGTGAAATTCATTTGCGTCTTTTGAAATTTATTTGCATTTTTTTAATTTTATTTACGTATTTTGGATTTTATTTGCGTCCTTTGCGACTTTTGAAATTTATTTGCATTTTTTGAATTTTCTTTGGATCTTTTGAGATTTATTTGAGTCTTTTGAAATTTATTTATAGTTGCTGAAATTTATTTTGATCTTTTCAAACTTATTTTCATTTTTTTTAATTTATTGCCTTTTTTTAAATGTATTGCGGTTTTTGAAATTATTGCATTTTTTAAATTTTATTTGAGTTATTTTGAAATTTATTTGTGTGTTTTTAGAATTTATTTGAAAATTTCATTAATGGGATTCCATTAATCGTGGCGAATTAAATGGTAGTTGATCATTATTAATGGGATATCCCACTAATCATGAGATATGATTCAAAGAAAGGGTAAATTAGACATTTTAGGTATGAGAAAGTGTGGGAGGGACCTTTGGCTGTATAATTTTATTTTTTTTTGTGGATTGTTTACATTAAAGTCACAAGTTGAAGGACCTGCGACCAAAGTCCCCTAAAATCAAAGTATGTTCTATGACAGCTGATTGATAACTCCCAAGGAAAGGCCCCAAATTGAAAGCAAGGCAATAATTTTAGTGAGAACTGTATATGTGACAGTAAGACATAAAAACCACTTGCATTGTTTTATGCATCCATCAGATCACACATAAGAGCAAGGAGAGGAGTATAATATTCTCTAATCTTTCTACCAAAAAAAAATAAAAAATCTCCAATCTCTTCAAAGAGAGCATTTGATCACAGTCGTTTGTAGAGAAATCATCTGATTTTGGAAACAAGCTGCTGCTTTTAAATTTATATTGTGTTCCCATCCTATTTGATCTTTGATCCTGTATGCACCCTAAAATTCTAAAATAACTTGCTTGTTAATTTGTTGAACATCACATCTTCAGGTATTTTAGGTTATGATTTCAGTCCCTTTCCTTCCTTGTTTTGGTTAGCAAAGGGTAGTCATTGGACCCTTCCTAGTAAAGATTTATTAGATAAAAGTACTTTTTGTGAATTATATACATATATGGAATAGAAGCTATTCATGTTTGGATGGCTTTTCCACTTCTTACCCTTAGAAAATTTCCAAGCAATGATTTTGTTCATCCATGAAAATGATTTCCCACCACCATCTTCCTTCCCTGGATACCTTCAAATCATGAGTAGCTGTCCATCTCAACAAGCAACATCAACACCAGCAAATGGTGTCCTTTTCCTATTTCCATGGGAATGAAACAAACACACAAGTAACAGTGTCTGGAGGTAATGAATTAGGATTGACTGGGTGTTTATATTTATGTAGAATTGATGTTTGAAGAGAAAAGTGTGCAACCAGTGTCAACATCTTGACTTTGTCTGAAATTTGTCTGTGATGGGACCATTATGTTAAAATAATAATAATAATCCATTCCAGGTTTCTAGTTCCTACCATATCAGAAAGCTAAGAGTGTAAATGGTTTTTTTAAAAAATTTTAGAGGGCAATGGCCCTATCTGAAACCCCCTGGCTTTAGGGTCATGCCATGGATTCTTGATGGTTTATTGGGCCATTATTCTTTAGGAAGGGCTTGTCTTGTGAGGCAATTGATCTCAAGCCCAGCTGAGCTCAACTGGGCTTGAGATCGAGTCGGATCACGAGCTACTTTAGTCAAGCCTGGCTTAGATCAATTGCCTCTCAAGACAAGCCCAAGTCCATGTTCTACTTGACTAGGCTAAACCAAATCCAATTTCATTTCACTACAATGCGACCCACTCCTTAGTTAACCCAACCCATCAAACATTTCTTTGCATGGGAATGCCGGCATTCATTCCAATGAGTTGTACATATGTTTTCTCATCTTGAAGATGAAAGTTGCATGAGATACATGGTATTATATATTGTGGGAGTGAACTGGCCATACAGGTCCATAGTTGAATTGTAGAATAGGGTTTTGTAAACATCACTCCCATTAAACAGTTTTAGCTCTCTGACCTAAAACAATTATATTGGACAATGGGAAAAAAATTATATTTATTTTGTTTGGACATTAGTTTATCATCTTTGGTTAGATAACAAAACAAGGAATGCCTAATTGAGTAGATTATTGGTAACCCACAACGTTACCATGCAGATAGGGCCACCATACCCCACCAAGATGTCTCATGTTTGGAGAACAAGGGGTTAACCAGTATACCCGTTTCTCACCCAATTGTCTAGGGCTAGATTATTGGGTTTCTCTTGATGAAGGGTCAGGTTTCTATCTCCATGATAAGGGTTTCTTTTCCTACAAGAGCAGGACTTCTTTCTCCATCACACTAAGCTTTCTCTTGGGTAAAAAAATAAAAAAAAAATCGAAAGAAAAATAAGATATCACATGTTTCAGCTACCCATTCATTTGCAAAATGAGAAAAAACCAACCTTTGATGGTGTATTGTAATATTTTTATACTAAAGATCAAACCAATTCTTACCCTATATAAGTATAATTAATAAAGTAATATTTAATTTCCCTTTAGATGGGACTTAGGACCACGGGTTGGTGAAATTTAGAGTGTCGGCAGAGCATAATTCCATTGTTTTCAAGGTTTTCACTCTAGATGCTAATGTGTGGTTGTAAGATCCATTGAGAATAATCTATGACAAGCAAAACACGACAGTGCTTATCGCGGGCAATATAATTTATATTATTAAAAAATAATTAATTTATAGGCCGTGTATCCTTATAGGTCAGAAAGAATATTTTGAGATAACATGAGAAATCAACTTTATCTAAAAGTCTAATGTGTAGATAGATTTGTTGAATGTGTTAGACTCTATATTTAGATGACTAAAATCGAAAATTTCTCCAAAATCCCTAGAATCTCTCCTTAAATTTAAATTTAAGAGTTTATATTTGAGTTGAATAAGTCATTTGAATTGATTTGATTGATAGAGCTTATCTCTTGAAATTGATTTAATATCCAATTTCTTAAATTGATTTGAGATTAGAGTCCAATTTTGCAATCGATTGCAAAATCGGACTCCAATTTCGAAATCGATGCCTACGCCTATAATATATAATAATGGATGGATTCTATCACCGTCTGGAAAACATCAAACAATAGTATAACGTACGACACGAAATATAATGATAGAGGTAGAATTGAGAAAAAAATTAGCTCTATTAGACATTTTTATCAATCTAATCAATCTTAATTAAACGATAATGGAGCTTGGTCCTCGCTTGTTTTACAGCAAAAAGGTGATGGCGATTGATCAAGTGGGAACCATTCCTTCTTTCTTATGTGATCTCACTCAACTTTTCTGAGGTTTTCCATTCTTTGGCACTGACCAACTTTACAATATAACAAAGCACACCCCAAAAGTGTGTTTGGATGTTTCCCAGAAGAGCATTTTAGTTTTTGCAACATGAAAGCTGAAAGGTTGGATGGTAAGAGACAAGTTGATAGTTATTTAATGTATAAAAATGCACATGGCCATTGGGATATGAGTATATTATATAAGTAACCATCTCCTCATGTTCTTGTGGAGTTTTTCAAGGTGGGTTTCCTTCCAGGCCTTGTACAGATTTAAAACCTTCTCTTTGACTGAGGGTGAGGATGCCTAGCTACTATATATTGTTCTTTAATATAATAATTACTATTTTTCATTTGACCAAGTCAAAATCAGGGGGACGGGGCCATGGACACCCCTACCTTCATGGAGTTACAAGGGGCTGATTATCTAATCCTTCTAGAGTTCATGAGTATTTTCAATAAAGAGAATTTGAGGGAGTTTCACCTTGGGAGTCTCATACAATGGTGGTGTAGAATTTTCAATCCCCACCATCTATAAATCATGAGGCCGAAAATCCTACGATGTTGCCATATGAAACTCCCATGGAATACCAAAGCCCAAAGAATTTTTGATTCATAGGTAGTTGTATGAGAGGAATAAGGAACTAGTGAGAATGTTCAATATGGAGATTAAAGAGGCATGTTTGGTAACAAGTGAGGAATCTGCGGATTTGAGGATTTTTGGTTGCCGTAGATTTGTGGACTCCTTACTAAGTATTTGTATAGCTGGGGATTTTAACTAATATTGAAACATAACAGTATGTGAAAGACAGCGATAATCAACTATGGTTTATGGGACCGACGCCGTTTCAACTTAAGATAATCTAAGTTTCAGCATAAAAGAACTAGCTGGCCCCTATATATATATATATATTTATTTCTGTATATGGTATTGGGTTCCTCAAGTATGAAGTCTATGTACATGACCCAAATCTTATTCAGGTATATGCAGTGGACCTGAACCTGAACTTGAACCAGATTTAAAACAAGTCCAAATGTTGAACCCACATCCAGTTTGTCATTTCTGGTCCTTTTAATATTTAGGGTGTTGAGGTATTCAAGACCCATTTCCAATTTTTCATCCTGGATGATGCAATTCCCTCCATTCTTACAGAAGAATGGTCATGTATGCTAAAAAGATTGTATGGGACCCATACAATGCCCCCACATTTCAAAGGATGTAATGATAGTGATGTCCTGGCTCAAACCACTTCTGCATAGGTGGGTCCTGGCCACCAGCCTTCTGGCAGCATTTATAGGTTCTGGCGTCCTCAGAGTCAAGCCACAGCTTGCTTGCATAGAAAAAAACAACAAAAACTTGGTTTCCTTTCAGGTGGATGACCTGTACCAAACAAACATTGGTTTCACAATATTTTTATTTTAATTGGGATTGGTAAGCTAACTAATAGAGAGACGTTGATGGATGATGGGAACACTAGGAATATTATTTTATAGCACAAAACAGGAAGAGGTGGTGGAAGACAGATTAGAGAGTATCTTGGCTTGTATGCTTTGTTTGCCTCTTAGTTCAAATTGGAATGGGATTGTTCCAAACCCATCTCTTAGATTTGGCCTATGAAGACATTTAAATGTCGTATTGGAAGAAACATGAACTAACATACAAAAAATATGGGATGAATTACTTTTGATTTGACAGTAGTTGTAAGCAACTTTGATTCTTCCATTATTAAGTTCTGGCAAAAATTGAGGCTTGTTTTCATATGAAATTGAATACTCAAGAGTTCGTGATAAAATGGGGTCCAAAAGAAATATTAAAGGCATGTTAGTTTGCATGCAGGTTAATTTCTTAGAGTTCTAAGAAATGAATTACTAAAAGTGGCTAAAATTGAAGAAATGTGAAGATCCATAAATGGCTATAAATATAAAATGAATCAAAGGAAGATAACAAAAAAATGAATACCTGTCTCCCTGATAAATGAAATCCTATGAAAGTAAGGGTCCCCCATTTGGGCATTCACCTTATTATATCCTTCATGGTCACAACTTTAATAATCATTTATTTAAACTTATCTTATCATGAATTTATGAGAATTCTATTCCATGTAAAGACACGAGGCAAGAGGGGAGGATTAAGGTTATGAAGTGGAGATGTCGATGTGACTCCAAATTTATTAGGATTTGATTTACTAAGTTAATGATTGAGTAATCATTTTCAAATAAAGAGAGGTTATTTGATGGTCATTTGCAAACTTCATCTTTGTTTATTCAATTTTAGCCACTTTCACTTAATACATTTCTTAGCATTCCTAAAATGCAATTCCATTCAAACAAATTGGTCCTTGAATGAAGAAGGGCATCTCTCTCTTTTGGATTCCAACATCTTGACAAGGGAGACATCTTCTCTATCTTTTGTATGTTATCATTTAGAATGACAGCAACGTCTACCAATACTGTGTATGCGACGACACTATAAAGTAACAACCTTTAGGGCCTGTTTGGATGTGTGGTAAATTGAAGTATGATGAGGTGAAGCATCAAATCAAAAGAGAATAAAATATAAGGTGTTATGATGGTGTTTTATTTTTAGTTATTTGGTATGAAATCTTTTTGACTTTTTGTTTAGAAAAGTGAAGCTTTTTTTGTCTTTTAGTGAAGAAAATATGTTGCTTTTTTTTATTTTTTTTAAAAGATGGAGGGAATTTTGAAATGGTGTATTTTTGATATGATCAATTATCTTTTCTTGTCTGGATAATGGAGGATTTACCTCACCTCACTTCACCACACATCTAAACACGCTCTTAGATTAAATGATCTTTCAGTGATTATTGGCATTCTCAAATTTCAATTTGATCAAAGCAAGAGTAAACAATGCCGGCAATCACGGAAAGCGATTGATCCAATAGTTTACCTTCATGATAACTGGCACCCCAAATGTAAGTTTTTCTTTGAGATACTTGATGGTTTATTAATGTTCAACTTGGATACACCTGACATGTCTTTTGTTTTAATATAGCAGAATGTCAGTGTTGCTAGTGGTGTTTGTTCAACAAATCTCCTAAAAGGGAGTATATATATGAACTTAATCTATCAGTCAACGCTCTGATAAGAACTGCAAATCACTTTCAATCTTAATTAAGCTAAACATATGATCACTTTTATCAGGTTAGATTGTTGGCCCTTCTCATTAATATTGGTTTTCACTCCTCTTCTATATTTACTATCATCCGCATGTATCTTCATGGAAATGTAACTCCTGTATTATAGAAAGGTATTTATGTTTTTAATCAATCAAATTGAAGCAAAAAATCGAAAAATAGCAAGGACATAAAATGTTTTGTATGTGCATCTGCAAATCTTTATTTTTCTTGTTTTCTAAGATATGCTCTCAATATCATACGTTTTTTTATTTTTTTATTTTTTATTTTTTTATTTCTTTAAAATGTCTGGCTCATGTCCAAGATGCATGACAATTAATGAATGCTAGTGAATGGATAGATTTGGAGATTGATTAAGGGTGTAACATCATTATGATAAAATTAGTATAGTGTAACATCATTATGATAAAATAAGTATAGTCCTTGATTTGAAGTCTTCAAAATCTAATGGTGATGCAAATGTATTGTGTTGACATTTAGTGGTGACTGGTGATTGATGCCCAAGCTAATTAAAAGGGTTAAAGCCTATGTGAATGGGGTATACTGTTAATAGCCGCAGCCCCCATAAAGGGTGCCATTGAATGGGTGTTCTAAAAAACTCAATTATTGTATAAAAATAAATCACATTTCCATAAAAACAAGGGTTGTTGAAGCAGCCTAACTTCCTACAAAAAATAGTGTTATATATATTTTTTTATAACAGGGTATCTCCTGCCCAGCCTAATCTAAGAGCTTTTGGCTCTGAACCCGATGGACATTGAATTCTAGATAGCCGAAAACTAATCCCTAGCATTACATGCAAAACCTCTTATTCACATGCCACGGATAAAATTATGGGAGATGGCAACTGAAGGTAGGTGTCGAACAAGAAAAAAAAATAGTGTTATTGGAAACTTCTTTACGATGGTCACAAACAAATAAGATCCACCCATAAAGAATAGTGCTCTTGGACTGGTAAGTTTGATCATATTGATAGTCCAGATTCCCTGGTGTTGGGATCAAAGAAATTATGTGGCCAAGCCAATGAATTTATAAGTGGAGTTCGCTCTTGTTTGGATAGGCAAAAAATAGAGTAGAGTAAAATAAAATGAGCCATAATAGTTTAAAATTTCAACTCTATTCTGTTTGGATTAGTCTTGCCCAATAGATGAAGTATTATTTTCAACAAACATTTAATTCATTTTACTTCAACCCTAAAAATTTCAATTTTTTTTAGTAAAAGTGAATTCAACTCAGTACTCTTAGACTCTACTTTAACTTCAACTTACTTCTTATCCACTTTACTTCTCATGTGAAATCCACTTTATTTTACTCTACTCCTTATATATCCAAACAGGCCTAAGGTCGCCTTCGGCAATCAAATCTCATGAGATTTCTCACCAATTTTTTCATAAAATAGTAAAATATCCACATTTGCTAATTGTATATCCAGGAGGATTTGAGCGGTAAAGAGGAATTTCATATCCGATATAATTTAAAAATCCTTATTGCAACTGTATGTAACTATATGCAAAATTTTATCAACCGTACACATCGCTATCAATGTGAAAGCCCACCATGCAAATCCTCAAGGAGCTGCTATTCCACAAACAGCAATGAGGATTCCTCAAACGTACGAATTCCTTGTCTTTTTGCCAAACGTGGGCTATGAAATCCAACCGTCTTAGAATAAAAGTCCGCCTACATGCACTGGTCATCGCCAAACTGCAAGACTTGAATCAATTGATCCTTTATAAAAACAGAAGTGCTACGCACCCGGGGGAAACCCCGGGATGCACCCCGACTCCCCATGGGAGCCGTTGGATCCCAGCCGGGGTTTCCCCCGGGGTGTGTAGAATTTTTGTTATAAAAACCTAAAGTCCCACATGCAATCAATCCTAATAATAGGTCCCAAGTCTTTTTAAAATGAGATTTTGCTTACAAACTTTATAACTTATGAGACATGATTTACAACTAAGGGTGTACATAGGCAGTTCAGATCGGTTTAGAGAAGAAACCATCAATTAAACCAAATTCATCGGTTTTCTATTTTTCAAAATCCAACCAAACTGTCCATGTGCTCAAATCGAACTGGAAACGGTTTTTTTTATTTTTATTTTATTTTTCACAAAAAAAAAATTTAGTAGTTCAATTTATAAGAGACGTTGGACTTCAAGTAACAGAATGAGGGTTCGAGTATTCTTGAAGTAAATTTTCATACTTTTTTATATATTATATAAAAAATATATATTTATATAATTTGTTTGGTTCAGTTTGAGCGGTTTAACTGCACATTCAAATTGAAATTGAACTGAACAAAATAGTCCGAAGGAAATTCAAATTATGACGGAACCGATTTAGTACAAAACCGACCCGATCGGTAGGAATCGGTTTAGCAGTTTTTTTTTTTTTTTTCACCCGTATTTACAGCCCTGCCCATCCTTGTGCTCAAGGTTTTAGCTTTTGTGTCCAATCAGGTGGGGTCCACTTTCCTGGGTAGATTCCTTAGTATATATACAACATATATGGTAAGCGCCATGAAGACGTACGTGTATAGTCTACACTGATAGATTGGTCTCACCGTAAGAAAAGCGTGGTCCACTTGTCCGTCGGTGGCTGTCAACTTCCAAATTCTAGGTGTGTCCCTTACGGTGATGGTGGGTCCCACTACACAGAGTCCTCTAATTCTGGCCTAAACACACTGGCAAAAACTGACCACTGGGCCACTAGTGAAAAGTAGAGTCAGAGTCAAAAAAAAAACACAACACATCGGACCCGTCCATATTTCCATGCAAGCTTTCCCTAGATTTCCTATGTCAATGTAAATCACATGTGATTACATTGTGCGTCCCACCTGATGGACCGCTAGGATTTGATCTATGGACATGCGCATGCCACGTATGCTCTATGAACACTTTTACAAAGCATCTGTGTCTTTGATCATGCAGTGAATTACAGTGGCTTTTGGTACAAATATCAGGACCCTTTCCATGCTACTTACTCTTCGGGATGGGTTTTTTTCTTTTACATAAATAGCCTTCGCCTTTTTAATAATTATAAATAACCACCCAAGTTCTATTTTTTTTCACAAAAAACCTCCTCCATTTAATCTCCAAAACCAATCAACCACCTTAACTTGCAATTAGAGGTTAACCTCTTCTGACACTTTCTTTTATCATAAAAAAGAGTAGTTGGAATCTTTCCTAATCTTAATCTAATTCAAACAAACCAAGGTCAACATACTAACTCTTATTAAATTCTTTAAATTTTACTAATTTATTTTTTATGCATTAATGTCACACTTACTCTGAATGAGGCTAAATTTAACGAAACTTGCATCCTTTAATACAAAAAGTACTAAATCATACCAACTACTCAAAAATAGACTAAACGAGACAAAAAAAAAAAAAAAAAAAAAAAAAAAAAAAAAAAAACATACATGCAAACTTGATTATTAGTTACTAAATTTTATCTTATGCTAGTGCTTGGTCGCAGCCTCCTAGGCTATGTTGCTTTGATTTGAGTTGTGACCCGAGCTGTGGGCTTATGTGTTTTTTAGACTTTTTTTAATTTCAGTTGTAATTGCTTGATTAGAGCTATTTCATCGTTCTTTTGCGTAGTGCACTGTATGTGCCATATATTTTGGTATGAACGGTCTTTTTATCGATGTCGGCAATTAGGAGTAGGAGGCAGGCTAAGTCTCTTATAACTTTGAGAGTTCTCTTTATCATATTGAGTATTGCTAATTTAAAAAAATAGAAAACAGAGAGAAAAATCCACCATCATAATGAAATTATGGTTATTTGTAAAATGAAGAACCTCTAAATTATAACAAACTACAGGGGGTGGAACGTAAACTATCTGGTCTTTTCACATGACAAGAAATCAGTGACAATATATCCGTGTATTGCGATCGTTAATGTTTTCTTTTTTTCGGCCTCTTCTCTGCACTTGCCTGTTTCCACTCTGACCTCTTCACTCCTCCTTTTTGAACTGAAATCCGCTTTTCCGTACAAAACCGCTTGTATTACTCGCAAAGCGGTTTTCCTTCTCCCAAACGCGGATTTTAGTTTTCACAGGGTTTTTTGTCCTCTCTCTAAGCTTGAGCGGTTTCTGGGTTTCGCGACATTTCTTCTGCTCTGGTATTTCTGCATTTCTTGGACGAGAGAGATTCGAAGAATGCCGTGGAATCGGCGGATTTGTGAGGAATTGGAGTCGATGAAGGAACCGTTCTGGTTTTGATGGAGATCGGTTTTGGGGGGTTTCTTCGCCATCGTTGTTTCTACTTGACGATAGATGGAGAGGAAGGCCTCAAGGAGATTTCGGAAATGGGTTGATTTAGGAGCGGCACTTGTTGAGGTGAGCTCTTTTTGTTTTGTTTTTGGTGATCTGGGGCTTTGTTCAGGTATGGAGATTTGCTTTATTGTTGTTGGATTTTGGTGGGGTAGTGAGAATTTGGATTAAATTTCAGATTTTGCGTGATCTGTTGCTAATCGTATGTGGTAATGTGGCGCAAATGTATGCTTACATGGACTTTTATTGCTTTTTGGGTGTTGAATGCTCCTCCAATTACAAGTTTTAGCTGGTTATATTGGGAATTTTGGGTTTTTGTTTTGGACAGGGCGTCAAGGTAGAATTTTTATGTTGCTGGCAGGCTTTTGTGAAGTAATACTTTGAGTAGGTATGAGGAATTGCTGGAAGAAATTGTTTTTAGTGTTCCTAGTTTTTAGGTTTAGTGATATTTACTTGTAATAGATTTTGTTTTCATGATGCAAGTCCAGATTTGGGGTTCTTCCTTTTGCCCTTTCTGTTTTATGGTGCACTTTGGGTACAAATGGAAAACTGAAAGGATTGTTGTTGTTGGGTATTGGGATTTTTAGAGTTCTCTGATCTTTTGGCATTTGTTGAAATTATCATCTTTCGGTATATTTTTTTTGGTAGAAGGAAATTATCATCTTTCCTGGTCGCACAAATGCGAAATATTGATTATTTTTTCTTTTTTTCTTTTGTGGTATTGGGGACTCAATTGGAAATCAATAAGCACGGGTGTGTGTGTGTGTGTGTGTTCTTCTGAGGTATTGCGTCACCAGATTTTATTGATCTACTGAAATTTCATGCTTTTACTCAGATTTGTTTTTGTTTTTTTTGTTCATTGTCTGCATTTAGTTTGATATGAAAAAAGGAAAAAAGAAAAGAAAAAGAAACTTCTTGTGATGTCGCTGGTAAAATTGGATACTAGGTTGGCATTTTCTTGAAAATCTCATGTTGTAGAACTGCTTTGAAGTTTGAAAATCAGTGGGTGATCTGTATGTCCAGAGTCTGTAGCAGATTGGGAAGTGCTCATTTCTGCAACCACAAAGTTGCAGGTTCAAGTCAGCTCACTTAAAAGAACAGAAAAAAAAATCAGCGATTGCTGTGGGACTTTTGTTTGATTCTATTTTGTTGTGTCTTGTAAATTTTCGAGGAAGGAGAATTAGAAGTTTGCATTGATTTTCAGATTTTGTTGAATTAGCATTTGGTCTTTGGTTCCAGAGCTGGACTATATGTTTACTATATATTTGGTTATATTTGTTGTTTATTAAAATAGAGATTTAGGGTGCACTAGAGTCTCTCCTGCGAAGAGGGACAGATGTGATGCTTTTCCACCCAAACCGGTATCTTTTTTGTTCATCCTACACAACAGGTGTTGATTTCAGAGGGAATGCCTGAAAAAATAACTATCCTGCCCAGTGTGGCTATTGTTTTGCCATGCTGCCTTGAATGCTTAGTGGAATGCAATACTATCTATCTGCCAAAATCCTCCCTTTAGTTCTTATTTGCGTTGTGCCCAAGGGCCTGGTAGGATTCCTTATTGTTTTTATTGCATCATCTGTGGTCTGAAGTCTTGGATTTGGGCTTTGTTTAGGATTATAGAACTTTCTAAAATAAAAAAATGTGGTTTCTTTGGTTGTTTTCATCCCCACTACAATTCTGATTGTTTATATTTGCTATCCTTTTCCTTTTTTCTTTAGGTTTTGTTTCTGCTGATCTGCATTGAAGGAACTGAGGCCAAATCCCAAGAGCGCCACTTACATTGGCATGGTTCTGAATTAGGGGGAAATCACATTCTTTCGCATTCCTGCATCCATGATCAGATACTTGATCAGAGGCGACGACCAGGTCGCAAGGAGTATTCGGTTTCTCCTCAAGTTTACAAGGAGGCCAATTACTTGGAAACCCATCAACGGAAGGGGCGGACATTGCTTGGAGTTTCACAACTGTTGGAGCTGCAGAAGGATGTGAGGGAGCCCATTAGAATATTTCTAAATTATGACGCTGTTGGGCACTCTCATGATAGAGATTGTCGCAGTGTTGGAGATGTCGTGAAGGTGGGTGATGGGTTTTAACTGTTACAGTTTTTTATTTTTATTTTTTGGGACCACTAACATGACTTGACCCCACAACCATTTGTCATTTTAAATGGTACTTATGCATCTTTGTGTTGCTTAAAGTTGGATTTATATGGACTTTTTATTGACCATATTTCTTTTCAGCTTGGAGAACCTCCTGTAACTTCAGTTCCTGGCTTGCCTGCATGTAATCCTCATGGTGATCCTCCAGTTTATGGAGATTGTTGGTATAATTGTACATTGGAAGATATATCTGAGGAAGACAAGAAGCATCGCCTTCGCAAGGTGTTATTTCTTACCTAAGTGCTATTTTTTGTTTTTTAATTTCACAAAAACAGCTTTGTGCATGTCATTTGTAGATTTGTGTTGCAGAGAAAAAAAAAAAAAAAAAACCCCATAGATTTGTGTGGGAATCATGAAGCTATGAAAAGTCAAGAAGTTATGTGGCAATGCTATACTAGTGTGTGTTTTGATCTCTGAAGGAATTTGGGTACACAGGAATATTGGATACCTATCTGTTACTCATGTCTGGTTAGATCTGAAACATGCCAGATATTTGTTTTGAGTCTGGCAAGGCAGAATGGATAACTGTTTGTTCAACTGAGAGTACATTATCCTTTGTAGAGTGATTGTGGCACTTCAAAACACACCCTTAAAGATTAAACAGCCATAATGGCAGAGTTAAATAGGGCAATTTTAAGTCTTCTCATTTGGGGAGTTGTTGAACAATTAGTATGTTGTCATTTGCCAGGTCACTAATCGATGAAATAATTTTGAGCAGGCTTTGGGGCAAACAGTAGACTGGTTTAAAAGGGCTTTGGCTGTTGAGCCTGTGAAGGGGAACCTGCGATTGAGTGGGTACTCTGCATGCGGCCAGGATGGCGGGGTACAACTTCCACGTGAATATGTAGAAGGTATATTTACTAACTTGATATGTTAGAAGGGGAATGCTTTTCAGTAACTACAGAACCAGCCAGAGCACACCATCTCATCTAATTGTATTTTTCTGGAATTTAAGGATATACTTTTTTTGTTTCATATTCATATGAACTAATATATGTTGATAAACGTTTTGAGGGGAAAAAATGAAAGAAAAACCCAGTTTGTCAGTGTCCGTACCTCTTTTGCCATGCAGAGGCTGTAGAAGGGTTCCAGTCCTCTTAACTGTTATGGTTGTATTTTGTTTGTACTCTGACTCTGGTCATATCTTTTTACTTTGCAGAGGGTGTTGCTGATGCGGACTTAGTTCTTTTAGTAACCACAAGACCTACAACGGGAAATACTCTTGCTTGGGCAGTGGCATGTGAGCGGGATCAATGGGGTCGTGCAATTGCTGGTGACTTTTTTGGGCCGTCTTTTCTTTGCTTGACAATTGTCCTAACAACTCATGTTTTTTTGCATAGATCTAAATTTCTTCTAATATTAGCTCTATTCTTTCTGCAGGGCATGTGAATGTCGCTCCTCGCCACCTGACAGCTGAAGCAGAGACTTTGCTTTCAGCTACTCTGATACATGAGGTCAGCAGATATTTCATCAAAGAATTAGTGTGAAAATATACTGTCTGGTTAATTTCTTAACTGATTTACAATTTTTTTTTTCTAGGTGATGCATGTTCTAGGCTTTGATCCTCATGCCTTTGCACATTTTAGGGATGAGAGGAAAAGAAGGCGTAACCAGGTAAATCCTGTTGGAGCTCATGTCTTAATTGCTAGGTGGCAACCAGTATAGTGCATTACTTGGACATTGCATACTGTCCATCCTTTTGAGAATCCATTTAGTTCCACTTCAAAACTGATCTAACCTGAAGCAACAAGTTCCCGAGCCTGAATTTAAGTTTCTTTAACATTAGCTTGGATATTTTCAATAAATTGCTTATTATCCTTTTTTTGGTTTATCATCCCGTGGTACTTGGAACATTGGGAGCCTGACTGAGAAACTTATGAAAGTGGTGGATACGATGGAAAGGAGACGAATCGCAATTGCTTGCTTGCAAGAGACAAGGTGGGTGAGACAGAAAGCTAAAGAGATTGAGAGGACTGGGTATAAGTTATGGTGTACGAGACTTAATAGATCGAGGAATGGGGTCGGCATAGTGGTAAGCAAGGACTTAAAGGAAGATATAGTTAATGTAAAGCGCTCTGGAGATAGGATTGTTGCAATTAAGTTAGTGTTAGGAGAAGAGATAGTAAACGTTATTAGTGCTTATACCCCTCAGGTGGGCTTAGGAAATGGACATAAGGAGAAGTTTTGGGAAGACTTGGAAGGAGTACTACTAAAGATACCCCAAGGCGAGATGGTCTTCATAGGAGGAGATTTGAACGGTCATGTAGGACGTGACGTAGATGGATATATAGGAGTACATGGGGGACATGGATACGGTAATAGAAATGAAGAAGGGAATGATATTTTGGAGTTTGCAGTGGCTTATGATCTCATGGTAACCAACACCTTTTTTAAGGAAGAGAGGAGCATTTAGTGACTTATAAGAGTGGCTCCTCAAGGACACATATTGACTTCTTCTTAACTAGGAAAAGAGACCGCTTAGCTTGTAAAGATTGCAAGGTTATGCCAGGGGAGAGCTTGACTTCCCAACATAAGTTGTTGATCATAGATGTGCAGCTACAAAGGTGGAGTAGAAAAAAGTTGTATAGATGCTCAAGGACTAAATGGTGGAACTTGAAAGGTGATAAGCAACTAGCATTAAGGGAAAGAGTACTAGAGGAAGACGTTTGGGCGGTAAATGAGAGTGCAAATATTATGTAGGATAAGGTAACAGAGTGTATTAGGAGGGTAGGGAAAGAAGTCTTAGGAGAATCCAAAGGGGGTGCTCCGGTACAGAAAGAGGCATGGTGGTGGAGCGAGGCCGTCCAATACAAGATAAGAGTTAAAAAAGAGTGCTTTAAAACTTGGCAAAAGGATCAAAACGGAGCGAACTTGGAGAGGTATAAAGAAGCAAAAAAAGAAACTAAAAAGGCAGTTAGTGAGGCCAAGGCAAAGGCATTTGAGGAGCTATATAGGCGATTTGACACTAAGGAAGGCAAATGAGAGATATTCAAGCTTGCTAAAGCCAAAGATAGGCGGACCAAGGACTTAAACCAAGTTAAATGCATTAAGGATGATGATGAAAAAGTATTAGTAAAGGAAGAGGAGATAAATGAGCGTTGGAAGAGCTATTTCTACAAGTTATTTAACGAAAGTAATAGTAGTGACATACAATTGGGGCAGCTTACCATTTTTAGGGAAGAATCGAATCATATGTTCTATAGGAGAATCAGTAGGGAAGAAGTTAAAGAAGTATTGAAAAGGATGGAGAATGGGAAAGCGGTTGGGCCAGATGGTATCCCTATTGAGGTCTGGAGGTGTTTGGGGGATGATGGCATAAGTTGGTTGATAAAGCTTTTTAATGTAGTGCTAAAGAGCAAGAAGATGCTTGATGCATGGAGGAAAAGTATTTTTATACCCATATACAAGAATAAAGGAGATATTCAGAACTATGCGAACTACCACGGGATTAAATTGATGAGCCATACGATGAAATTATGGGAGAGAGTTATTGAGAGAAGACTAAGAAGAACAACAAACGTTTTAGAGAATCAATTTGGTTTCATGCCTGAGAGATCAACCATGGAGGCTATCTTTCTCCTGAGAAGGTTAATGGAACAGTATAGAGAAGGTCAGAGAGATTGACATATGGTGTTCATTGACTTGGAGAAGGCCTATAACCGGGTTCCTAGGGAGATTTTATGGAGAGTACTGGAAAAGAAAAGAGTGTGTGTCGCATATATTGAGGCGATAAATGATATGTATGATAGAGTCGTGACATCTATAAGAACGATTGGCGGAGAGACTAAAGAGTTTCTTATCACGATTGGTCTACACCAAGGCTCACCGTTAAGCCTGTACTTGTTTGCCTTAGTTATGGATGAGATTACAAGACATATTCAGGATTAGGTGCTGTGATGTTTGCTATTTGCAGATGATATTGTTTTAGAGGATGAGAAGAGAGAAGGAGTGAATGCTAAGCTAGAATTGTGGCGGAAAACGTTAGAGATTAAAGGATTTAGGCTAAGTCGATGCAAGACGAAATATATGGAATGTAAGTTTAGTCAAAGTAGGACACCTGGTAACATAGAAGTAAGTTTGGGCACACAAAAGATTGTAGAGAAAGAAAACTTTAGATACTTTGGATCTATGGTGCAATAGGATGGAGGGATTGATACTGATGTAAGTAACAGGATTCAGTCCGGGTGGACCAAATGGAGGAGTGCTTCGGGCGTTTTGTGTGATCGGAAAGTCCCCCTCAAGGTTAAAGGAAAGTATTATAAGGTAGCGGTACGCCCAGCGTTATATGGATCAGAGTGTTGGGCAGTAAAGCATAATCATGTTACGAAGATGGAAGTTGCAGAGATGAGAATGTTAAAATGGATGTGCGGGATCACAGGGAGAGAATAGGATTAGGGGCAAAGTTGGAAGAGCACCGATTGAAGATAAAATGAGAGAAAATCGACTGAAATGGTTCGGCCATGTTAGAAGGCGTCCAACGGAGGCATCTGTTAAAAGATGTGAAAGCATGGAGATTGTCAGGAGTAGGAGAGGGAGAGGGAGACCTAAGAGAAGTTGGAAAGAAACTATTAAACATGACCTTGCCTACATGGATCTAACGGAGGATATGGCCATAAACAGATTTGATTGGCTTCGTTAAATCCATATAGCCGACCCAACCTAGTGGGAAAAAGGCTTGGTTTGGTTTGGTTTGGTTTATCATCCTGTGGTCTCATCAAATGTTCTTTTAGTCTCTCTTAAAAACTTTCTCAAAGCTTAATTGAATACTGAGAAGATTGAAATCCTCTTATCCGTGGATATCAAAACATGATAAAACAAAAAAGTCATGAAAATATATGGCCAAGAGTTTTGTTTTTTTAAATGAAAATTCTAAAACCAAGTCTCATTGTTTTAAATTATGACTCATCTATATTGATCTTTGTTTTGTATGAAATGTGACATATTCTACTGGCCCTGCTATTAATTTATTTTGAATACAAGAGAATGTTTCTTTGCTGAAACTTTAATCGGGCATAAATATTTGACTGTGGTATCCAATCTCATTTCTACCTATCCAGGTTACCATACAAACTACGGATGAAAAGTTAGGGCGGATGGTGACACGGGTGGTGCTACCACGCGTTGTGATGCATGCAAGATATCATTATGGGGTAAGTAACTATTTCCAGAAGGTTGTGGGTTTCCTACCTGAAAATAACTTGCATGTAAGGTGGAAAAAAGAGAGGTTCACTTGATGAGTGAGTTTTATGTTCTATAAGGTGCATTGATGATTAGTATGTCATGACCAGGCATTTTCTGAAAATTTTACTGGCTTAGAGCTGGAAGATGGTGGTGGACGGGGCACATCAGGTATCTTCTTTTTTCAGATTCAGTACTATTATTATATGCAGAAGGATCCAACGAAATCAGTTCTATTAAGTTACTTAGTCTTCAGCTTTTCTTATTTTCACACATGGCACAGACATATGAGACTTCCAAGCGGTGATGGCAATGGATTGGGTGAAATGGATAACCTGCACTGACCCACACCTATTGGGATGGGTTTTGATAACGGTTTTGGTATATTTGGGAGGGTTGGTGCTTATAGATTCAAAACCAAGTCAGGTTTTGGGGAGTTTAGGCGTTGGTGGACCTGTTTAGACATTCATCAGTGGAAATATCATTTATAGAATGTTAAAAAATATATACCTTCTTCTATAAATGCTGGAACTTATGGCCATGGTGTGCTCTTGCCTTGTTAGGGCATCATAGATATAGAGTGCTTGATCACTAAGATATATACATCTAACACTTATCCTCATTATATGTGCACGTCCCTTGAGTGTTTGCATTTGATAGTCTGTCAACAAAATAAATATTGCATGATTTACTTGCAGGGTCGCATTGGGAGAAAAGACTTCTGATGAATGAGATAATGACAGGGTCAGTGGATACAAGGTCAGTTGTTTCAAAGATGACTCTAGCTTTGTTGGAGGATAGTGGATGGTACCAAGCTAACTATAGCATGGCAGACCGCCTTGATTGGGGTCACAACCAAGGAACTGAGTTTGTAACCTCTCCTTGCAATCAGTGGAAGGGGGCTTACCACTGCAACACAACACAGTTGTCAGGCTGTACTTATAATAGAGAGGCAGAAGGGTACTGTCCAATTGTAAGTTATAGTGGTGACCTTCCGCAATGGGCCCGCTACTTTCCACAGGCTAATAAAGGTATCCTTATTTGCTCATTTGCTATCTATCTTGACAGTCAGGTTCATGGGTGTGTTGAGATTGCCCCTGATCAAAGGTTGTCTGACTATTCTGAGAATGGATGGTTATCCATTCTTTTATTTACTCAGGGTGAAGTAGAGATCAAAAACCCCAATAGGCCAATAAAGGTATCTGGATAGTCAGGTTCATGGGTGTGTTGAGCTTGCCCCTGATCAAAGGTTGTCTGACTATTCTGAGAATGGATGATTATCCATTCTTTCATTTGCTCAGGGTGAAGTAGAGATAAAAACCCCCAATAGGTGGGATACTTTTTTTTTTTGGTTATCTTTTCAGTCCAATATTTATCAACAGAAAATACTATAATGATATAAGGCGTGAAAGTCAGAAAACAGTACCCTCCAGTTTCTAAATGGGGATGTGTTTGATTTGCTGTAGTTAAGTTTATGAGCAAGATGCAGAGATGATGCATACAGCTTTGTGCATCTACAGGGCTTGTCAGCCTCCCGGGGATGGAAATTTGGATGTGAGATAGATAGATAGAGATAGATAGAGAGAGATAGAGATAGAGAAAGAGAGTTTTTTCTCTCTTAATACATATTGCTGCTCGCCCCCCTGAGGGGAAAATTCACTCCATTCTTTGCAGTCTCCAAATTTTTAATCAAATGTATCATCTGTCCTATAGACTGTAGAGCTATATTAAAACACTACATTTCTTGGATAATGCAGGTGGCCAGTCATCATTGGCTGATTATTGCACGTATTTCGTTGCTTATTCTGATGGTTCATGTACGGACACAAACAGTGCACGAGCACCTGACAAAATGTTGGGGGAAGTGCGAGGAAGTAGTTCAAGGTCAAAAGCAGCACCAATCTTGGATCTTTGCATGTTCATACCAGCCCCAGCATCAACTGATGATGTTTATCTACTTACACAGGTGTATGGCTTCATCCCTGGTGCGTACTGGGTTTGTTCGGGGTTCCATGACTCAAGGGAATGGTTGTTATCAGCATCGATGCATTAACAACTCTCTAGAGGTATGCATATATGAGTCCCTACTTATACAGTTTTCATTTTTCTTTGTCATGGTCTTGGCCTCATATTGGTTTTTAATTAAATACAATAAGGGACAGCCGAACCCGAACCAGCATGGGCATTGGTAAGGCATATTCCCATCACGAGAGAGGTCCAGATATCGAAGAATATGAGGCTAGTTTGCTGTTTACTGTTACTAGGATACTTGCCTGTCTGCTTTCATGTTAAGGGAATTCGGTTACCTGGTAAAGTCATCCCATTTCAAAATTGCAGACTTGTGGAAAATGCTGGTGGAATGACTCACCAACTTAGTCCTCTAAGTCTGTCTGGCCTAAATAGTGGATTCCACAATGAAATGATTATTCCAATGATAAGGTCAAGATGTAAATTGTTTCTCATGGAAACTGGCCTATATTTATTCTCTTGAACAGTATTCTTGTGTTCCTGAATTTTGCTTTAAGCAAACTTCTTTCTCACTCTGAGAAACTACTAGCTTGCATTAGGTCGTGACGTTGAAGAAACTTCTGGCAATGTAGTTGCGCTTTTGAATTTTAATAGTTTCAAAAGGTTGTGGAAGGTTATACGCTTGATATGTAATGTGTATATTCTCTGCTTATATAATAATATAACGTTTTTATTGTCATCAAAGCCCTATCCCATCAATTCTGGGGCCAACTTTGCAAGTTCTACTATTTGAAGCTATGTTCTTTGTCATTGCAAAACCTAAAATGTGTACTACAACTTTATGTTAAATGTTATTTGTCTGTCCCTTCTATTCCATGAAATTTGTAGTGCGTAATACTGGAGTGCTTATTAATAATCTTTTATGTATGACCTCAAATTAAGTTTGTCTCTCCTGTTGGGTCCTCCCATTGGTTTCCTTTATGTACACATCCTTAATTCTGTCACTGATGTTGCTTCATTCATCTTAACATACTCATATTGACCACATTATTTCCTGTTGTTTCTTGCCTAAGATTCTTCATCTCAAAAGCTTGTTTCTGTTCTTGCATTTGGCTGTATTTAGGTTGCTGTTGACGGGATTTGGAAAGTATGTCCCGAAGCTGGCGGACCTGTTCAGTTTCCTGCTTTTAATGGTAAGGATGCATTGTTATTACCATTCAAAAAGAGGGAAGCAACATTATCTGTTTTCACCGTAACCTGCTATTTTCTCTCTAAGATTGAGAGGTTCTATTTGTTTGTATTGTAGGTGAACTGATCTGTCCTGCCTATCATGAACTATGTGGTAATCTGCAAGTGCCCATATATGGCCAGTGTCCTAGCTCATGTAATTTCAATGGTGATTGTATCGATGGGAAGTGTGACTGCTTTCTTGGGTTCCAGGGGCATGATTGCAATCAACGTGAGTTCAAACTGAAGGAAGCTACTCTTGCACTAGATTCTGTTTTGGAACCTCTAATTTGTCAACTTTTTATGCATATGGATGTATGCTGAATTGCATTGGGTTTGAGAATTTTCCAGTAGCAATAGTTCATTTTTGGGAGTCTGAAAATCACATATTCTGATAGAATGGAATGAATCAATTTGAATATTTGGTAGAATGGATAGTTGCCAGTTCTATGACAAGATCTGGAAAAGAAATTTATTTGCGAGATTGGTAATTATCGATTTGAGTATTCGGCTGATTGAAACATTATCAACCATGATCAGCACTACTAGAGTACCAGTGATATTTTGGATGGAAAAGGTGATGAAACAGTATCCTACTTCCTACCTAATGTTGTTGTTGTTGTATATTTTTTTCCTACCACCCCAAATGTGCATCTTTATTTAGCTAACATTTCTTGCCATATTATCGTTAATCACCTGTTCCACTATGGTTGGAATCCGACATATCTGCAATGTGGTGCATGCTGAATTGCTGATCGATTGGTTTGGATGTGCGAGACAGAGGGAGAGCTTCCACTGTTGTTTTGTGCTTGGGAGATTTTAAATTTATCCTGTTTCTGCTGCAGGTTCCTGCTCCAACAATTGCGGTGGACATGGCAAGTGTAGCTCAAATGGGATTTGTGAATGTGAAAATGGGTGGACGGGAATCGACTGCTCTACAGGTATTGAAGTGTGTATGTTTTCTGAGATGCTTTGAATGTCTTTGAATTTGGTAATGGTATTGCAGTATTCTCTTTATATGGGCATCTTTACTGTCTTCTTCAATCTCTTGAATTAGCCCAGTAGCTATCATCCATTGCTCCATGCTTCCGTACTCTGTTTGAATGGTCACTGCTTCCGTACTCTCTCAGATGCTAATGGTTATTGCTCATTTTTCTTGCTATTTATCTCTATTTTGCCAGATAGGAATTAGCTGTAGGATCCTAGGGAATCATGGGGAGTTGCTGTGGATAACAACTCCCGCTCCATAGCCCCTGCAGGGGATCGATCCCTGGCAAGGTGGTTTCCATTTTCCTCTCCTGGCCATTGGGCCAACTCAGCCAAAAAAAAAAAAAAAAAAAAAAACCTATAGGATCCTAACGTCCTATCATTGCAAGTGTACAGTTTGTTGCAGTGCTCATTGTTGTGCATGTGTTGGCCATGGTTAGTTGACCTAGACTCCTGGTGTGATCGGCCCCATTGTGGATGGGGCAGGACTAAAATTTTTTAAAATTCAGATTACCTGATACTTTGATCAGGGTCTTACTAATAGACCCATAAGAAGAGGATAAAGCAGCAATCTGATAAAGGGCAAATGATCTCCTATTCCCTTATACCTCTTTGGTCAGTGGTATGGATAAAACGACTTGGGCCATGACATTTACAGTCACAGGCATCAGTTTTGGTACCTTTGTAACACATCGCATCCATATCATCTCTGGTCCAGGACTTCAGTAACTTCAGTTTAATGTGTTAAATTCACTCATATTATATACTTGCTTTGTTTAAATTAATAAACCTCAGAAATGTAACTTCAGAGGCTTACGATCACAAGATTGATTTCTTGGTACTGTCTTCCACATCCATTGTTTTTCCCTTTATTAGATAGCAGGTTCCTTTCTAACTTTTAAGAGTGCTGATCTGTAATTCATTGACCATTGCCCTGTGCATGAGTCCAAATGCAAGTGGTCTGTGCCAGCATCTTGTAGTGAGCTTACCTTACCCTTTAAAAAGAGAATGTAGTATGATGTTAGTCACATCACAGTTCCTCTCATTGTGCAGCTGTTTGTGACGAGCAGTGTAGCTTGCATGGTGGAGTTTGTGACAACGGTGTATGTGAGTTCCGGTGTTCCGATTATGCAGGCTACACGTGCCAGAACAGTTCCATGCTATTCCCTAGCCTCTCTGTTTGTGGGGATGTGCTGGACAGAGATGCAGCTGGGCAACACTGTGCTCCCAGTGAACTCAGCATATTGCAACAACTTGAAGCAGCTGTGGTCATGCCAAACTACAACAGATTAATACCAGGAAGTCGATCGTTGTTCAGTATCCTCGACAATGGCTATTGTGCAGCAGCTGCGAAGCGGCTGGCTTGCTGGGTAAGTTATTCCTGTTCTTCTGTCCAATTTAAGTCACAGGGTGGGTTGTGCAGAATGGTGTTGAGAATTGTTAAGGAGCTAGGTCCCGTCAGTGATATAGGTTATGCCTATCCTTTTTTGCCCCCAAAGATGATCGTAAATTCCTTTTCATTTGTAAGCAGACTTGAATTATCAAAGTTGGTTTTTATATGGTTTCACTACCTGGAATCGGTTGGTCGGGATCATTTTGGGGGTAAAGGACCAACCATGATCGATTATGGCTGCACTCAGCAGAGCTACTTGCTGAACATACCAATTGGCCAACCATTGATCCAATCTGTAATGGGCACTTTCTGGTGATATAAAAGGGGCCAGTTAGTGAGTTCTTCAAAATTATGATTTGCGGTGGAACTTCACCGCTCAAATCATTAATAGGACCAGACAACCTCAACTTCGTCTTCAACTTGAAACTTCGTTGTCAATTTCATGTCTATTCCTCTTCTACTCATTTGCTCAGATAGGCCCCAAATCGCTCCCAAAATGGTCATGGAGAATACCATATGTTGGGTCCTGGGGAGTCTAAAACCCTGATGCACTCGAAACAGCATTGGAGGCAAACCCACTTCACAGGGACCACCCTGATTTAGGGAACTATTAATTTCATATGACAATAATAAAAATTTTTGTTTCCAAAACTGATGTAATTATCCACATTGCATGGGCAGATATCCATACAGAGGTGTGACAAGGATGGCGACAATAGGCTTCGGGTGTGCCACTCAGCATGCAGGTCATATAATGCAGCATGTGGGGCATTCCTCGACTGCTCGGACCAGACCCTCTTTAGCAGTGAGGAGGAAGGCCTGGGGCAATGCACAGGCTATGGCGAGACAAGGCCATGGTGGCTGCGTGGCATCAAGAGCCTCTACTCATCCTCCTAGTTGTAGCAGCTGTTAGGAAAGGAAAGAAAATGTCTGTAAAATATGTTGTTCTGTAATTTTTTTTTCTCCTCTATATTATCCCTGTAATTTTTTCCTAGGGTTTTCCATTGTAAGGTTCTCTTCTAACCGTGCCCAATTTTCTTAAAGTAGGATTTGGGTCTTGGGCTTACTGAGTTGGCTTTTCAATGTAAGGTACAAATACGAAAAGAAAACAAAAAAAAAAGTGAAAGTGGAGGCTTGTTGAGAGAAGGAAAAGTGAAAAAGAGAGGAGGCTGGCTAAGGCCTGTAACATTGTGTCTTTGGTTTGTAGTTGTTATCCCAATTCTGTCCCTTATTTTTGATGGGCCAGTGCTTTGTTCTCTCCTATTGAGCTTTCTGTTTTCAATGATGCTTGGGCTTGGAATTTGAAAAACTGAAATGAACATATGGTTAATTGCTAATTTGAAGTGCATAAAAAAATCTTTGTAGGACTTTGATATAATAGTTCCATGCATAGATGGGGAAGTGCATCTAATCTCTCATCACTCCTTTTTGGGGAGTTTCAAGTACAAAAGGGGATCTTTTCAAAAAGTAGAAAAGCCTTTTTGTACTTGCAATTTTTTCTCCAAAAGGGGTGTTCCTGAGGGATAAATGCACTTGAATATTTCATAGGCAATGTGACTTTGTGGTTGGGGCTGGTCACCCATTTTAATAAACCCATTGCCATCCTTGTATCTACGAGGAGAGATTTCCTCACTTTTTTTTTTTTTTTTTTAATTTAACTCTGAAAGGATTCCACGGAGAATGATGATTTTTGCTTTCAGGGAATATAGGAAGCCTGCAACCTTAAAAGTTCTTTACTCTTCCCATAGGAAATCCAAATCTTGGAATTGAAGAAAACCAGTTCAATTTTCTTCTCTGTCCCGAAATATTGTGCTGTACATAGCATAAAACAGTGAGCAGTATGAAAAATCAAAATAATTTCACTGTCATCGTAGAATACTCTTACTGAAGTTATCGCTTACTAAACACACTCACTGAAGAATTTTTACAAGTGAAGCTAATTATACTGAAATGATGATTGCTTTACTCATTTATAATTAGGTTTTCTATCTATTATAATTTCAAACAAGCACAAGCTCAGCTCATTCCATATAAAATAAACTGTATGAAGTACCCAAATGTTAAAGCCCCCCCAAATTGTTTGAATATCTAAGCCAACTCATTTAAGTGGATCATGCGGGTTAACTCTAATATGACCCCTTTTAACTCTAAAACCAACTCATTTAAGATATTGCGGATCGGATTATGCGGGTCATATACGAGTCGGGTTGGATTATATTACATGGGTGGGTTGGGGGTCAGATTTTTTGCATGCTTACATGGCATGGCCACTTTGTATGATATTGGCAATCCTTGGTGGGCCACTCATCCGATCAAAGAATGGCACCTTAACCTTTTGTGGGGACCTCTATTTCTTGCAAGTAAAAGCATTATTTCTATATCTAAAATAAAATACTCTCTGGCCTCTCTGCTCAGTATTGTTTTCTTCTTCTCCAATTCTCATTTCCACTTTGTTCGCGCGATTGTTTGGAAGTTCTCAAAAAACCCCCCAAAACCCCATTTTCCCTTCCTTCGTTCGATCTCTTTCTTTCATAGATGGATATCGATTTCGGAGAGTATCAATTAAGCTGCGAGCTTCGAGGCCATGAAGATGATGTAAAAGTCTTTCTCTCTCCTCTTTTACTCTAATTCGCTTCTTTTGTTTTTTTGTATAGCTATTGCAAATCTGCAATCATCTGAATCACCACCACACTTTCCTGCATTCTCATTACCCCCAGTAATTTCTAGGTCGGATCCGTCAGTTTCGTGTATTTTCCCCATTTTCCATTGGTTGCTGCAATAGACGACACGAAGTCTACATTTCTTGATTTTTTCTTTTTTGGTTTCGATCGGGTTGTGATTTGTTATTGGTATTGATTAAACCCTCGATGTCTTACTGTTTCTTTAGTTGATTTTCGGAAGAGATTTGTTTAATTCCCTTTTTTTTTTTACTCTTTCTCCACCTTCAATCCTTGTTATGGGATTCTCTCTTTCATCATATCCAAATACCATGAGGGCATGTTTGTTTGCATTGTAATACATGGGAATTTAATACATGGAACTTATAGCATTAGTTGTTAAAAATGAAGATCAAATGGATTCTCACTTTTGATCTTCATTATTAACTACTAATGGTATTCAATTCCTATGTATTTTGATGCAAAGAAACATGCCCTAAGAGTGTATTAGAAATTGGGTGATGGGGCCTTTAATTGGAAACTTCTATTTAAGACCCATTTCGCGGTTGTCCTCTTTGTGTTCTTCAAACGAAGAACATAGGCATGTGCTTGTACATTGTCTAATCCTATTTCTTTGCGCTGTTATTTATACTGATATACCTATTGTTATCCTTGTTTATTGGTTTTGATTTTTTTTTATATTGATTCTTGTTAGGTACGTGCAATTTGTATATGTGGTGATGCGGGGATAGCGACCTCTTCGAGAGATAGAACTGTTAAGTTTTGGTCTCCTGACCCCGAGAAGAAACATAGGTATATGCTGTCAAAAACGCTTGTGGGGCATTCCAGTTTTGTGGGTCCTTTGGCTTGGATTGCTCCCTGTGAGAACTTCCCCGAAGGTAGAATTGTGTCTGGTGGGATGGATACACTTATTTTGCTGTGGGACTTGAAAACGGGGCAGAGTGTTCAAACCATGAAGGGTCATCAACTCCAGGTCACTGGTCTTGCTGTAGATGACGGTGGAGGCATCACTTCATCGTCAATTGACTGGTATTTCTTCATCATTTCTGCAAGTGGAACAAACATAATTTGCTCTCTGGTTTGGTCAATTGCGGTCATCGTTAACTATTATACACTGCAGTAGTGTGATATCTGATATTGGTATAGCACACAGAATCACTGGTTTTGTTGACAGTGATATGAAACTTGGGAATGTCCAAGGATTTAGAACTCAAGACTCATTTGAGTCAACTCGACTGAGCCGCATATGACTCGGCCCCTGGGCCCCAAAAGGCTAAAAAATTATGAAATAATAAACAACAACAACAACAACAACTTCAGAAAATAGATTCCTATAAATTTAAGTTACATGCGTTTTGATTATTTAGAATGACTTCAAGTGATAATAGGTGGCCACATTTGATATTCATTCAGTTGGATGGACATTACCTACAAATTCAATCTACCACAAAATGTGGTCCTGGTCTTCTAAATTGAGTGCAAATGGACTCCAAATGCCTCAAACATCTTTTATTATTATTATTATTATTATTATCATCAATTCATCATCATCATCATCATCATCATCATTATTATTTTAAACTTGACCTTTTTCTCATAGAGCTCGGCTGGAGCGACCTGGGGCCGAGGGGATGACTTGGAAGGTGTCGAGTTTAGATTACTCTCGAGTCTTGACCGTCGGCCAATTTTAGAACCTTGCCACTGCCAACTTTATGATGATCAAATGAGGCAACCAACCATCATTGAAAGAAAGAGCTAAGAAAAAAAAAACCACAATTAACCATGCCACAATTAGATAAAAAAACTTCCCTTTCTCATAGGAAGCTAAGAGAAAGAAAGAAAGAGCCTCCTAGTTAAAATAAACTGTATTTTCATGAATATTTCGATAGAGAAGAAGTTTATATTCATTCTTAAGCTAGTTCAAGACTACCTTGATTGATTATGACATTGCATCGCTTCCCTCTGTTAAGACTTGAGAGTATTCTAGGATAAGGATATTATTGTTTGATTTAATAGGTATATTACAATGTGTTTATGCATTGCAGTACTGTAAGGCGGTGGAGGGAAGGTCAATCCATTGAATCTTGGGAGGCTCATAAGGCAGCTATACAAGCAATTTTAAAGCTACCCACAGGAGAGCTTATAACAGGTATCAATTATAGTCCCTTTTTTTGCATCTTACTGCATTTATTGATTTCATGCTAGACTTCCATGCAAGACAATTTCCAATGTAGTCATTGAGCAATGAATTTTATTATTTTTTTTGTTAACATGTACTTTTTCCTTTGCTTTTTAGCTTCTTTTTGGTGCTTTTCTCTTTGATTCACGAATTATGGTTTTAAATACAATTCTTTTTTACCCCTTAAAATAGGATGTATTTATTAGGTCAGTCTAGAATCCATGACTTCGATCCATCCTGTAAGATCACTCAGCATCCTCATCATTGAAGCATTATCTCTCTCTATATATACGTGTGTGTGTGGACAAATTTTTAACAAACCAATTACAAATCCAATTTAAACTTTATAAGTATGTAAGATTGGAAGAAAAAGATAAATGGCACAAGTGGAAGTGTAGAGTTGTCACTTTTGCATTTGTTTTATATTGCATTCTAGCACAAATTTCCAGTCAATACGTATGTGTTTTACTGTTTTAAACTTATCGTGGGATTAAAATTTGTGAGTAAGACTATAAAACTTTGGGAGAGAGTAATGGAGTAAACACTAAACACTTAGACAAAAGATCAAGATGCTTGAAAATCAATTTTGTTTCATGATAGGGAGGTGTGAACAATGGAAGCTATCTTCTCACTTAAACAAATAATGGGGAAAATATCGAGAGAAGAGGAAAAATCTTCATATGGTCTTCATTAATTTAGAGAAAGACTACAACAAGGTACCAAGAGAGTTGATTTGGTAGGTTCTAGAAAAAAGATGTGTACGAGGGAGACATCATTAAATGAGTGCGAGAACTACTTGTGGAGAGATGTGAATTTCCAATGAACATAGGTTTGCATTATGGGTCATCTTTGATCCTATTTGTGTTGATTATGGACAAATGAACTACCTATGATGCCTAGATACGGCAGGGACATGATATTGACATGGGTTTCACACATAAAAAGTGAAGTATCAGATATGATATGACATGATACATTGCGCTTTATGAAGTATCTGTGCATCATAGGTAACTACTCATATTTAAGAGGGGGTACATTGTTGTTTGTTGGTGGATAAATCGAGAGATGACATGCATGCAGAACTTGAGAGATGGTGGGAGGCTTTAGAATCCAAAGGTTTTTGAAATAAGTTGTACAAAGTTTATGTAGATTTAGTGGGCGCTGCCTGGGAGATTAGTCTTGTTGGGTCAAGGACCTCGGGGATTCCCACGTCATAAAAAGAAAAAGAAAAAAAATAAGTTGTAGCAAAGATGGAAGATATAGATTGCAACTTAAGTGAGGATGTACAAAAAGCTGAAACCACCGTGAGAATTGAAACCTAAAAGATACCACAAAGGAATTCATTCTGATACCTTGGCTTGATAATTATTAAGGAACTAAGGCTAGAGAGAACATAGGATAAAACCGGCATGGTTAGATTGAGACTTGCTTAAGTGCTTTGTGATTGGCTCATACCAACAATAATGAAGGGAAAACTTCACAAGACAACAATTAGATCAGTTATGATCTATGTAACATAATGTTCTCCCAATCAAGAAGCAACACATGCACAAAATGAGTGTAACAGAGATGAGAATATTGGGATAGATGTGTGGTGAAACTAGGAACAATAGAATCATAAATGAGTGCATTCAAGAATATTTAGGGATGGCGTCAATAGGTGATAAATTAAGAGAGACTTGTTGAGATGGTTTGAACATGTTCAATGTAGGCTATCAACGACACTGTCGAGGCAAAAGTTTTTTTGAGTAGGTTGTTGGCCCACCAAGGAAAGGGGGTCAGCCAAAGAGGATATAGATGGGAGTAGTAAGGATAGATATGAAGATGTGAACCTATCTGATGATGTGACTTAGGCTAGACCGGAAGAAACAAAATTCATTTAGCTCATCCCGCCATAGTTGGGACCAGGCTTTGATGATGATAGCGATATATGTGTTTTAAGTGTTACAAATAGAAAAAGGATCACATGGGGAGAAACACCCAATAATTGCATTTTTACATTCATGATTATTATAGCCTTATCCCATCAATCCAGATTTGGCTAGTAGAGCTCTATCCTAGAACTCCTAAAAAGGACACTTCAACAAAGATGAGACTACCAAACCTACCTAGAAACTGTGAACAAGAATGAAGATTCCCATGCCCCGCCCACTCCCTCCCTCTCATTATATGCATGTTTAACAATGAGAAACTCTCTCTACCTACTATATGATATGTGCTTTGGATTTATGGGATATGGAATGGATAATGTAATTGTTTGGTGGGTTTTAAGCAAGAATTGTGATTCCTACGCATAAGGTGAGATATGGTTGAGGGATGGGTGATAGAAGAAATACAAAATGGTTAGACTTTAATGTCCGTACTTTTTCCAAATAATTTTCCATTTATCATGATCTTCTCATTGTTCTTGACTTCTTTCCATCCAACTTTGACAATCTTGAATTGGCACATTTATCACTTGACATCGGGAATTTATTTTTGGGTGAGGATGAACATTTTGAACATGTAGGCAATCCTAAACCTCCTGAATTATGATAAATAACCAACTCATTCATCACCTTGAGTTCAGCACGAGTGGCTGTATGAATTGCAATTTGCTGCCTTATCAACTGCCTCTCTTGCAGCTACACTTGGAATTTCCTCCATGCGAGGCATTTGCAAATGGGCTGCACATGGGATCCTGTAGATACTCATTTTCTTCATCAACGGCTTCATGCAAGCTCCACTGTAGTCCATTGTGTTATCAATCATAACTTCATTTTCCTTAATTCCATTAGGGCGCGTTTGGATGTGTGGTGAAGTGAGGTGAGGTGAGGTAAAGCCTCCATTATCCAGACAAGAAAAGATAATGGGTCATATCAAAAGTACACAATTTCAAAATTCCCTCCATCTTTTTCAAAAAAAGTTAAAAAAGCAACATCTTTTCTCCACTAAAAGACAAAAAAGCTCCACTTTTCTATACAAAAAGTCAAAAAGATTCCATACCAAACAACTAAAAATAAAACACCATTATAACAACTTATATTTTATTCTCTCTTGATTTGATGTTTCACCTCACCATACTTCAATTCATCATACATCCAAACAGGCCCTTAGGGCTTTGTTGGTTGAGCCACATTAGCTTGACAACTGTATTCAGAATTCTGACTCTGATTGACATTGGTTCAGTGACATGTGGCATGCTGATGGGCTCACTGACCTCGCAAGCTCAGAGTGTTGTAGATTAGCTAGCTACCACTACTCCTATACTTACAGGCGTTTTTAGTCATCGAATCCAAGCTTTAAAATCAACAGTCAGACTAAATATCACTGGATAGCTCACAACCCTTGCCTTGCATTTTACCCGTCAGATCCAGGGTTTGAAATCAACAGTCAAATTAGATATCAGCTGACAGCTGGAAATCATTCATTTGGATAGGATGGCTGAAGATGTCATATGGTGCTTCGTAGATAGACATTCCTCAACCCCTTTCATGAAGCCAATTGGCCCATCAGCATATACCATGTGTGCCTGACTAACAATACTGGATCAGTGTTATGCCTACATTAGTCTCATGTGAGTTTTTCTTGCTTGGTTAGCTGGATAGTTTTTCATTAGTTTTTCCATCATTGAACCTATAATTGTTAACACATTAGAAAAAAAAACCCTATAATTGTTAACCTTTTCAAACATTTTTTAAAATCGTCTATCTTTTCTTCTTCTTCCATTTTTTTTTATCAAGAGCCTTTTGCTCATCCTACAATTGGATGCAAGAGTGAACCTATTGTAGAATATTCATTTATTGAACGTTGATTCTCCTGTTGGCTTCTTGGATGATTACTAATTCATTTTTTATGTTTACAAAAAAAATATCATTATTGATGTTTCTCTTGATTGTTTGTACTTTGTTATGAATAGATAAATTTAGTTGACTGCCGAGAAACTAAATAATGACTTCCCTGGCACTTTCTAATGCCAAGAAGCTATATTATTACCGAGGAGTATTCTGATACCATGTTCTTATTCTTCTTCGTATTATTATTGTTGTTGTTGTTGACGATAACGAATGGAATCATTTTCTTAATACATTATGTTATATTATCTGGTATTAAAGGTTCAAGTGATGGAACTCTGAAGCTTTGGAGGGGGAAAACTTGCGTACACACTTTTGTTGGGCATACAGGTTGGTCTTTCTATTTTTGTCCTACCGTCTTTTTTTCCCCTCTGTTACATGGTGGTCAAATGTTTCTTAGATATTCTCTTGTATGACATCCGCAGACAGCTTTTTTCCCTCGCAGTAGAAAATAACATCAAAACTGAATATAGAGAGATATATAAGATGGGTTCTCCCTTTATATGGTAAACATATACAAATATTTGGAAGGTGCTCATTTGAGGCAATGACAAGGTTGCAGGGAAAAACAATCGAAGGCAAAAGTTACTGCGATGTTTCCATATACATTTCTTGTCTATCAACTCCCCATTTGGTTGTAATGAGTCCACAACCTCATTACCCTTCCACAAAGCATGTCGAAAGCCCAACCTCCATTGCTTTACATTATTCTCTAGTCTCATTCAAATTAGAAATCGATAATGATTATTATTATTTGAATGGTAACTTTTATTAATAAAGGAGATGTACAATATAAGAGATATATACTGAAGAGCTAAGAGCCTGCACCTTAACTGATAAGCGACTGAAACCAAAATGAACTATGAAAAGAAGGGAAACTAGGAGCTTGTCAGATGGAAATAATCAAATCATTGCCAAAAACCAAGGCCTGACATGCTGCTCCCTCTTGTGCCATTTGTACACTTCTTTACATAAGAGAATGGGGCCTGAAATCTACGAGTGAGGTAGCCACCTCTTCGCTGTGTGCCTGTGTTTGCTATCACCCATGGGGCCAGACTCTGTCTCATGACACACAGTTTGCTCCAATGATCACATGGACAAGATTCAAACAGGAGGCCTCCCAATGGCTAATCCTCAAAGCCATCAACTCAGCTGCATTAATGGATTGTTTTCCCATGGGGGCCCAAAAAGGAGGGGATTGTCCTCGCCGCACTATCCCAGATTATCCCTTCTACCTATGCTAGCCTGGATTTCCTTCCTCACTGCCATCGAAGTTAAGCCTGAGAAGACCGATGTGGGGAGCAACCATGATGGCCTAGATTTCTGCTTCATTTGAGTCTTACAGCCTAAATGTCTGGAAAATACCACTGTAATAGATCCTTTATCTCGTTTAAGGCTCATCCTTACCTGCTGGCTCAGGTTTACTTTTAGAAGTTCCATCCACATCGAAAGATCCTGTTGGAGGGGATGCTCTCAAGTAAATCATCTTCTGTTTTATCCAACCAATGCATCACAAATACCTTTCCGTTCCTTTTCATTTTTCTTTTGAGCAGTAAAGATGAATTTATTAAAAAGAGATGACATAGGAGGCGTCAACAATGAGAACATAGAAGAGAACAACAAAGTAAAAGCACAGAACGCCACCTGATTATCGCATGGCACCCACATACAAACTTTATTAATTCCCTGTTTTGCTAATCTGTGATTCCATTAGCCTCCTAAGAGAATGGTTGAAGTGAACTCCCAGAGAAAATGCCAGCCACCATATCTCTCTTATCTCTGAAGTGAAGTCCCAATGAGGATTCATCATATACATACACCTCATGGTTGCCAGCCATTCTTCTGAAATTAGAAAGTTAAAATTCATTAATAAAAAAAGCAAATAAAAGAAGAAACAAAATAGTACATCTTATGAAAAAGCTGAACAGGGCCAAACAATTGGTAGCCTCTGTAGCCAAATGATCACTGGTCATGTTGTTGCGATGGTTAAACTATACACTATGTTTGCTGATAAAAAAAAAATAAAAAGAAAAAGAAAAGGAAACACAACTCTAATCTATTGATTAGAAAAGCAATGAAGACAAACATGCTTGCATTTAAAATGTTTCTGCTCCATGTGGGCAACACTTTAGTTAATTAATTTTTAATATCCACTCTATGTTTTCCTTTGCAGAATGCAAATACTAAGATTTATTTTGGTTGCGTTTATATGTCCTCTTACTTAAATTGTAAAGCTAGTGTCTTTCAATGTAATTTGTGTTCTGAAGGATAATGAGTGTCTTTGTATACAGATTAATGATTAATGTGCACACCTAGCTCGTTGCAATAATTTTCTGAACTAATTTTGGGAAAGGTTTGGATGGTTATTAAGTTTGTTAGACACATTTGATTGTTTAATTATGTGCTTCTATTATCTTCTTTCGTAAGATTTCTAATGCACTAATATGCACATATCATCTTGCTACAACTTTGATAATTTGAAATCACTCTCTTCTAATGCCATATGAGGTCTGTATAGATACTGTCCGAGGTTTAGCAATGTTGCCTGCACTAGGGATTCTTTCAGCATCACATGATGGGTGAGTTTCTTTTTCATATTGATTTTTCTTTTATTTTTTGCATGTTCTTTAAGAAAGTCTGAGTGAAGAAAGCTGTTTATTTAGCGTAGTATATTAATTTAATGCTCTAATCTGTATGTGATTTACATGCTACTCCACATATAGAACTCATCAATGCATGCAAGGGGAAAGCCCCATAAAGCCATGAATAAGACTTTCATTTGTTGCCATGATACTATCCATTTGGGAATGATACTTTGCAATATGCTTAGTAGAAAGTTTTCTTTGGCGTTTCATCTTGGCCCATTCTATCTATTACTCACAGATAAATAAATGATGTATCAAATACAATAAGATAATCTTTCACTTTTCTGGGATTTGACCAGTGATGGATTCTACCTTTCCTCAACTAATTCATATCTTAGTGCTAAAAATTACATAACCTACACTCTTTGCTGTGTTCCTAGAAAACTTGGAAAAAGGTCATAAGGTAGCCCAGCTAGATCTAGAGTGTTGCCCCTTTCAAGCTCAATAGAAAAGCCACTATGAAGGTAAAACACTTCACATGCTCTTTAAATCAGTTGGAGTTAAAGATTCTAATGAGGCTGAGATCTTGGCCATCTTAAAAGCTTTGAGGATGTACGCGTGTTCTTTTCAAGAGCTTTTAATAATAGAAAGTGATTCGGCTGATGCAATTTCATTGGCTTCGGGTATATGATGCCCTGATATGGCATGGGTACATCAGGGACACACACGCCATGGACATGGATTTTACACAAAAAGTGAAATATCAGATACGATACAACACAATACGTTGCTCGTTTTGAAGTATCCGTGGATCATGGCTTCTGGTATGGTTTGGGGTCTGGGAAATTATATTACTATCTCAATGAAATGAAATCTCTGTCTTCCGTATTGAAGATGGAACTCCAACATATTCTTTTGGTGTCAAGTGATGCGGCTGATATGTTGGTGAGAAAGGCGCTTTGTGAGGATTCAAGTGATGCTCTTACTATGTAGTTTGTTTTGGTTTTTGTTTTTGATGTTGGCGTGCATGGTATAATGTTCCTATAGCTTGTTCCTTTCTTTCTTCTAATAAGATTTGCTAAAAAAATTTTTACTAGTCGCCGATGGAAAAAATATATATTAATAGACTAGAGAAGCTTCTTCTTTCCACCATCACCACGCCACCCACTCACATACACAAAATTGATCTACAAAAGTCATATTAACACTTTTGGTTCACATTTGGGTTGAACGCTGTATATATGAAGGGTTTAAGCAAGCCAAGACTTCCTGAGCATAGCCTAGTTAAGCTGGACTTGAAGATTAGTGGAGTCGTACCTAGCTGATCTATACAAACTGTTAGAAATCAGGCTGGGCCTACCTAAGTTTGACCTTGACTTGATAATGCATCTAACAAGCTTAAATTCATCTCCAACTATAAAGTATACACTTATGATATTTACATATACATACACTGATACACATGGATGTTATACACGTAAATACATACATACACACTAGGGGTGTAAATGAGCTGGCCAAGCCAAGCTCGTGCTTAATGTCTCCCCATTTTTTTATTGTTATAAAAAAAAAGAGCATAGTTGAAGCTTGTGCTTGGGATTAGCTTGTCCTCAGATATATTGATGTATATTGATGAGTTGAGCTTGGGCTTGAACTTCTACTTGGGCTTGTATCTGATGTTAATGTGCTCGAGCTTATCAAGTCGAGCTGACTAGGGCCTAGATTGAGCTTGATTTTTGAACTAATCAAGCCAAACTCGAGCTTGCTCTATGATCGAGAGTCGAGCCCGAGCCCAACCTAGCGAAGATAGCGAAGATGAGCTTGCTCAACTTGTTGATGACCCTAATACGCACTTATGTTTGATCCTATGGGCAGGACTAAAATGGGCAAAAACCCATGAAGGGCCACTTGTGATCATAGTTTAAAATTTAACCATCGACTGATATGATACTACCGATTTTGGTGCATAACGCACCGTATTTTGTTGTGAGATTGGTTCACTGACCCCATCACTAAAATTTCCCAATTTGAGAGAGAGAGAGAGAGAGAGAGGTGTAGCTACGGTGGAAGGTCCAAAGTGCGCAAAACCCTTTTCTACTCTCTCTTTCTCGAAAATGGGCAAAACCCTTTTCTACTCTCTCTCAGTTCAGAATTTAAACCCTTCACTGTTTGTCTCAAGAGACAGTCATGGCCATGGGCTCCGTAGTGGGGTCTGCAAATCTTACGGTGGGTTCAACTCCAATTGGAGTGGATATTTTGAACAAAGCTAATATAAAGTTGATAATTATTTTGAGTAGTTTGGATTTAAATATGGGCTATATTGATGAATATTATTAGGATAGATTAAACATTAAAATTTAACATATTTAACGGTGAAGGATTAAACAACAATACAAGATGTTATGGCTTCAGAGAACTGATATATTGGTTTATAGTGTTTAGTAATGAAAAATATATAATATTTTCTAGAATTCTTCATATTTTAGATTTTTTGGGGAAAAAAATCATACCATGAGGGCTGTGACAGCCACAAACTGCGACGTGTCGCCATGACCTCAATTTTGGGATTGATTGTGAAGGTGGATGTGGCCACATTTTTGAACAATGCTTGTGATCCCAGAGCACACTCTAAATAGAATTGGCACCTGACTTGATTTGAAGCTCCATCTAGATTGTATATATTGTTGGCTTTGGCTCGAGAAACTTTAGCCCTTTCCACCCTTTATCTTTGGGCCTTGATATCTCCATCATTTGATGATCTGCTATCGAGTTGATTTTTGGACCACATCTTATCCATGGATATACCGCTCTGCTAGATGGATCCCACAAATCTCTTATCAGGCTGCCCTATATAACAATATAACTATCATTCCGTGATCTAGATCGGAACGGAGAATTAGAATTCATGCAGCCCACCTCAACATAGTTGGGACAAGGCTTTGATGATGATGATAAACTGTCATTCAGGGAATAAATACCCTATATACACACAGTAATCATGGTTTTAAAAATCGACCAATTTGACTCAGCTGAGTCAACTCGGACTCGGCACATACAAGTCTAGTTGGCCTCCCGAGTCAACCTCCACCAATTCCTTTGAAAAAATATTGTTAATTTTTCCCCAATTTAATGTTGTCGAAGACATGGGAGGTATTGAAGTCCTTTTTCACTGATTTTGGAAGATTACAACCCTATTTTTGTGGAAAACTTTAGCATTCAAAGTTGGAGGTACTACTACTATTCGTTCATTCTGTAAAAAATTAAATGTGGCCACTTTCTACTACTTAAATTCATTCTTGGGTAATTCACTTGTAAATTCAAGGTGAATTTTGAAGATCTGTACTTTTTTATATGACCCGACTTCTTTTCTTGTCTCTTAAAGTAACCCTTAACTTCAATTCACTTTACAAGTGAATTACCCAAATAGGTAATGGTTAATGCACACATCTCAAAATTTTACGTTCATAAGACACCATTTTCTATTTTTTGAAAATTTATATAATTATTTTAAAATTTTCAATGGTTTTTTGGCTCAAGGGTGCGACTTGGCCTAGTCTTATTAGAAAAATGCATAACTGTTAGGCATACAACTAAGTTTTGGGTTCTTCCTCATACTCAATCTTGGATACTCAGATCCTTCTAAGTTCTAAAGACCAAGGGTGCCTCACTGGGACACCTGGATATGAATATGATATGCATCTCTGTCTTATCATTTTCACCTGTTGGAATATTAGTAACCCTATGCTACTAGTTCACTTTACCTTAGATTTCCATTGACATTAAATGCCTGCTTGCTATAGGGATGATTCTGTCTTTGTCAAATTTATTTCAGGCTTGTATGGTTATCCTTTGTTGTCCTGTGCTTGGACCTTGAAAGCCTACACTTTCTAGATTGCTTTCTATTTAATTTTTTCAGAATTAGTGGGTAACCTTGCCAAGAGGTGGGTTACACATCCAGAGTATTCAGGGGCAGTTAATCAACAGAAAAATATCTGGGATACATATTCAGGATAAAGGCAATATCCAGGAAGACTTATCTGTATTCAAACAGGGTCTAACGCAAGTTGCTTTAACCATTTAATTCGCACACCAAATCAAGTTGACATAAGGGATAGAGCAAACTTAGTAATTGTGTTCTCGATTGTATAAAAGTATGCATGATTTAAAGCTACACTTTTAATTTGTCTTATGGGTGTTGTCATTTCTTTGTTTTTTTGCTTTATGTTTTTATTTTTTCATACTCATGAATAATCAACAGGATCTTTTATTAGTAATTTTTCTCAAGGAGCTTTCTCTGCTGTTCTGCTATTGCTGTTGTTATTATAATTGTTGTTGTTGTTATTTGTATTTATATCCTTGGTGCTACCATTTTATTTTTCCTCTTTCTCTTGGGTTTCTGTGGTTCCTAAATACTCTGTAACCCTGGTATTTTTCTACTGACAGTTCCATCAGGCTATGGGCATTAACTGGTCAACTGTTGATGGAGATGGTGGATCATGCTTCTCTTGTCTTTTCTGTGGATGCACACATCTCTGGACTTATTGCTAGTGGCAGTGAAGATTGTTTTGCTAAGATATGGAAAGGTCATTCTTTCTTAATCTAGTTTCTCAAGGGTGTTGCTTATGCAATGCTTCCATAATGCTTTTTTTTTTTTTTTTTTTAATTTAAATTAGGCTACTTACAATCTCTGAAGTTCCCTGAATGGTTAAGTCAAACATTTAAGGATGTCATTTAGATGGACAATTAAGGTTTGATGAACTAAACCTTTTGCATGCCCTTGTTATAACCATTTGGCTTGGCTAGCATTCTTCAGAAGTGTGTCTCTTTGACTGTGTTGTGTGAGAGGTAAGGAGAATAATACAAGAAACAAGCATTTGTCATCATGGAAGCCTTATCCTATCCATCAAGGAAGCCCCATCTATCAAGGGTTGGCTTGTGAGTTCTCTACTTCTCAAGTCTCCACTCCTCCTGTCACCTTGCAACCTACGTGTTGCTTCTATCCCCTCCAAGTCTTTATTGGTCTACTCCTCCCAAAGTACCTTTTACTTGCAACACTTAATTCTAAGCATATGCCCAAACCATCTCATCTGACATTCTTTCAGTTGGAGCCAACTGAAGATTTCCTTTTATCTATTCATTCTTAATTTATCTTTTCTTTTCCTTTTACTCCACATCCACCTTATCAATCGCATAAAATTTATATCAAACAAAATGCTGCTTGTTAGTTTTGTTCTCCTTGCCACTTGCATTGTGCCTAAAGCTACATGCCATTTTTGTGAGAATGAGTAATCACCAGTAAGACTGTTCGGAGGAAATTCATGCATTGGAAGAGCGGTTGCACGGCAAAATTATTGGATCAAATTTCCCTCTCTTAGCAAGGTGCTTTTTAGCTATGGGGATGCTACATTGTTGGCTGCACCACTGTGATAAATCATATCCTTCCGCAGAAAAAGAAACGACTTATGATTATCTATCAATAAACTTTTTTAGGATTGAAATAAATTTATGAAGAGGATGTTGGGTAATTGAAGAGTTTCTTTGAACACCATGGCCTTTGAATTCAACTGCCTTTGGTCATGACTGCTTAGGGGCTGACTAGTTGGATTGTATTTGGTGGTGTCAGTGAGGGTTGTGATTGCAGCACTCATCTTATGAACATGAATGTGAGGTTGGAAGCGATCACATACCCATTTGTCTATTCCTTCTGAAAAGGAAGGGATATCTATCATCATTAGGTTGTCAACTGCTGTACAAATTTCAGTTTTGAGGTTGCAATGTCTTTATTGCAAGGTTAGTGTATATTTGAAATCAAGGAAGTCCAACTGATGTAGATTAGGAAGACTTGGAAGCACGGTTTGAAATTTTGTCCAGCACTAAGTTGACTCGGGCAAATGGTCGATATAATTTTGTTGCGGATTGACGGATGAGTTTCCAAAATCACTATGGGTTTTGGGAACTCTTCTCTTTTCTAATGCATCTCTTTAGAAGGTCATTATGTTGTCAGCAAATACTTATTGTTATTATTTGTGATTTCTTTGGACTTTTTGCCCAAAGATGTTTTTGTAATTTTACCAATTTATTCTTCTTTCCTTTTCATTTGGACAAGTTGTTTGCAGATGGAGTTTGCATTCAAAGCATCAAGCACCCTGGTTGTGTTTGGGATGTTAAGTTCCTGGAAAATGGGGACATTGTGACAGCTTGTTCTGATGGAGTAGTACGGATTTGGACAGCTCACAAGGACAGGATTGTTGAACCACATCAACTTGAAGCATATGCCTTCCTACTTTCTGAATATGAGTGCAGCAGGTTTAATTGCCAATTTTCCATCAAATTAAAGTCTAATTCTATTGAGTTCATTTACACTTTTGAAGGATTAGACAAGAGCCCCCAGCAATGGTGGAAGATACAGAGTGTTGCAACTTCTAGGTTGCCTGTTCGAGTCATATTACGGTTTTATGGTTCCCAAAAAAGGGATTAGCATCTCTATTTTCTGCTTAATATATTTGGCTCCCCAAAACTGATGTGTCTAGTCTGGTAGTGAACCAAAAAAAAAAGAGGTATTCAAATTTGACGCTACAATGCTTGTATGGGTTACCGTTGAACAATAATTTGGAGGGCTCATTCGTAAATTTTATAAATAACAGGAAATTATCTATAATTGCATATAACTGCACGGCTTATTTGTATTTAAAATCTCATCCAAATAATAAAAAGGAGTTCTCATGCACAAAATCCAAGCTATGTGTCTCACCCTTTTGTCTTTCTCCCTTCTTCCTTACCTTTTTTTTCCATATAACTGGGGGGACTTATTTATTATTAAAAGGTCATTGAAATAATAATAGGGATTTGCGCACACAAAATCTAAGCTATCCATGACTTACCATCTTTTTTTTTTTTCCCTTCCTCGCTTTTCCATTTTCCTTCCTTTCCCTTGGTATCAAAATTGAGAGCCACCTTAATTTGCACCTATACCATCACTCCTAAGGACAATGTTGGCAGCTGTAATAGTGTTGTCATCATTACCTAGACAGGCCTGATCTGAAAGGGAAAAGGATGCCCTAAGGACTGCCCATGTCTCCTGGGAATTGAAGGATTCACTCCAAGTTGTGGACCTGGGAATCAAACGATGCTGCATTTGGCCCTTTCTGGGGTCTTATTTCCTATTATGAAAAAAAAATCTGATTTGTATTGGTACTTGGTAGTAGAGACAATCCACTAAGTTTTTTGTGTGATGTGTTTCAGTATTTGTAATATTTTGAAGTGTTTTTCCCCCTCTTCTGACATGGTTTGGCTTTATTCAGCGGGATGATAAATTGAGGTTTAAATTTCTGGATGAGCATCCTAAGGACATGAATTTAGTGTGGTGTAACCCTCTTTTTTGGTTAAAGCCTCATTGTGTGGTTTTGGTGTCGTAATCCTTGTGTGTAACTGATTTGTGTAATCAATCCATTCAAGAGTTATAATGGCTGCTGAGGGATCTAGAAATGGGATGAAATTTTGATGTAGGACAGACCCATGGTCTCCATGGGTCGACCCGCCAATGGGCCCAGCCCATCCGCCTCGACTAGTTCTTTGGGCCTAGCCCACCTATCTTAGCCTACTTAGAGTTTTATTTATTTATTTATGTCTTAAGTTGTATTTAGGTGGATGTTTTAATCCTGGCCATCATTGCATTTGAATGGTCCAGATTAGTTTTAGGGTTAATCTTTTATCTATTTAAGCATTGTAATGCCTCATTTGGCTTTAGTTATTGATTAATGAAATTTCTTACGAGTGATTTTGAGTTTTCCCAAGTTGTCTCTTCTTCCTCACCCGCGATGGGGAGTTTGGCGTGAGGCCAGTTTTTAGACGAAAGTCTGATGTATCCCTTCCACCATCCATCTCTCGTCTCTCCGCCTCTACCCGCCTCGCACCTGGTACCCCGCTCCACATCAAATTTCCCACAACTGCTGTTGGAAGAGGGATACTAATTTATAATCATCATCCCTGAAGAGTAACCACTGTTGAGTTTAATGATGAAAGGTATTTAGATAGGTCTTAATCCATGGAAAAAATTATTTTTGGAGGATTAAGAAGATTTTTTAAAAAATTCCTCTAATGAAAACCTACAACTCTGACCTAACCCTTGAGGGTTTGGATTGGGTGGGTTGAGGGTTAATTTGTTTGGGTTTTGGTAAGGTTTTAGATTTTAAAGAAAGGGGCATTTGGGACTTCTGCTCAAAACATCAAGACAACACAGTGGTTTTCCAGAAAGACAATTAAGGACTTTTTTTTTTGAAAGATTTTCAAACTCTAGGGAGTTCTTTTAGAAATTAATGCAAACCTGGTTTTTTTTTAGAAAAATCTCAGAACTGTTTCAAACTTGATCTTTTGGAAATATGAATTTTAAATTTGTTGGCTTGCTGCCATTATAATAAGAAGTGGGCTGATTAGGACCTATCAATAAGCTAAATCAGCTCGAGCTTGAGCTTGTCACGTGGGTTAGGTTTGCTCGGTTGCTTGTGCAGCTAAAGCTCAAGCTAGGTCTTACTCAGCTTGTCTCAAATCTCGACCAATACCTATGTTTATTGATATATGGTATTCCAAAGATCACACACACACAAGCAGAGCTGGATTTAGGATAAGCTTGTTTATTTACACCCCTAAGGTATTAGTTGTTTCTATCCTTGCTCTGTTATGCATTCTTATTTACCGTTGTTTGCAACAGAAAGAAAGTTGGCGGATTGAAGTTGGTGGATTTACCTGGGTTGGAGGCCTTACGAGTACCAGGTTTTTGTTAATTTAACCAATTCCTCTGTTAATATATATTCAAACTATGGTTTGAAGAGGTTTGTGTTTGATTCCTTATAATGGTTTCCTTGTTCAGAACTTATACTGAAAAAAGGATTCTTTTTAAAGTAAATACACATGTTGAGGTTCTCAGCTTCTTACTTCTCAAGTTTCAATTATATGTTCCCCTCTTCACTTTCTCCAACACTTACTGTGATTTCTATAAATCTTGGCTTAGTAGACTAAAACAATAGTGTTGGAGAAATGCATAGTTTTCTAGTATTAAATTTGATCATTCTCCCCAGGTTCACACCCATTCGACCTATTCACCCAGGGGCTTATCTCAATGAAATGTGTGGTTTTATAGTACTGGATTTTGAGATCCTTAAATAGTGTGCTAGAACAATCTAGTTGGCCTGTTTTCACAAACACTAATTCACAATAAATAAGACTGTTTCACCCCCTCCCTCCAATGACTAGCATGCATCTAGGTAGGCCCCATTCCACAAGGACATCTGCATGTAAACTATATGTGAATGTCTGTGGGTGAGAACCTAAGTTTTGAAAGTGCACCCTTGCTCAAGGTTGGTGGGGGTAGGATGTTCTGGATTAGGAATTGCCCAAAAAGCAACCCCATCGGATGATGGCGACCATATATTTGAAGGGACGAATGTTTAATGGTTTTATGAGTTCATACTCATACTTTGCGATTGAATACAACAGTGAATAAAGTTTTGTAAGTGCCAATGTAGTTATTGGATTTATCAGAGGTGCGCCCTAATTTACAGACTTGAAATGGGGCGCACTTCTTCAAAACTGAACCCAGGTTTGTTTGTAGTTATTGCCTATGTCTTGTGTGTGCATATCTAGACTAGTGATCTTGAATAACATGATTCAGTCATATTTTGTTGTTATATGATACATATTTCTTTTCTTATTGTTCAATCTGGACCCTTCTTCTCTGGTGTCAGGTACTAATGATGGGCAGACAAAAATTGTAAGAGAAGGGGATAATGGTGTGGCTTACTCATGGAATTCAAGAGATCAGAAGTGGGATAAAGTACTAGCTACTTCTGCCATCTATCTGTTTTTAACTTCTTTTAATCTTGATTATTATATTTACTGTAAGATCATGTTTTCGTAGTGTGTCAATGTCAAGCATCTAAATTTTCTGTTCAATTTAATTAAAACAGTTTTTGTCAAGGCTCTATAGTGAACTCAATATGGATGGAGATGTCTGAGACAAGAATCATGGCTAATTATTTTCAATGAGAGCTTAACTTTCTTATGATGGATGATGATGTTATTTGAAGATTTGTTCGCTCTGTGTTATGGTACTAATGATGATTCCCACTTAATTGATTTATCCTGTTTGTAAATATTGGCAAAGAAATTGTATCCATAGCCCACCCCCCATCATACGTAAGTATTTTGATAGCCCTATGGGCCATTGTTATCAAAATCTTATGACTCGTATCCCAAATCCTAAGCAAAATGATTTGTATCTATGCAACAAATCTCATTTACATATGAGTCTTGGGATTTAGGTGTGAATCTTACGATTCGATACTCGTTTCATCAAATCTTACAATTCAAGCGATTCGGTTGAGCGAGAATAGCTACAACCATTAAGTTAATATTTAATAATCTTATACTTTTTTTTTCTTTCTTCATTCTTTCTTTCTTTTAGCATTTTTATTTTTAAATGGTTATTTAGTAGTTAATGAAGCCTCTTAAGAATTTTTGCAGCTTTTGATGTTTTATAGATGAATAAAGAACATGTATTTGATTAAAGCGTTCGATTGTACGTATGAAGCTTGTCTATATCTTTTTTTTTTAATCGTTTTTTATGTTTTTCTTCATGAACGCTTTCTTATCTTAAAGCGATATCCTATTGTGTAAGATTGGTGGTTTGGATTTTATTTTTATTTTTTATATCTTTATTTAAAGATAACAAAAAATAAATATTTTTTCCATGTCTTTCTACAGTTAAAAATTATGATCTAAAGATTTTTCTCATTTATTTTTTGCTTACTTTTTCAGATTGGTGAGGTCGTTGATGGGCCTGAAGATAACGTGAATCGTGCTGTTCTAGACGGGGTTCAATATGATTATGGTGAACATACATTTATCTCAATTACTTCAATTAAATCATTTCTCTCTTTCAGATCCTACGTCTCTTGGGTTCTAACATTTCAAAATATTTGTTTCTTAGTTTTTGATGTTGACATTGGAGATGGAGAGCCTATTCGCAAGTTACCATACAATAGAGCAGGTTTATCTTTGCTCTTTCAGATTGTTTATTGTTGATAAACCATGCAAGGATCTTATTGGCATTGATGTTCACTGTTAAACTTGAGTCTGTTAACTGATTCTTTTTATCTGCAACAATGTGTCACTCTGCATCCTGCCCAATTACTTCAATGATTAAAATTTGATTGCCAAAAGTGCGCAAGGCAAGAATTTTACTGATATCATGAATATTGTAAAACACCATGCTGCTATTTGGATGTTATACTCATTCTTAATTCCAGAAATTTGATTAAAAGAGAATAGTTGCGAAGAATGTTCTAGGCAGGTCCAATATTTCACATTGTATAATCTTCCATATTGTTCAAAATTGCAATCGTTGCATTTCCCTATTTGGATTCCTTAAATCAATTATACTAGAATATATTCTCCTTGAGTGTGAATTATTTAACTTATTGTAAATGGGGATGGAATGCCATTTGTTCCTCTGACTGTAATGGATGCTTATCCATCAACAATATGGAAGAGAAGTAGAATTTAACTGCCTCTCCTCTCTTCAAGCAATATAACCTAGTGGATGTATGCTTTATTCTCATAGTTTTGCATCATTACTGTAATTAGCTTACCCAGCATCCAATATTCAAGGCACCCATAGTCAGAAGGCTGTTGGGTTCTAGAATATTTGAACAGGGAAGTGAAGGACCACTGCTTAACAACACCTCAGTTGTATCTCTATTCCATAATCGATAGGAAGAAACCCTCATTTTTCTCAACCACAACCAAGTTAAGTCCCACAACCAAGTTAAATCATCTGTGCTATTTAGTGGGCACACAAAAATCACTGAAATTCATGGAATGGAATTATCCTACACGATGATAACTGGGGCTGTGTACTGATGAGGATTTTCCATCTCGTGATTCTGTATTTGGTTGACAGCATGGATATCTCCAAAATTTGTAGATTCCAGAAAGTGCCTTCATTTGCTTTTTTTTTTTTTTTTTTTTGCCTCATCTACGGTATTAGTTTGGTGTGATGTGATATGTTGATGGAATGGATTCCACAAGAAATTCCCAGCTTCTCGCCACATGGGAAAATTCCATTCCCTTAAAAGGGCTTGTTTGGCAACTCTACCCTTAGAGTCAAGTAAGGTAAAGCCCCAATTTCTATAAAAAAAAAAAATCCCACCAAAACACTTTAATTCAAATTTCCCACCATATTTTTCAAAAAAAAGTTAAAAAGTAACCTCATTTCACCACTGAAAGACAAAAAAAAACTCCACTTTTCAATAAAAAAGTCAAAAAGATTCCATCACAAACAACTAAAAACAAAATACCATCATAACCCACTTATATTTTATTATTTCTTCAAAATAACCTTTACTCCACTCAACTCCATTAGTAAAGCCCCCAAACAGGCCCTTAGGACCCTTAGGTTGATCTAGATTGGTTATGGTTTCAGCCTGTTGTAAAGGATAAGACATGTGGTTGGCTTAACTTGTCTTTGTAGTTCTTAAGTTAGTTCCTTGTTTAACTTACTGTTACATTACTGATTCCATCTGTTATTTACTGGTCTATTGTTCTTGTGTAATCTCAAAAGATTTGTGGCACTACTTATACTAAGTTGGGTGATTGGCATATTATATTATCTACTTTTTCTTATCGCATTCATTGAAATTGTTCATTACATGAGATGAATGGATTCAGTTATATGATTCTATGAAGCATTAAATTGTTCCAGATAACCCGTACACTGCTGCTGATAAGTGGCTTCTCAAGGAGAATCTTCCGCTTTCTTATCGCCAACAAGTGGTGGAGTTCATACTGCAAAATTCGGGGCAAAAGGATTTTGCTCTTGATACATCATATCGTGATCCCTACACTGGTTGTAAGTACTGGGCTTTACTAAATTCCATCATGAAAATTGAATCAGAACCCTGTTCTTGTTTATTTCCAGAGGGAATAAAAAATGGCTATGTTTGTTTTTTGGTTTCAGCTAGTGCTTATATACCTGGAGAAACTTCCAACTTGTCAGGTATGAATGAACTTCACAGTAAACAACTAACTAGATATCGAACCACCTTAATCCATAATTGCTATAGTATACAGTTAAACAGCTGATTTGTCTTATTTCAGCTAGGGCCCCATTTGTCTTTAGGATTTTTTTTCTTCATTAGTTTCCACATGGGCTATTGGGATTTTGTCTGATTTGGTGTCTTGCATTCTTGGCATATGTAGCAGGTGTTTTGAAAAAGCCCACTTTCAAGCATATTCCTAAGGTACATTCCTTTCGCCTTTGTTTTCTCGCTTCGTTTACATTAAGAACCTTTTGTTTTCTCTCTTCATTTACATTAAGAGAAATCATGTACTGATAATTAAAGTAAATTGTGTAGTGTGTGATACTCTATCCATAGGGGGGAAAAACTATGTATGTAGAACGTACAAAGGGCCAAATGTAGCATGACTGCATGAGGGAACTCCGGATGTTCCTTAAAAGGGCCAGTTTGGTACTTTACTAGATTAGTAAAAGTCAAGTAAAACCTCCATTTTTCAGACAAGGGATCGCATCAATAGCACTTTAATTCAAAATTCCCTCCATCTTTTAAAAAAAAAAAGTAAAAAAACTACCTCCTTTCTCCACTAAAAAACAAAAAAACTCCACTTTTCTATACAAAAAGTCTTAATGAGGCTCGTTCCCCCTCAGAAAAAATGAATAATTTGATGGTTTCTTTATATGTGATAGAAATTTTATGATACTTTTTTGTTTGGTCATCATGAAAGCCTTGTCCAAAATATGTTGGGTCCAGCTACATGAATTTTGTCTTGCCATTCCAATCCATCTTGGGTCAAATCCTCTGATAGATTCCACTTCTTCATATATATCCTTACAACTTCCATCCATGTCCTCTTTAGCCTACCTCTTTTCCTCTAGAGGTAATCCACATGCATGCCTACATTGGACACGTCCAAACTACACGTCCAAACTATCTCAAACGAGTATCTCTTAGTTTATGTCCTATTGATGTTACCTTAAATGCTCCTGAATGTGTTCGTTTTTATTATATCTTTCCTAGTTGTGCCAGAAATCTAACTCAACATTTTCATCTCTGCTACACTTTTTTTTTCTTGCGTGTGTTGTTCCCTAATTGACCAAAATTCTACTCCAGAAGTCGTAGCTGGTTTAATTGTTGTCTTGTAAAATCTTCCCTTCAATGTTGTTGGTATGTGCCGATCACAAAGCACTCCGAAGCAAATCTTCACTTCAACCATCCAACACTTATCCTATGTTTGACATCCTTGTCAATCTCTCCGTCATTACTAGTTATAGAGTCAAAGTATTGGAAGAAATCTCTTTGTGGTATCTCTATTTTCTTGATCTTCAATCATAATTGTAAAAATTGGTTCGTGTCAGCCGAAATGGCCAAATAATTCAGTCCAAGTCCAAACCAAACACTCCCTTCAAAAATATTCAGTCGATCTTCCCCATTTTTGGATTCCACTCCCATCTTATCTACTCGAAGAATTGAGGGGGGTGAATTAATTATTTAACCTAGAGGATTCAACCTGAGAAATGGTCACCATATCATGCTTAGTGGCACAACTATCCAATAAGTTGAAGAATGTGAGCATTACTACCTGAATGCACAAGAAAACTATTATCTTCCCCTATTGAAGGTTCGTGAGTCCAAAAATCCACTCTCTGCTCCTTGTAGCTCCTTGTCCAACTGATGGATTGGCAATAGTAATAGGTGAGCCCCTTGAATGAAAATCAATAGCACCGAGCTTGTAGTTGCTCAGACTAACGTAATAGTACGATGATGTCCAAATCAATTTTGAAAATACACATTATGACAGTTATAAAAAAAACACATTATGACCCTTGGTGATCTTACTTCTTCCACTAATTTTGTGGTAAAATGGTTTGACTTGTGTGTGTATGGGTAGTGCCTGACAGCACCTGGGAGTTTTTAGGAGAAAAATGTCCCTCCTAATTGGGCCCACTAGGATGCATGGTGATCATGGAAGTCCATTGGATGGAAATATCCATATGAGAGCTACCTATATGCAAAATTTTGATTCCATAAGATCATCCTAACCTTTTGATCCGTTGCCCTAAAATATAATGGTTTAGAGGCATCATTTTCTTATGATTTCAATCCAATGGTGAGGAAAAGTTGGATGAGTGTCAAATTTGGACTTGTGAGTATTCATTAGGGGAGGAGGTAGGATGTGAAAAGACTAGATTGACTCAAGGTGGGCCCCAAGACCAAAAAAAGAGGTGCAAAAAAGGAGCGTTTTTAAAGTGGGGTGTTTTGGAGAATTACCCTATATATATAGTTGGTCCATTGAGAACTCGCTATGCGAAACTGCTGTGGGGCCCATTGTGGGTCCAATTTGGGGTTGGGACCTTGGGGTTTTTTTTTTTGTGTGTGTGTGTGTGTGTGTGTGTGTGGGTGGGGGGGGGTGTTGGTTTGAGATCCAAGTGGGACCACCCCAAGTATCAAGTTTGAACCCAATCCCATGTCCCTAGTCCCTTCATTTATAGTCCACAAGTTCAACGGCTTCATATAAATGTTTTTTGACCCTCAATCCTACGGTTCACTCCATTCGGATGGGTGCCAAACCTTGGGATAGGTGACTATTGCGTGGTGTTCCCTGTTTGGTAATCAGTTCAGATTGGTGATAGGTGGGCCCCACCAGGTGGTTCTCACTATTCAGATGGGTTCGAACTAGATGCACCAGAATATTTCTCGTGTGTGTGTGTGTGTGTATATTCTTTTCCCCATATGAAAGATGCACAATATGGGTGATGTCCAATGTATTTTTTTTAGAGGAGTATTCCTTTTCTTCCCTTCCCATTCATATCGGTGAACAAAAATTGTTTTTAGGCATATAGAAATGTAGCATCATCATCCCAGAGCCTTATCCCATCATTCTGGGGTTGGCTACATTTGGCAATATAGCATGTATTAGTTCAATTTTCTTGCAATATTGTGATTGTATTTATCTCTAGTGAATAAAGTACCTTTGTCAAACAATACAGAGGTTATGATCCCTATTTTTCACACTTCCATTGTCTTCAGAAAGGGATGCTTTTCTTTGAGGTCGCTCAGTTTGATGGGATTCTCAAAAAGATATCTGAGTTCAACAATTCTCTATTGTCTGAGGTGGTAAAATCTTATAGAGGTTCAAAAGTTATAAGACTCTTGTTAAAATGTAATAGTATGTACTTGTTAGTTTTCATGTCTGAGTGGTGAGTATTTTTCCCCCAGGGCCAAAATAGCGTATCACTGACAGAGCTGGATCTATCGAGGCTAGCTGCCATTGTCAAGATATTGAAGGATACCTCTCACTATCACAGCACCACATTTGCAGATACCGACATTGCTTTATTGGTGAAGTTATTAAAATCTTGGCCTCCTGCAATGATGTTTCCAGGTTTGCCCTTTGCCATATATATATATATATATCTCAATAATCCTTACATAGGAGGGACCTGAATTCTTATCAACATTGTGATCAGAAAACAAACCTCAAATTACTTCTCCTACTTTGTAGTTGTAGGTTCCTTCAGTCCATTTCATTTGCAAATTCCACAAAGACCATGCCCCCATAAATAGTGAAGTTTCTTTCTTATCTTTTCTTTTTGATAAGGGAGGGTGTCCGAGGCTCCCAGTCCCTTCGGGTCCAGGGGGAGCCGAGTAAATCCCCCGTGGCCCCAATGTGGTAATGCAAGTTTTGAACCAATAAATAGTGAAGATTGAATGTCATGATTAGGGATGTCAACAAGCTGAGCCATCTCATCTCAAGGTTGAGCTCTACTAACTTTTAATAAAACTGCTCTTGAGTTGGTTCGATTAGCTCAGAAGTTGATTTCAAACTAGATATTGTTCGGCTAGGCTCAGCTCACTAGTTGCTCATCTTCAGCTTGAGCTTGGCTCAACTAATTTGAGTTTTGTACTATATACAAGTTTTATGTAAGGGCAAGGCTCTCGTAAGCTCAAGCTTAGGATAAAATTCTGTAAGCTTACGCTGTGGGGCCCACCCTTGGTCCATCCAAATGGATCAAAACACAACCCCCTTGAAGTGCACATGTCCACTAACTTTCGGTCAGATTCGAATTATTGGACTGTTGGATCAACTGTGTACCGATCCAAATGGATTGTTGACCATTAGACTTTTTGGGGCCTAGATGGAGATGATAGAAATCACGGTTGTGGTTGATTTTTTGCAGGGAGGAGGATCCCAGCGAGTCCTTGAAATCCCCCAATCCCATGTGGGTCCCTAGGTGGGCCCACCACATACTTGAGTTTACCTTATCCTAAGCTTGAGCTTAGGAGAGCCTTGCCCTTTATGTAATTGTACATTTGTACATATTTATCATTTATTATGAATTATACTTATATATGCAATAATTTTTTCAAGTGGGATCCGTTCATGACAAATGTACTTTTAATTTTGTTGTATTTAAGTTGCAAATAACATAGATTATATATATATTATTTAGAGGAAAAAAATCAAGCCATGGTCAATCTTAACTTGGCTTTGCACTTCTAGAGTCAACCTTGAGCTTGGAAACTGTGGGTTATGCAAACTCGAGCCAGGTTACTTTAGATTTGAGCTCAAGCTCAAGTTTGGTCAAGCCCACTCGGCTCTGCTCATTTACATCCTAGTCATGATCTCCAAGATTGCCCTCTTTCATTGTTTTTGAACTACAGTAGTAGTTTTCTAGCTATCTATTTGAACATTGTAGACCATGATTCCAGGTACTTAAAATGGGTAATGTGTCTGAATCATGTCATACTTCATTTTTATATGTACGATCCAAGTCCTGGCTGGAGAGAGGGTTATTCATTATCAGAATCAGTTCTTAAAATGGACCCATCTGCGCAACTGATCAATGGCCTGACTATGCTGTAGCATCAGGCGATCTAGTCATTGTTCTGCAGTCAAGCAGCTTCTTTGTGGTACAAAGCTTGGAACACAGTTAAAAGGTGCTCATTGTCACAACCACAAGGTCGTGGGTGTTCGGGTCATTTTACCTATTCCAGGAAAAGGGTCCTAGGAATTTTAACAAAACAAAGTCGGAAGTGGTTTGTTCATCCATTAGAATGTTCCCAGAATGTAGCTAATCATGGATTTTCTTCTTGATGGCATTCTCCATGATGGTTGCTTTTCTTTGAGAAACATGCCACCTTATTTACAATGACAAATGTGCATACTATAAAGTTTCTATTTCCTGAAATCTGGCTTGATTATTATTTTCTATTCCATTTGTAATATCCTTTGGTTATTCTGTACTAGTTAAGATTGCTGAAAATCAGATTTATTGCAGTATTTTCATCACACTCTGCCTTCTTTCTTTGTACATTTTCCCTTATGTTAGTTCTTTTGTGCAGTAATTGATATTCTAAGAATGGTGGTCCTGCATCCCGATGGGCAAGTTCACTTGCCAAGCTATTGAGGATGGAAATGGGTACTTGTTTTGTCTTACATGGAAGCTTCCTATTCTTGACAAGATAGTTGTGAATAACTCTAAGTAAAAACTAAGTTATTTTAGTTTCTTGGATGCTCTTGGGCTTATCAAGTTGGGCATCTATATATATATATATATATATTTTTTTATATTCTTAAATATATGAAAAGATAGTGTGCCACAGTTCCTTTGATTATCATAATTGCCTAGCTATGGTAACTAAGGTCAAATTGTGAACTTGTTCTTTCAAGTTTCAAATAATTCACCATTCGATTCCTTCTGCAATTCAACATTAACTTTGCTCTAGTTTGCGAATGGATCATACCAATTTAGTTTCATATGAAAATCTAATTCTCCTACTATTTTGTTCATATCTTTTCTTTTCTTTCTTTTTTTTTTTTTTTTTTTTTGAATGGGTAACTATTTTATTCATATCAAATGTCATAAATGTGTGTTTTTAATCTTTTCATATACAATAGTTTAAATGCTTTATTTGGAAGTGGACTTTAGTTTCAGAGAACTTATGGAAAAAATATCATGCAAGTAATTGCATGCACCATTCACTACACATAGCTTCAGCATTGATACTGTTACACAGGAATGAAATATATGTTAGAAGAGGGCCATACTGATGTTGTAGCTACAAACTAGTTGTGCTGGACCTACATACCACACAAGTTGGATTAAACTTGTATTGAACTAGAAAATCAGATATGTTTATGATACCAGTGGAGTGGAACTATAACTATGGTCAAGTTATAAAATGAATTGAATGAACCTATCCAGGACAAGTTTATTAATTTTGATAGGGACCAAAATTGCACCTAATTCCTGAATATGAATTAGTCAAACTGTGATGCAGGTAATAATGAGTGTGACTACTACTTGTTTGCTAGACTTGACAAGTGACAACTATGTGACATTGGGACATGTGACTATGGTTCAAATGTCAACCAATGCATATAGCTTGGCAAACACAATCGTATACCGTCCTGACCATTATGATAAATAATAATATCGGCCAATAGTTCGATCACCTGTATTGCTGATATTTTTTTTATATGACAATAACTAGCCGCTTGTCTTTCTTTTAGTTTTTTAAGAATTCTTTTGGTTACGATTTGTTGGAACTCGCATAATTAGTGTATACATGGCAAGATCTCAAGTTTGTGATTTGATCTGCAAACAATTTATTTGTCTATTTTTAACTAGCTTAATTTTATTCTACTTCAATGGCATGTCTATCGAAAGTTTAAAATGTGGTTGCGGTGGTGTATGTCCGGTGGCTAAATGCATTGTGTAGTAGTTCCTGCCAAGATTCGGCGGTTGTGAATAAGTGAGGTAAAATCCGAAAAAATATCGAAAATCAGAATAAAAAATTATTCTTAAAAAAACCAAATTTTAACAAATAGAGAAAATAATTGAAACCTTAAATCATTTGTGATTGGTCTATGGGAACATAGATCTACAAGTTAGAATATATAATGATGGTGATGTTTGGTTTGACCACTTTGAGAAAAAAACTATATAATATATTATATATTTTTTTTTTAAAAATCTCCAAATCTCCTAAAGAAATGGAAAAAAATATTTAAATGACCTCAAATATTTGGGATCGATCTATGAAGCATAAATTTACAGTGATTCATGAAAAGAGAGTGAAGAAGAAAATAAAAAGGCTGAAATTCTCTATATGCGGCTGATATGCAATCGGTCGTAATGGGCCAGTATGTGTGTATGGCCACTATTTTGATCATGCCTATACACAGGTCCACGGACATGATGCTGGTGCAGTTGTTGGATACACATGGCTACTTGTAGGTTACAGTTCAAGATCCTATTGTACTTGTTCATTATGGTATTAAGTTCCATTAGTTTCTCTCTCTCCTTAACATAAAAAATGTAGAAAGGAATGTAAATTTGCGACTTTGTTTGCTAATTAAGGCTCTAACTTGAAAGTATACATGTATTAACCAATTCTCTAACCAATTGAGCTAACAATTTATAACATATAAATTACATGCATTTGACTTCTATTCATATGAACTTTAGTCAATAGCGTTAGATGATATAATTGACCTTCAGCCCGATTTTAACAGTCAAGTTCCCTATAGAAAACTGTCATACAGGACGCCATGACATATAGGTTTAAAATACATTCCTAACACTACCTGAGGATGCAAATAAACATCAAACCTAAATTTTCTTAACTTCTGGGGTTTTTCAATATCTTTTTCAATTTTTATCTTAAAAAATCTGCTCCGTGAGATGAGCATCTTTGTTGTCAAAAGAAGAGTCTTGCTATAATCATACATATCATTTTCTGATCCCATTGATGCGCGTCTCAACGCTGCATTTGAACCTTGCACACACCATTGGTGGTAGTCTCCACTAGCGCCACCACCAATACCTTGGGGTTTCTAGATTAGCATAATGCCATAAATCAACCATATTTGATGTTCTGGCTTTATGAATAAAAAAAAAAAAATTTGGTGATTGTGATTATTTCTGGTTTCATGTTAAGTCGTTTGCTGCATTTAATATCGGAAATCTTCATTTAGGGCCTCTCTAGGTTTGGGCTATCTCATGAGTCATGACCTGAAATTATAAATGGTTTAAATGACCAATGGGCTGATATTAGGGTGGTACGTGGACCCCATGGAGACACTAAATGCCAATATCCCAGTAAAACATGGTTGCCAATGGAGTCATCTGTTAGTAGGTTTCAAGTTAATGGTTTAACTGGCATAGCATGACTGATTTGTAGTTGGTTGGTGTCACATTATTTATTTATTTACATAATTTTTGCCGAATGGTGTCACATTATTTAACCTCAACAGGATAGTTGCTTTTGGGGTGTGTTTCTCATTTTTTTATGCTTTGTTACCACTTTACCTCTTTATTGTAGTTTGATCTCACTTTTGGGGCTTACTAATTCTATGCTGCACAGATATGTTATTGGAGACATTTTAGAAGCTACAGAGGAACTGATTGCCAGGAAATCTTAACTATCAAGGCTCATGGACAATATTCTTCCAAGAATCCATATTTTTCATCAGTGGTTACATTGCATCGTGTGGGTCAGTATCGCTCACATAATACGCTATGTACTCTCTCTCTCATCTTCTCTTAGTCTCTCTCTCTTCTCTCTTCATCTGTTAAATTCCTGCTAATCTTTACATAGTTGGAGGAGGGCTGACAATCGTGCCCATTCATAAAGCACGATATAGGCATTCTTATCTTGCAAGAGTTTTCGTTGCCAAAGCTTGTCTATAAGTCCTTACTGGTAGGGCTTTGCTTCCAAGACTATTGCAGAAAAGAATGCAGTAGTCTTCTACACCGCTTCTGCCAGCCTCTCTCAGCTAATGTGTCTTTTATGTAGTATCAAAATTCTTGTTGCCCCTAGTGCATGAAAATGGTTGCATCACATTAGGTTAAAAAGAAATCAAGGATGACAAGAGGACGAATTCAAAAATTTGGGTAAACTGAGGTTTATGAAACATTCTCTGTGTTTAAGAGTCTTACTTAGAAGTCTCTATTTTTTGGTGTATTGAGAGGCTATTCTCCTATTTTATTTGGAAAGCTGTTGCAGTTTTATTTACTTTTAAGTTAAGGGTTTGATTAATTCTTTGTAAACTAAGATTATAATGTACAAATCCTGGACTTCTGACAAGCCTGTATGTGTACGTGTTATGTAAATATGCTGCGAAAAAAACAAAAAAGAAAGACTTTTTCATGTAATGCCTTTGTTTACTCTCCTCCTTTGGTGATGACTCTCATGCAACCTCTTGTCATACATCAGAGGAAGAATTGCAAGATGATAACTTGTTGGGGCAATCCTGCTTCATTTAGGCTTTCTCCCGTCTGGAAGATTTTTTATATTGAAAAAGATTATTTTTTTTGTTGCTATGTCCTTTACAGTGGTGCGATTCATTTCGAAGTGTTGTGTTCCTGGTGAACCTCTGGCCCCTTATTATTCTTCGAAAGCTCATTGTAGTGGTATAGTTGTCTTGCCATTGAATGGTTTGATTAGGGTACAGAGAAGACAAATGGGGGATATAGAGGGTTTGTTTTTGAAAAGCAACCAAGTCCTAAGCATCAGGCATCATGTTTTTACAAATTTTTATACACAATTTGGAAATCTTTAAGATGCCTGCAAGCGCTTGTCAAAGCTTTCAACATTGTCCTATATTGTGAATTTGTAATTTATGGCTATCCCTAATATCTTTTTATCTGTAAACGATTCTATATGTCTGTGTATGTGTTATGTATGTATGTTGTATGCATAATTATTTTTTTATCTATCTTCCCTGAACTTGCAATTCTGATGCGCTGTCATGCTGTTTGATTCGTCTTCCATAAGAATGTAAATTTATCCTATTCCACATTGGTTCTCAAGTAAGTTCTTTGCTTTTCCTTTTCCATCATAAACATTTCTCAATTTGCCAAGTGAGTTTTACACATCACACCCATCAAAATAGTGTGGAAATAAGTATTTTGAAATTGGTAGCTAAATCTATGTAGTTTCTCTAATTTATCCGTTTTCATTTCAATATAATAGTTAAAATGTGACGGTGTATTCAGTGGCCATCCCCAATTTTCAACTGATGAAGGAGATGAAAACTTCTTATGCTCTACTCAAAGTCACACTCAACAACACTATAGACCTACCCATGGTATGCTACATAGCATATTCGATGCAAGGATTAAAATAGCAGTTGTGGCGGGCATAGCGGCTAGTGGTCAAAACGCTACATGGCGGGTGATATGTACGGTTGCGGTGATACATAACGGCATAGTGATGTGATTTTTTAAGTAGTCAAAAGAATTCAAATATTGTGCAGTAGCCAATCTTTTGTGTTTTTATTTAGTGATTTGGAACCATATAAGATTAGGGACAACTTTAGGAAAGACTATTGAGAGAAAAATATAGAAAAAAAATATTATAAATTACAAATTATTGGCCTCTACTGGCTTTTGACCTAGCACCACTATTTTCCAAATAGCGTAATGGCCTCACGTCACACTAAGAAGTAGTGGCGCTATTATTGAATCACGATTCGATGACCTAAGTGCTATACAGCATTCTGGATGAACACTCTACCTTATCTTAATGAGTCCTTGCGTACACACTTCAATTTACCGTCGGGTCTTCATAGATTGTTTCTCCCTACTTAAATAATAATCATCAAACTTTTGTGATGAAAAAAAGAGAACACGTGCTATCCGACCTAGATAATCTTGCTGACATCGCCTGGACCACTTTGATATAACCTCTTTTTTCTCGTTTTATGTCTTTCCAAAATGTCATTATGCTTTGCTGGTGTAACATAATGTTATAGATCATTGCTTTTGCTGCTTCCCGCCGTTTTGGGTTTTGTTGGGAGCCCGGATGGCCACTAGATAAGATTATGGTGTGGTCTCCCAAAGCACATGAATCGTTCAGACTTGATGGACAATACGAGATGTAAGAGGCTTGTGAGTGTGAGATTGTTCTAAGAGGAAACCTTTTGAAATCAATTGAATTGTGTGATTGTCCTTCCAATATGTGTGGATCCCCTTTGCCAGGAGCACAAAGCAAAAGGATCTAAATCCCGAGTCTGGATGGCTTCGCCTAATCACGATAAACATAAATCCACCTTGATTGGTCAAGCTGGTCTTTGGACTGCATTTGCTGGTGTGGCTGCTGTGTCCATCCTGTGCATCCATACTATGCGCTTGTTCTTCTAGGTGCCCAGGTCATGTTGGACCTGAATCAACCCATATTGACTTTGACCCACAGGCCGACCCAGTAAAAGTCAAGGACAGGTGGTGAGCAGTGGAAGTCAGCCGTAGTGCTAGCGGCTGGCCCTCTCTGGTTTGCGATGGCGAAGCACATGTTGCTACGACAATCTCGATATCTCCCTTCTAAGTTGAAGACAATGCAACATCCCCTGTTATTGCCCCTCGACTTGGTTTTGAAGTTGGAGAGGGGAGTTGCACTTGGATCTTTAGGGTTTTTGGCTACACAAACAGAGGGTCATCAACAAGGCCATTACTCTTTGAGATTGAGAGCTTAAATACAATCATCACCCTTCAATGGCGCCTGTGTATGATGGATCTAGGCAACGTTGAAGATGAGATTGGGCGGCTCTTGTCCTTCTCTATTCTGCACTGGCAGCAACAATGCTTCCTTTCCTCTTTTTTTATTTATTTTTTATTTTCTGGTTCTCTGCAATCAACCAGCAGCGATTCCTGTAGTGTTTCTCTGC